>OY744483.1:151647715-152282179 GCA_963556165.1 Tipula helvola
TCTGACAAATACTTACTGTTTTGTCTTCAGTTTTAACTTTACGAAGTTTCCGGCTGTTCCATTTCAATCCCGTCTTGTCATTTGTTGGTTCCTTTAAATTTTTGTTTGTTTGTCTCGTGATCCTCATTACCAGCCTTTACTAATTAAAATTTAGAATACTGTTATGTTTATTATACTGTACTGCACTGCATTCATCTCGATAAATATTTATTGGTATGCACTCTATGGATTCTAATTCGAAACTCAAGTTTGATTTTTTTTCCAAAACAAAAGAGAAAAAAAAAATATTAGCGCATGTAAAAAATATTTGTACGACCTTTATCGCACCACATTACGGTTTATCCGTTTATTGCGCAATATTGTTTATTTCGTAACACTTACTAAAGATACATGTTAAACCGAAAGTGATCTGACTGAAAACGTCTGAGTTAAATTCAACATGTAAACGGCGACTTGGCTGAAAGTTATCTGAAAGTAGTCTGAGTTCGGTCAGCTTAAATTTGGTTGGTTGAGTCAGTTTGTATATTGAGTTAAACATGTAAACTATAATTTAGTTGAACTGACAGATTTTTTCATACAGGCAAAAGGTTTCATACATATTTGAAGGGATTTTTAAATTATTTTAAATAAATTTCTAATAATTTAAATATAATTTTATAATAAAGTGACATTTAAAATGTCAATTCAGATCAAATAAAAAAATCCCATGTAACCACCAACCCAAAGTTTCAGTCAGATCACTTTCAGTCATAACTCAGTCAATCACTTTTGGGTTTAACATGTATCTTTCTATTTACCTGACGACACCGTTTTTCTCGCAACGCTGATACGTTTACAACTATGTTTTCCACAATTTTGTTTTTCACAATATTCGTTTGCCGCCGCTGCTTTTGTTTTCTACAATTTTATTTTCCCCTGACTTTGTTTACCACAATTTTGTTTCCCCCATTTTTTTCCACAATTTGGTTTTCCACAATTTTGTTTTTCACAATTTTGTTCCACAATCTTGTCCGCCCGTTTTTTTTTTGTTTACCGCTGTCACCAATGTGATAGTTGCACGTATGTGTGTACATATATAGATGCTCTCGAAATCAAATCAAAAAGGTTTTATCCGAACACAATATAACATACGATTTTTGTTTGTTTTAATTTTTTAAGATTTATTTATTAAACATTAACATTATTAACATACATTTATTTAATTATGTTTTTTATTTAAAGTTTTTTAAATTACAATTTTTTAATGTTTTATTAATATTTTAATTAGATGCACAAAATTGGTAGAGACTGACTGACTGACTGACTGAAAAAACACATTTTAGTACAGTCTTATATAGTATAATTTGTTAAACAAAATTTGGTACAGTACTACATACTGAAGTTACTTGTTGAACCGAAATGATGACCGACTGAAACTTAACGAAAAGTCTAACATGTAAACCGCAACCCAACCGAAATTGCGACCGAAATAATGACCGAGTCAGTCGGTTAACATTAGGTTGGTTGAGTCGGTTTTAATTTTCGGTGTAACATGTAACTTCGGACTGACTGAAATGACATTTCACGAGCTTATTTCTAGGTTAAATCTTAGAATAATAAATCATCAATTGAAGTACAAAACACAGAATGAGTTTAAAAAAAAGAAATTTGTTGTCAGATGAAGAAGTGGATGTTTTACTAGATGTGTTAGATTTGATTTTGTTTAGTTTAATTTTGTTGTTGTACAATTTGACATTTATACGTCATCTCGGTCACAAAATAGAAAACACATGTAACTTATGACTGAAAAGTTCGTTCAGTCAATTTTCAGTTCACAACTCGGTCGGTCATGTTTCGGTTCAACATGTAACTTCAGTAACAGTCTATTCAAAATTGATTGATTGAATCAACATTCAGGGGAAAAGTAAAGTTGAGGTAACTCAATTGACGACACAAATATAATACATATATAACACATTTTTTTAATGTGTATTTTATATTCGGGTGACCGATTTGTTAAAGCTTCATCATGTACAAATTTATGTTCGAAATACAGAGTAGCGTCACTTAAGAAGCAAAGTACACCTTGTTGAGAACTTTGTGCAGCACTTCTAGTAGCTGAAATGACACAGAACCTTTTGAGTATTCTTGACATAGCATTCGATTCGATTTATTTATGGTGTGACTCAGAAATTACAGTATACGGTGTTAGTTCAGAGCTGCATAAATATATTCAACATTTGTAGCAAACCGTATTGCGAAAATTCAAAATTACAACACTTCAGCATCCTTGCAATATATGAATCTACACAACATTTTTCAACTTGTTAATCAGAAAAAATGAAGAGGCCAGTCATTTATAATATATCTACCAAAAAAGTAGAAATATCAAAATCCCTCTCCCGTAGTTTAATCCGAGAGTCATACAAAGTGTATCGACTCCAAATAATGAAAAATTTTCTTGAGTTTTCTCTGTGGTAGTTTGGTTTCGTACTGAAAAGTTTGCACGAACAATAAATTCGGTCTACTCATCAGGTAGCTACGACCAAACTACAAAAATACAATTCTAATTTCATACATTAAGTATGAGGCAAGAATCAAGAACCTACTAACTTAGCGAATTATATTCACTAAATCAAAACTCAAGAAAAACCCTCATTTCTGTGTAAGTCTGTATAAAAAGCCGAAAGAATCTTATTGATTTTAATACAGACAAACTTCTCTTTCTATCGTTAATTATCTGGGATGAATGTACTATGAGCTCATGTTGAAGCAGTAAACCGAACGCAACACGATCTCAGAAATTCAAGTCTTGGGTGGAGTTATTTCTGTTTTTGCTGGTGATTTTCGGCAAACACTTTCTGTCTTTTGGTGCCCCCATCTTGCTGGTATGAGAATTAGTTATTACAATTTAAGCCCACCTAACATATGTAATGGCACAACTAGCACACATACTGACGCACTGTTTTTTTTTTTATTGGAAAATCAATTAGGAACTAGAAGTTCCACTACAATTTTTAATTTAACATTACACAAATAAATAGTTATTATTTATGAAAATAATCAGATTTCAATGATCGGTTACGGTCAATGTGATAAATTAGTAATTATAATCATTTATTACATAAATTTGCCTTCACCAAAATACTGGTAATTACCTACATATATAACCGGTGCGATGATTAATATAACAGCCGCGGTGATTATACATAATTGCCGGATTTATCACTTTAACCGTAATATACATTATAAATAATTATTATAATCGTTCTCTATTATACCAAATAGCACGAATTTCAGAGATTGGCTCAAATAATGACTATAAAGGTTGTTAGAAGTATATGTACATTGAGGAATTCAAATCACTAAGTTCATACAAACAACTTTTGAAAATTAACAAACCGACGAATTTTGCATGGAAAAAAGGACTTGTTAATTATTATAATAATTATTAATGTTAATTATTAATTAATATTTATTAGTTATTGGGGCTGGGTGCTCAGTGTATCTTAGTACTAGTATGGCCTATCTGGCCGTATATGCCAATACTTAGCTTTATCTCTAGTATACGCCCCTTATAAGATAAGGCTTCACCATTTAACATGAAATTATCTTAGAGGAATTTTAAAATAAAACTACGTAACTTAATTCTGTAATATAAAATAATTGATTTGTTCCTAGGTGCAATTATGTAACAAAATTAGTTTGACCATAAAAAAATTGTCAAATAATATTTTCTCTAGTGCTACATTTTATACGACATTTACACTTTTTCTGGATAGCTACATTTTAGTGAAGAAACTAACCTAAATTTCGGGCTGAAATTTCGGGCTAACTTCACTGACTAATGCCCAAATTTACAGTCGTAACTATTGCTATTGTTGTAGAAACGTTTTTCGAAAATCATTTCAAAATCATGTCTAAAATTCGATACGAATTTCGAATTTACTTTCTTGTTTTGGATATTTTGTAGCAATGCTTATAGTGATGGATTTTGATCACTATAAGCCTTGCTACGTTGCAAACAAATTTTATAGTGAGGTTTATAAATACGAAAACTGTTACAATAACAGTTGTTATAGTTGTAGCAACGACTATAAATTCGGGCCTTAATTTGCCTAGTTCTTAAGTCCCAACCAGTCTTACAGACTGGCTAGCCGAATGTCAAATTTTCTATAAGAAAAAACTTTCGTCAAATTCCGTAAGGTTTCTTACTGATTTTTAGTTACTCGCTGTTCCAGCCTTAAATGATTTTCTTCTTTATAAATTTTGTTACTTTACGTTCTTTCGGTCTTTCGAAATGCTAAGAAATTCAAAAATGAATTTCTTAGTCCGAACTCCTCTAAGTCACAAGTTCCTCCCTCACCTATTATTTATTTGTCGCTTTAACACATGCTACAGACATAAAAGTTGATTTGATATCAATATTTTTTTTTTTTTTTAATTTTAATGACGAGCACAAATGTATTCGCAAAATCTATAAATTCGCTTTATCAACGATAATAATAAAATTGAAATCGCTTTATAAGTTTATGGTTAATGAATTATTTTTATATTGACGCACTATTTTGATTCCTTCACAGAAATTGTGGCATAACAACAATTATTCATCAATGGTGTACAGATAAAAGAGTTAAAATGTTAAGTTGGGAATAAATAGACTGACAAAAGTCTCCTTGGCATATAACGTGATAAAAATTACTTCATAATACGGTTGTGTTTACGCATATTAGGTGTATTGTACGTGTATTGTGTTTTAAATGCAAAACGAAAGAGAAATAATAAAACAAAAACAGCAAAAAGTAAACGTAAATATTGCCTTTCTGACCTTTTGAGGAAGATAACGACATATTATAGAATGTACATACCATGTTTATATGCTAGACACTTTTACTTACATAGTTAAAAGGGGAAATGCAACAAAGTGTTAATGATATGAACAAAGTAAGACAGATAGTCTCGTGTATACAATTTACATCCTGGTGCAGTCCTTGCCCACACACATGAACTATTTACATCAGCAATGTGTTACAAGTATGCTACAAGTACATTTACTCACTAATAAAGCGGGCATCAGAAGGCCAACATATACATTCATATTACAAATCACCCTTTAATAAAACCATAATCATTTGAGACGATTAGGTATCTTATAATAAAACTAAGCGATAATTTCTATTTTAGTCGATTTTTTTCTGAACGAGTTTACTACAGTCGACTGATACATTATTATATCTTTTATGTTTTATACAAGAGTATTAATCTGCTGTAAATTATCATACATATTTCAGCTCTATCTTAATAATATATCCATGCATAGCATAAAGCAATGTATGTGAATTGAATATAAATCGATTAATTTAATTTAATTTTGTTTAACTGTGCTGATTTTCCTTTTGGTTTCTCTGAAAATGTTATTAATTTAATGTCTTAATTGACGTGAATATTGTTGCATGCATTGGTATTTTAAGGAAACAAGCTTGCTGAAATTGATCAAATTAACCCTTATAAGTTAAAAGCAATACAAAGTCCCCATAGAAAATATTTAAACCGGCCGATGGCATAATAATCATTAACATTTTATTTAAACCAATGTGAAAAACGAATGCAATGAGGGAGTTTTTCAATATCGATTTGCTTCATTTGTCCGCTCACTTGGGCAGCGCTGATTCATCTTTTTTTTAAAATTACATACAGAAATAAGTAAAATCATGTTTATAAATATAAGTATCTCGTCTAATTAAGTGGATGTCAAAAACATTTCATTCAAAAACACAAAGGAATTTCAGTCAAAAATTAAAAGGCAACTCAGTCAAAATAGTTTTATGCTGTGTGCCCAAAACCTGCTAAAATTCTCTTTAGAAAGCCTGCTCATTTTGCTGATACGCAGACACATACTTATAAACCTCAACGTTAAGGCGTAGTAGTGACTACGAAAAACCATAGAAAAAAAATTTAAATTTATTTGTTTATCACTAACACCACACCACGTATAGGTCACACACACTACTAACGTCGATAATTTGAGCATTTTTTACTATCTATTGTTTGCAAACCTACTAATACCACACCATGTATTTATCACACATACTGCTAACGCCGATGATATTTGAGCATTTTTACTCTCTATTTTTTGCTTTGATCTATGTACAAACAAATTTTCAAGCATATGTTTTTTTGTTTTTCATAATGACATTGCCTTGCCGCATGATTCGTGTTGTTTTTTTGTATAGAAATGTCAAAAAATCGGTAAAATAATGTAGTGTCACACAACAATATTATTATGCTTTGTTGTTTTAAGTTGTATTCGATATTCTCTGTTTTTACTCTACTAACTACTTCTACAATAAAAAAAAACATACGGAATGTCAAAAATACCGGCCTTAAAGGAAATATTTCCGAATAAATTATTTCCGAACAATTCATGTAAATTATGTAACATCATACAAAATAAATAAAAATTCAAATTTTAAATAAAAATATAAAATATGTAATTTAAATCTTCTTTGTGATTTGCTAATTTGACAGATTCGATTTTATTGTTTTTTTATGATACATTTTATTCTCTTTTAGTTTCGTAGTATGCGATTGTTTATGTTTTTTCTACACTGTATTCACAACCGTATATGTACATGGTGACGTATCGCTAATACAATCTCACATTGAGGTATTTTTACAGCAATAGTATACAATACATTGGGCTTTCTAAAGAGAATTGTAGAAGGTTTTGGTACAGACCAAAACCTGCTAAAATTCTCTTTAGAAAGCCTGCTCATTTTGCTGATACGCAGACACATACTTATAAACCTCAACGTTAAGGCGTAGTAGTGACTACGAAAAACCATAGAAAAAAAATTTAAATGTATTTGTTTATCACTAACACCACACCACGTATAGGTCACACACACTACTAACGTCGATAATTAGAGCATTTTTTACTCTCTATTCTTTGCAAACCTACTAACACCACACCATGTATTTATCACACATACTGCTAACGCCGATGATATTTGAGCATTTTTACTCTCTATTCTTTGCTTTGATCTATGTACAAACAAATTTTCAAACATATGTGTTTTTGTTTTTCATAATGACATTGCCTTGCCGCATGATTCGTGTTGTTTTTTTGTATAGAAATGTCAAAAATCGGTAAAATAATGTAGGGTCACACAACAATATTATTATGCTTTGTTGTTGTAAGTTGTATTCGATATTCTCTGTTTTTACTCTACTAACTACTTCTACAATAAAAAAAAAACATACGGAATGTCAAAAATACCGGCCTTAAAGGAAATATTTCCGAATAAATTATTTCTGAACAATTCATGTAAATTATGTAACATCATACAAAATAAATAAAAATTCAAATTTTAAATAAAAATATAAAATATGTAATTTAAATCTTCTTTGTGATTTACTAATTTGACAGATTCGTTTTTATTGTTTTTTTATGATACATTTTACTCTCTTTCAGTTTCGTAGTATGCGATTGTTTATGTTTTTTCTACACTGTATTCACAACCGTATTTGTACATGGTGACGTATCGCTAATACAATCTCACATTGAGGTATTTTTACAGCAATAGTATACAATCCATTGGGCTTTCTAAAGAGAATTGTAGAAGGTTTTGTGTGTGCCTCATTTCGTTTTTTTTTTTGAGTAAATTTTCTTCTTTTCATTTCAAAACTACATTACGCCATTCACCACCAGAGAGTAAAGCATGGTTTCCACGATGGCGAGGCGAAAAAATTAGTCAAACTAAAAAGAGAAAGTAAAAATTCACTAATAGTACAATAGAGACAAAATACCATTTTGACAGAAAAATTGGGACGTCTAGTTTTTAATATTTTAATTCAGCACTCCGAAATTGGACGTCTAATCCGAAAAAAAGATGAAATTGATCATCTTTTTTCGGATTAGCCACTGATTTTCGGAATTCATATGTCAATTTGAAGAAAATTTTCGGAATAAAATAACTTTCAAAATAGAACCGTTAATTTGGAAAGCATTAATCCAGTAATGGATGTTAATAAAGTTAAAAAATGTAAGTTAAATTATGAAATGTCTCCAAATGTATATCAATCCAAACACAAACAAAGTTATAGGTGATGAAATCGCAAAACGTCAAAAATAAATGAATAAAAATTCGGTGTAGCGACTTGTTGCTGTTTCACTCACTCTCATGTTATTTTTTTTATTCCTTCCTCATTTTAGTTTGCCTAAGTTTTTCGCCTCGCCATCGTGGAAACCATGCTTTAACGAAAAGTTTTCTTGCGAGGTTACTTTTCAATTTAGTTGTCGTTTTTAGAGTGGGTTACTTCGACCATGCGTTTGTAGCGGCGACAAAGTCGATGCAAAAACAATCCATTTTTCCACATTGTAAAAAGGACTAACGGTAAGTGAAAATAAAATTAACTGCAAAAACTACTCCATTTGTTTTAATTATCTAAATTCTAAAAATCCTCATCGGTATTAATCGCCAAATGTATGCGCTAAATTAGACTGTCAACATTATATGACGTTTCTGCTTTTGTCAAACTCATTTTAATTTGCCTCACAAAAACATTAGCGACATAATTTGTACGATATCGGAAACTTGGTGTTGTGGTGAATTTGCGATGGGGCATGCTTATAGTTCAATCCTTGCCGCTGTTTTCGTAGCAGCACCGCCGCGAACGGGTATTGCCAATTGTCAATCCTTATTTTTTTTTTTTTTGTATTCTATGGTGGTTGTATGGAATTTGGAGGCGAACAAATTATACAAAAACAAATTTGTTAAATAAGATTTAATAAGTAGCCTATTAACAATTTTCTACTTTTATTTAAAATGATTCTAAAACAAAACATAACCAAAAAAATGCAAATTTGATATACAGTTTTGTGTTTAAAGTGTGGGAAAATAAATAAATAAATAGTGTTATAAATATTAAATATTTTAAAGCTATGATATTGTTAATACAAGCCTGTGTTTTATCTATTTAATGTTTTACCTATTTGGCACCATCCTAAAGGTGGTAGAAATTTAGAAAAAATTTCGATTGATGACATGTTTTTCACGACCATGATTAAATTTAAATTCAATTAATTTTACCACTTTAAAAGATTGACATGAAATTAAAAGGACAACCAGAGGTCTAGGAATTCGTTGGAAGAGTGAGAGGAAAACGAGAATTACAGCGTCAATGTGCCATAGCATTTTAACAACCATGAAAAGTAAAAAATATAGCACCTAATTCTTAAAATATCATACCACAATGATTTATGCATAAATTCAAGTGCACTCAAGTGGGGCATAAAAAATGAAGAAACAGCAAGAAGGGAGTACGAAAAAAATCATAGGATTTAAAATTCTTTCAAGCGGATCAATTATCGATGAAAAGCATCATTTTTTAACAGCTACTCCTGAGGGGTGAACGAAAATAAAAGTTTCTTATTGGAGATTAATACCATAAAAACCATAAATATTGCACTCAGTGTCAAGTGCAAATGCATGTAGCAAAGATTGAGATTCTTGATTTTTAATGGAAGAAAGTATTGGGCTTTTAAAAACGTATTATTAAAAGCAATACCGTTCGTCTCTTCTGTTTACTTTTTTACTTCTCAGTAAGTCAATCTTTCGTAGTGGAATATTTAGGGATGGAATTGATCCTGAGAGAATTTTATATGCTCCTGTTAAAATTGACATTTCTCTGTTATTTTAAACTTGGCAAATTAAACTCAGCCGGGCTTACCTAAACTGCATATTTGGTAATCATCTTCTGCAAAATGAGCGCTACAAGCTTGAGACCATTTTGTTGGTTCTTTCCAGTTCTTAATTTTATGATCCATTGTTTTTTTAATTTGGGTTGACTTGGAAAGTGGTGAAATTTAATGTCTAAATTTTAGAATATTTATTCCGACAATTTGGCACAGAACGAGATCTAACCATTATGATTAATATTTTGAATAAGTTTATACTAATTGAATATATTAAACCTATTTAATTTTTGAGACAAAGTTTGTTTTTAAAACTTTTTATTTGTTTGCAAATATTAATGCTTAAATTGTTGAAACGTCAAATTATGTATACCCTTCCTACGCTATAGCCACCTATGAATAAGAATTGAACTAGCATAAAAAAAAATCGTATAGCATGCCCCATTGATACGATGGAGAAATCGTAGTGTTCAAAAACAATTACCTCTATATAAGGAAAACAATTTGGAAAATAAAAAATAGTCGTTACACAGAATTGGAGGACGATAGTCAGATAACTCGAAGCAAAAATTATATACAAAATAAAACTAATCGTGGACTAGGTAATTATTTTATTAAAGGTCGCAATTAAACCGAGGTAAGCGACACTATAATGAGCGGGGGCGCAGCCGTAAACGACGAGCTCATTAAAACCATTTGGGTCAAGAGGTTACCCCATTAAGCATAAGCGATTTTGTCACCCACAGCCGAGGAATTATCGTTACTAGCGAGCTGCTTACACGAGACAATGATGCAATCCAACGTATCAGCAATTACAGAGCCAGCACTAGTCATGCCGGTCAAACAAGAAACCTCGCTGGAGTACCAAATTCACGAACTAGTTAAACGGTTAGACTAGATGGAGAAACGAGACCAGGAAAAATTCCAATCATTTAACAAAAAACCTCGCAGTCAGTCTAAAAGAAGGTCAAGCGCAAACGTCCCAGTCGCAGGCGATACAATAAATAAAAATAGCGCTCCACGGTTATACTATTTCCACTTTCGTTTTAAGGATTTAGCACGAAATTGCAAGCCGACCTGCTCGCGCTGGGAAGAATTTCAACAATAAAACTAAAGCCACCGACGCAAACAGCGACATATGAAGGTGCTGGATCAAATTGTCGCTTAAAAATTACAGATAAGGAATCCCACATAGCGTATTTGATAGACACTGCAGCCGACGTATCCGTGATGCCAATTCCAAAAGAAGGTAGCAAAACCCAAGATATAAATTTCTACTTGTACGCAGCAAATGGGAGTAAACTCAAAACATACGGAAAAAGAAAAATTCAGCTAGATCTTCCCCTTAGGAGGCAATTCTGTTGGACGTTTATAATCGCAGAAGTCACGTTGCCCATAATTGGCGATGATTTTCCAAAATAAACCGGTCTACTAGTTGATATCCAACATGGCCGACTAATCGACCCACTCACCACGCTACATACAGTCGGGAAAACAACCACTGAAGAAGCACCACCAGTTCGAGTAGTGGGTAGTAAGTAGTTACTAAATAATTTCAAGGCAATCACATGCCGCAGGCAAACATATGCCGTAATCCATCACATAATAAGGAAAGGACCACCGGTATTCGCCAGGCCTCGGAGATTAAATGCATCTAATTCGCGAACAGAACATACAAAACATCTGGAGATAGTATTCACGAAAAGTGCGACGCAGGATTAACAATAAATTTATAGAAAAGTCATTACGCAAAAGAGAGTATAAATTTTTTAGGGCACCACGTATCCAAAGACGGGATTAAATCAACGCCGGAAAAAGTCGAAGAAATAAATAGGATACAAAGGCCAAAGAGAATCAACCACTTACGAAGATGGCTGCGGATGATAAATGTTTACAGAATATTTATACCAAACGCGAGTAAAAACCAGTATCTACAAGGAAGCAAGAAAAACGATACCCGGGAAGTCGAGTGGTCAGAACAAGCGATAGAAGCTTTCGAATTGTCAAAGAGACAACTAAGCGAGGGACCAAGTTTGGCACATCCATCAGCAACAACGGAGCTAGTACTAATGGTTTCTGCATCGGACACAGCAATCGGTGCCGAAATACAACAGCGCAGCCAGAACATAAACGCCGATTGGCAACCACTACAATTTTATTCATCAAAGTGAAATTCCGCACAAACAAGATATAGCGCGTATGACCTAGAACTGCTAGCGATATACGCAGCCGTAAAAAAATTTAAGCATCTTCTAGAAGATCGCTATTTATAACATTTACCGACCCAAATCATTAACGTTCGCATTTATGCAAAAATCAGAAAAAGCGTCTCCGCGACAATTTCGATATCTGAATTTCATAGGTCAATATTCGACAAATATCCAAGACATCGCAGGATGGGATGCAGTGGTGGCAGATGCAATGTCGCGGTTAGAAGTAATCCAAATACCAAAGGCAGTCGATTACTTCAGCATAGCACACACAAAAACAAACGATGAAGAATTAGAAAAATTAAGAAACGAGCAAAACAAATTACAATTTCACGACATGCCAATTAGGTTTAACTCAACAAAAACTTTGTGTTGCGACATATCAAACGGAAAGCCACGGGCATATATACCAAGGGAGAACCAAAAAATAGTGTTCCAAGCTATGCACAACCTCGCACACCCAAGAGTAGCAGCAACAGTGAAAGAGATGATGAAACAGTTTATATGGCATTACATAAAAAAGGACGTGAAGAAAATGGCCCAATGCTGCATACCATGCCAGAAGGCGAAAGTAATACGACACACGAAAAGCCCACTAGTGGAACATCCGTAGACAAACAACCGATTCACGGAGATTCACATGGACATAATTAGTCCACTACTACCATCCGAAGGACAGCAATATTGTGTCACAGTAATCGATAGGTACACAAGATGGACCGAAGCAGTACCTGTGACAGACATCCGTAAATCAACCGCTTTTTCCTCATTCGTCAACGTCCATCTATCGTTAGAGCACAAAAAAATATGTTGTTTACACTTCAGGGAAATGACACATTTAATTGAGCTATTGCCGTGTAATAGCTGTCTTCGAATTCAACCATGTGGGATTTTTCGGTAGCGTCATGCAATATTTTACTATCCACCGATGGGAACTGGTCCATTAAATCTGGAGCACGTTTTGGCATAGTCTTGGCATAGTTGACTAGTTTAGTAATAGGTCCTTTAATAACTCCACGGAGTCGCTTTATTGGATTGATATCGTTCATTTTATAAGGAATAACACTTTATCACTCTTTGTCGACTTGATTTTCAACTACATACATACATATATTTTCAATTAATTGCCACTCGATTTATTTTTCCGGTAAATTTAGAAAATTTATTAAATAGTAAAGATATTGAGATACTTATCTTTATTCATCCAAATGTAGCTCTTCCTTGCTCTACAATATCCGGTACTGTATTTCTGATGCTTTAAGAAATTCTGGAACTTTCTTCTTCTTCGTGGACTGTATTTTAGCCGTATCCGGCTCTAAAGTCTAATTGTATGAACGTAAATGTTGGTACACATTATACAATTGAATCGTTTATTCTTGAAAGGGATCATGTCCACTTTTTCAAATTATTCAGGAAATAAAAAAAACTATATATTGTCAACAAAAATAAGTTTAGGAGGGAATTTGAGTTTGTTGATGAAAATGTGAGTCGCTATGAAGTGTTAAGCTGAATTTTAAGGTTATTTGTCAATTATTTCAGCTTTTATGCTCATTTTTAAAGCATGGACATGAGCCCTTTCTAGAATAAACGAATCGTTTATTCTTGAAATAATTGAAAAATAACCCCAAAATTTAGCTTTATTTCATTTTTAAGCATTCTGTAAACAGCCTCAGAGGAAATAATTTCTAAAATCAAAAACAGAATGTGTATTTATTAAAAATCATAAATTTCAAATTAATCAAATTAATAATTTATATATTAAAATGATGTCGATGTTTGTTTTAATTATTTAATGTGAATTACGGTTAATTGTTACAAGAAAGATAATCGTTACATAACTAATGATTAACTCTCTCTTTTTCACGTTTCTTCTTTTTAAATATTAGTTTAGTATAAAAGAGCACATGGCCTGGACATGTGCCCTTTCTAGAATAAATGATTTTTCTTTGCAAGGTAGGTGCCGTTCCATTAACCATATGGTAGTTTCGTCTTGTCATAAAACGTATAGAAGTGTCTGTGATACAAAACCGTCATAATACTAATTTTGACAAAAAGTGGACATGAGCCCTTTCAAGAATAAACGATTCAATTATTCCATGATAACCGGATTAATAGAGATCAATAAACTACAAACCAAAAATGCAGCAAAAAAACAATAAAACTTACACGCAAAACTCAAACCTCAATCTCGGAGATTTTTAGCTTTATAATTCCATATGTCCGTCACATCATTACCTCAAAACCCATAAGCTACAAAACCCTGAAGTCCCATAACCGTACAAACCCAATATCCTATAACCCCAGCAATCCAAAACCACATAACCCTACAACTCTTAAATGCGACAAAAAAATACTTTGAGGTGGACAATTATAACTCCATGAAACCACATCTCTATAAGTCCATCACCTTTTAACTTGTAACCCTATAACTGCATAATCCTATAACGCTAAAATGCAACAGTAAGTGTACTTGCACGTAAGACTTGAGTTCTGAGTCTGACAGTTTTGCGGTGGGTTGACATTCACGGCACCTCCAGCGGTGGCGGCGGGCAACGGAGTTGTTTCGCGATCCGGCAAAGTCCCTGGATCATGGCGCTCATGGAACCTCAGTATCGGCGGCTGGTCAGGGTGATAAAGCGGGCCCGCAGGCGTCGTCATGAAACGACCGTAGCTCTACATCGGTGGGTAACTTGGCCTTTGAAGAGTATAATTTTACAATCTGGCGGGAACCACAACATCATGAGAAGGATTGCTATATTTTTATAACGAAAATTTTTAGGCACAACCGAAAAACAAAATCTTCGACTTTTTATGAAACTGTTGAATCTGTGACTTGTCCTATCATTCTTGAAGCTTAAGAGAGTAACAAAAGTAATACTACTAGCGACGAATATAAAAGTACAATGGAAATGTCGGATATCGAATCTGATGACGTCTCTCAGGATATACAGATGAACGAAGAAACATCAGAAGAATCAGAAGACGGGACTAATAAAAATCCCAATGGATTTTCTCAAGAAGAGCTTAATGACTTGTTTCCAGCTGCTGGACTTTCAAAAGAAATTTCTGAACTAATGGCGTCAAAATTAAAAGAGAAAAATTGCCTAGCTCCAGGAACTCGTATAACTTTTTGTCGCGAAAGAAATGTCAAATTTAGAAAATATTTTACTGACGTAAAAAATATATTTCTTATGAAGCTAATGACTGGCGTCTATTCATAGATTCTTCAACTTGTAGTTTAAAAGCAGTCTTGCTATATAATGGCAACCATCTTGCTCCGCTACCTTTTGGTCATTCGATTGTGTTAAATGAGGAGTACCACAACCTTTGCTTCCTACTTGAAAAATTAGATTACGCTAAACACAAGTGGAAAATATGTGGAGATTTAAAAATAATGACAATTTTATTAGGTTAACAAAGTGGTTTCACTAAACAATAAACATCCATGTTTTTCTATGTGAATGGGACAGCCGAGCTCGGGCCGAATATTATGTGAAAAAGTATTGGCCAATTAGAAGCAATTTAACTCCAGGATCTAACAATATCATAAAACAGAGTGTAATATTGTACAAAAATGAAAACTACGGAGAGCAAAGCTTTTATATACAGATTTCAAAAGTTTCCTAAACTGTCTGATGCGAAAACAAGAGACGTAGAGAACTTTTGAAAGACAATGAATTCCAAAAAAGAATGACTAAGGTGGAGAAAGTAGGTTGGCAAAGTTTTAGAGACGTTACGAAAAAATATCTAGGAAATAGGAAAGATCCTAATTACGGGACTATAGTTGAAAATATGGTAAACAATTTTAAAAATATGGGATGCCTTATGAATCTAAAGCTGCACTTTCTTCATTATCATATTGAGTACTTTTCAGAAAATTTAGGCGATATTAGTGAGGATAGTTGACAGACTACTGTTGGTCTTTGAAGAGAAAGCCAACACAAAAGAAAAGCACTATGAAGGTCATTTACAAATAAATGAACGCGTTATAACTCTAAAACTGAAAACACATGAAATGGATACTTACAAAATCGAGAAGCCTATATTAGACCTTATTGAGTATTCGATTTATAGTTTTGGAGACCCAAAGTTTATGAGAAATAAGATTAAATATCTGGTTCAAATTTTCTGCAAAACAAGAATTAAGTCTTGAGCATAAGTTTTTATTGTAGCTTTCTGAGATTACAGCCTCTTGAAGGTTCACTTGTAAGTCTTTTTGATGTTACGGTTATGGGACTGTAAGGTTATGGAATTTCTGGGTTATAGGGCTATGGGGTTAAAGGATTATGGACTTTTGGGATTATTGAGTTTTGAGGTATTAAATAGGTGGGATGTAGAGTTATGAAATTTAATTCTACATGATACCTACACTTCAAGATTGTGCGGTTTATGGATTTTGAGGTTATGAAGTGATGGACGTATGGAATTATAAAGCTAAAAAAAACTCTCAGAGATTGAGGTTTGAGTTTTGCGTGTGAGTTTATTTTTTTGTTTTTTTGCTGCATTTTTGCTTTGTAGTTTATTGGGATTTGAAATTTATAAGTTTTGAGGTTATAGATTTTGAGGTTATGAGTTTTAGAGTTATAGGTTATGGATCTCAAGGTTATTGAACTATGAAGTTATAGGATTATAAGGTTTAAGGGTGGATATTGTTGGGTTTTATAGTTTCAAGCTGAAAACAGGTTTCGGATTCGGTTTCAGCGATCCAAAAAACCCACTTGACCTGATTTAAGGAACCCTCCATTCATTTTTTTTTTTGTGGTCCTGTCACAGAAAAGAATGAACAGATATGGAAGTTCCATGTCAAGTATTTACATAAAAATATTCAATCTAAAAAATGTATTCCTGCTCTAATCTAACCAGTTAAGACAGGGAAAATATAATACAATAATCTGTTTCGCTTCTCTTCTTTTTTGTTTTTTATACAAAGAAGAGAAGCTAAATATGTAATATTGAATTATATTGTCTCTGTCTTAACTGGTTAGATTAGAGCAGGAATACATTTTTTTGGTTGAATATTTCTATGTAACTACTTGACATGGAACTTCCATATCTGTTCATTCTTTTCTGTGGTCCTGTGTTAAGTTTTTACTTTAGCGGTCGATTTTGTTTTTGGCTGTTAACGATTTCAATTCCATTTGGTAATTTGCGTTTTTTACGGAGTTTTCATATTTTTTTTTTCGTATTTGTACAGTTCTAGTTACCTCAAAGTGCAGCAGTAATTGCCACCTTGGCAATATGACCCAACATTTTGTATTTTTTATTTTTTAAATTTATTGAACAGCATTGTCATACATTTTAGCATTACACATATGTACGTACTTATTTATATACCAAACAACGCACATTCACTTTTTTTTTTTTTTTGTATAATTTAATTGCAATTTAAATCGATTTTAAAATTTAATTGAGACATTTACGGTAATTTACGTTTTATGTAAATTTGAAGATTTAGTAATATGTAATGTATGTGTGTGTGTGTGTGTGCGGGCAAAGATGCGCTAATTTAAGAAGTTTTATTTTGATTGGGTTTGGGGGGTATATCGCATAAAATTCTTATCAATAAATTATCATTAGAACTAAAAAAAAAAATTTTGTTTTGTTCAAATTTCTTATCGTAAGGCACAAAAGAAATTAAAATTTTTTTAAAATAAATCATTTATCACTTTGAATTTTTAATGATTTGGATTTAATTTGTCAATTTTTTTTTTTCGTGTTATAAATGAAAACAAATTAATTAATTTGTATGATTGTTGCTGTTTTTTTAATTGATTAATAAAAAACAAAAACAATTTTTTTTTTGGCTTTTTTTAAATAACTTGTGTCGTTAAGACGCGGAATTTTTTTTTTTTTTTAAGATCATAAAAATAATTGAGGCGTTTTTAATTGTTTTGGAAATTTGTTCGATGGATTGTAAACGTTCGAGTGATAGAGACAAATTATTTGTTGGTGCATGTTTGGGTTAATGATGAAATGTAATTGATTTATTGATAACTAAACTTTTATGGTCATTTGGTAATTTACTTTTAAACTAGGTACTGATTATTATCGCATTATTGCGTTTGGTAATCAAGGTAAAATAAAAATGTATAATAAAATTAATTTGGATTATCTTAATAAGTGGTTCACAGTCAAGTCACAATAAATGGCTCGTTAATTTAGGGGTCAGCATGATGTCAGAACCTGTGTTGTATGTAAACAAAAAATGGTTGCGAACGTTGGAAAGCATTTGTTTGTGTTCCCATTCCGACCGATGTCGGTACATCAAAGAGAATTCGATGTTCGTACATTATGTGGTTATTTGGCGGAGACCAAAGAAATTATATTATTCTATTCAGAACTAGAAATGTCCGGGGTAGTGACATCTATCAACAAAAAAAAAATAAATGATTGGGGCCATGAAATCTGACATTTGTGGTTTGTATATGGAGAGCACAAAGTAAATACAACAAAAAGGACTGGTAAGTATTTATTATTTTTAAATTAAAATAAATAAGAATTTTATAAAATTTAAGTTTGTTCAATTAACAAATAACTTATTTATTTAATATTCAAATAGAATCAATCGTGTAAAATCGTGATATTTTGTAGAACGGTGTCAAATGTTCAAGAATTTTTTCATAGTTTTATGTGTACATGATGAAACAGGCTGGTCCCTCCACTCGGGTCACCAAACCTGAGCAAAGAAATATAATGCGGAACCAAAGCACCAATGAAGCTGGTTCCTCAAAACCAACCTATAACACTAGGAGGAAGGCATGGAGGGCCCTGGAGAAGATAAATAATATCCCTCCAGAAGACAGGTCGGAGAAAGACAAACCTACGCTTGCGTGGGCGAAAAAAGTCACCGAACAGATGTCGGAAGGTCCTTCAGCAAAGAAACAGATCAAAAGAAACAGATCTCAGGAGGAAAGTCCTAAGATCGCAAAACGAACTAAGCTCCATGCTACCGTAATGAGGCCTTTTAACGAGGTACTCAAGGATCAGCTGGTTGTGGCAGTTGTTGACCAGTCCCAAGAGGATGGCAGTAACACGCCCGCCAATTGGAGAAAGGTGGAAAGGGCCTTAACCACCATTTACCTGAATATCCTTGCAGAAAACCCAGGACCTGCTCCGACTTGTCGAGATGCGGGTTGGCACAGGAACCAGGTGAAACTGACTGCATGTGTGGATCAGAGATCTCTTCAGCTCTACAAGAGGTCAGTGGAAAGACTAGGCGAGGTATGGCCCGGAGCCAGCCTTGCTGTTAAAGCTTGGGAAGAAATCCCCTGTAGGCCGAGAGCCAGGGTGTGGATTCCTTCGGAGCCTAGCGATCCAAAGGTGATACTCCAGTTGTTGCAGGTTGGTAACCCAGATTTGCCAACGCAGAACTGGAAAGTTTCTAAGCTCGAGGAGCCACGGGCCGACTACAGGTCGGCCGTCATAATTCTAAACAGAGAGTCACTGACTGCGCTGGAAAAAACCAATGGTATATTGTAAACTATGGTTTCAGTGCAGTCACACTCAAAATCTACAAGAAGGATGTGGACAAGCCGGAGGCTCGGGAATCTGAGGAAGGTGCAGAAAGCTCATCTGGGCTCCTTGAAGAGGGGAACAGCCTGGTGGAAACTATCTCTACTGATACGGAGATGACAATGTACATGGAGTCATTAAGGAGAATCTCAGAGGACTTCACATCATCAGGGGAGGACTCTGATGTAACAGTGGTAGAGAGGGACGTCTAAGAATGGTGACGTTCTTGCAGATCAACCTACACCACTCAAAGGCAGCATCAGCTGCTCTACTTTTAAAAATTGGAAAGGAAGGGACGGATATTGTCTTGATTCAAGAACCTTGGGTCGCTGGTGACCGGGTACTTGGACTCAAGACACCCTGTTATAGATTAATGCACACGGAAAAAGAAGGTAGGGTTCGGTCGTGCATTCTCGTTAAAAATATTATAAATTGTTTTCTACTATCAAATTTCAGCAATGAAGATGTGGCAGCGGTCAGCATTGAGGTCAATAAACGAAACCTCTGGCTAATATCAGCCTAACTATCCTATGATGAAGTGAACATTCCACCAGTCATTCTGGGTGAGGCAATTTTGGAGGCTCAAAAGCGCAAGGTTGGAGTTATCCTGGGGAGTGATGCAAATTCTCATCACACAATCTGGGGAAGTACGGACACAAATGAACGAGGTGAGTTACTCCTTGATTACATTCTAAGTACTATCCTTCATATATGTAACATAGACAATAAGCCAACTTTTATAACTAGAAATAGACAGGAGGTATTGGATATTACACTTGTCTCAAACTTTTTGACGACTAGTCTATTAAACTGGAAAGTGTCGGAAGACCACACCTTTTCTGATCACTGAGCTTGGTCTTTCCGAACAGCCCTCTCTACAGGAACAGGAGGAAAACCGACTGGGATATTTTCAGAACTATTCTGGGAAATTCACTACCAGTGCAGGTGCCTGAACCTCCAACAACTACGGTAGAACTCGATGGCTTAGTGGACGAACTGTCCAGCGCTTTTACCGAAGCGGTACTAGGCTCTTGTCCTCTTAGTAGGCCTAGGGGCAAATCTCGACCACCTTGGTGGTCAAAGGAGATTAAACAATTACGTCAACGGTGCAAGAGACTCTTTAAAACAGCAAGGAAAACAAAAGCCGCTGTAAACTGAGACTCCTATAAAGAAGTCCTCAAAATTTACAAATATCAGCTAAGAAGTGCAAAGAACAGATCTTGGAGACTATACTGTGGTAAAATTCAGGAGTCTTCAGAGATGTCCACGCTGCGTAAAGTACTATCTACTAGCCCTTCCATCACAAGCTTCCCTCAAAGGCCGGATGGAGCATGGACCACAAATAGTATGGAGTCACTGGAACTACTATTGGAGACTCACTTTCCTGGTTGTTCCGAATCTGCACCTACTATATCAGCAGGTAAAAGGGCAAGTAGCCTCGTAGGCCAAATTATTAGCAGAAGAAATTAACCAATTCTTCACACTGTTGCCTTTGTGTGGAAGTTTGCATGTATTGTTCGGTACGACCATAAATTGAAGATGTTTTGAATATGCGATATTAATCGTGAGGCTATTGTTGTGGACACAGCTGATTGCACGAGCGCCGTTATTCCGCTGATACCTTTAATCTTCGTTTTGCTAGGCTGAGGCGATAGGTTTAGTTTGTCAACCATCTCTTGCGTAAGAAAATTGGATTGCGCAGCTGCGTCTAACAAAGCTCGTCACCGATGTACCCTGCCACAAGTATCCTGAATGTTCACTATCGCAGTTGACAACCACATGTAACTTTCCGGTTGCACACCTTTCGAGGCTACACAGACTTTTCCGATTGCAATTTCCTCAGTCAAATGCGCAGTTAACGCTGTTTGACCTGACGAATCTGCCTGTAACATTAGATCTATATGATTAGAAATATTTGGATTCGCAGAATATGACTGCGTTTTTTCGAAGTGTGAATAGAGCAATGTGTGATGCCTTTGTCGACAAGCATTGCACATTCGCGACCGACACGTGTCTACGGAATGGCCCGAACGTAGGCAATTGATGCAAAAATTTAACTGGTTGACTTTTTTAATTCGCTCCGAAACGCTGAACTGAATAAACTGCGAGCACTGCGACGCGTAATGTAATTTTCGGAATTATAATCCGTTAATTCAAGAATTTCGGCATTTATATCGAGAAACTTTTCATAGATATCCGATACGATCTCCAACCGAGTCGAAAATTCATCCGATTTTGCTTGCTTTTCGTTTAACCAAGCCTTTTGTTTTGTTAGTCGTTGTTTTATATACCCGCGTTTGGATACGAGCGCGTTTATACGATCAATGTCGCTCATTTTTAATAATTAAATTTATACTAATTTACATTTTTACAATTAGTAAATTTGCCACCAAGCGCTATTTTTATGAGTTTGACGTTTCGTTATAAAACTGTTAAATTACGTCGATAAAGTAGATGGTTCGAGTCTCGGGTTTTTCGATGCACTGCCGATTTTTAACACGTTTTTTTTTAGGTTAATTTTTAATTACAAATCGCTTCTTATTCCTCGAGATCGAGACTATGGTGATGCAGAATGATGCACTGTTGGAAAGTGATGGAATAAAGCGCGTGCTATTTGCGTTATACGATAACGAGATGATATTGCTATTTCGATAGTATTCACAATCACACAAAATCCGGCTCGAAGGACCAAAATGTTCGAGCTTCGAGGTGATATTATTTGCGGACTGTAATTCTTTTTCTTTAGGACGAATTAACACACATTTAATATATTATAATCGCGTTTTACAATCTTTATTTTATTCAATTTAATTTTTAATTCACATTAAGAACCTTTGTTTTATCGACTAGTGTCAAGCACATATTAAAAGGAAAGGAACTAACAAAAGAAAAAAAAAGAAAGCTGAATGTTATTTTTCATTTCGCTTTCGTTACTTCTCGTAACTTCGATAGATGGCAGGTCTCAACCGGTAACCTTTGTTGTTGTATTTTACGGTACAGCGGTTGACAGATAAAATTTTGTAAGCCAGAATTAACACCCCAATTCCCATAGTCGTATCACGTCACATCAATTTTCCTATTCTCTTAGTCATATTTTCATTTGTTACATCTAAAGTCACTTTATACGACAGATTTCACTTGAAGTTTATAAGTGACAGGCGACTACAACAAAATGGAAGGGTGAAATTTTAGTAATAATATTTTTTTTAAATGGTTGTAACGGAACAAAGGACGGCTGCGAAGCAGGGACGAACACTCCGGGCGCAACGGATAGCTACCACGATGCGATACTGTCCTTACACTGGGATTTCCTGGATTATTCTATACCTGCTGAATCTCTGCATACAACAAAAAATGAGCTAATCGCCATTGTTTTGAAAATAACTTCAATCCCGTTCGCTTAGATCCTGGTTTAATTGATGTCGTCGATGTGTGCAGGAATTTATTGTTGATTTTTCTTTGTTTTTCCGTTAGTTGGACTGTGCTTTTACTATCTCTGGTGTGCCGTACAGCTGCGGCTTCGATTAGCGATACCAATACGGTGTGGAATTGTTGTTCCTCCGTTATTC
Source organism: Tipula helvola (assembly GCA_963556165.1). Lineage (NCBI taxonomy): Eukaryota > Metazoa > Arthropoda > Insecta > Diptera > Tipulidae > Tipula > Tipula helvola. The sequence continues at coordinate 151,670,683 of OY744483.1, forward strand.
ACACGGACACGAATATTTAATATCAATTCAGTATGTTTCCGTTATTTATTAACCGAAGATGAAACACCGTACCCGACAATTCAAGATTAGGAATGATTATCCTATAAGAAATTGCGTACTTCCACCCGGTTCAGTTTTTGATTAAACTTGTCCACTTCCCACAATCTGAGCGTGTTGGACATTAATTCCGGGATCTTTCTTTTGTTTTTGTTTCACCTTACAATCACAATTTTTTTTTTGTTTTATTGTTTTATAAATAATCTTTCTCACTAGACTTTTAAATGTTTTTTTTTTTCCTCTTTCAGTTTGTTATGGTTATCCAATTTATTGTTATGTGTTTGTTTTTGTTATGACCAGCAAAATCTAATAATTCATTTTCGTAATGTTTTTCTGTTATTTTTTCTTTGGCGGTTTTTATCGATTTACAAGCACTTAGAGAATCTGTGACAATTAATATTTTCTTATTTTTACAAAGTTGAGCAAGTATGACTGCAATTTTAATTCCAATAGTTTCTGCATTTTTGATATCCGTGTACCTGTCCCTGCTACGTTATCCTTGATCGACCCATCCGTAAAAATTTTGTCCCAGCTTTTGAATTCCTCTAACGATATTTTGGTTAGATCTCTCATTATCTTTTTATTTAGGGTGTTAATGTTATTTAACCCCAATATTATTGTTGAGATTTCTATGTTGTTATGGGTCGTATTTTTTAAAAGGGTTGGTTTTATTTTTTTGAGACACGTAGTATTTTTATATATATTATTGAGTTTATCTATAGATTTACCATTTTTTATATCGATACCTATATTCGAGCTTTTAAATAAATGATTCGTAATTTATTTGAGTGTTTTAAGTTCATTATTTAATTCACTGGGTTTTTCTATTGCTTCGGCTAATAACACAGGTATGGGAGTGGTTTTTGTGAGGCCCATGCATGCTCTTAAACATGCATTGTTGATGTTTTGGCAGGTTTTGTTGATTTTGTTGTTATTTGTGGGTGAAATTATGTATCCAAATTCTATTTTTGGTTTTAGTAGAATTTTATGTAATCTTAATAGAATATCTGGGTGAATGCCCCCTTCTTTCTGTCTTAGGGATTTGATCATGTTAATGGTTATATTTGTGTCATTTTTTAGATTAGTGTAATGTTTAGATAGATTTAAGTTATTAGCAATAGTGATTCCAAGAATTTTTGTAAATGTTCTTTCTTCAATGTTTTTATTGTTTATTCTTATTATAATTTTATTTTTATTGTTTTTATTAGTAAAGAGTTTCATGAAGTGCGTTTTTTCAATATTGCTATTTAAATTTAGTGTATTAAGAGTCACGTTAAGATTACTAATTGTTTTATTTATATTCTCTTGGAGTATCTCAAAATTATCACCATTAATAACCATGCAAATGTCGTCAGCGAATTGGAAAATATTTGTTGTTGAGTTGCTTAAGCTGTGTATGTTATTTGAATAAATGTTAAAAATCGTAGGGCTTAAGCAGCTTCCTTGTTGTATCCCTGCATTTGTTATATCGTCGTTATAGAATCAAAAGTAATCATCTACATATTTGTGATTTCGGGTATAATGGTTTTAGTATTAACTTTTCTATTAAAAATCCAATTTTTTTAAATTAAATAGTTTGATTATTGTATCCTTTATAATATAAAAGATACAGTAATCAAACTATTTAATTTAAAAAAATTGGATTTTTAATAGAAAAGTTAATACTAAAACCATTATACCCGAAATCACAAATATGTAGATGATTACTTTTGATTCTATAACGACGATATGATCTTTGTCCAATGTCGAATTTGTATATATTGTTCTATTGGTTAAAAATAAGTAAGTCCAATTAATGATTGAATTTGAGAACTTTAATTTATCCATTATTTCTATGAGAGTTTTTTTCCTCACATTGTCGAAACCTTTACTTATATCCATATTGAGTAGTACCATTTTTTAGCATTCTCTTTACAATTTTTTATGTGTTTAAAAAGTTCAACCATCATTTATGTTTTTTCTAAATCCATAATTATTGTAATTTAATAAATTGTTTGAGTCAATGTGGTTGTTTATTTTTACTAGTAGCAGTTTACTGAAAATTTTTGAGATTGCTGGTAGAAGACAGATAGGTCTATAATTTAAATGGTCCCTGTCATTTGGTCCCTTTTTCTTGATTGCTATTGCCTTAGCTCTACTCCATTTTTCTGGGAATATTTGATCTAACCAGATTTTGTTTAGGTGCCTTGTGATAGCTTCTATGAGCATTATATTGGAATTTGCCAATTTTTTTATGAGCTTGTAGCTGATAAAATCCATTCCAGGAGCAGAATTTTTTAGTTTAGATATAATTTCTCTAACTTCTGAGGGTTTAAATTGTTCTATTAGGTCAGTGTTTTCTTCTTTATTCTTAGGTAATTTAATTACTTCGATCGAATTTGGAAAATTGGTATTTAGAAATTTTATTGCCGTGTTACTGTCTTCAAAAATCGAAAAATTAGTAGTTTTTTTATTTTTTATTTTATTAATTTTACTCCAGAAATCCGAACAATTGGTATTTTTATTTATATTATTTAGATCCTAATATCCAGCTTTTTTTTTTCTTTTTTAATTTTTTGTTTCATCTTTCTGGTAGCAATTGTTAATTCCTCAGCTGTGTAAAGAGTTTTTCTCCTATTATATATGGTTTGCTTGGCTTTTTTTATTTCCCACAACAATTGGAGGTCTTTATTCCACCATGGCTTTGGAACAAAATTACTTTTGGCTTTGATGCAGGAGGGCAGGACGTATTTTTATTAATTAATAACTCTAAATTATCTTCTATATTATCTATTTCCTCTAGTTCTTGTAAATTGAATTCTCTTATTACTTTATTCCAATTCGTTATTTTTTTTTTATTGATGCTCCTAATATTATATGCCATTAGAATTGGAAAGTGATCGCTCCCTATTGGGATTCTGTCATGATTTAATTATTTTTTATTAAATTTATTATTTCAATCAGTGTGTTATCCACACTCACAATTGCATTTCCTTCTGTGGTGACATTTGATATTTTGCTGCTAATATTCTTAATTAGATCGTCTTTTTTTTTAATTTGTACCTTTAATTCTTTTAAAATATTGTTCAGTAGTCTTATTTTTTCCTCTGATTGTTTTATAGAAATGGATATCTTCTCTTTTTCTTCTTTTTCTATATCTGACAGGCTTTTAAATACCCATATGTTAGGTGCGGCTTTTCTCATTCCAAATACCTTCTCTCTTGCCTCTTTATAGGAGCTTTTATAGATTGTGATATACTCGACCAACTTTTTTGTCGCTTTTTCTCTAGACAGCTATAGTGATTCGTACAGAATTTGCATTTAGGTTTTAGATCGCACATATGTGAGTCCTCTAATGATTTTGTACAGATTACACACCTACTACCCTCCTTTGATTTGCATTTTTTTAATGTATGACCATAACTCAAACAATTACGGCAGTACATTGGATTTGGGAAGTAGAAATTTACTTCAATCAGGATATTATCAGAAACCACGACATTGTTCGGGATTGTATTTGCCTGAAATGTTACTTTAACTAATTCTAGTGGTGTCCTTGTATTGTTTACTTGGTCCCATTTGAACATTCTTTCTAATTGAGTTATATCAAACTTAGCTTTGATATTATTCTTTAATTCCTCCATTGAAATGTCCGTGGGAATCTCCCGAATTACCCCAATTGTCTTGTTGTAGCTGTCTGGGATAAAACAATTCAACTCGTCGAATTCTTTCACTAGCTTATTTTTGATGCATTTGTTTGCTTCATTGTAATTATTGAAAGTTACCGTGGCCATGTCTTTACTGATTTGTTCGATGCTCACTATATTGGAAATTTTGTTTATTTTTAGAATTTTGCCGATTTTTAACATATTTAGGTTTTCTTTTTTCAAAGTAACTCTAAACGGTCCGCAATCTTGAATTGAATATATCACTGGCTTTTCTGGTGATACATTCCTATTTTCGTCTTTCCTCCATGTCTTTCCTAATTCAGAAATATCACTGTTGTCGTTCCCTAATTCCATATTTGAATTATTCGATTCTATTTCTTCTTTTAATGTAACTGCTTATTGCTTAAATGCTTTTCTTCGTTTCCGTTTTTTCTTTTTATATCTTTTCCACTCATTATCACATCACTTAACTCATTTAATTTTGTAACATTTATATTTTTTCCGACAATATTTGATTTGTAATATCTACGATTGTAAAATAATAATTTTTGCCTGTATTCACAATGATACCGCCATTATGAATCAAAATTATTCGACTGCGTTTATAATTTTTCCCATTTGGAAAATGATAACTCTTCAAATCTTTATTTATATCATTAATCCTATCCCGAATTACGCTAAATATTAAATAATCGTAAAATTATGACTTACCTAATACCATTTAAGAAGAAATTTCTTAATTTCCAAGATTATTTTTATGAAAAATTGAATTTTTTAATTTATTTTTTTTTTTTTTATTATTAGAAATATTGTATACATAAAATGGCTTCTGCCTAAATATTTAACACAACTTCACTATTCGGATGTCACTATCAGAATCATATTAAATGTTGAATCTTGAATTATAGTTAAACATGGACGACTCTTGTTTTTCCCACTTATTTTCTTCTCCCCGACTGTCAGAAATTCCAATATTTATATATTCCTACATACTGCTGACAGCGCCACTTAGCATAAAATGCTCGATGATAGAATCAACAAAAATCAAACCAAGCTGCCATCTATACGCATCCACGCCCTAACAATAATATTTGTGCATTAGCAGGGAGGATATACACTCAATATTTACAACGAAAAAATACTCCGAATACTTAATGAGAAATTGAGAACGAAACATAATCGTTACATGGTTTTAGTTGTTGTTTAAATAAGTTGTTGTAGAAATTAATACTTTTTTGTTCTAAAACGATTTTATTTGTAATTTGACCGACATCTTTCTAGTTAGAGTTGTATCGCTTAAGTCACGTCGCCTGAAATGACACGACTATGGAAAATGGGATGTAAAATTAAAAAATTTGGAATTTACGCGGTAGAATTTTGATAGTATGAATGTTTCTTTGGTCAAAAATCATTAAGAAAGTCAAATCTCGTTATAACGAAGACAAAGGGACCGGAAACATTAATTCGCTATATTGTAATTTCCTTGCAATAAATTTACCGTAGGCTGCTTTGTTTGAGGACGGCTTTTATTTTCTGCAGTGAGTGTTCTTCTTGGAATTCCGTCAGTTATACTGTACGTACTAATACTGCTAAGGCGTGTTCCCATTCTTGCAGTTGTATGACACCCCGCTGCTTTGTTCGCCATCTCAATAGTTGGATCGTTACTCTTATGCATGAGGCGTTTGAGAGACGACTGGCGGTTGATTAAGTTTTGAATTGATGATTCTGTCTCTATTCTTTGGACATGTGTTTCGACCGTTGATTTTTTTTCCTCCGATGTTTCGAAGAATGCTTGTTCATGGTTTGTTTCCATATTCATCAAAAAGATTAGCCCGGTCCACCAGCTGTCCTTGGATATTAATTTTTTCGATGTCACGCCACGAGATGCACATTCAGCTGGTTATCTTCGGATCGGACATGTTTCCATGAGTTTCCATGTTTCCACTTGTGTTGGTCTGAATCTCTGTTACTCGATTTGCCACAAATGACTTCCAGATTGATACCGGTTTACGTATCCGTGCTAAAGTGATCATTGAATTAGACTACAAGGCCACGGTACTTATATCCACGTCTAGTACTTTTATCACTTGTTGAATTAGTCGGCTTAGCAGGACTGCGCCGCATAGTTCTAAACGAGGGAGTGTTAACTTTACTTTTAGGGGGCGACCTTCGATTTTACTGCTAGAAGACGCACCGCTATTTGGCCGTTGGTTATGGTTCTACAGTAGACTACCGCCGCATATGCCTGTTCTGAGGCGGCACAGAATCCATGGAGTTCAACACGGTTGTCTTTGTTGTAATGAATATATCGAGGTATATGAATGAGTTGAGTAGCTTTCAGTTCTAATTTCCATAAGGTCTGATACATTATCTTACAGCTGACTATTAGTGGTGCCAGCTATCTAATGGGTCAAAAATTCTTGACATTTCGGACAGAAATTGACGTTTTGTAGGTCCGCCGTTGTTGGGTGGTATAGATTCACGTGAAATACAAAATCGTCTTTTGTCGGGCTATAATGTATTCCGAAAGTTTTAACTGACTGTTCATCCATAAAGGTGAGGTTGCCTATGAGGAACTTCTCCTGATCTATTCCCTTTAAAAGGTCTGCGTGGTTAATATAGCCCATTTTCCTAATTCCATTCCGCCCTTACGAAGTAGTTGGATTAATTGAGATTGCGAATGTTGAGCCGCCTCTACCGAATCTGCACCGGTTAGTACATCGTCCACATAGAAATCATTTTTGATAATGTGACTGGCTTCGGCATGATTATTGATTTCATCGTCAGCCAATTGATTCAGAGTCGGAGCGGCCGATATCCCATATGTAACCGTTGTTAATTGATACTCTTGTAAACGATGATATTTACTTTCTCTCCACAAGATTGCTTGATATGGTTGATGTTCTTCATGTATTTTAATCTACTAATACATTTTCTCGTATTTTACTGGATTCTGCTGTTGCCTTTACTATGGCATGTTGGGGTAAACAATATTTGCTTGCGCGTGGTGGTGATTTCTTCATGTGACCCATGCTGAGGTAGTCTGTCATAAATTTGATGTACAAATCTCTTAGGTCTCGGTTAGAATCCAATTTCTTATCGAGCTGTAGAAAACGTTGTAGTGCTCGTTGCTTGGAATACCCTAGTTGATCCAATTGATTTTCCCTGAATGGTAGTCGTACCACATATCGTCCATCTGGATCTTGTTTGGTGGTCGCTTCAAAGATGGTTTGGCAAATGATGTCTTCAGCAGATTCCATGATGTTATTGCTCTAGGTTTCTTCCAATTCTCAAAATCGGTTCATATTCGCTTCCACCTTGGTTCCGTGAAGCTATGGGTTGCGATTTCTGTTGGCCCTGAAATCACCCAGCCTAAGCTGGATTTAATGGCGCTTGCCTTTACCCGTGATGAGACTCTAAGCTTTTTTAAAGTCTTTATTTTTAAATAAAATTTCCAACTTTATAAATTTCTGATTTTTTTTTATTTTTATTATAAATTAATAATAATAATTGTTGATGTTGTCGCGTCCACCGATGATCAGGAAAAAAGAACGAACAAACAATTAAATTTTGCTTGTCAAAAATAAATTATGCTATAAATGTAAGGATGTACAAAAAATTATTTACACGGCAAACAGCGCCAAATTTAAAAGTTAATTATATAAATTGATTAGTAATTAATTGGTAACTTAACTTAATAATAATTGTAAATACATCCTAATAATTTATTACGTAATTTGTACAAAGTTTGTTTGACAGCTGACAATATTTTGATTTTACTAAAGTGAAAATAATTAATTTAGTGTAAGTTTACAAATGAATAATTAGAAACAATAATTAGTGGCATTTAAGAAATTAATAAAAAAGTGTATAATGTATATTGTGAATGAATCTATATCTAACTACTACTAATGTATTTTCTATTTTAGATATCGGAACAGCCTGACATCAACAAAATAGTTACAAATATTATGATGATTATTGTATAGAAGTGTTAGTGTATAACAATTGAACATTATATAAAATAAAGTTTGTTTTTAAAATGTTTATAAGAAATAAAATTGTTTTATTTTTATTTAGTTTTCAGGTTATGATGTGAGTTGACTAGTGTTGCTTTGTGTTGCGTCAATACCCCGGTTTACTTGGTTACAGATGAAATCTCCATAAACGTCGGCTCCCAATAAAAGGTCAATCGTATCAGCCAAGGTTAACCTTTTCCACTGATTGTTGATTGATTCTCGTTTGATTTAACGTTCTGGAACCTCCGTTGTAATTTTTGGCAATACGTATACTTCAATGTTTAACCGAAATGGCGATGCGAAATATGATTGAAGACATACTTGCACTAAAGCGGTAGCCGTGTTGGTGGTATGAGCCCCAATTCCTGAGATGTTGACGGTGGTATGATGTAATGTTAACCCGAGGCGTTGGACCGCTTCTTCCGTTATCAACGAGTCTTGTGACTTCTGATCTATTAAGTCTCTCAATTCGGTTGATGTTCCACATATGGCTGTGCTCTTCATCACAGCTGTTACTAATAATGTGGTTTGGTTATTGTCCGATGTACTGACAGATACCTTTTTTCGGTTGCTCCGGTAAGGTTCGTGTAGAAGCTTGTGATGCCTGTCGCGATACACCGTTCTTAATTATCGGCTTTTAGACAGTCTTTTTACTCCAAAATGGAAAAATTATATGGACTTAGAACAAAGTAAAATTACACAAAACAACGTTCAATATGTATACGACATACGTATAAAAATGTTCTAATGCATACAGATTATATTTAATATTGGACATAAAACTGGGTGTGAAGTTTTTCCCAAAAATCCCATTTTTTATATGTATTAGTTTCACACTGTTAAATTGAATTCAAATTGGAAAAAATCTGGATTCCTATTGAAAAATTTAGTACTAAAAATGTAATTTTATTACTAAATCGAAAAGATCATTCGAATAAAAATTATTTCTGGAAGGGAATAATATTATTTAGGGTCGGCGTGAAAAAAATTTAGTCAGATAATTAATTAACTAAATAAATGATCCTTTAGTATTACTGCTAAAATTATGATTAGAAGATTAAAATATAAAAGAAATTTATTTCGGGGGATAGCGAAACCGCAATTTGAATTTTAAAATTCGTAGCATATTAATTTCTCTGGTTAGGGAATACCTTATTAGCTCTATTAATGGGGAATTTTATCGGCTATTTCGTGAAGTATCACAACTTGAGTCCAAATCTCTGGCAATGGCCATTAATAGCCCAGGTATTCCCTAACCAGAGAAATAAATGTGCTACGAATTTTAAACTTCAAATTGCGGTTTAGCAGGAATTTGATTAAGGGTCACTAATGGCCATTGCCAGAGATTTAGACTCAAGTTGTGATACTTTACGAAATATCTGATAAAATTCCCCATCCATAGAGCTAAACCAGAGAAATAAATGTGCTACGAATTTTAAACTTCAAATTGCCGAATTTGATTAAGGGCCAATAACGGCATTTTGGCGACAAATTTGAACTTGGTTTCTGATATTACGCGGAATACCTGAACAAATTCGCAACCTTTTGACGTTTATTCACAGAAAAGTATTTTATAAACTAATTGTTTGCTAACATTTTTTTTTTTGGTGTAATTTATTTTTTCTATTGTAATAATTGTATTGGAAATAAAATTCTTATTGGAACAAATTTATAATTTGTACTAAAACAATTTGACGTTTATTTAATGGTTCGGAACTTTGGTTTTAAATTTAGTACACTTATATTTGATCCAAATAGCTCGATAGGTACTAACAAAGCAAAATTAATTTAATAAATTTAATTAAACTAATTTACATTCTCGTGTGAACATCAAGAAACTTCGGGGTGTTATTAATAGTGTGTTTAATTAAGAGAAATTAATTTAAATTTTTGAGGATATATCGGTAAGTGGTTTACAAATATTAAATTCAATTAAATTTTTGAGTTGGTGATTGAAGCAATTTTATCAAGTTGGTTGAGAGAAGAAAGGGGCCGCGCGGGACAGGGGATGAGGGAGAAATCCTTTTAGACCTTGTCCGGGGCGGTAAGATACAACTCCCAAGATCGGGTACGGATTCGGATGATTCAAGGAGTTCATCAAAAAGTGATGTGATGGCAGATGCCAAGAATATAAGTGAATTTATTCTACAGAGTGAAGGGAAAAAAAAATACCAATCGTAGACAACGTGGCGGAAACAGGAAATCAGAAGATTCAAAGATGGTGTCAAATAGCAAAAAAGAAAATGGAGGAATTATTTTAAAAACAAGTGATGAAATAATTAATGAAATCAAAGATAGTAGTAAAACTCTTTTAGAAAAAAAGAATGATTTAATTGAAATGGAGATTGCACCAAATTTTAGGAAATATAACCAGGGAGATAAAGGTCCATACGGAGTAATGATTGCTAAAGATAACATAAATTTGATCAGTTTAGGAAGAGTACTTCACATGAACAGAATTAGTAATGTTAAATCAGTTGAACAAATTAGTAAAAATATGGTGAAAGTTATTTTTGATAATAGGGTTAGTGCTAATGATTGTATAGATTCACCGGTGTTAAAGAAGTTTGATGGATATAAGGTATTTATCCCTAAATCGTTTGTAGAGACAGTGGGGATTATACACAATGTACCGATCAATCTAAGTGAAGAGGAAATTTTAATGAACCTGAATTCACAAGTGGGAATATCGAGAGTAGAAAGGATGACGAGATGGGACAGGAAGTTGGAAGTAGCAGCACCAATGGAATCGATGAAAGTATTTTACGATGAAAGCACTTTACCGTATAATGTAACGCTATATGAAAACATTTTACTAAGGGTAAATTTTTTTTTCCAAATCCTTTTTTTTGCATTAATTGTTTAAATTATGGTCACACACAAAAAAAGTGTAAAATACTAATTATAAATAGAAAATGCAGGATTTGTGCAGAAAATATATCTGGGGGAATTGAAGGATCGTCGGAACAACATTTGTGTAGTGACAAACCAAGTTGTAAATTCTGTGGACCAGGTCATAGAACGAACGAGAAAGGTTGCGAAGAAAAGATTAAACAGTTTAAAATAACGAAATGTATGACAATTAATAAATTATCTTTTAGAGAGGCGAAATTAAAATTATTCGGTACAAATCCTAGAATTCCAGCAGATTCTGATTTTTATAATAAAGCAAGATTTAATGAGGAAGTATTACGCTCAAATCAAAAATTGGAAAAAGCTGAAAAAAAAATTCTGATTTTACATGAGCTTTTAGATGAAATTAGAAAACAACTTTTAGGAAATGAAAAAATGTTAAGCCAAGTAGGAAGGGTTTTCTCTTTGACAAAAGATAAGAGGGATGAAGAAAAAGAAATAATTTTTAATAACATGGAAGAATGGATTAAAAAAGGGAAGTTTCCCGTGTTAGATATTGATAATTAATAAATTCATATAAGATAATTAAGTTACGTTTTTATTTTATTTTATTGTATATTTATGTTGAATTTAATCTATTTGTGGCTCTATTAAGTGGTATTATGAAGGAGGAGTTAAATTTATTACAATTAAACATTAGAAGTTTGGTAAACAAAAAACTGTTACTGGAGCAATATTTGGTTAAAGAAAAAATTAACATTGCACTATTGCAAGAAACTTGGTTGAAGGAGATGGACAGACCGAATTTCTCACGACATGTATTATTTTCAAAAGATAGAAAAGATGGATATGGAGGAGTAGGAGTTTTAATTTCAAGGAATTTTTCAGCAAGGGAGGTGCCGCTTAGACACTCTTACTCAAAAATGGAAATAATCAAAATAAATATTAAATATAGGAATAAAAATTGTAATGTTGTATCTTTCTATATAAGCAATAACAAATGTCATAACGAACTGAAAAAGGAATTTGAAAATCTGCTGGGAGAATGTGCTGATTATCCAACTATAATGGGAGGAGATACGAATGCACACAGTACGATGTGGGATGCAGAAATGAAAGAAAACCTGTGGGGGAGAAAATTAGCAAAAATTATACTAGAGAGTAATTTAATGTTGCTAAATGATGGTTCACAGACCACGATTGATATGTATAGACATAAAGGTTCAGCAATTGATATATCTCTAATTTCTAGTGAACTTATTGGAAATATAGAATGGAGAGTAACAAATGAAAACCTGGGGAGTGATCATCTGGCGATAAAAATGCAATGGCTTATGGAGAAGGGAAGGATGGGGAAATTAGTCAAATGGAAAGAAGCGAGGAAGTTAGTAATTGAGAGAAGTAGAAACGGGGATTTTAAGTTAGACGAAGTGTAGTAGAATTCAATTAAGGAGAGCACAATTGAAACAAACACGTATAAAACAGGACAAAAACCTTTGTGGAACAAGGATATTGAGACGTTGTGGAAGATTATTTTTTTTTTTTTTTTTTTTTTTTGTTAAAATAAATTTTATTTATTTATTTAATGTTATTACAATCTAGTCTCCTGGACTAATGAGCAATTTGTTTCTGACTTAATTTATTAACTTAATATTAATCTATGGCTTCTTCCCATTGGCGTTCCATAGAGTCTGGTAAATTGAATTAAACCACATCTTTGTAGTGGGCTTTACACAGCACAATGCTGTTTAAGCTAACAATTACACCAACTCAAAAGGTTTGGTTCTTTTAAGTCTACGTATTAAATTCGTGTTGTGGAAGATAATAAAACTTAAACAAGAGATATATAAAAAGGAAAAAACTCTATATACGGCATTAAAGGTTAAAAAATTAACACAACAATTAAAATTAAAGATTAGAAAAGAGAAAAAGAGGTCATGGAGAGAATATCTAAATAAGATTAATATGAAAATTGAGGGGAGAAAATTTTGGAATCAAGTTAATAAACTCAAAAATAACAAAAGAAATAAATTCAATCTATTCGAAGATATTATCATGGAAAAGAAATTTATTGATGAAAACTTCCCAAACGAACCAGAAGATATAAGAGTACCATGTGAATGGCCAGTGAATACAGGAGTATCATCGGAGTTTCATAGGGATGAAATATCGGAGATAATAAGAAAGTCAAAATTATCGGCGCCAGGAAGTGATAACATTTCATATAGATTCATCAAAGAGCTTGTGGACCTGGAACCATTTATGTTATGATAGTTTTACTGTGTGACTACTTTAACGGGATTTGGAGAAATAAAAGCTATCCAGAGGATTGGAATAATTTCGTTACAATTGGTATACTTAAGAGAGGAGGTAATGAAAGGGAAACGAAGGATTATAGGCCAATATATTTATTGCCGGTACTGTCTAAGATGTTTGGGAAATTGGTTCTACATAGAATTAATATACATATAAATGAAAATAATATTTTAAATGATAACGTTTTTGGATTCAGAATGAACAAAAGTGTGATAGAAAATATGACAACTATATTCACTCATATTGAGACGGGGAAAAGAAATGGAGATAAAATGATCTTAATAAATTTAGATATAACTAAGGCCTTTGACAATATCAGCAAAAATAAATTAATAGAAATCCTATTAGATTTAAAATTCCCAAATAAAATTATCAACTGGATCTATTTAATATTAACAAACAGGATAGTGGGTATGAAAGATGGTATAGGGAAGTTTAAAAACATACCAAATAGTGGGGTACCGCAAGGGAGCTGTTTGAGTCCGACCCTGTTTAATATTTATACAACGAGCATTCATGAAATAAATAATAGTGGCACAAAAGTCTTTCAGTTTGCGGATGACATTAGTATTTTGATCAGTGGAAAAAACTGGGATGAATTGGAAAATAACTCCAAGAAAACATTGTTAAAGTTAAAGAAGAAATTAGATGATTTGGGTTTACAAATTAACTTCAGTAAGACACATTTTTTAAGATTGTTTACTAATATAAATAATACTAGGATGAGAAAAATAGAGTGGAATAATAATTCTTTATTATATAGAGATGAGACAAACAAAGATTTTGGGCGTGACCTTTTCTAGCAGGCTCAATTTAAACAGACATTATTACGATATGAAATCAGGAGTACAAAAAAGTATAAATCTATTAAAAAGATTCACACACACAAATGGCGGGGCGAATATAGAATCTCTTTTTTCACTTTACAAGATTTTGATAAAATCAAAACTGGAATATTATTATACTATAACAGATGAGAACAATAAATACTATACAAAGATTTGTCAAATAACAAAAAATACATGCATACGGATATGCCTAGGGTTGGTGAAAAGTACACCAATTATGGCACTGTTGGCAGAGACAGGAGAAACAAGTATTGCTTATGACAAAACAAGGAAAACGTTGGAATTTATGGCAAAAAACTTATTTACAAAATCTAAACTGAGGATGGATATCAAGGATAAGAATTCTACGGTGAAACTAAACAAGTTATATTGTGAGTACACATTCTTAGAGAAAATAAAGAGGATACATAACAAGAAAACAAATCCGGTGAATATGAGCATAAGAATTAAACTATTAAATAGAGAAGTGAATAAAAAAATAAATAATAAATTAATTCTAAAATCATGGACGAAAGAATGTTTGGATAGTTACGAGGATAGTTTGATAGTTTTTTCGGACGGATCATTAAGAAATGGAAAAGTTGGTGTAGGGGTTCACTGTAAGAGTTTAGATATAAATCTTGCCATAAAAATCAATAACATCACTACAGATACAGAGTTAATAGGTATTTACATCGCTTTGATTGTAGCATTGGGTTCGAAGAAAAAGAAATTAATAATTGCAACGGATTCAAAGAGTGCATGTATGTCAATTAGAACAGCATTAAAATCAAGTTGTAGTAGGAGTATGGAAAACAAGATTATTGACCTGGCAGGTTTCAATGGTAACAGAGAAGTTATTGTACAATGGATTCCGGGGCATGTTGATTTTGAAGGGAATGTAATGGCTGATAATTTGGCAAAAATGGCATTAATAAGACACACTCATACTTTCTAGAATACACCGAATCAAAAAGATATAACATCAATTATAGAGAAAACCATTAAGGAAGAATGGAAAGTTGAATTTGACAGAAGACTGGGGGACTCCAATTTAATATACAAGTTCATGCAGGTTAAACCATGTAAGAATTTATGGTTCCTAGGAAGTAAATTGTCAATTAAGAAAATAATACAACTAACAAGACTAAGAACAGGTCATGCTAAAAATAAAGAGTTTTTATTTAAAATGGGTATTGAGGAAAATCCAAACTGCGATTTATGCGGTACAAAAGAAAATAATGAGCATATTATCAATGATTGTCCTAAGTATAGCAATATTAGAAGAAAATATAACTTACTACAGACAGTACGTCTGAAAGATATATTATTAAGACAGAATATGAGAGAATATGCCACGATCACCAATTTCTTAGATGAAATTGAATATGATATTTAATGACCATTTATTATTTTAGGAATTTTAACGTTTTTTCGAACAAATTTATGTTTTAAATATAGAAGAATAGATTGATACTGGAGACAATAATTGAAGAGAAAAGTGAATTCGCAGGCTGTATGAGTAGACAATACCTAGCCACAACAAATTGAAAAATTAAAAAAAAAAAAAAAAATTTAACTAATTTAATGTTCGGACTAAGCTATACTAAAAATTGTTTTGTTTTAAAAAAACGCTAAATGTGTTTGTTTTATTATTTTGTTCTAAAATAATACACGGTTACAGCACAAATTAACATTATGTTACGTTATGTAGGTATTCATTTATGAACTGAATCATGATATTTCAAAATAAATTAGCTTTTTACAAATTTTCTTATATAAGTTTGAATTAAAATTATGTCCGTTTAGTACATGGATTTTAATCGAAATTTAATTTAATAATAATAAATATTTTATAGAAACATTTTGAATTCTTAACAGTGTACAATAAGCACCAACACATGCGAAATTCAACGAGAATTCAATAGTATTTTGTTTATTCCAATAGGATTTGTATACGTATATCTGGGAAAAAAAATGGGAAAAACTTCACACCCATGACATAAAACCTAAATGAACGTTTCATATAAGCAGTTGCGTGGACTTAAACTAAACTGCACACTGTTCAATTTAAAAACTATGGCACTTAGAAAAATTTTGATTACAGTATTGAAAAGAGCAGAAAAATGTGCATATGGGACCTTTGAAAACTGAAAAAACGTATTTTTGACTTAAACCAAGATAGAACTATGGCGACGATATATATTTGATTTCTTATGAAATTTTTTCTGATTTTAAAATGTTTGTACTCAAATTTGTTTCTTTTAAAAACATTTTACGCAAAATCTTATAAGAATCCATTAATTATTTGTTTTTGTATTATTTGTTATAATCTTCAACCCACAATTCAAATATAATAAAAACTAAAGTGTGAATTAAATTATAGTTTTTGGATTTCGTTATTATTAGCGACTTTCATAGTTTAAGTGCGGCTTTCAACTATCTGCACTCAGGCTAATCCTATTAATACATTTAACGCACTTTTCGGAGAAAATACACTCACCATAAACACTTTGCGAAATTTTCTAGTTTTAAATTTAAATAGATACAGGTTTCTGAATTGGCCTTTTCTTGATTTAGTTGATCGATTTAAATTTTATCTGATTCTCGGTTAGTGCGATTTTAATATTTGAGAAAGTGCAGTTTAATAATAGCAGCTGATATGTATGTACGTGAGTCGAATAAACCTGATTCATTAAATTTTAAAAATAAATACGCGAGTACATCCTCACATCAAATACTAAAATATGTAATAATAAATTACCAGATGCAACTACTTATTGTTGTTAAACTTATGTACAAACTATTTTTCAATTCGCAAGCATCACACGTATAATAATAATGAATCTTATGTTCACCGACTTTTATATTCATATACATATAATATATATTGATTAAATGTTGACTTTCTAAATTTTAAATCATCTTTCGGTTTTTCTAAATACAGTTTCTTTGTGAATTAGTAACAAACCAATCTGCCTCTAACCCAAAAATACATGCCGCATGCCGTATCCATAACGAAAATCAAGAATTCATTGTAAAGTGGTTTCATATTTATTCAAGTTTTCATCTTCTTCTCTTCAATTCATTCACTTTCGTTAGTTGAACATACTTTTACGATGTTTTACCATTATTAATAGCACCTCATTGTTTCTTTGTTGTCAACGTAATATGGAAATATTCCAAGAAAACCGAATGCCAAAAAATAAAAGCAAAAGTAATCGGCATGGGTTTGTGCAAGTTACATTTAATAATCCAATTTTATTTATGTATATAAAATAAATAAATAAGATGGAGAGTATAAATAAAGTAACAACTTAACAACAACATTCCAAAAACAAGTTATTTATTAATAATAATTTAAGAAAATTGTCTTAATAGCGTTGTCATGGTAAACAAGATATTGAAACTGTAAATTTAAGAATTAAATTAAAGTGAACCAATTTTACACTTTTGACTATAAGAACTAAATAAAGCTTGATCACATTTATGTAGCTCACTTATCGACCCGCACGCAATATATTTAAAAACTCAACCAAATCAAATCAAACCGTTAATATTAATTACAATACAACAATGTACCATATCAACCCGGTGTACATATTTGTATATGGATATATAAAAATGTATTCATCAAACGCCATACAAAATACAACACGTTAAATAGACAGTTTTGTCATGTGTCAATTTGATAAATCACCCCGATTGAGTGAGCAATAAATAAAAATGTAAAGAAACTTGTGCGGAGGGGAACAACCAGAAACAAAACACAAACGTTACAACATGTTTTACACACATTAAGTGTGCCAGACCAAACCAAATTCAGAATTGTTTCGTAATTTCATATAAGACAAGTAATAAGACATAAATTTTTGTTAAGTGATAGTTGAAATTAACATTATGGTTACCAGTGTGAGTCGATTATATACATAATTTCTTTGATAGAGTTAAGAAAGGTATTAACCCTTGTCAGGCGGCATAGGTACAATTGTACCTTTTGGCGATTTTTAAATTGCAGTAACTTTTTTTGTAGAAGCCATAGAGTATTTAACTCTTGTATAATTTCTACATTTTTAGTCTAGATCTTTTAGGAACGCATAAAGGGAGAAATGCTTTTAGGAAGGAATACATACAGTGAGCCTGTTAACATTGTAAAATTATGCCGTCGGACGAGGGTTAAGATTGTTTGGTTTGGTATAGATTTGCATCTACGCATATCGTTCATATCATCGCAGACCACAAGTTTTAAGTCACAACCAGCATTACCTGAATAGTTTAATGTATAAAGAGATATTAAAACAATAGTTTTAAACTTTCCAATTACATAAAGTTTTACCAAACGCACCTCCTAGAGTAATTGTTAATTGGTGGGTGATTCAATAAAACGCCTTAGGATTGGGAGTTTTGCATTTAAAATCAGAATGCTACTTTTTATTTTTTATAGAGGGTGGTAATTCCCGACAAATGATGAATCCCGAGAAGCGGGATTGAGAATTTACCAATCTCAGAAATTTTAAAACATTTCAAGTAAAACTCAACTAACCGTTCGATGAATTTGAAAACACACGTTTCGCTTCCCATTTGAAATAGGTTGGATCGTTTTAAATGCCTCAAATAAATTTTTCTAATTTCGAGTCAACTTACCAAAATTCATTAAAATTGCTTTTCGCTTTCTAAGGTCAGATTATCTATTTCTCTCGTAACCATTGTCATTAAAGGTGAGTTTATTGCTATGCTTCCAAATTATCAATCAAATTTTCTGATTCGTAATCATTTTCAATCGGTTTCAAATGAGTTTCGGTTTCTTCGCTCAGCAATTTTTTTGTTTGAAAGCCGGTACGCTGCTGAAGTGAAATGAAATGTTTCATATAAAATTGACACAAGCGAAAACGAAAATGAAAATTTCACCGCTGAATTTCGCTTTGCGGTACGCACTTACGCAGTTTAGCTAGCGAAATGGGAGTTTTCGCATTAGAATGCAGATGTCTCTATTTTATCTCTACACATTTTTACCTTCAGTTTTATCTTCCCGGACGCTAAATGTGAAAATAAATTTTGACAATTTTATCTGTTTTTGTGTTTTGAGGATAATCAACTAACGAAGTGAATTTTATTGTTTAAAATATGTTGTCAGAGACAACATGAAGTTATACGCACTAAAATAATTACGAAACTCGTCAAACTAAATTTTCACGTCAGATTTATCTTTCTATTTTTGGAAACCAGTGAAAATTTAATTTCACTTGAACAGCGTGCTATTCTTTAGGCTTTAAAAACTGATCTACTCTCATCTACTGAGCTATCATTTTCAACTAAGGCGCGTTCTGCTTTTCTAAATTCTTTTATTTAACTTACACGGATGTGATCAAATCTTGCATTGCAAAATTTTAATGCTTAGACTTTATCAATCTTGATGAAAATTGCCACGCATGTGTAACTTCGGTGACAATACAAGTTGGTGGTGTTCCCTAAGAGAATCCACCCCCCATCCCTTATTTTCCACCCACGCATCGGTTAAATCATCGTTTTGTCAATTTTAACATATTTATCAGATACAATGATAAAATTTGATTGTATTTCGAGGGGATATACCCCCGCACCCCTTATGTTCCACCCACAAATAAAAGAATTTCATAAAAAAAAAAATTTTCTTTTTCAAATTATTTTTATTGAAAAACTCGTCATAAATAAAATTTAAGATTTTGGATTTGCTAAACGAGCGAAAGCTTTCAAAATGGTTGATTAAGCTCAATATGCAGCTCGAGCTAATATAAATTTTAGCGCGATCTCCACAAGTCTCCATTTAATAATAGATAAATCGTGAAGCCGCCCCGGTGGCACAGTTCTTAGCATGCTTGCTTTTAAGCTCCGGAGGTCCCGAGTTCGATTCCCGGCGGGGGATGAAAAAATCACGGCTGGTTAATGTTAAGGATCAATGAATTAATCACTCATTTTCCGTTGAAAAAACGATTACGAAAGTTCATCTTGAAGCAGCCAAATCCCTCTATGGGATGTAGCGCTAGCGAAAAAAAAAAATCGTCAAGCTAAAATTTTGTGTAGAGATAAATTTTGTTTGACTTTTATTCGTTTGTTTTTAAATGAACTTTCTTTTAGTTTATTACTTTCTGATACTTCTAAAGAATTGTTCAAAATTGCTAAACAGTTTATAAAAAGTATACAAAATGATGGACTCCAGTGACGAAAAGGATACAATTTTTATTGGTGATGCATTTGATGCTATCCACAGCATTATCGTCGTTCAAAATATCATCTAAATACTCGATTTCGTAATGTTGGTCGGCCATTTTGACTTCTGTTTCTTTGGCTGGAGTCCAATTCTCGACTTATTTTGTGTAGACTGACTTATTCGAAAGTCTACAATAAGTCACCAGACTTTTTTGACTTATTTGGAAGAGTTTCCGCAAAAATGACAAAGATATTTCAAATTTGTTTTCTGATTTAAATTACGTTGCTTTCTATTATCTTAATAAATTACACAATTTCTGTTAAATAGAATAACTAATTAAAATCTAACGCATGTTTTTTTATTTTAAATGTAAGATTATGTTGAAATAAGTCTCGGTTTGAAATGGACCACCAAACGATTTATTCCAAGCCGCCATATTGAATAGGCAAATAAGTCGACTTATTTGAAATAAGTCTTGAATTGGACCTCAGCCTTTATATAAAAATAAATTAATTTTACTTCGCGCCTACTTCGATTATAAAATTTGATTGATTGATTGAAATGTTCGACCAAGCTTTAAGCAAGATCTCCCGGAGTTATTAATGGCCGGGCCTCACCGAACACCTTGTTACATTCAACATAAAGAGGATTTGGATAGGTTTAGATAGTATGAAAGAAATTGACCCGGTTACAGACACACTATGGCCAATAGTTAGTAACACAATGACGACACATTTCTAAACTACAACTATGTTTATTAAATTAAAATTAGAACTACACTCTGAAATAATATTTATTAGTTTGCTGAATCAGATTCCTGAGCTCTTCTGAAAATTATAATCGTAATAAGTAAATATATACTTAATAAATATATAATATTTATAAATTAATTTAAAGCTAATAATTATAATCGAAGTCAACTAATCATTCACATAATTTCCTCCATCCTGGTCCCTGCCGCTACTTATAACTATAATTTAGTTCAAATTACTATAAAAGATGTAGAGTTTCAGCAAATCTAGAAGTTTGATCTGTAATGGACGCTGCCCTGTAATGAATTATAACTAATGTTCCCGGTAGCCAAAATTAAAATTATAAGACGCTAATTATTGGTTCCTAAGGTATGAAGTCCTCGTTGAAGTGCTTGTAAATTAAAAAGACAGATATCAAGACAAAACAATTTCAACTACATGTTCGTTGGATTCTTAAGATTTCTGTAAGCTGAATCAATTCCGCGGGAACTCTGAATCAAAATTAAAATTAACTTATTGACGATTGTAAAAGAACGAAATGCGCCTTTAGCGGAGAAAAATTGAATTGACCAAACGCCGAAATGTGACGTTTGAATTTATGACAATTTGTCAGTTTATTTTTTTTTTTTGTTTTGTACGAACAATGAAGCACAATATTCATCTAAAATCAGGCAATATTTTTAATTGACAATCAATTTTAAAAATGGAAATGTTCCAAAAATATATTAAATTGAGACAGCCATTTTATAAAGAACGCAAAAACCGTAAAAATAACAGTCACAATTTAATAACAATCACGACTTATTTCTCAATGCCTGTTTGATTTTACTATATCATGAATTAGGAATGACAAAAAACTGCGTTGGCTTAGTTAAAAGAAAATCCGAGACGCTCCAATCGTTAATTCTCACTAAATATTTTCTACTCCATTAATTGGATTTAGCTTAATAAATCAAGAACTCGTTCTCCTAGTACAATTTAAAATACTACTCAACTTAAAATTCAGTAAAGACAACACAATTTCCAAACCTACCCGTCCGCTGGATGCTTAAAAGTCCCGGAAAACCTACGTTGGTTTTCTTCAAATATTTCTTAAAATCAAGATTTTCAATTAAAACGACTAAATACTCAATTAAATTGTGATTAGGATGTACGGCCAGCATTATAGCAGGAACTCCCGGACACACACACAACGTACACCCGTTTACATATATAACAAAAACCGAAAAATAGGATAGGACTAATGTCTTGAATTGAAATATGCAGTTTTATTCTGAGAATAAATGATTCGAGTTAACTCGATTAACGTTGAATGGACGCGCCCGCTCGATGGAGCTATTGCCTGTCGAAACTTTCGCTGTGGTAATATGTAAATTTATCTTGTACAGATCCGTGAAATTCAGTTGCTGAATCTAAAATTAAGTTCTTAGGGATTCCTTTTCTCGAAAAGAATATTTTAAACATTTAAATCATGGTTTGAGATCTTCTGTTTGGAAGCTCGAAAGAGGAGATACATTTTGAAAATGTGTCCATGATTGTTAAAAATGTTTTTAATCTTAAAACAAAGGTACCCGCATGGATTATTTCCATGGGTCCTTGAGGTGTTTGTGAAATTTCAAATTTCAATTTAACTGGTTTCCTCTCGTATTTGTTAATACTAGGGGAAATTGGGGAGTTGTGAGACGTGTTTTGTTTTTGAACTTGAACTACTCCACAATCACAATATTTTTCATATCTGAAAGCTTTAAACTCTAGTTCGACATTAATCAGAGCCTTCTAGAGTATAGAGCCATAATCATTATGACGTATTTTTTCGAAGCTTTTTTAGTGGTATAACTTTTCACTAATTTCCATAGGAATCCATAGTAAAAATGGTGTTTTTTTGCTTCAAGTTTTTCATTGAAAAAAGCAAAAATGTTACAAAATTTTTATACAGAAGTGTTCTACATATCTTTAGCAGCAATATTCAAGAAGGGTATATTGGTATTAAGTAAATATTAATTGCAGAAATATTAAAATTAAATTATTTCTAAAATATATTTTTCGAACTTTTATTTTGAAAAATACATCAAAGTTGGCTCTGACGAATTAAAATAATACTTGCTACATTTATCTTTACTTTTACTAGTGTACGTTAGATGTCTCAGATTTATACAGAAAAATACGAAAAAAAATTGTTTAATCACAAAATTATCACACGTTCTTAATATTTTGAGAATTTGTTTTGCTTTTCCTACAATTTTTGAACTTAAAATTTACCCAGGTGGCAATTTTTGGTACGATTTTTAAAAAATTTGTACTGCCATCTATGTAATGTATATTGACTTAATGCACACAATTTGTAGTAAGCTTTTCTTTTTAATTTGACCAGAATGCTGTTGTTATGAACTTTTTTTTATATTTTGGTTTAAATAAATCAATTATTACAAGAAAATGAAAACGATTTACTTAAACGATATTTATATATGTTGAAATTCAAACATTTATGAAAATATTTCAGAAATCATAATTAAGAATTTGCAACGTTTTCATTTACAAATTTGTCTTCGGAAAAAAAGTGATTTCCCATATGTTTTATGTGTTTTACCATAGACAATCATAATAGATCTCTCATTTGACTAAAAACAGAAAATAAGAACAAAAATTTTCCATTCAAATATTATCGATGTATTGCATATACGTATTATATTTGCAACGCATTCTAAAATCATTGCCTTATAAAATACACAACACAACGATACATTGGAATTATCAGAAGTTTTTGTTTTTTTCCTTTAGTTACTATGAAATGAGAAATCTAGTATGAATGTCTATGGTTTTCATAGTAACTAAAGGAAAAAAACAAAAACTTCTGATAATTCCAATGTATCGTTGTGTTGTGTATTTTATAAGGCAATAATTTTAGAATGCGTTGCAAATATAATACGTATATGCAATACACCGATAATATTTGAATGGAAAATTTTTGTTTTTATTTTCTGTTTTTAGTCAAATGAGAGATCTATTATGATTGTCTATGGTTTTACTATGGAAATTTTGGTTTTTTCCTCGTTTCTAATTCCCTTATAAAAGCTTCGTTTTTTAGATTATGGCTTGTATAATCAAGGTTGCTTTGCATTAATGCTAGCTATTAGTTCATTCTTTTCATCGAAAATAATCATTTTTGTCAAAATTTAAATTGCACGAAAAAAAATTCATTCGAAAATTTTGGGGAGTTGTGAGACACTACTTAAAAACAATTAAAATGACATATTTTGATAATTATTTTTTATTCAAGATGGAAAATAAGAAAAATGAGACAATTTTTTTTAAAACACATTACATGGAGAGACGCTCGGAATGCGTGTTTACTTGATGAATTCTAGCTACAAAGTGAGGTTGCATTGAGAAACAATTTTGACACTTATCACCAACGTCAAACTTCTGAAATATGACGGAGGATGGCGCTGTCTCACAACTCCCCATGTCTCACAACTCCCCAATCTCCCCTACATATTTCACATTGAACTATGTATTTGGAAATCAATTCTTTCATTTTTGGGAAAAAATACGTTTTTCGTGTACATAATGGCAAAGAGTGTCATTTCTTAGCTGAAAACAGTAAAGAAAACTGCTACTTTTCTCCTTAGCAACACATTTCTTCACTATAAACACTTTCCTTCATAGAAACGTTTTTTTTCCAAATGATTTTTGAATTTTTGACTTTTATTTATTTGCTTACTGCGATTGTTATGTACACGCTATGCATACATACTTTGATCCAAACTGGATGTACCTTTTTTATTTTTACCTGATTTGTCATCAAATACACGAAAAATAGCATGTCCGACACGTAATAAAAGTGGTTTTCCATGCTCGTAAAATTATTAATCCACTCGCTCACTAGCGCTCGCTCGTGAATTAAACAATTACACTCGCTGGAAAACTATCACTTTTCTTTACTTGTAGAACAATCTACTATTTCTTAATTTTTTCGTAATTTTCCATTATTCCTCTATGATAAGGATAGTGTGTCTTTTCAATTATTTCTAATTGTTTTTCATTTTCTAAAATGTCTTCCTTTATGATTTTTACCCTTATTAATTTTCGTTCGGGAAAATTTTGGAATTCCCTTTGGAATAATTCGAATATTTTATCATTCACGTGAAGTGCATGTTTGTTATTCGTATATTTTTTAAGATATATTTGATATCATTCGTATCGAAATTTTTCTTATTAATTTTATCTGTTTATACTTATGAAATATTATCATTAATTTTTCGTATATCTCTTCGTAATCATTATCGACTATGATTGTGATTTGATTTCGAAAGGTGTTTAATGGTGTTAATGTTTCATGGATGATTTTAATTTTTGAAACATTACTCTGAATATTATCTTATACATTCGGTTCAATTTGATTGATTCCCTGAATTAAATTTGTTAAATCTAGAGATTCTAAATTGTTATGATCAATTGTTATGAAGTCTGTGACTCATTTGTAGTAATATGCTTACTGTGTGAGCCGTTTGTTTTGACAGTGGAATAAGTCAAATTTTTAAAAAATTGAGTTAACGTTATACAACATGTTAAAGTGTAGTGAACTTTCATATTTTGTTACATTCTTGCGCTTAACTATAAAATAATTCCTTGAAATAGTGGTTAAAGAATGAATACTAAACGCTATCAATATGTTGTTTATTATGAAAGTGGAATAAGTCACATTACATGCTTGTTGTTCATTCGTGTAATGGCATAACAACTAATAGTATGATGAGTATATTATAAATCTAGAAGGAATTGAAAGTAAAAAATATAACTACAACAACAATTTACATTTAAGATTTTAGATTTACTACTGTGTCCAAAAAGTAAAGCCAGTTTTCAATTTAAATCGCGCGGGTAAACTGTACATCATAAATATTTTTTTTCTAAGTTGGCAGCATTGTGATATACATCTGGATAAATTTTATTTCAAAACATTCATCAGTTTTTGTTTTACGCTTGGTTTTGTACGACGCTACAAGCATTCGGCGATTTTTACAATTTCTAATTATATTAAAGCGCTTTGCCCATAGGAAAACGAAAACGAACACGGATTTTACTTTTTTTACAATAAATCCAAAATCTTTAGCATAATTTAGCTTAAAGGCTCTCAAACTTGTCCATAAACACAATACAAAAGTATTTAAATTTAGAAAATAATTAAAAAATATTTTACATTCTCAGAAAATTAAATTTTAATTTTTCCTGTCAGAAAATTTAAAATATCTTTTCAATTTTTCGTCAGAATAAGTACACGAAAATATTTTTCGTGTTGTTTTTCTGTTATAATTTTTTATTCTGTTATAATTTTAGAATGTCAGCTAAAAAAATTAATGATATACTAACTTCACACACTAAACACAAAAGGATTTTCTTTTCTTTTTAATATTATTCTGAGAATTCGGTTTTCTTTTTCAATAAATTAAAAAAAAAATTAATTCACAGATCCAAACATACAAGTTTTGATACTGGAATTTCAAACGAAAATAGTTTTTCGGTTTAGTAATGGGCAAGGCAAAACGAAAAGATGCTAAAAATTGTCAAATTTTTCGTTTTTTATGTTTTTCGTTTTCCTATGGTCAAAGCGCTTAAGCAAAGAAAAGTTGCATTAAATTTTGTATGCGAAATGAAATTGCAGAGCTTAAAGCAAGCATGCTAATAACTGTGCCACCGGGGCGGCCCCCAGTTATTAGCATGCTTGCTTTAAGCTCCGGAGGTCCCGGGTTCGATTCGCGACGGGTGATGAAAAAATCACGGCTGGTTAATGTAAGGATCAATGAATTAATAACTCATTATCCGTTGAAAAAAATGATTACGAAACTTCACTATGAAGCGGCCAAATCCTTCTATGGGATGTAGCGCCAGCGAAAAAAAAAAATAAATGAAATTTCGGGTGCAGAAACGTTAAGGATGTTGCAGAAAGCCTTCGGAAACAATGCTTTGCCGGAAAAGAATGTTTAAGGAAGTGGTATAAACAGTTCAAAGAAGGTCGTGAAAGTGTTGAAGGTCATGCTGACAGTTTTCATCGATTATCGTGGTGTTGTCCATTCAGAATTCCTTCCACCCGGCCAAACCGTCAACAAATAGTATTATTTGGGTGTTATGCGTCGTTTGCGTTAAGTTGTTCGCAAGAAGAGGCCAGAATTGTGGGCAGACAATTCTTGATATTTGCATCACGATAACGCACCTTCTCACACTGCACTCGCTCTTGTGACTTTTTCGCCAAAAATTCGATCCACATCGTTCCGCAACCACCGTATTCGTCTAATTTAGCACCATGTTACTTCTGGCTATTCCCGAAACTCAAAAGACCACTGCGGGGAAATCATTTTGAGACGATAGAAGAGATAAAACGTGAATCGCTACGCGCTCTGAAGGCTATACCGGAAGGCGACTTTAATTCTTGTTTCGAAAATTCGAAAATACGTTGGCATAAGTGTATTGTGTCGGGAGGGGATTACTTTGTAGGCGACGAAATAGATTTGGAAGAATAAATAAATATTTTGTGAAATAAATAAAAACTGGCTTTACTTTTTGGACACAGTAGTATAAGAGATTCTCCTTATAAAATGTACTACAAGATATTCTTGACTAGTAGTGCAGAGTTTTGTAATTTGTATTTTAATTACAACAGTTTTTGTAATTTATTGTTTACATTTTTACAAGGTCCATTAAGATTTGGTTCTAGAGCCATCAGTATAAAACCTTATGTTAATGATCGTTATTTTAATGATATGTTTTTTCACTAAACGAATTTCGACAAATTAAATTTTTCAATTTACAACTGTAAAGTAATTCCTTTTACACTTTCTGCCGTAGGCACTTGGCGAAACATACTTAATACACACATTTTTAAAATTTTTTAAAAACACTTGTTAAATATTTCGCAAAATTACAAAAGGTTTAAAAAATCACTTGATCGATTTCGGCTTATTAGGCCATCATCAGGAGTATCTACTAAACTGTAAAAATAAAAATGTAGTTATATATATTGGAAAAAGCAAAAAGTGAAACCAAAATATACCAATAAAAAAATGTGGGAGTGGTAAACAATAAAATTGGTGACAGCAAAAACATTAAAAATTAAAAAAGGGGGTGAGTTAAACACAGGTATATGATTATTGATTAGTCAACGGTCGAATAACAAAATTCCAGATGTTGATTTTTTTTTTTTCCCCTTCTTTATTTTATTATAACCCGACGTAATAGTAATTTTATGGTATGGAATGAGTATGTGAATAAAACAATGCGGGGTCGGTAATTGGTGAGAAACGGATTTCCAATTACCGACCCCGCATTGTTTTATTCACATACTCATTCCATACCATAAAATTACTATTACGTCGGGTTATAATAAAATAAATAAGGGGAAAAAAAAAAAATCAACATCTGGAATTTTGTTATTCGGCCGTTGACTAATCAATAATCATATACCTGTGTTTAACTCACCCCCTTTTAATTTTTAATTTTTAATGTTTATTGCTCTCACCAATTTTACCTGTGTTTAACTCACCCCCTTTTTTAATTTTTAATGTTTATTGCTGTCACCAATTTTATTGCTTACCACTCCCACATTTTTTTATTGGTATATTTTGGTTTCACTTTTTGCTTTTTCCAACTATATATATAACTACATTTTTATTTTTACAGTTTAGTAGATACTCCTGATGATGGTCTAATAAGCCGAAATCGATCGAGTGATTTTTTAAACCTTTTGTAATTTTGCGAAATATTTAACAAGTGTTTTTAAAAAAATTTAAAAATGTGTGTGTAAAGTAATTGTAATTTGTATGGAGGAAATTCTAGTTTTTGAAAATTTTATTCTTTAGTAACATAATCTCTAGCTTCTGCTAAAGTTTTGGGTTGGGCTGCTCTATGGCATCCACCAAGGGGTTCTCTTAGGGCTGCTTGGAAAATTTTCAGTCCAACTTGCTGGTATAATGCTTTACTTGGTACTCAATTATATCTTTATTTACGCTGTGTCGTTAATGAAGTTAATAGATTTTGAATTCGGTTATATACATATTCCGGTGACAAATTATTTTTCACTAGACTATACTACTTGAATTATCTATAATATGGGTAGTTAATGATTGCCTAGCTGAGTCAATAATTTTGTTTCTGATATTTTGAATTAAAATATTGTAAGATTGCCATGTTTATTTCATCTAAAACGTATTTTATAAGATCACACATTTTTTTCCAAATATTCTGGATCAAATATTGAGGTTCAGTTGTGATCAAATTGGGTCCCATTTGAAACACGATATATTAAAACGCGATATGGTATAAAACGCGATATTTCAAAACGCGATTTCCTAGTTCTGATCGTACATGTCCAATTTCATCATAATGGTGAAGGAGAATTTTATTAAATGAAGGAAGGATTAACAATTATTATTATTTTAATTTTTAATATTATTTTAAAATTTTTATTTTGCACCATATCGCGTTTTGAAATATCGCGTTTTCCATGCGTTTTTGATTAGTGAATATAATTCGCTAAGTCAGTACGTTCTTGCCTCAAACTTAATGTATGAAGTTAGAATTGTATTTTTATAGTTTGGTCGTAGTTACCAGTTACCCGAGGAGTAGACAGAACTTCTGTTCCTGCGAACTTTTCAGTACGAAACCAAATTACCACATATGTAGAAAACTCAAGGATGGTTTTCATTTTTTGGGGTCGATACACTTTGTATGATTCGTATAGGGGAATTTTTTTATTTCTACTTTTTTGGTATCTAAATATGTATGATATGATTTCGCTTGTATTCGATCCAGATGGTCTTTAAGAAGAGAAAAATTTGGAAAATTTGAGTGGAAAATTCGGAAACTGCCGGAAAAATCCGAAATAATTATACACTGCGCCAATTTAAAAACGGAACAGAAATTTTCTTAGAAAAAATACCCAGATTTGAACGCTTGTATCTTGGTGAAATAAAACCTTTCAAAAAAAATTTTTTTTATAATTAAAGGAAATTTTGTTTTGTTTTCGATACTGGAAACCGTTTAATTTTATTTTGTTTTTTTATGACTTTACTGAGTAAAACAAAAGATGTCTACAAAAAAAAAATTTGCTGCTGTTTGCAACTGTAAACGAACTTGCTCGATACTTCATTCAAAAATACAAATCGGCCATTTTATAGAGAATTTAGAAACCTTGCAAAATGATACTAGGTAGGAATATTTCTGTGCGACCACTCCTTGTCGAGTTATTGAAGTTTTAGTGTGTTAAAGTTTTAGTGTTAAAGTGACTTAACATTTTATCGTAGAGTGGTAAGTTTACAAGATAAAAAAATTTACTTCTACGCTTTTTGATACGTTTTCTCTACTCCTGTTCCGTTTTTTAATTGGTGCTGTGTATTTTTTTTTTCTATGAAATTTTGAATTGTTTTCATGTTTTGATGATTTTGGACGTTGTAAAGCGTGAAAAGTCGATGCAAAGCTTGAAAAATCTCAGAAAATCGTGAAATAAATTGATAAAAACACAAAGTTAACGAGATAAATAAGAGATGGCGCTGAGGTATGATCATTAGTGCCACAACCCAGTAGATGGCGTTGTGCGTTGTCTTAGGCGTTATGCAATTTGACAGCGAACGTGTTATTTTTCTTGCTACTATTAAATTGGAAATTTGAGTATTAATTCAGTGTTTTATGATTTTCGAATTGTGTGCATTGCATCCATAAATGGTACCATTATTACAATCATATATGAAGTTCGGTGTGATTTTTATGATTTCGATAATTTTTTCCAGAAATTTATTGGTGCGTTACAAGTGCGGTTATCAAATTGGATTGCGTAATTGAGATTGATTCGATCGGTAAGTTCATCAAAGTAAATTAGTCAAATGAATCATTGTAATTTTTAGGAATTGATTTTCGATTAAAATGCCGGCTATTAAACGATCGAACCTAGGACGAAGAAACCGTAATTCACAAAGAATGCACGATGTCCGTGAGAATGAAATGCAAGAGC
This sequence comes from Tipula helvola, assembly GCA_963556165.1. Taxonomy (NCBI): domain Eukaryota; kingdom Metazoa; phylum Arthropoda; class Insecta; order Diptera; family Tipulidae; genus Tipula; species Tipula helvola. Next base: position 151,701,341 of record OY744483.1, read on the forward strand.
AACGCAAAGAATTAAATGAACCGAACCGTGTTCATATCGAACAAGTTCGCGCTGCACGGGCACCAGCTCAGGTTCAACAAAACGTAACTCAACGAAGAAGTGCGGTGAACGTCGACTTAAATCGCGCTGCTTTCAATTGTGACTCGGCAATCGCCTACAAAGATCTTCGTTGCGTTGATATTGGCGCATTGTCTGCCGTATGCCGACACTGCCAAGCATTGAAGTTCCAAGCAGAAACGCCAGGGCTATGTTGTGCCGATGGCAAAGTTAAATTGCCGGTTTTGACTTTTCCACCGGAGCCATTGCGTACTTATCTCTATGGAGATACAACGATATCCAGACATTTTCTCGCACACACGCAACAGTACAATAAATGATTAACATGACGTCTTTTGGGACCGACGTTGTTGTTCGTCAACTCGGCTACAATCCCACCTATAAGGTAATGACGTCACCATGTGTTCATCATTTCGATAATATTGAAAATTGCCCTCTATTTTAAAGATTCAAGGGCAAATTTATCATCGAAGCGGAGCCTTGATGCCACCAGCGAATGAAGAACCCAAGTTCCTTCAAATTTATTCCGTTAGAAATTCCGAATTTGAAGTCAATTATCGTCTTGCGCTTTTCAATGCGTCAAAATAAGAGATGATCACAAAATAATCATCAGAGCAGACAAAAGACCAACCAGAGGTCATGTACGTCAGTACAATGCTCCCACTATCGACGAAGTCGTAGTCGTGATAGTTAGCGAAAATGTGGAATCGCGTGATATTGTGATCAAGCGGCGAGATGACGGACGAGTGCAGCGCGTGTACGAAACATATCGATCATATGATGCACTTCAATATCCATTGTAGTTTTGTCATGGGGAGGATGGCTATCACTTTCAGATAAAGATGGTCAATCCGCTGACCGGTTAGTTATTGAGCTGTCGATTGTACTTGCATTGCTATACAAATAACATATTCATTTTGCAGGTGAAGAAACGAATAAGGTCAGTTCCCAGCATTTTTATACTTGTCGGTTGATGATGCAACAAGGCGTAGACAATCATCTTTTGAAATATCGTCGATTGTGTCAACAGTATTGCGTCGATACGTATGTCAAGATCGCAGTACATTCATCTGCGCGATGCCATCGTTTCGGAAGGAAACGCAACCAATGTCGGTCAATTGATCATTCTCCCAGCGACATATGTTAGCAGCCCACGTCATATGCATGAATATGCGCAGGATGCTTTGACGTATGTGCGGCATTACGGACGGCCAAATTTGTGCATCACGTTCACATGCAATCCGAAATGGCCAGAATCGGTAATCTACTGCCGCAGGACAAACTTCCAGCGATCACCACAACATCATCGCACGTGTGTTCAAACAAAAACTCAGGACGCTATAATGGACTTCATCGCTAAGCAGATGATTTTCGGTTAGCTGTTGCATCATCGGGAAATGCAGCCACATTGCTGGACGGCGGCCAGATGGCACATTCTGCATTGAACTTGCCGATGAATATCCACACGAATGACAAGCTAGTGTGCTCAATTACCAAGAACTCGGCGATGGCCAAGGTATTGCAAGAATGCAAAATCATGGACGAGTGCACAAACGATCATCGGAAGCGTTAAATCGAACGATGAAGGATTTACCAAGTGACTCAAGACGTTTTGGTGGAGCGATGATTCTGGCGATGATTTTCGTCAAACGCTATCTGTCATTTCATTTCCGAGATCGACAGCCGCAGATGAACTCGGCACATGTCTGAAATCGTCGAGTTTGTGGCGCTATGTGAAGAAGTTGCAGTTGACCACGAACATGAGAGTCACGTTACAGAAAGACTCATCAACTGCTGATTTTTTCAAACAATTGTTGGCGCTTGGCAATGGTCAAATTTCTGTTGATGCGTTTCGGCCGAATTGATGTGGTTTCCCTCGAATTTTTTCATGTTCACGACTTCAAAGGAAGAGCTTATCACGAAAATGTTTCCGGACATCCGCCAAAATTACATGAATCACGATTGGATCAGCGAACGAGCGATTTTGGCAGCAAAGAACAAAGATGTAGATAGTCTGAATTACTTGATTCAAAACCAAATCGCTGGGGAAATGCATTGTTACAAATCCGTTGACTGTGTGGCAAATCAAGACGAGCCAACCAACTATTCAACCAAGTTTTTGAATGTGCTTGATTTGCCGTGAATATCACCGCAAAATGCCGGGAATACCACCGCTGTGTAACGGAACGCGATTGGCTATGAAGAAACTGATGAACAACGTGATTCAAGCGACAATCATCAAGGGCAAATTCAAAGAAGAGGATTTTCTATTTCCGAGAATTCCTCTGATTCCAACTGGCATTCCGATCGACTTCAAGCGCATCAGTTCCCCGTTCGTTTGCTGTTCGCTATGATGATTAACAAATCGCAAGGTCAATCGTTGAAAGTATGCGGAATAAATCTGGAATTTCTGTTTTTTTCTCATGGTCAGTTGTACGTCGCGTGTTCGCGAGTTGGCAAACCATCATCGTTGTTTATTTACGCGCCGGAGAACAAAACGAAAAATATTATTTACCACAATACATTGTATTGATTTGCGTCTGTATTGGAGTTAATTCCACTCGATTGAATTCTTTTGAATTCCAACTGACTCATATTCATTTCCCCACTGAGAGAAAAATCCAAAAAAACAACTCAATTTTCAATAGATGCCTCTGAGTTTGAATCGACATTCACTTTTCAATACATTAGTGTTGAATTCGATGAAAAAGTGAATGGAATGTCCACTCAACTCAGTCGTCTATTGAGAATTGAATTGAGTTGTTTGATTTTTTCTCTCATCAAAATCAATTTTCATGAAGAACAAGAGTATTTGCTCGGAACGAAGTAATTTGGGGCGGAACGAAGTATTTTTATTGAAAAAAAATTGGGGGCCCTGGATTTTATTTTTCCGATTTCAGACGCCGCAGTATGAAAAAGTTTGAGGAGCACTGATCTAGACCACAGATATTTTAATTACATATAAGCCAAATTTTAAAGTGCAAATGATTGTGTTAAAGATTGTTTTCGATTCGTTTAATCAAACCGGACGTCGGTAAGTCTCACAAAACAGCTGTTTTTGATTGATAAGCACATAATTGCTTTCACGACATTATTGTAACTCGATTAAAAGTTGTAAATTGTTATTATAGAAAAGACGCTAACCATATACCTACATATATTTTACTCAAACACATTTAATTTAGCGGTTTTCAATGCAATTTCGGTATTTTTAATGATAACACAATAAAAACCTACGAAGAAACGTGATAAAGTTGCTTCGATAAGTTTGCTGTTACAAAATATAAAATCGTTGTACACGAAAAGAAAACTTTACAAAGAAAAGAACCTTACTGGGAGCGTGTTCAAGTAGAAAGGTAAACTCTATTTTAATTGGCTGAGGTTTATTGATAGCGATGAATTGTAAACTTTTTTTTTCTTCTGATTGATTTATTATCAGACGAGTGTAAGCGAGTGCAATTGAGGAAGGTCAATAATCTAAAATCAAAATATATATTGGCATGGTGAATCATGCTCTCACGGAATTTGAATGTCCACAAGACTCTATTTAAGTCAGTTTAGGGCTTTCTAACAACAACATAAATACCATATAATATTTCACGCCTATAACCTAAATCCTTCACTTTAAATTGTTTGCTTACATAAGTTTTTAATTCATTTCGCTTGGCTTCATCCTTCCAAAAAATAATCTTATCACCTACAAATCGAATGACCATTCTCATAATAAATATAGGGACCTACTTGTGATCGTTTTAGGCCAAGAGATCTCCACTTCTAATCCAATTTCTGATTCCAGGCTCGACCAATTTGTTTTAATCTATAGATGTTTTTTTTTCAATTTACAAACGCGACCACTAACATCATCGAACAATAGGGGTTGCCTTCAATAAATATCTTCACTCAATTCGCCGTGGAGAAATGTTGTAGCAGCATATATTTGATCAATGCCCGACGTAATCTGAGGAATCCCTTTTTAATTTAAAACCCTATTAAGTATTTATTTATTTTATTTATTTATACTGAGAAAAGTCTACAAATATGACTTGAATTTATAACATACTGAACATGGTAGAATAAAAATTAAATTAAACAAAAAAAGAATAAAAATTGACATAAAAATATTTTTAGGTTGGAGCAAAATGTTGCTTCAACCTACGTTTAAAGCTGTTTTTACTTAAGTAAAAGTCGAACAGATGGTCGATTTTATTAAAACTCTTCGACATCATGTTTACCGGTTCATTGTCACCATAGTTTGTTCTGTGTTTATTTAGATGAAGGAACTCATGATTTCTTAAATTCCTACTCGGTGCCTTTATTTTAATTGATTCCAGTATGGATGGTGCATCGATTTGATCAAGTAAAATATTTCCAATAAACGAACACTTTAAAAGCTCTCGTCTATTTGCCAATGTTGTCATTTGATAGGTTTTGCATCCAGTAGCATATGATGGTAATCGCTTCAGGTCGCCTTCTGGAGTAGCATATGATGGTAATCGCTCCTTACTACCTCCTGGAGGGGGTTGGAATTTCTATTTTCTTTCAAAATCGAGATGGATGTGTATTTTTATGTTTCACGCGCAGCTCACGATTCGGGGTGCTTCTTTAAAGTGAGTCCCCTGGTCTCTCACCATTCGGAGTGCTTGTTTGAAGTGAGTCCCCTGGCATCTCACCATTCTGGGTGCTTATTTGAAGTGAGTCCCCTTGCTTCTCACGATTTCGGGCGCTTACTTCTTCCTGTTGTAGCGAACTCTCTTGCTTTCAAACGGTCTGCTGAGAGATTTCCTCTTGTTGGCTCTCCTCTGTTCTGGCAAGTCCCTTTTCAAATTTCGGCAGTAGTCAGCCAACATACTGACATCCCATTTATCTTGATAGCGTCGTTCCATTTCTTTAAGATCCTGGTGAAACGTGAAAGGTTTCTGCTTCTCGCTATAGTCCCCTAAATTCTCCGGAAAATAGTCTACATTGTATTCGAGGAAGTGCAGTTTCAAATTCATCAGGCAACCAAGATTCTTAAAGTTTGTTAGCAGTTTTTTTATTTCTCCCTTGTAGTTCAGACTCTTTGGATTGCCTAGGAAATTTTATACCACCCTTTTAAAGCTGAGCCAAGCATTTTTTTCTTTAACATATTTCTATTCCAAAGGCACAAGAAGCCCGGATACCTTGTGAAACCACTTTGTTGTCCCAGAAGGATTGTTAATTTGTTCAGATCACCGCAAATCTGCCAGTTGTGTTCCGTATACTTCATTTTTCAAGCACTAGCTTATACTCTTCTGGCATATTTACCGAATATGCTATCGGTATCGAAGCTAGGTCATTGGTATTGTGTAAGAGTACAACTTTCAGACTGCTGGTGGAAGAATCGATGAAGAGCCTCCATTCTTCACCCCTGTAAATGTTTGGTTTCAAACAATTCATGAGGCCTCGGATATCAATGCAGTAGCAGAGAGATTTTCTCTGCTTGAATTTCTCTTTAATGAAAAAGGGGAAGAACTCTTTCTCCCGATTCCGAAAACTTGTAACACATGTACCTTTTGCCGAAAGTCCATTCTTCTTCATCTTTAACGCAAGATATTCTGCAGCATCTTTCGCTAACCCCAAGTCCCTCACATTTAATTTTTTCTGATCCGATGAATGTATTTTTTTCGTGTCGTATTTCAATCATTAATTAATTGAAACTTAGTTTTCCGTGTTAAATTTTGTTTACACGAGTATTTTAGAGACAAATAATAATATTCAAGATTTTTGTATAATTTCATAGCAATGACTCTTCTTATGTATGGGAGCATTAATATGCTGAAGGGAAAATTGAGGGCCGACTGAATTATCATCAACCGCGAATATTGCCTCATGAAGTAAACCAAAATTGTACATTCTACTTGAATAGTTCAGTTTGTAGAGGCGTCTAACCATTTATTTGTTGCCCAACGGAATCTATCCGTGGCAGTATCAACACTAATTAATGCTTGATATTTATGTAATAATCAAAATATTTGTACTGGTTTTCAAAGACCATATCAACCCCAAATCAACTTTCTAACTAATCAAGCAAACTAAATCCTAACTCAACTTCAACTCACCTTAGCTCGAACCAAATATCAACCCTCTGCTAAACAGCACACTTATTAGCCAACCCAATCCTAAAATAAACTCCATTCGAAAGCTACATGCGTGTACGAACTCAACTCAATATAACCCCCACTAAACCCTAAACTTGATCCCAAATTAATCCCTAACTGAACTTCTCACTCAAATCCAACTCAATTTCAACTCAAACTCTATTCACTATGAAACCATAATAGCAACGAACAATCATACCGACATATGTACCATCGTACATTAAACAATCATACCATTATTACATTATACCATCATACTAGCATGACACTTTAACATTTAACCATCATACAATCATATCACTATACCATAGTAACGTCGAACCATCACACCATGATGTATATCTTACCATCAATCTACCATACCTTCATACCATCATATCATCGTAACATCAAACCATCGTACAATCATACCATAACTTAATCATACCTTCATACTACCAGGCCATGATACCACCATACCATCCAACCGTCATACGGCGTACTATCATACCATCATAATACCATAATACCGTCATATAATCATACCATCGTACCATCATACCATCGTACTATCATACCATCGTATCATGATACCATCATATCGTTATTTAATCATACCATCGTACCATCACCATCGTACCATGACCATCATACTATCATACCGTCATCAAAAATCAACTCAATTTTTGAAGTTTTAGAAATGCCTACGTAGTAACTTTGGACCTGATTATCATCTCTCAAGAAGGAAATGGAGGTTTGAGATATTAACAGTGACCTTTCTTAAGTCTTTAACAATATTTTTGTAAAGTTTAGTTCAAATCAGTCAAAGCGTGTGGATTTATCAAACAAGCATATAAAAAATTGATCAACAGCTCACTGTATCCAACCCCAACTCAACCCGCAAATTGACCACTAACTTAACCTTTAAATCAACCACAAACTTGTTGAAATAAATAATAAATTAATTTAATCTAATTTATTTCATACATTCAAATTATCTTTAATAACGCTCATCCTCTAAACAAAGCATTCGCTTTCATATCATAAACGAAACGCTTTGTTTGAAGGGTATTAAACTAACACATTAATATTGACACATTTGGATATTGCGTCATTCCGTTTTCATTCACTGTAATACTAGCATCGTTAAATAAATAAGTTTTGTATAAAGTGTATCTGCAACCATCGCGCGTTTCATTTGTTATTGGCTGCTTATTTCTACTAAATTCTACAGGCTATGGGCCCAGATACCCAATGCCAATAATATTTTCATTGGATTCAGTATTTATTGCGAGATATTTTCATCGTAAGAATTGTGAGTTGTACGCGGTATTCATCAGCCATACAAAATGCCATCAGTAGAAACGAAGTACAGCATTTCGGAGCTGGACAACAAAAATTATTTTGTATGGACATTTAAAATAAAAATGCTGATGGTGAAGGAAGGTACATGGAATTGTATTGTAACTATAGCGCCTACGGAAACGGCAAAAGTAAAGGAATGGAACAAAAAGGATCAACAGGGCTTAGCAACAATTGGGCTAAATGTGTGTGACGACCAATTAATTCACATTCGTATTGCTACAACGTCGAAAGAGGCATGGACATCATTGCAAGATTACCGTGAAATAAGTACTGCAAACAGCAAAGTGCGATTGATGAAAACAATAATGAGACTACGATTGGAAGAGGGCGGCGACATGGAAGCACATTTGGGCCGAATTAATGAATTATTCCAACAAATGGTTGATTTAAACATCGAAATGAAACCCGAAGATTGGAAATCGGCTACTATGTTAGGAAGTCTGCGCGAAAACTACGATACATTGATTTCGACTTTGGAATCGCGTAAAGAAAGTGAGTTGACATCGGCTGTAGTGCAATCGAAATTAATTGATGAATATAAGCGACGAAAAGATAGAAATGGAATCGATGACGATGAAGCGAGCGCACTGAAAGTTACACACAAACATAAAAAGGCATCAAATCATAAGAAAAAGGAGAAGTTGTGTTATCGTTGTGGTGGCCCAGGTTATTTTGTGAATAAATGTACAGCACAGGTAAACGATAAAGAAAATAAATCCGCTGTTAAGAAGAAAATGAATTTAACAACTGAACGTGATGATTATGAAGATACACCGGCCCGTCAAGAATTTATGTTTGCAGTAAATGGAACCAAAAGCGGGTGGTTTATTGATTTAGGCTCAACGTCGCACATTACATCAAACAAAGCGTTGTTTGATAATTTGGATATATTAGGTTGTTCAGAAATTAATGCAGGTTTTATGATTTTATTTGTTTCAACAATTTTTCAATAATAAAGAATTACGCAAAGAGTTTAACATTATAAGTCATTTTAAAGCTTATTTTATGCTCTTTCTTATCACATAATCTATTTGTAATCTAAATTGTAGTTTTGTCTATTTTTAGACCTTTGAAGTTAAGATGTCAAAACAAGAATTTCGTCAAATTTACTTGTACGAATTTAAACTCGGCCGCAGTGCAGCACAAACGGCTCGAAACATCAATGAAGTTTGGGGCCAAGGAAATGTTAACGAATGCACAATACAACGTTGGTTTCAAAAATTTCGTCGTGGTGAACTCAGTCTTGAAGATGAGAAAGGTCGCGGACGTCCCTCTGCCGTTGACGACGATGAATTGAAGGCTTGGTTGGAAGCAAACCCACGCACGACTGTTCGAGAGCTTGCAGGGGACCTAGGCGTAAGTATTGGATTAATTTCGGAACATTTGAGCCGAATTGGAAAGTGGAAGAAGCTCGACAAATGGGTGCCACACGAATTGAACGAAAACCAAAAAAATCGCCATTATGAAGTTTGCTCTTCACTTCTTTTGCGCAACAAAAACGAACCATTTCTCGATCGCATTGTGACGTGCGATGAAAAGTGGATTCTATACGACAACCGACGAAGTTCAGCGCAGTGGTTGGACCATGGCAAAGCTCCTAAACACTTCTCCAAACCAGAGCTGCAAAAAAGGGATTTTTCATCATCTGATTACGATCGGTGATGACGATGAACACATCTATGACCCCCTGTTGAGAGTGCGGGATCCATGGGCCGACCCACCTTTCATGTCAGTACTATAGGCTGGCATGAAGCAATGCAATGTGCAGGTGGTTTAAACAAAAGCGGGTCTATAGCCGTACGTCCTCGAGTTGGCTGGCAACGGCGTAAGGTAGGACGTTAAAAGGGAACTGCGAAAGAGTTGGGAGTGCCTAGAGCCCCAGAAAAAGATTGCAGAGATAGAGACAAAAAAAAAAAAAAAAAAAAACAGAGCTGCATCAAAAAAAGCCTATGGTAACTGTTTGGTGGTCGTCAGTCTGAATTATCCACTGCAGCTTTTTGAATCCTGGCGAAAATATCACAGCAGAGAAATATTGTCAACAAATTGACAAAATCCACAAAGAACTAAAACGTATGCGTCCAGCATTAGTCAATAGGAAGGGCCCAATTCTTCTGCACGATAATGCTCGACCACATGTTGCACAACCGACGCTGCAGAAGTTGAACCAACTTGGCTACGAAGCTCTGCCTCATCCACCATACTCACCAGACCTCTCGCCAACCGACTACCACTTTTTCAAGCATCTCGACCACTTCTTACAAGGAAAAGTATTCAACGACCAAACAGCCGTAAAAAATGTCTTCGAAGAATTCGTCGCTTCCAGAACTTCAGAATTCTATGCAACTGGAATTAATAAACTTGTATCTTGTTGGCAACAATGTGTAGATTCTAATGGTTCTTATTTCGATTAATAAAATTTATTCTAAACTGAAATATGTCGTTTTAAATAAAATGGTTGAAAACCTGCATTAATTTCTGAACAACCTAATAATTTTCGACATGAAGTTAAATGTGCCAGCGGTAAGATTATCAAAATAATGGGAAAAGGCACGGTTCGAATTGAGGTTATGAACAAATTCGATAAAGAAAATGTAAACAAGAAGGCGTCGGAGTTAATTTTACTTCGAGCAAATGAGTTGAAATCACACTCAAAGGACAATAAATAGCAGTTGGTTTCGGAAAAAATGGATGAGAATGCTGAGCCTTCTCTTCATTCGGGATGCATTCATGTTTGGCACCGAATTTTGGGACATCGTGACATCGAGGTTGTTAAAACATTATCAACAAGTGGAAACGTCAAGGGTGTAAAAATTACACCGTGCGCAGATAAATGTAAGGGTTGTGATGATAATTGTAGGGTCTGTTTTGAAGGAAAAATAACGCGAACTAAATTTCCGAAAAATGCCTCACGTTCTAAAAATGTGCTTGACTTAATTCACAACAACGCCATCGGGAAAGCGGTACATATTAACGCTAATTGATGATTGTTCAAGATTTACAACGATTTATTTGCTGAAAAATAAATCAGAGACATTCGAGAAATTTCAGCATTTTGTTGAAATGGTGAAAACATACTTTGGAAAGAAACCTAAAGTTTTAAGAACGGATTGTGGCGGAGAATACATAAGTATCGAGTTTAAGAATTATTTGGATGCTGAGGGTATTCAACGAAATCGTACTGCACCTTATACACCTCAACAAAATGGCGTAGCTGAACGTAAAAACCGTAGACATGGCTAGATGCATGTTGATCGATGCAAAATTGCCATATACATGTTGGGATGAAGCAGTAATGACTGCTAATTACATGCAAAATCGTTTGCCTGGTAGATGTATTGAAACGACCAAATATGAAGAATGGCTTGGACGAAAGCCCGTAATTTCTCATGTTAGATCATTTGGATCAGAATGTTACGTTCGAATCCCACCGGAAAGAAGAACGAAATTGGAACCAAAAGGCATGTACGCAATTTTGGTTGGCTATGACGACGTTTCGAAGACGTATCGATGTTTTAAACCAAAGACTCGGAAGGTGATTGTTAGCCGAGATGTGAAATTTGTCAACAAAAGTGGTAATCTGAGTGCATTAAAACCAGTTACTTGTAATAAAATTCCGAAGACGAAAAAAATAAAAGTAATGATAGTATTGTTATTATTTCACACGATAACGGTGCTGATCATGAAACTGTGCAAGTTACTGAAATTACTGCAGACTTAAATGAAAGAAATTTGGATCTGGATGACATATTGTGCCCAAATGAAGTGTCATTTACCGACAGTGAAACTTATTTTAGTGGCAATAATTTAACTTTTGCCGATTTATCAGATATTAAGGAAACCGCTGATGAAACAGACGACGATTTGAGACGATCAAATCGGTCAAACAAAGATGTACTACCGTTACGGTATCGTGATCAAGCTTTCTTAACGAACGAAGTGTTGATAGAACCATTAACATACAACGAGCCTGTGAAAGGCGAAGACAAAGAAAAATGGGACCATGCAATGGAAGGTGAAATGGATTCATTATGTGAAAACAAAACATGGGAGTTAGTAAATTTACCTACAGACCGAAAACCCATTGGTTCTAAATGGGTTTATAAAATTAAAATGAATGAAAAGGGTGAAGCTAAGCGATATAAAGTCAGATTAGTCGCACAAGGCTTTACACAACGATATGGATTTGATTACGACGAAGTGTTTGCACCTGTGGCCAGACAAAAGATATTTCGCATTTTGCGCATCGTTGCATCCGAAAAAGGTATGAAAGTTTTGCATTTCGATGCAAAGACAGTATTTTTACATGGTGAACTCAAGGAAACCATTTATATGAAGCAGCCGCTAGGATTTACTGAAGAAGGCTAGGAACATCAAGTATGCCTTCTCAAACGCTGTTTATATGGGCTTAACCAATCAATGAACAGTGATAAGGTGTGAAAAATAACAATGATAAGGTGTGTCACATAACCGTTTACGTCGACGATATTTTGGCTGTAAGTGATAGCGATGGATTGTTAATAGAATGCGAACAGACATTAAGTCCAGAATTCAAAATTCAAAACTTGGATGAAGTGAAAACATATCTTGGTATACACGTTGAAAAACGAAATGGTATGTATTCAATTGATCAGTCAAAATATATCAACAAAGTATTGAACGACTAATGCAAAGAATTCTGATATTCCACTCAGCGTAAATTATGGCAAGAGTGATGAATCAGGAATTTTACGTGATAACAATGAATACAGAATACTGATTGGAAGTTTGTTATATATCTCAACAAACACGAGACCAGATATTTCTGCAAGTGTTGCAATTTTGTCACAAAAGGTATCAAACCCAACTCAAGAAGACTGGAACGAGGCAAAACGAATCTTGAAATATTTAAAAGGAACTATCTCGATCAAATTAAATTTAAATATTTCTGTTGATGAAGAAAAATTGATCGGTTATTGCGATGCTAGTTTCTCTGAATGCCGGCAAACACGTAAATCGAATGGTGTATTCATATTTAAAACGCATGGTGCAACAATCAGCTGGCGATGCAAGAAACAAGATCTTATTGCATTATCATCAATGGAAGCAGAATACATTGCATTGTGTGATGCAGTAAAAGAAGTAAAATGGTTAAAACGATTGTTAAACGATTTTGGTGTAGACATAAATAAACCCATTTTGCTCTACGAAGACAATCAAAGTTGTCTCAAATTTGCTACTGACGAGAAGTTTTCAGACAGATCGAAGCATATCGACATCAAAGCACATTCAGTCAAAGACAGTGTTGATAAAGGTATTATCAAATGTGTTTATTGCCCTACAGAAGATATGGTAGCCGACATGATGACGAAGCCATTACCAAAAGCGAAGATTCGAAAATTTCGAGAGGCTGCCGGATTATTTGAATGAGGAGAAGTGTTGAAATAAATAATAAATTAATTTAATCTAATTTATTTCTTACATTCAAATTATCTTTAATAACGCTCATCCTCTAAACAAAGCGTTCGCTTTCATATCATAAACGAAACGCTTTGTTTGAAGGGTATTAAACTAACACATTAATATTGACGAATAACACATTAATATTGACGAAAATTGATAATAGTCTTTCCTTTTTCATTCACTGTAATACTAGTATCGTTAAATAAATAAGTTTTGTATAGAGTGTATCTGCAATCATCGCGTGTTTCATTTGTTCCTGGCTGCTTATTTCTACTAAATTCTACAAAACTCAATGCCCAATTCAATAATCAAACCAGCATATATATATAACAAATTCGTAAATATTTATATAATACTATTTAGGTGTTCTGGGTCAATCGTATGGCAGATACGTACAGATTAGTACCCTCTTTTTGTTTCCAAAAGCTTTTCAAATCTCCGCCTTGACCATAGAAACAGATTGGCGAAAAAAATCTAAATCGCATAAGCCGTTCTTGAGATACCATGGGCAGAGATGGAAACAAAAGAATATTTGGAGCTGGTTTGGTTTTGGTTTTGGTTTTTAAAATTTTCAATTTATAGTTTTGGTTCTGTTTTAGTTTAGAGCTAACTGGTGTTGGTTAGTTGTGGTTCAGAAAACTGAACATCAAAATTCAATACCTTTTTGAAAATCAATTTAAAACATCCTAAATTTATACTGTTATTTATACAGTTACCCTGTACTATGTCGCATAAGCTAGCAAAATTGCCTTTTTCTAATTGACGATTGGAGCATCACGGATTCCACCTAGTGGAAAAATTTTAAACTGAGGTACCTGATAATTTGACGTTCGAAATTATTGTAAACAATTCCAATTTTGAACTGTAAACACAATTTTTACTTACCGGATTGCTAATAATTGTAAATTATTCCAATTTCGGACTATAAAAACAATTTTTAATTACCACATTGCTAAATTTTCTTTCGTCGCATTTGTGACAAATGTCATTTTATCAGGTGCATCATTTTAACTATTGTCCTCGAGAGGCGCTTTCTCTACTTTTACAATCGTCAATAAGTAAAATGAGAAGAAAAAAACAAATTAAAACGTAATAAATCTGAAACGTTATTTAAATACTTGTTCGGTTTATGGTCCGGTTTTGGATTGTTTCTTTAAGAAAATGGTTTGGTTTTGGTTTGGTTAACAATCTCGATTAACAAAATGGTTCGGTTTTTGGTTTGATTTAGGTTCATCAAAATTTCATTAGGTTCATGGTTTTTGTGGTTCGGTTCAAAACTAGTTTCCATCTCTAATCATGGGTCAGACATCCAGACAGACGGACGGACATTTTTTTTTTTTGCTATTTCAGACTCAGAAACTTTCAAAACGTCGAGAAAAATGGTTTTGGATACCAAATTTTTTGTTATTTTTAACAAGATTTTAATAATTTGCTTTTTTTTAGACCGAAGTAATTCCAGATGTGATAATTTTCATTGCCCATTAACTTGTAGACTAAATTCTATTCGTCACTGTTGTTCGGCGCCATTTTATATGCAACTATGGCGATACGATTTATTCTTTATGTTATGCGCAACTAGATTTAAATTTGATTGTGTTTTACGCAATATAAACGAACTGTCTGGGCCCAGAGACTGTGCTGTTTTCTCCTATTTCCCGTTACGGCAAGGTTTATTATGAAAACATCGTACGAAAAAAAAAATTCCCGTCCGTGCAGAATAACGTAGTAACACCACGCTATCCTCGTCTTTACAAAAAATACACAAGGTTTTTTATTTTATTTAATAGCGGACAGCTGAAAAATTCATTGTTTTTTCGATATTTAAAGCAGAAAGCATTCTATTATTAATTTATTACTTACTTTTAACCATTTCATAAAATTTTAGAAAAAAATAGGTTCTGGAAAAGATTTATCCGTAGTTGAAAAGGCTAAAATCGATGCACACAAGGATGAAGGATGAAGTTGCCGTTATATTGCGCAAACCATTGGGAGGGGTAAGACAACAGTATGACACATATCTGCAAAATAAAGAGAACTATGGGAAAAATCGAAAAGGACGAGTTTGCTCTAGCTACTACTTAGTGCAGCATCTAATTCGGCCCTATCAGTAGCTAAAATTAAAGCTTAAACTGGGGTCAGCGCATTCAAAAGTACCGTACATCGCGTGATACAGAATTCCGCTTATCTCGTACGTCGAAAATTACAAAAAAATACCAGTAAATCCGCAGCTTAACGAGAAACGGCTTCACTCGCAAGACACCATATGACGTGGAAAATTGAGTGGCAAAGTGTTGTGTTTTCTGATGAAAAAAATTTAATTTAGATGGACCAGATGGATACAACTACTATTTTCATGGTGTCAGAAAGGAAGAAGTTTTTCTCGGTAAGCGGCATAGCAGAGAAGTTGGAGTAATGGTCTGGGGAACTATTTCGTACTACGGAGCATTTGATTTGGCTTTGATTTTCCAAGTACTAAAATGAATGCAATTTCCTACCAGAATATTTTAAATGGGGCTTTTCCAGAAATCTACGAGTTATAATGGTAAAATGCGTTGAACTTTCCAACATGATAGTGCTCCAATACACAATGCTAGGACCACCAAAGCCTGGATTGCTAGGCAAAATGTAAATTTATTGTGGTGGCCACCATATTTACCAGATTTAAACATCATAGAAAATGTTTAAGGTTAGTTATTTCGTAAGGTCTGTGAATGCGGCAGACGATTTGAGACAAAGAGGGATTTTATTGAAGCCAAAATCAAATTTCTCTAAGACTTTTAGAGTCTCTTTATAAATCGATGGCAAATCGAATATTCGATTTAATTTTAGGAAATGGAGGACACACACGGATTATTTAAAGAGTTAATATCAATAAAATCATGTAAATATGTCCAAATTTTCAAGGGCACTTACGATGCCCTAAAATGTCAACCCATTACCTATGTCTCTGTCTATAATTACAATAAAAAAGTAACGGGGTTCAAGTTATCAAGTTCCACCTGTACCGCAAATGTTTGGTAAAACATAAGTACAAAAATAGAGAGGTAAATATTGTGGCGATTTTGACCATCATACAACAAGCTCACATTATGAACAGTAATAGCATAGATGGTTAAGTGTTATAAACACGACCGATGGCAAGCAGAGAAAGTTTTTGGTTTATTTTAAATCGTTAAATAAAGAAATAAATCTGTTGTCATAGCTCCCACCAGTAGCAAGCGGACAGTATTAAATAGTAAAGTCAAAGCAAATATCAAAGTGTATAAAAGTAGAGTGAAATAAAAAGTACACAGTGGTTTTAATTTCAAAATCCGAACGATCTCAGTAGCCCAGTTCGTAACAATATTTTTGCTATAATTATGACATGATTTGTTTTTTTATGTTTGGTAAAACATTTAGGGTACTAGTTTTGGGTTCATGTTACAAGCTGCGTTAGGATGTTATGTTAAATGTTGCGTTAAATTGTTACGTGTCTTGTAAAATGTTATATTAAATAAAAATATTTCGTCTCTTTTTATTTATCACATTAAAATAGAAACAAAAAAGACAAAAAACACGAACGACGCTCATGTAGTTCACCCGAATTTCTGCCGGCAGCGATGCTAGCAGAAATTCTGCCCATGTGTTTCCAGCATTAAGCAAAAACTTTCTCTGCTTGCCATCGGTTGTGTTTATAACACTTAACCATCTAAGCTATTGCTGTTCATAACGTGAGCTTGTTGTATGATGGCCAAAATCGTCACAATATTTACCTCTATTTTTGATTTTATGTTTTACCAACATTTGCGGTTCAGGTGTAGCTTGAACCCCATTAATTTTTTTTTTTTTTAAATGATGATCATTGAAAATTTATGGTATGCAATTATGTATATAACATTGAGAAAAGTCGGACGCACTTTAGCCTCAAAGATGTCGTCATGACATTTTAACACAGCAAACATGTAACATGAACACTTGAACTACTATTCCCAAGCTTTTTGTATTTTCTGTTTCTATTTTAATGTGTTAAATAAAAAGAGAGAAAATATTTTTATTTAACATAACATTTTACATGACACGCAACATTTTAACGCAACATTTAACATAACATTCTAACGCAGCGTGTAACATGAACCCAAAACTAGTACCCTAAATGTTTTACCAAACATAAAAAGAAGGAATCATCTTAATATCATGTCGATAGAATTTGGAATTACATAAATATAAAAAATTATATTACCTACGCAAATCGCCCATACTGTACATGATTTCGTGCTTAAGATAATTTCATCGCCAACTACAAATATTATAAAACAATATAGGTAAGTATAGTTTGTGTATTCAACAAATGTAAAATAGCAGTTTTAATATATTTCTAGCCCCAAACGCAAAGTTTAACTTGTGCATTTTAAATTTCCTTATTAACAAAATAAACAAAATACATAATAAATAACGGTACTTACCATGGTTTAAACTTAGAAAAATATGCAAATGTACAACAAAATAAACCAAATTTGATTATCAAAATCTAATTAACATTCAGCAATCAAAAATAAAATATATGCAATTGATTCTATAATTTTTGTTTTAATCATATTTCATTTTGAATTATCTATCATAGATAAAAATTAAATTCGAATTAAAATAATTTGTTTATTAATTTTTATTTTTTCATTCGTTTTTTTGTAATCTTCATGCGTTTAATTGAACAATTTTTTATTAGTAAGTACAGTGGTACCTCGCTTAACGAACATAATTCGTTCCAGGATCTTACTTGTTATGTTTTTTGATGTGAAAACATCTTTAGCGGGGGTAAGTCAAAAATTTCATGTAAAAAAAGGAACGGAAAATCCGGTACGACCGAAATTATAAATTATAGTATGTATTATGTACAGTGATGCCACCCTACTACAAATGTAGCAGATCTACTACATTTTTGAGTCTTAAAATTTTATGTACGTACTTTTCAGTTTCTACTACAATTTTCAAATTGTTGCTTTTTGGACTTTTTTTTATTTAAAATCTTTTTCTAGTGCATAATTGCAACTGATATAGAATTATTAACTTTTATTTTAAAGAAATTTATGTTATTTTATTGAAAATATTTCAATTTGTGGCACCAGTTGAAGTCAATTTGTAAAAAGTGTAATAAAAAGTCGTTATTTTTTAAATTCTGTGTGTATTTCTTTACATGCTACTATTTAAAACAAAAATGTAGTAATCTGCTACAATATTTTTAAAAAATGGAGCAGATCTGCTCCAAATTTCATACCAAAAGGTGGCATCACTGATTATGTATATGAGAAAACGAACACAAAATGAACCGAACTTGCATACTATATAATTCGAATTACAATTTCCGTCAGATTAAAATGAAAATGCACAAAAAGTGTGCATGTATAGTGCAAGTGATTAAAAAAACTGAAATGGAAGTACGTTAAACAAAGACAAATGCACCCATACTTTAAATATTAAATATAAATTTATACATCTTAGCAAAACCAACACAAATGTCTTATACAAGCCATATTATTGCCATACAAACATAAAACAAAACCTACTATTTCTGTAAGTATTAGCGACATAATACAGTATAATCTTTACATATTTTGATTTTAAATTGTAGTTTGTATCAAAAACAGTATAAAATATCACTAACACTGACAGAAAATAGTAGGTTTTGGATTTAATAATATGCGTGCGTCACGGAAATAATATGGCTTGTATAAGACATTTGTGTTGGTTTTGATCTTAGCGAGCTGTGAAAATGGCATTTATACTACTAACTCAAAACCAACACAAATGTCTTATACAAGCCATATTATTTCCTTGACGCACGCCAAAACCAACACAAATGTCTTTTGTCAAGACATTTGTGTTGGTTTTGACTAACTACATTGATACATAATAAAATAATAATTTTGAAATTGTTTAATTGGTATGCTATGTTTAGTATTGCTCATGCTGTTGCTGAGTTTGGTTATGCGGGGCATATAGGAAACAAAAACTATAATAGTGGTAAACAGATTCGAATGCCATTTTCTAAAGATACGCACAATGAAGAAGCCGCAGAAAGACATGCTACCGTATTTCCAGCTGCTATGATTTTATAGTCAACATAGCGCCTTTGTCTAATAGAACCGCCCTATTTCATTTAGTTCAAATCAATCAAATCAGCGTCGCCACTTTGCTTTGTTCATCTGGTTTACCATGATCATTCACAAAAGTCTAAATATGGAATCTTCAACAATTACCGCGTATGAGTAATGGTGAATTTTAAAGCGTTCAGGGCAGGTTTAGATGATTAACTTAACAAAACTGTACTTTGCTCAATCTCACGAAGACATGGCTATACTGAAATATAGTTTGTTATATATTTCGTCCTCTAAATCCAAAATAGAATAACTTATTGTCTTTTTAAACAAAAATTGTACCGTAATTTAAATACTGAGCGAACAGTAGCCGTCTATCTGCATTGGTTCCTCAGGCCCATCGAAGAAACTTGAAATTATTCAATAGTTAAAGGTTTTCACATAATTCTTTTGCGAGTTGAGCGTGAACTCGCCCGTTGTTTTTTTTTTTTAAATAACGATAAACATAATGCGCACAACAATCTTCCCTTATCTTCTCGCCGTGAGTCGTGAGCGTGACTCGTTTTACGAAACGTCGCTCGTAAAGAGAGTAGAGTAATTCATTCAAGCCTTCAACCCAGCGGCCAGCAAACGTGAGTTCACTACTTAGTTTTTACAATTTTTTGTTTGCAACCAACTTTTCTCGTATTTAATTAAAATAAAGCGAAACGAAACTACGTAAAAGGTACTTGCGTCTCATTCTATAGCCTCCTTTATAAAAATAATAAGTGATTTGATGGGGCATGCTTTTAGTAAAACTATTTACCACTTTTTCTAATGGCAGTACAGTCTGTCAAGGCTAGAATTACGAGGGCCATTAGTGTTTTGTATAAATTTTGTTTTGTTCAGTTTTATTACGAAACCATTCTTATATTTTAAAACATAATTTCTAGTTGTCAATAAAAGTAGAAATTGCAAATAAATAAAATATAGATAAACTTTTACTTTATTATGAAAATCGATATAAAATCGGAAATCAAAACAACCATATAAACCAATCCGAACCATTTCGTTAACTGTAGCAGAATTATCGACTGTATCTTTTTTAGTTTCTGAAGACGAGGTTGCCTAAAATTGATCAAAAAACCATACACTTATTAAATACTAAAGTTTTAATTAAACATTGTCTAATTGTTAGTAAAGTACAAACTACCTGTGTTGATGATGACTTTTGTAATTTTTTTTTAGATTTTTTTTTTTAAATACTGCCAATGGCTTTATTCTTGAATCTTTCTACATAAGAAACTAACAAGAAGTACCTAATCAAATCTTAAGCTAAAATTATTACATATTTTAAGTCTTAACCAATGTTAATACTTATTGTTGGTGCTCACAATTTAATTAATTTAGATTATACTTATACATACATATCGTCACCTCAGTACTTAAGTGTTACAAACGACAAAAACTTGAAATCGAGATAATTGAATCTAAAGTTTAATCGGCTACAAACGTAAGCCTTTGCGCTATTTGATAAAATAAAATTAAGTTTCCTGAAATATGCTAACTGTTTTATCTAAAATTAAAAGGAATTTTTAATCAAACCCACAGTTTTATTTTAAAACGAAATTTAAAATTTCGAAAATTGCATATGTAACACAAAATGTTTTTTTTTGTTTTTTATTTGTATTATATGTATCAGTATTTTAGTTTTTCACGTATACTTGAAAACAGAATTATTATTTTTGGTATGAACTAAATTTTAGATAATAAAATAATTTTATTTGGTTTTTAGCTTAATATTTTATTTTTTTATTAATTATTTAATAAAAACCCAACGTTTCGACGGTACATTCCGTCATTCCCAGGGGCAAAATGTTTACTTAATTTTACTTCAATAAAAATTGTGCCCCTGAAAATGACGGAATGTGCCGTCGAAACGTCGGGTTTTTATTAAATAATTAATAAAAAAATAAAATATTAAGCTAAAAACCAGTGTTGCGAAACAAAAAAAAAATGTGTAACGTTATACGTTTCGTTACACTCTAATAAAAAATTTTGGTATCGTTCCGTTTTCCGGTTTGTACCAAAATATTATTTCGTTACGTTATGCTATAACGTTACAAACCGTTATTTTTTTATTTTATGTAACTTGCTCTACGAAAAAATAACCAGCTTATTTAATTAATTAAATGTTCTTTATTTATTTGCGTTGAGTATTTCCAATAATTTTTAAAATTTTGAAATTCAGCAATTTTCATATTATTTTATATACATATTCATTTTTTTGATCATAGTTAATAATTTAAGAATTCGAATTTATAATTTACCACAATGTAACGAAATACCAAAATAATTTTTTTTTGTTATGGTAAAAATACCGGTAAACACTGTTTAAAAAATTTGGATATTGGTTTTGTTAACGTTACTTGAAAAAAATCCGGTATACCGGTATTTCGTTCCGTTGCAGGTAACGTTTCGCACCACTGCTAAAAACCAAATAAAATTATTTTATTATAACAAAAAAAGCTTAAAAAGTGAATTAAATTAATTTTAGATCTTTAATGAATCAATAATGTCAGAGAAATATTAATAAAGATTCTTATTTGAAGTAGTATAAATTAATGTACATTTTATTCGTTATAAAATAATATAAAATTCAACAAAAAAAATAAAAACTGTGAAACTGTTTCATTCGACAATATTGTATGTTTGTATCACAGAAGTCCTGATTCTAAATTTAAAATTTACGTTTTATCCACAGACAAATCGTATGTTTGTATCATTCAAGCCCTGAATTTACCTTTAGCGCTTAAATCTTATTCGCATACACGTTGTATGTTTGTATCATTCAAAACTTAATTTTCCTTTTGCGTTTAAACCTGTTTTTAATATTGATTGTTTCGTATGTAACACTTAAGTATTGTTTTAATTGTATCTAAAAGTTGTTAGTAAATTATGACATTCCAATATGATTAGTTTATGTAACAGATAAGTATTATGTTTTCATTAACAACTAAGCGTATGTAACACTTGTCACACTGATATCTTTGAATAAGAATGAGATAAGCAAATTTTGAAAAGAGCTTTCGAAAGCTCTCGTTTTTTTCAACAAGATGGCACTACTAACTCAAAAATGATAAAAATGCGTTTATATCATTTAAGTACTGAGTTGACGATATGTATAACATCAACATTTAATAAATTTACAGGTTCACAGGTTCATCAGTCCGAGTGGATCTGTTCTTTTCAGTCGCCTAAATCGTGGCTGTTTTAATATATCCCTGGCCAATTCGTTGGGATGCGCTTCTAGTTTTGAATAATATTTAGAACTGAATTCTTTAATTGTTTTTTTAATGGTTTTAATCCCAAGGTCATCATGTATATTACTATTTCGAATGTACCACGGAGCATTAGTAATACTTCGAAGTATTTTCGCTTGAGTTCGTTGCAGGAGCTCTCTGTTTGAAGCGCTGGTGGATCCCCATAACTGAATACCATATGTCCATATGGGTTTGATTATCGCTTTGTACAGTAAAACTTTATTGGCTAATGACAACTGAGATTTCCTTCCCATTAGCCAATACATTTTGGAAAATGTCATTTTTATTTGGTTGCGCTTAGTTTCAATATGGGTTTTCCACTTTTGTAATGGAACTACTTTTGATGCATCTAATACTTCTGACATTATCTATTCTTGACATTATTTTAGCATACCGTTCCTCTCGAACTATTGCGTTTTAGCTGGTTGCCTGGATAGTGGTGAAACTTTCAAATTTTCTCAGTGGAATATTGTTCCTTGGAATTGATCCAGACTTGAGAATTTTATTATTGTCTCTTAATAATATAAACGTATTAAAATGTTATGACTTACTTCTGATTTTTTAAATTTGATTGACTTGGAAAACGGTGGAATTTTATTTGAGAACTTTTCAAAAATTTGTTGTTACAAAAGCACATAACATTTTGTAACGATGCCGCTTGATCTTAAATATGCCAAGTTTTCAATTAAAAAACACTATATCAATTATTTTAACTTTCTAATATAGAAATTGATTATTTACTTTTTATATTTATGCACTGTGCTCGAACTAATATGACCTTTAATAGTTTATAATATTAAAAACAAAACACTTAAAAATATTCACCATATTATTTCTATACAAATCGAAACATCAATCTATTTTCTAGACTTGACCGACAGTAATGCCATCTGGTGGTTGAAAGCCGTAATAATTTCATTTTGCATGCCCTATTGGTTTTGTTTTTGGCATTATATGTTAGCCTTCATTTTTTCGTCTAAATATTCAAATCACCTGTGCTGAGATGTTCTAACATCATTTTTTTCGATGTTCGATAGTATTCATGTCTCTCTTTTCAAGAATAAAACTGTATACTATTTCGACTTTTGAATTAAGCTTTTTCTATTGCGATCTCAGCATGCTCGCATAAAACTTCTACTTTCATTCATCACTCTTTATCATTCAAATTTTTGTTTACGATATTTTATCGACGTGAAGAAAAGAATAAGTATACAATAGGCTGAGATCGCATTAGAAAAATCTTAATGAAAAAAGGAAATAGAGTACAATTTTGTTCTTGTTACAAGAGACAAAATACTATCGAAAACGAATCAAAAGTGATGTTAGAACATCTCAGCACAGATTTATTAATTTTGATTTTAGTTGTGATAAATAAAAATAATTAATTATTTTGAGATATATTATAATAGGTATATATCTACAGATCGAAATAATATCTATAGATAGAAAAGATTGTTTTAGATAATTTAAAAATTCGTAAGTTAATATTTTGTTATAAAGTGTGTTTATACATGGTCCATAAATTTCATTATAATAATAACGATTTTCAAATAAACAGGAGAAAATGTCGAAGAAAACATTTTTGAACTATTTAGCTATGGAAAAGCCGGCTTGCAAAAATGACATGTTAAGATATCAAAATCTGGATCCCTCGCACGGTTAGATATATCAGAAACTTTAATAGATTCGAATTGCACAGACTGTCATATTGTTGAAAATATTTTTTCTTTTATTAACCTGGTTTGTGCATATCAAATTTAAAACCTAAAACCTGTATTAAATAAAAATATTTTATTTAACAGTACAATTGTGTTTTATTTAATGAAAAACTAAAAATGCTCTAAAAGTGTGAACGTATTAGTACTTTTAAACTGCTTATGAAAAACTACTTAAAAAGTGGTACTATAGAACTACTTATTGTTAGTTTAAAAGTACATACTTTAAGAGAAAGAAAGATATTTTGTTTTTGAAAACTGATGAATTTTTTCCCGACGTCCGATATTTTTTCAGTGGAAGAAAGTTTTTTTTTTCACAACTTTTGCACCACTTCTAGAAGTACTTCTACGTTTGCTGGGAAGGATAATATCATACTCGTTAATTTTTGTTTTTTAAATAACGAAATACATTATGTTTGTATATAAACAAAGCGCACAATCCGTCTCCCTCCTTTTCTCATCACTCCGTTTTACGAAACGTTGCTCGTTAAGTCATTTTTTACAATTTGGTTTGCTCGTTATGAGAATCGTCACTATATACATATATTCAGATAATGATTTTGTATTTTATTTATATCTATTTTTAATATCCTCTATTATTTATTTTTTATTAGTGCGTTTTTTATTCCCTATCCGGAGCTGCTATTGAGAGCCGTCTTTTAAAATTCGCCCGCTATCGGAAGCAACTTTTATATGACGGCTCTCGATAGCAGCTCCGGATAGCGAATAAAAAAACGCACTATATTTCCATTTTTTAATAAAAAGAAATACATTATATCATTTTGTAAGTTTGTACAAGGAACTAATTTTTTGTAGCAGAATTATGCGCATTTCTCAAAATAAACATCCACCAGTTGGCAATTTGAAAATTGCGAGGAATATCTACGATCGCAATAAATTAAAATAACAGTTATAATTTTTATTTGATTTATTTCTGTTTGATTAATTTCATTTATATAAAATATACTTAATATAATATGTAAATAATAAAATAAAACCAAAATATATTATTTTTCTCAATAAGTTGTTTTTATAACATTATTAATGTTTTTTATTTAACAAAAATTTGTTTTAAACGTAAAATGATTTTTGTTTTTGAGGTATTTCTTATTTTATAAATATTTAATTAAATTATTACAAACAATATATTTAAATAATAATAATAATATTCAAAAATATAGATGATTTTTTTTCCTTTTTTTTTCAATTTAATTCAGTTTTTAAAAGCGTTCGTACGATTTATAATTTGCGCAGTGCCATCTTTTATTCAATAGTTAAACTATGAGCAAATACAAGAATTCATGCTTTTTTGTTGTTTAAAGCCGAGTAAATAGATTATTTATTGTAAGTGTAAAAAAGTACTGAAGAATTATAAGAAACTTTTACTTTTAGGCATAAAAATGGTATAAAATAACAGAAGAAAGTGATGAGGCACAATTAATTCGCTTTTTCTTTTAATTTTAACATTATTTGCGTAAGGGCATTGCGTCGTGCTAATTGCGGAATTAAAATAAGTTTTTTAGAACCCTCTGATGACCCAAAAAACTTTTTCTTCCCTTCTTTGGCGACGGATGCAATTTCAACACCGCGTTCAGTTAAACGAATTGTACTTATCTCTTGCCACATATATGTCCATTCGACTTGCCATCCACCGAATAGGTCGTTTTTAGTTAAGTACAATATTCTGTGATCGGAGAGTAGAATAGTTTCACGCAGTTCGACTATCACCTCAAGGTGAGCAAAACTATCTGTATTGGAGTATTTTCCTTTTTCTAGTTCTTTAAGTAGCTTATTCCCTTCAGCTTCTTTTATATTATAAGGTCGAACTACACCATCCGAATGTAAAAATCTAGGTGGCCGCAATCGATTTACGTCTTCGCTCATCTCCGTCGCACGTTTTACGGCTTCAAAGCTTCCGCTTGCAAAATCTACAATACCAGCGGTTGGTCTCGCCACGAGACCTACAGCCCCTTTACCCAAACCTTTGAAAAATCCTTCAACACCACCAGATCTAGCTCCAGAAATTGGTTTTGTTACAACACCAGTAACTCCATCTACTAGCCCCATAACCAAACCTTTGCCACTTCGTGCCAACCCTTCCTGTAAGTTAGCTGGTTTCTTATTCATTTGGTCACGTCGTTTTTTCTGGTATTCTTTGTCGAAAGTTAATGCTGCAATACCTTTGCCCATAGCACCGGTAATTCTGTAAATAAATGTTTACTGATTAGCCTAATCTCCTCTAATCTACCAAATACAATAAAATATATTACTTTGAAACGGCACCCGCTGCTCCGCCAACTGTATGTCCAAATAAGGATTTAACTCCGAGCACTAAACCTTCCGCAAATTCTCCGGGCCCTTGAATCGCACCTTGGAATGGTTCATAGAACAAATCTTCCACACCTTTTGTAAAACCAACCACTAATCCATATGGATTACCAATCACATCTAATCCTAGTACTAACACATAGAGCTGCTTAACTGCCTGGCCAGAATAATGTGACACACATTCCGAAATCAATTGTCGTTGAGTCAAAAAACAATAATCTCGCTCAAAGAAAGCCAATCGGAATACCACATCATTTATATCGGTCAAAGTTACACCAACACCCTGTAGAATTGTAGATAAGATTCCTGGCAGCGCTTTCGATTCAGATCCGGCCATAGAGAATGATATATGAATTTTTAAGGGGCCTAAGTGCAACTCATCGTAGAAATTTTTCTGTTCCGCTTGCTTATGAACTAGCACATGTTCTGACAGTGAACCCTTCAAATGTTCCAAATCTTTCGCGAATTGTTTAGCCGCGTCCAAATCCGAAATTTCTGCGTTCAGCAATTCGAATAACTCATTGATAAACATCAAATCAACTTTGATATGAAACTCTTGTATAAGAACGCGCAAGTATTTGAATTGCTTTACCGTAGAATGTGGAATCACCCTTTGAACGATACTACATTCTATGAAAGGTTTTAATTCTGTTAATTTTGCAACCGATTTTGGAGGTGCTACTGGTGCTAACACCACTGGGAATATACAATCGGCAGTTTGATTATCAATTTGGATTCGGTTGATCTATTTGAGAGGTAAAATTATTTTGATTAGTCAAACATTGACATAAATATAAAATATATTACCTTTGCATGGATCTGACTCTGGAACGGTGAAGTTTTCATGTGTAACCAAAGTCCTGGATAAAATGTTCGTTGTATTGGGCGATCCGTCGATTTTCGGATTATCATTTTATCGTATAATACTTCAATTTTCTCGTTGTCTATGTAATAGCGCTTGTTGAGATTTTTACCTGTCGCAGTGTCTCTCAAATACTCTTGGTATCGTTCCTCGAGCATTTGAACTTCAAGAATTTTCATCTGTTTGAATCGTGATTTCTTCATTTCCTCCCATCTAACACCTGAACTCGCAATACCAATGTAAGTAACATCACATTGTTTCAAATTATTCACTAGAGATAAACCAATGCCGTGAATTTCGATTATAATCTCTTGGGTGACTTTATCGAGCTGACAACAACTTTCCGCAGTATTGACAATATTTTCATCGCCGGTAAATAATATAACACGTTGTGTACCATTCAAAAATGAAACCCAGTATACCTCTGAATCTGATGTGGTCGGTGATTCTTCACTGTTGTAAATAATAAATTTATTTACACCGTCTCGCCTTAAATCATTTTCCACATGGGTTTTACTGTTTCCATTGTGCCAATAGATAATTCGATCTCCGGCCGGGTCGCTCCATGTATAAAGTAACTTTTCTCTTGGGGGAATGATACGCTCGTTAATGTTGCCTTTCTCCCAGAATTTGATAGTCTTGGTTGTGTAATTTATTAGTTGAGCAGGGGCATCGCCCGGATGGTAACAGTCGAACGTTATAAAAATACCACCTTCTGTTATATGAACATCCACGTGAATACCACCGAATCTATTTTCGAGTTTTAATAGCGTATCTTGCACTTCTGTATAATCAAATGACTTGGCTATATCAGCAGCGTCCAAAGCGCGAATTTTCATCATTTTATTGGATTTATTTTTTGGCCAAAATGGAATTGAATTATCTGGGGCCACTGTCAACCAAGGGTCGGCTGGTCGCTGATCCTCTTGTATTTCAACTCCAAAATAAGATTTGTTAATTAGCACATAGTAAGGCATGAACATAATCTGTTTCGTCAGTGAATTATGTGCTAAAGAATTGTGCACGGCAATCTGATATGTCATGCTATTTGCGTCGCATCCAACAACGCCACTCGATCCTGCAACATCAAGTGAAAATTTATCTGACCACTCTCCCGTATCAACACGAATCGATGCCTTTTTCTTGCCAAAGAAATTCTTTTCGCGGAACGAGAATAGGATTGGTCCGTTATACTCGGGTGGATGATAAAGAATATTTGTAGACTCGTCATTTCCCTAAATTTATTTAAATGAGAGTAAAATTTTGGTTAAGCATTAATAAGCAGACAAAACAAATTTTCTTTTTCATTTTTTGTAACATGCTTAAAACATTTAACATTAACACATTATTATTATATCATGAAGACAAAAATAGAAGTGGTTTATTAAACAAGGAAGGAGCATTCCCTTTGACACAATATACCACAAATATTTCCGTTATTGTAATTTATTATAACAAGTAAATTACTAAAACTAAATTAAATTGTGTAACATGCAAATTAACTATTATACTTAATAAATGTAACGAAACTCAAGTAATTAATAACAAAATGACCACACAAATAAATTATGAATCTATTTGTAACAAAAAAAAAAATACCCGAAACACGATACTTTAGAAGTATTACAACCAGATCGAATGAATTACTGCCTTAATTTGGCAGATATTTTAATATCAATTGAATTCCATCAGTAGCATTGTTTTGAAACGTCCCCAATATTATCATACGCTGCAGAGCTAAACATCGGAGAAAATTAACAAAATATGCTGCACGTAATTTCTCAAAGAAGCACATCCAGGCTCAGCCAAACTAAGTGGACTGTAAGCATTCAATAGCAAATAGGCGGTAAATTTACACTAAGTGCTGCAATTATTCTTTCAAAACTGTTAATCTGAATATAACAGCATAATAGAAGAATTCCGAAACAATGCAATTAATTTTGGTAAAGGTTTATGAAGAAATCCAGGCGAGAAACTAAACCAATAAACACTATTTATTTATGTCAGACGAGGGGCATTCAATTGATAATAAATTACTCTGCCTAAATTGGCCAAATCGACAAATTTCATTTTCAGTCGGAGCTTAATATAAAAACTTTTTCAATCTGATTCATTCAGGCAAGACCCGTGTGAAATTAGTTACAAAATAAATTTAAATAAAAAAAGAAAATTTTATTTTTCATTTTTGCGTTTTGCGAAACAACATACTGGAAGGAAATACCTTTGAGGAATTACCAGACAATTCATTTTTTTCAGTTTTGCGGGATTTCTGTTTGGGACGACACAGTCAAGATAAATTTATAAAAAATAAATATATTATTTGTAATTCTAAACTGGATTTCATATACATATTTAGAAAGACTTACCCGATAGCTAAGCATTAATCCAGTTTTGTTAATCATCCAAAATGGACAGAAGATAGATAAAATTAACGATCCTTGCCGGTTTTCATAACGAATTCCTAAATCAAGCGTCATTTTTTCCACCGAATCGAAAGAACTGAACGTCCACACAGCAAAATCAGGTGTAATGGAGGGGATTTCCGTTGTACATGACCAATCTTTTTCAAGATATTGAATTAATCGAACAACAATATAGTTAGGTGCCTCATTACGCATAGCTGTTTTAACCGTTGGTAAATGTAATATTTCACCGGGTTCAACTTGTTTTTCACCATAATCCAAAAAGTCCTCTTTCATCAGTGATTTTTTACTACCAATTTCTTTTTGTTTTGCTGCTTCTAATTCCGAAAGTTCTTTGATCGGTACACTACATCCGGCCACCGAAACGCATAAAGCAATCGGAAGCGTATTTTTAAGAATCAGTGATGGTCTAAGATGAATAACGTAACATGCGCTTAGCATGGTAAATTTCGAAGTCACCTCATGAAAAATTTCTTTCCGTTCACGTACAGCCTAAAAAGAAAATCGAGAGAATTTGCAAATTGCAAATGAAATATGCAGCTTAAATATCTACTCACATTCATATAAAAAGGCTCGAACGTATTAATTGGATCACACTGCAGTGAGCGTATCATTTGGAAATCACTTGGATTCTCCTTCCAACTTATCCCTTGAATCGATGTCTTATAACCTTGCATCGAGAAGAAAATTTCTTTTTTTGTACCATAAATCGAATGTAATGGTACGTTAAAAATACGATCAGGATTTACTTCCCCGATTTGAAGTAGCGTATTATTCTCCTGAAGGCGATAAATACTTATTGGTTGTGTGAAATGGTTGTAAACCTGTACAATGCCATGAATTGTTATTATGGTGGCACCAAATTCCACCACAATATCGGATACAATACCCCATGGTTCCCGATTTGTGTCATGATATAGTGGGAAATAACGTTGATCTGCTTTATTTACCGGCAGAACTAACTGTTTGTTTATATCACCAACCTGTATGCACAATGTTCTGATCTGAACTTTATCATTATCAGCGGTTGATGATAATTCAACATCATCAGTTGCAACATCTGGCTTCAATTGCAGATAAGCTCGACCACCTGGTGATATTTTAACTGTCTTAACGTCTACCGGATCTACTGAACTATGTTGAGTTTGAAATACGACTGACTTTCGAGTTTGTTCGTCGACGGTATACCCGGAATTTGGAAGATGTAAATCGTGTAGTAAAAATGAGCCGGACATCAGATCAATTGTTATCTCAAAGCCAGTATCATTCTGAACAGCGAAAGGGGCTTCAACTTTAGGTTTGAACACACCTTCCGGTTTAATAGCTTCACTGAATGCAGCGCCCAAACCGTTCAATACATCAAGACAAGTCTTTGTCACAGTCATCTCTAAAACATCTTTGGAAGATATATTAATTTTTCTGGTCTGATCATCATCCTCGCTGGATATCGAATCTTCGCCAGCATTCTTAACAACATCCATCGAAAATGTTAATTCCCATGGTCTATAAATTGTTAGGCCAGTTTCTGTTTCTCGTTCATTCGGTTCAATGAGTGGCTCCCACAAAGCCATCGAGCTGTTATAATACGACATTCCTAAGCGTAGCGAACTATTAATCGACATATTCCAACTCCAATTGTGAATTTGCGCTTGCATGCTTGTTTCAATATGCAACATTGGTATGGTTTGATGGCCAGTTCCCGTTTCAATAATCAATATAATCGATGGGATTTCTGCAATACATAATTCTTCTTTATTTTCTGTTGGTAAGGCTAACTCGAGGGACATGGCTTCAAAGGCCTCTTCTGGCTTTATAAACCAAAATTCATTTTCGGTAAATTTGTCCACTTTCCAAATTTCGCTATAATCTGGTTTGGGTTTATCGTCAATGTCTTCTGACTGCTCTTGACCGGTAAGTGTGGTCATCGCTTTATTTAATAATTCTATAACACTTGGCGTTATGCAAAGCTTGATTCTGGTGACTTGTAGACTCAAATGTAAACCTTTATCTGCCGGTGTCGATCCATTCAAACTAATAGTACACGGATGTAGAACATGATGCTTGGTAAGTGCACGTCGTTTCGGATTGAATTCGCACATGTACAAATTTAAATCATTAATGTCACCTTTCAACACCTGATGATCGCCAATCATTCGGAATTTAATACCAATTTCGCTATTTAACACGAGTGCATGACAGTTTATATCGTCCATTGCTTCGACAAGAACAATTTCCGGTTGCTCAACATTCAAAATGATTGTCATACGTTTTGGTGCCTCTGAAGCTTGTTCTAACTGTGGCGCAGCAGCAGTACTTGCGCTGGACTTAGATGTAGTGATTGTTTTTGCCACAACCTTATCTTCATCCATTTCATTATCGGAAGTGGCAGTTTTTACTTGGAAGAAATTTGATACTTTTAATAAAAAGTCAAGTGATAAAATCAAATCAAAGCTAAATATATGAAGATCAATAAACATGTCATTGTCTTGCATGTTGCAGATCAAATCGATCATAGATTTTGGTGTAGCAACTGATGATGATGATGGCGCTTCCATACCGATTAATTGATCTTCAATTAAATCTCCCTCACGTCGCTTCATAAATCGTGTAATTTTTTGCTCGCGATTTGGCCGAGTGTCATCTAAAGTGACATCACACAATACGATTGATGTACTTAGCGACTCATCAACTAATTTATGTCCTTTTACTGACAAAAAATGTACTCCAAAAGTGGCCAATCCATCCGTCGGTGTTGAGTATAAATGAATGATTATGCTATCCATTTGGAACGAAAATTTCAAGAACGTATCGATCTTTTTAGCCTTCTGTTCGCTTATATCTAGGCCAAACGGTTTCACTTTGTTTACAACTTTTGACATAGATCGTTTCCATGATTTTTCTAGAGGAATCAAAATTATCGAAATTAGAAATCAACTTTATTAAAAAATTTTGCAGATGTTAAAAAAATTCATAAATTTGGGGTTAGATTTTAAAGACATGCTGTTCTATTTAAAACAATAGACTTACCTTCAGTCATGTCGGTCGTTACTGTGCTAGGTGATACTTCTGTATTTAGGAAAGCAAGGCAAATGGTTGCCAAAAAAAGAAAAAATTGATGATCAAGTTAAAGTAAAAATATAGTTTTAAAGTCATGGGGTGTGTTTCTCTTCTGACTTTCTGAGGCAAAGAATTCATTTCCTCTATTAAAGAGTATAAACGCGACTACTTCATTTAATGAAGAAACCCTTAATTTTATGAAACAAATACCTCGAACAGATTAGAGGCGTCCTTATTTGTCTGTCCTCGCTTCTTTTCATCTCTATGATTTTTTGTAACTATGTAGACGTCGCTAATTAGACATTTATTTAAATAAAAATTGTTTTGGATTTTGACAACAAAATATTTTCTCCAACAAAAAAGCTATTAAGATCTAAAAACTGTAAACATTTTTATTATAACGCCACTCTGAAGGTCTGCTAACGCCGCTAATATGTGTGAGGTATAAACATTATAAAATTCGTATGTACATACTTCCAAAAACACATTTATCAAACTGTTTCAGAATAGTCATTGCCTGTTTGCTTCAAGCTAGCTTAATAGCTATTAATAGCTAAATACTTTTATCTCAATTTAATCAAAAAATAAAATAAATTACCTGCTGATCGAATGGGTCGCGTTGGCGGGATTACTACCGTTCGCTCATCAGCACCTTCGGTCATATTTTCAGCTAATACTCGCATTACTAACGAATAATCATCAGCGATTAGCTTCAATTCAATACGTTTAAAACGTCCTGAAACGTTCAACTCCGGTTTATCTTTGTACCAAGCCGACGATAAATTTCGTTGTATGTTCAAGATAAAGCTGGTCGGACTCAAAATGTTAGAAATAGTATTTATTAAAAGCTCTTCACTCGCTGTCGCGGTATCATTTAATTGTTCGATTGTTTTAACCTTCGATAATTTCATTTCTTTTAATTCGATTTTCATTTCGTCCATTACTGCCCGTTCACCATCAGGGTTCTACGATACAATAAATAATACACAATATAAAATTTAGTATTGATTATATTTGATTACGCTTACATCGACATCGAGTTCCAGATTCACATTAGTTATACTCAAATGTCCAAGATCGAGACAAAGTGCTTCAGTACTCGCCGCGTTCACTGGCACTACAATGACAGGTGCTTTTATTTTTATGTTCATTTTAATTCGTGTTGCATGCGCATATGCATCGACCATATTTTGTTTAGCTTGTTCAGCTGCAGCCGCACTGGCATCGGCAATAGCTTTCTGGGCTGCTTGGAAATGATCTAAGAAACTCTAAAATCGTAAAATGTAAAAAACATGATTTCAAAATAGATACTTAGAAAATGGAAACCAATTGGAACTTACCAAAACAGACTGGACATACCAATTTAAAAATACAATTCGGCAACAACCCATCGTTACATCAAGTTTTATGTCGTCCGAATTATAATCAGCCGTTTCGTCTAAATTGTAGAGAACAAGCTGACATGATATAGCTTTGTCACCAATGACCGATAAAATTTTTGAGTGTGCTGTAACCGGATTTAAATCAAAAACATCGATATCCTCGAGCCAAACCATTACTTCAGTGTACGATGATTTTAATATTATACCAGCCGTCAAATTATGAATATTAAATGTGGATATTGGCCGACGTTCATTTTCCATTTGAATCTTAAGACGATCCAATTTAGCTACAACTTTAATCTGTATACTCTCTACCACGGTACGATTAGATTTAGGTTTATTTTTCGATCGTTTGACGATATCGGTTTCCTGTTCTTCCGCAATAGCGGGTAATGTTTGTTTTACAGCCGAAATAATTGCGTTCGTATCGTGAGTTGTTGCAATTCTATCTTTTGGTGTATCATCCTTCTTAACGATAACATCGAGTTTCCCTTGAAAGTTGGACGCGACTTGAAGTAATTCGATAATAGCTTCTTGGTGTAATAACAAATGCAGCTGACTGAATCCAATGTCAATTAACTGTTCGGTAGAATTATATCTTGTAGCAAATTCTGGGCCGTCCTTTTTCGCCTGAAAAGTAAATTTTTTTTTATATTGTTGCAGCCATTTTCATAAACGTGCACTTACATTTGTGTAGTATAACGAGAACAAATATTCTCGATCATTATGGAAACCCGGCGTACTTATAATACTCAACGCATTAGCATTATGTGTTTGATATTGTTCGAAGTCAATAGCACCTAGTTTTAAAGCCACTACCATATCGTACGTTCTTTGGGCCATATTCAGTTCCAGTTGCTTAATTTTAATCACAATCATTTTCTGATTTTCACCAACTTCACTTGCTGTACTTGTAGAATCGGGTTTTTCAAAAGTTATGGAGCTAAACTCTTCGACCGGTGTACGATATTCGTCCGGTGTGGTAAAAGTCGTCGATCGAGAACGATAAAGCGTAATAGAGAGTTCCTTCATTTCAAACTCAACTAAAAGATCAGTGAATTGGATAACTTCACCGGTTAAATCGGGTTGGGGTGTTTCGGGTTTCTTTTTTCGATTTTTACTTTTATCATCAAGGAATTTTATAAGCGACATGCTGGAAGAAATAAGACCCGCTTCTTTATTCAATGGCATTGGTTCAATGGTATCGTCGCTTTTTGGTAGTGGTAAACTATTTTGAATTGAGATTGCTTGAAATATACGTTCCTCGGTTGCCGATAAACGAATACGAGGGATTTGACAGAAGACCTTTGTTTTTGGTAATCGAGGATCATCACTGATCAGACATAAATGCGCCGAAATTTTAATTGTGGTTGGCTCAAGCAAATGCATTTCTGTTCTTTCTGCTTGCAGCAGTGTACTTTTCCAATTTTCTTTTGTTTTCGATACTAAAATTTGAATATCTTGAATTTCAACGTTATAACGATCGTAAGTTTGAAAAATCATTTCTTCTAAAATCTTATCGGATGTTGTACCCATCTTATACATTTCTTGAATATTTTTAGGTGATTCTTGACTAACTTCAGTATTAACTACTATCCGCCCCATATCTATTACGATCACAGCTGATTCTTTTTTCAAGTATATTCCATTATAAGGAATCACAATGTATGTAGGCATCAAATTTATATTAATCTCGAATTTTTTATGTGAATCAACGATATGTTGAAGACCAGTCGCAGACCTCTCTTGAATATCGTGTATCTTACCGGCGGCCGCATCTTGAATTTCAGAAATATTTAAATTTTTTGGTGGCTTAAACATATCGACTACCTCAATAATGGTTTCCGAAT
Organism: Tipula helvola; assembly: GCA_963556165.1. Lineage (NCBI taxonomy): Eukaryota > Metazoa > Arthropoda > Insecta > Diptera > Tipulidae > Tipula > Tipula helvola. The sequence goes on from OY744483.1 coordinate 151,737,287, forward strand.
TGAACACAATTTGTAGTGGTCTTGATGTTACAGTTAAGCGCTGATCAGATCGTTTATCAAGTGGATTAGTTTCGAAACAAACTTTAAGAGCCACACGATCGGTTGAGCCCAGTTTCGAACGGGCAAGCACTGGTAAAATGTGATTTTGCTTTTTGCCGTATATAGAAAACTCTTGCATTGCAACGTTAACTTTAATAGCGGAGGCAGAAGGTCTTTGTAAAAGGTCACACAAAACATTTTTCAATTGTAAAAATACAATAAGCTCGGGTTTTCCAGCAACAATAGTGTCATCGTTTCGCACAGACACTTCAAGTGACTTGAGAATAAAATGCATTTGTACGGCAACAAATGAATGTGGTAGTTCAGTAGGTACTGCATTCTCTTGGTATCCAATGGCCCGATACAATTTCGCTTTTTCATCATTTGTCAAGGCAGCTTGTACTTGTTTCTTGATATCTGTTTCATCTGGCTCTGTTTTTTGTGACTTACCACCCGAAAACCATCCGCCAAACCACGTCGATTTCGGTTGAGATTCAGCTAACTCCATTTCTCTTTCAACCTAAATGAAAATAAAAACAACTAATTTAGAAACCAGCCAAATGAACGTCCAGAGCAAAAAATCTAGTGTCATTTCAAAGTACCTTTTGTTTTTCTATTTTAATCTGTCGTGTCCATATAAAAAATGAAAATATAAAATATTGTTATGTCGTGAAATATATAAAACATGTTAAAACTAAGCGTGCGATTAGTGGCGATTTCTGTTGTAATGCTTTGTACAACCAACTTACCTCCAATCCAACTTTTTGCCGAATAATAACCAAATTGAAAATATCCAAAATTGTTTCATAGTGATCAATTTCTTTGATTATATCTGGCGACGGTTTCTTCGAACGAATTTTCTTACTATAAATAACCTCATATTTCTTACAATTACTACGGTGCTCTTTCATATTAGCCCAGGACCAATTATTAGCACGCCGTTTTACATCCAGCAAAACACTATTAATTGCAAATGTCCACCAAATTTTACCATTTCCTTTGTACGGTGTATTGAAAGGACGAAATTGGCGATACGGCGATCCTTTCATCATGCGATCCATCATTTCAGCTAATTGTATTAAATCTTGATATTGTGACTTTATAATACCAATCGCTAAATTTTCCATTTCCAAATTTAGCTTAATCTTCGGTATAACAAATGGTGGTTCATCGTTTTCGGGATTCGTATTTAATTCCAATTTTGCCACCGATGATATTGGCCCAAGAATATAGTGAAAATCATTTGGCGTTACTGATTTTGAAGCGATTGTTTCTTGAAATAATACAGGATACTGTTTTTCCTCCTTCATTCGGAATAGCGGTGTTTTACTATTAAAATACACGGCTAAACCGTTAAGCTCGGCAATTTTAAAAACTCTGGTTACTGCTTCGGACACGATAGTTCGTACCCAATTTTCGTCTGTCGTATAAACTTTTAGATCACTAAGCGTAATACCAAACGCAAATGGTTCGGAGGTCGATGAGCTGTCCTCGTACCGTACATGAATATCTTTTATTTTTATTTGTACATTATTGATTATTTGTGTTACCAATTTCTCGGTAAATGATTTATCAATTTTGGGGACTTCCTTTTCATCTTCTTTACGCCTAGCTTCTTCGACGCGTAAGAGCTCCGCTCGTTTTGATTCTACGTGGCGCTTTTTCTCCTTTTCTTCATTATACTTGATGGATAGATTTGGTGATGCTAGCAAATATAAATCTTCTATTGTTGCCTCCACTGGGGCGGTATATAAACTTTTCCATGGAATTTTTAATATAAGTTTCCCCAGTGATCCGTATACCATTTGTATAGGTAGATCTAGTTCATCTAGAGCGCTTTGTTTTAATTGGAGATTTTTGAGTACGACATCGCCTGAAATTGATAAAACACAAGAAATTTAAAAAAAAATTAAATTATCATAACACAATTTCTTTAAATATGGTTTTTAATTAATTATTGCAAAGAATAAAAATTAGGCCATCTGCACGCGGCTTAGTTGGGCGATCACCTAAGAATAGCTTCGAATTGGAACAACGATTTTTCAAACCCAACATTTACTTTCTTTACTTATTATCATTCAACTTAGTTTAGTAATGCGTTAGTTTTAAATTACATATTACAATTTACTGTAGGAAAACTAAAAGTAAATCCCGAATTATTTGTGAACAATTAATACGAAATTTAGCTAAACTTAATTGAAGATGTAATTTCTAATAATAAATTCTTTATTTTAAGTGATTAATAAATAAAAATTTTTAATGTTTTGAATAGTTCATAGGATCATTTTGTCGGAGTTTCATATAAGTCTAACGACGCGTGAATATGCTTTGATTATGTACAATCACTTTGATCAGCTTTGTCTGTTTATGTAAAAAATTATTTATAGTATTTAAGATAATTTTATTGTAAGTCGTAGTACAAAAAGCAAAGTTAAAAGCCATGTTGCATATGACAAATGGAAATGGATCTATGGAAGAAAAATTATAGGACCTATTGAGTATTCCTATACTTTATAGAGCACAAAAATCAGTTGCTGGGAAATTAACAGATACTCATGTGGGAATGACCATTAGAGCGCTTTATCAATTGACGATACGGTAATGATTTATGGTCATCAATACTGTTGATGCAACGATATCAGAGCGCCAAAAATATTTTGATGTATATAAATAAAAACGCGTTTTTAACATATATATTTATTACTTTCCATTTAAGCCAAACCTATTTAAGAAAGACGTATGTTGGTTTTCACCTGTTGCACGTTGTCAATAAACCGTCATTCTACGTTTACTTCAACCATGCGCCGAAAATCGAAATCTACCTCCTTTCCCAAACACGAAACAACATTTCGTTTTCTTATCTGCGATATTCTTTCTATTCGAATATTTATTACATGATGTAAAATATAAGAACTCCAAACCGAATTGGTGTCATCATATCTGTGTGGAACAACCAATCAACTTATATTCGTTTGACATTAATAAATATGCGATAATTTTTTTTAAGAAAACTGAAAGTCAAAATGAAAAAACCGGAATGAACGTACTCTTACATAACACATTTTAAATGCATTATAAAAAGTTTCGGCAGAGTTTTATTAAATCTTAATATAAAAATGTGATGCCATGAAATAGTAAAACATCGAAATTGACATAATATTTACCCCAATTATGTCCGTTCTGTTGCATAAAATTATTTGTTATTTGCTCGAATAGTACGCAAACCAATAACACTCGAAATTTTATCGCGCCCTATCTCTGTCATTTATTCTGGTTAATAGCCTTTGATAACACTGTTATTACAATGTTTACAATGTTTACTAAAAAATAAAATCAATTTCAATTTACTTTTTGTTCAATCACAGATTTAAACATAAATTACGCTTATCATGCAAACCAAATACATTGCACTAATCATGGCACGTTACAACTACAACAACTATCGATCCAATAATTGTTAACTGTCTTTAAGTAAAATTGTTATTTACCGACATAGAATCCAATTTCTGATTTATACAAATTGTTTCATATAATTTTTGCTATTTCGGCAAATTATTTTTGTATATAAACACTTACATTTTGGGCAATAAATGAAGTTATATTTGAGCAGTCAAACGTTTTGATTCATTCTCAGCTAAAGTTCCCCTACACTGGTAAGTTCTTTAGCTGCATTAATAGTCGCATTTCTTGACGTTTGATCTGATCCAGATCAGGGGTGGGATGTTGTAACCATCACGTTTTTCGCTTCGATGCATTTTCGATAGAATAACGTTATTTCAGAACTAAATTGTTTTAAAATTTTATATTTTTAACAAAGGAGTACGGTTATTCTATCGAAAATGCATCGAAGCGAGAAACGTGATGGTTACAACATCTCACCCCAGATCATGTCTCATGAAACGACACCAAAATGCGTAAAACAAATAAACATAAAATTTCAATTTTCTGTCTCGTTTTGTTTTGAATCTTCCTTTTCATACTCGTACTGTATTCATCTTATTCTTTGTCGCTTTACAAAATATTGTTCAACTACATTTTAATAGCTGAACTAATTTTTAGATCACCATTTGTGATCCAAAATGAATGTTGAATCCAAGTGTTGTTGTTGCATAACATATAAATTTTGATCTGATCCGGATCACTATGCGTCAAGAAATGCAGCTAATATTGTAGCTTGTCCAAATTTACGACTTGGATACTAAAGTGAAAATTAACATTGGTCATTCGAGCCAAGCAATAAACGGCTACCAGTTGAATCAAAAAAGTGGGAGAACATTCAAAAACAATTCTCGAAAATTAAAGTTCATCACATTAACGCCGCATAAAAACAGTAGGCAATGGAGCAACTTTACAAACAACAGAGTGCTCGTTTTGATGAGGTAAATCAAAACGAATTACAACAAAAATGGCGAGAGCAGGAAAACAAAAGAATACCTGCAGAAAAAACTTAACACCATAACAACCATCTGGGAAGAAGTCATCCTTACCGATAGAGAGATACATACCATGATAATAATCCATCTCATAATTACTGGGAGGAACGAAAGTCGTTTGAGACATTCTACAATAACTTTCAACAACATTTAAAGGAGAAATTAAAAGCAGTAACGGAAATGCCGGCAAATGATGATAATTATCTATCCATCTAACCATCAACCAATATGCCAACAACAACAAATAGTCTAGCAAGCCTTTCTACCATACCAGCCAATATCGACATGGCAAGTAACTCTAATGCCAACGAGACTACAAACAACAACGATGTAGAAAATTCGACGATGCAAGACAGCGAGCACATACACAAATATAAAGAGCAGAAGGTCAAGATGCATTTGTGCTATAGATTAATGGCAGACGCTGCACAATTGTTAGAAGCTGAAGGTTGCAAAGATCAACTTAAACACAAGCTAACCCAGCTCGATACCAGGGTAGCAAAAATCGAGCAAGTTACGATGCCGTACTTCATCGAGGATTACTACTCAACATTGATTAACAAATTCGAGATACTAAGATCCAGAATCACCAACGTGCTGAATAAACAAAAATCAATGGAACATGAAGTCAAACTAAGATCGATTGAAATTCCACATTTTCATGGGGACCCCTTAAAATGGGCATCCTTTTATGACCTATTTAGAAGGATTATTCATGAAAACGACGACATAAGTGACACCATAAAAATGCACCAACTAAAAACTACGGTATTTGGGAGCGCGGGCAGACTAATAAGCCACCTTGAAACCACTGGTGATAATTACAAAGACGCATGGCAGCTGTTGGTAAACCGATACCAAAATAAAAGGCAAATGGCGTCGAACCATGTGAACGCGATGCTGAATTTTCCAGCAATACACTCGGAATCAGCACAAACTAAAAGAAGCTGTGTATTGTGTAAAAAAGAGCACGAATTAAAGGACTGTATTAATTTTCAACAACAGTTCACCTTAGAACGTTTCAAATTCATCGCTCAAGAGCGACTTTGCAACATGTGTTTAAAGGAGAACCACCACCCCTGTCCATATTCTATACGATGTTTAGTTTGTATGAGATGTCACAACACTTTATTGCACTCCTATAACCCACCTCAACGCACGATGCTCACCACGAAGATAGATGATACTCCAAAAAATGAGACAACCGTTCAGTTAAAGATAACGAACCATCTAGTAAATCAGTACGACCAGTTAATGTCCACATTATTGGCCACAGCATTGGTTGAAATACAGACTGGAAACCAACTAACTCTTACGGATGTTAATAGATCCTGGCTCACAAATTTCAGTCATTACCGAGGAGGCGAGGAGGCATCCAAGCTAATTAAACAACGAACGAAGAAAACATATATGGAAATAGGAGGTATAAACGAAAGCGAAATCACAACTGCTCCATGGAAATGCAGACAGTAGAATTACCGAATATAATACGACCACTGCCTGGCCAACATTTTGACAGTAGAAGATGGCATCACTTAAACACCTTGATGTGGGCCGATCCGAATTATAATCAACCAAACAAAATCGACATCTTATTAGGTGTCGATTATTATCCAAATATTGTGATGAACCAGGTTGTCAAAGGAAAACAAGGAGAACCAATTGCCCAACAAACAGAACTAGGATGGATTATATTTGGTAGTACCGCCAACAATAAACCTTCCAAGATCACGTCATTGGTTACCTTAACAGACATCGACCAGCAATTAAAGAAATTCTGGGAAGTATCATAGAAGAGATGCAACCCAAGAAGCTGATGACAGAGGAAGAAACTCTATGTGAAAACCATTATCATCAGAATTATTGTCGAGATACGGACGGTCGTTACACGGTACGAATTCCTTTTATCCAAAATTTACCATCTCTTGGATCATCCAAACAAAGGGCCGTAGCAAGATTCATTCAATTGGAACGACGTTTTTCAGTGGCAAAGGAATTTTTCAAGCAGTATCACGAGTGTATAGAAGGCTACTATAATAAAGGACATATGATTGAGAGTTATGAATATAACGACAACGAATATTATATTCCTCATCACGCGGTGCTCAAAACAACCAGTACCACAACAAAATTAAGGGTCGTATTTGACGTATCAGTTTGAATCAAATACAACTCGTGGAGAAAATACAAAGTAGCATCAGCGGATACAATAAATGTATCGACAAATAAGAATACATCCGGAGGATCAAAAATATCAGAAAATATTATGGAGGACATCATCCGACAAAATGATAAAGTCGTACCAGCTGACAACCGTGACATTTGGAATAGCTTCGGTACCATATTTGGCCATCAAGACACTACAACAGCTAGCGGCCAATGAGGAGAAAAACTACCCAATAGCGGCAAGGATAATTAAGAAAGATTTCTACGTAGATGATTTATTATCAGGAAGTAACAATATAGAGGAAGCTCAGACAGCACAAACCGAACTGATAAAATTGCTGCAATCTGGAGGATTTAACCTGAGAAAATGGACCTCCAACTGTTTCCAACTTTTAGAAGGTGTAAATCCGGACTCGAGAGCCTTCGAGCCTATCATATTTCACAACAACGACGAATCAGATTCAGTAAAAACACTGAGTTTAATTTGGAATCCAGGCACCGATACGTTTGAATTTAAGGTGAATAACAACGTCAAAATTAGAGAAATGACCAAACGCAAAATGTTATCTGAGTCGTCAAAATTATTTGATCTACTAGGCTGGCTATCTCCAACTACAATAAAAGCCAAAGTGTTAATGCAAACGCTATGGATCTCTGGCGTGACTTGGGACCAAAAACTGCCTAGAAACATCGAAAACACATGTCAGCAATATTACAAATCCCTCCCAAGGTTGGAGAAAATAAAAATTCCGAGGTGGATTAAATTCGATCAATCTCTACAAGGAGAATTGCATGGATTTTGTGATGCTTCCGAAGTGGCTTATGCAGCAGTGGTATACTTCTATGACAGGGCATCAAATAAAGCAACTTTATTAACATCAAAAACACGGGTAGCACCAATAGCAACTAAGCTAACATTACCAAAGCTAGAGTTATGCGGAGCAAGTTTGCTTGCAAATTTAATGAATAGGGTGCAGCAATACATGCAGTTTGGCCATACAACAACATACTTTTGGACGGATTCAATGATCGTGTTAGGATGGGTAAAAAATAAGCCCCACAAATTTAAAACATTCGTGGCAAATAAAATATCGGAAATCCAGAATTTAAGTTCTCCGCCTCAGTGGTTTTATGTTAAATCAATCAACAACCCAGCGGATTGTGCATCCGAAGCAACGGAGTTAATAACACATAATTTATGGTGGAACGGACCTGAGGTTATCTTTGAAAAAATCCAGCTGACGTCAATGATAATAGAGGAAATACCAGATCAATTGGAACCTAAACAACGAGTATTGAGTACAGCTACGGTAACATCAGATGCGAGATTCATCATCAAATGCCGAAAAAAGGTAGTAACCAACCAACTTCCGAGGCCCGGGAGGGGTTCTCATGAAAAGGACAACCTAGAACCTGAGAATAAGAATGACACAACACCAACACAGATGCCAGATAACTAAGTAATGCAACCAACGCTTCCACCACGTGTTCAACGAGATAAAAAACGAAAAGTACAGCACATCAGGACAATATGCAAAAAACTAACAACTATGCAGCTTATTTTATTACTACTCGGAATATTACATGGGCTTTTATCTCCTGTTACATCCGAACCTATAATACAGTCGTTGCCAGCAGATGCCGGTGTATATTTCCACAACACCGGTACAATCAACCTAATGGCATTACGGTGGAAGATTATCATAAACTATAATCTATCAGGATACTAGGAAGACATCGATTCGTTAACATACTACATCAATTATTTAAACGGGACTTGTCAAACGAGGACTGTGTTCAACTTTTGCGACTTCACCATGCACCAACTACATGAACAGCTGCAGGAAATAATATCACAAAACACACTGCTCATGTCAACCAATAGCATTGGGGATACTATAGGATACATCTTGGGTGATGCCTTTGGAGTTATGACCCAAAGAGATGCCTCTCATATCGAAAACCAACTCGAAAGAACAGCGAACAACGAAAAATATTTATTGGATCTATGTAGTTCGAAACAGACTTCAATTACAAATACCATGATAAACATCTTCCAACATGACAGAGAAGTGGCTAATAAACATTTTAAATCAATCGCACTACAAACTCTTTATTTTAATGGAATGATACACAACATATCCTCTCCGAGCTCGATCACTACCAAAGAGTACAAACCATCACCACGTATGCGATGCACATAATGATGCTTATTGCTTATGAGGCGTATCGCAGAAAAACAACGAGTCATCATGGATGTTATCCTTAATGCCCATCACGAATAATGCCGGTGCTGAAACAATGCAAAATTATCAACTGGGATGAATGCACTATGGCACACAAACATTCTCTTGAGGCGTTGAACAGAACACTCAAAGATATAAAAAACAACAAGCAATTGAATGTTGAAAAATTCCCGCTAAAAATAAACATGCGCATCCAAATGCTAAGATCCATCCGCTGACACATTCTTGAACCAATTGTTAGATATCGGCGATGGAAAAGTTGCTGTCTATGAAAATACTAGATACATAAAATTGCCGACTAATTTCTGCACAATCATTGATTCGCAAAATGCTCTCATTGACCGCATATTTCCCGATGTACGCACACAATACATAAATCATGCGTGGCTGGCAGAAAGAGCCATTTTGGCAGCAAAAAATGTGGACGTCGACGATTTAAACTTCAAGATATAGCAGTCGCTGCCAGGTGACTTGGTATCATACAAATTGATCGATACAGTTTGCGATGTCAACGAAGCTGTAAATTATCCAATAGAGTTTTTGAACTCACTGGATTTGCCAGGCATGCCACCACACCTTCTACGACTGAAAGTTGGATCTTCGGTTATTTTACTTCAGAATTTGAACCCACCACGGCTGTGCAATGCGATTGATCATTAAAAAATTGATGAAAAACATTACTGAATGGCAAATTCCGAGCCGAAAATGTTTTGCTGTCACGAATTCTAATAATTCCCACAGACATACCAATTGAATTCAAACACGATCAAATAGTTAAATAATTTTCAAAACTATACTTACGAAATGTTTTTGGGATATTGAGGTAGTTTACACCGCCGTATTTAGTCCCGAACTATACACTATATTCGACCTAAACTGCGTAGGGCACATGGTGTAGATGCTAGTTACCCAAATTGTGTTAGGCAAATAAAATGTATGACCTGACCTAAAATAGGTCAACTGGAAATATGGTGTAAACAGTTCGACCTAAGAAATTTTGAATTTTTCAATAGATGCCATTTGTTAATTATCATTTTTACAGCACAAATATGAATAAAAATAAAAATATTAGAATTAAATTCAATAAATGCCAAAGTGATATAATATTAAATATAAATACATTTATTGAAATATTTTAATTTTTGACATATGGCCCAAATGCGACCTATACTTCTTGTGATGTAAACGGTCGGTAAGTGGACTAAAATAGGTCGCCATTTAGGTCAGTCCACTAAATATTTCGTGGTATAAACTACCTCATTATCATATTCCCAAAAACAAAAATCCCCAAAAAATCATAAAAAAATGCAAAATAACGTGACCCATTAAAAAGGAAGACCCCATTAAATTTTTTTAACTACAATACGAAAACAAAAGGAAGCTACATATGTAATTTCTTGTCATCCTTGCACAGAAAGGACCAATGCTAAGCGGCTTTGTGGAGTTCTCTATTTTAATAAGGGAGTAATTATTAAAAAACATAAATTTGGAAAAATAAAAAAAAAGGGTTTTTGGTTTGTGCTTAAAAAAAGAAAAGTTATTGGCAGAGGAAGGAACACAACCGTGAAGGAAGAAGCCGTGATTCCGTCGGTCAAAATTGTACCACTCCTAAATTCACTAAATCATAACCATATTCAACACGTGGCTTTTAAACCTCTCTAACCTCTCTTTTCGCAAAATCTGCTCGTTTGGTTTAACATTTTGGAACAGCAGTTTAAGGTAGCTGGTATTACCACGGAAGTCACAAGGTATGCATATGCGATTAGTGCTCTAGATTCCCGACTAAAAACTAATTCGCTGACCTTATCATTCGCGATAAAGGCACCTCAAAATTACACAACCTTTTGCACAGCCTTTCGTTACGAGATAGCAACCTTTGAGAACATTGTGAAAACAATGTCGCAAACACATATCCATGAGTCAACTCAAGAACACTCGAGAACAAAAAAAAGTACCACACTGCCGTATTTTTAGAGATTACGGAAGCTTTCGATACCAAAGCTCTCTGAAGTATAGAGCCGTAATCATACGTCATCATGTTTTCGAAGCTTTTTATTTGTATAACTTTCACACATATAGAATCAAGTAGAATCCAGCAGTATAGCAAAAAGCACCAGTTGAAATTAGAACAACATCCCAATGATTTAGCCAGGAAAATATTAAAAAGGCCCAGACATCGGCAACTTAAAAAAAGTACCCTTTGCATCTAGCTAGTTAAATTAAAGTAACTAAACTAAGGACATGTTAATATTAAGAACTAACGTAGTTTAAATCTTAATCAATTATATTTAATTAGTTTGGAAGATTTAATTACATCTTGTGAGTTTCCTAGGTAGGAAAGATTCAAGAATAAAGCTACAAACAGTTAAAAAAATACAATTGGAATCTCTCAAAGATTAACCATTTCTCTATTGGAGTGCCTGCAACGCTCGCTTAAACGTTGGACGTAAATAATCCCCGTGTAAAACATATAAAATCAATTTCACTTTATAATCATAACATCACAAATCATTGAATACCAAAGAAAGTAAGATTGTAAGAAATAAATGAAATTTTAAATTTATAAACTCGGGAGCTGTTTTTTTTTCCAACAATTAATTAACTATTTAATGTTGATAAACAACCAGTGCGCGCACCCATTAAAATGTTCAGTAAAAATATTGGGCATATAAACTTATTCATATTGATGATAACACGCCTCGGTTTAATGATTCTGAATCTGAATAATTATTTGTCTGCCAATTTTTCAATTCACTATGATACAATTATGTACATAATATTACTTGAAATCAACAATTGACTCATCGCACAAGAATTTGTTCATTACATTATATAGACACACTTAAATAAGATTTGATCTGTAGTCGGCAGGTCAGGTCAGGGTTAATAGATTGTGAAGAGTTTAATTAATTTTTGTACAAATGTATATAATACCGAAATTAATTTAGGTTATTGTAATAAAAATATAAAATATGGCAAAGTAAAGTATATTATTTGAAAACAGGCGCCACACCTATGTGAGGCACGGCATAAAAGCAATGTGCAGTAGAAAATTTTGGGATTTTTATTTGGCGAAGCAAAATTTTAAAATGAAAAATATAAATCGATTGAAAAGTTTTTAATTACATTTTGTCATGCAATCGTGCGATTTTCGAATAAATTGTGACTTTTGCGATTTTTTAAGATGTATTTAAAAGATAAAACTTTTTCGCTTAAATTGATTTCGTACAGAAGCAAGCAAAATGCTATAAAGTGTTTTGATTCGTTGTCATAGCAAACGATTCGTTGTCACTGCAAAGAGGATGGTGTTAAAAAGTTGTAGATCTAATACTGCGGCCACGCCACACTCACTAAGCCATCTGCAAAATATTTTATTTTTATGTCGAATTGAGAATATATCATAGTATCACATTTTTTTTGTATACTTCGTCGTGCGTTTTTGTGCAGCAGATATCTTCCGGCCAAATTTACGGTGAGCTTTTAAATTTTCCGCTAATTTGGACAATACCGATAAAGAGACCTTGGAGAAAGATAAGGGGAGCGAAAGAGAGAGGGGATAGAAAGAGAGATGGAGAGAAAGAGAGATGGGGTGAGAGAGACAGAGGGGAGTGAGAGGAGAGAGAGAGAGAGAGAGAGAGAGAAAAAGATAGAGAAAAAGAGAGAGTTGTGGTGTAAAACAGGATATTTTATAACAGTATCTTCCGAAACGATTCTAAACTGATTTCAGGGTTCGGAAACATTACGATTTCGTTAGTATATCGGAAAAGATATTCCAAACCCCTCTTGCTTAAATTATTTTAAGATAATAAATCTTTGGTTGTTTGCACTCAAATAGCATTTCGATCGAATATATCAGTTTTGACACAAGAGGTGGATGAACTTGGTGTAGAAGAACTCTAATTTCAATAAAATCGTGCCACATGCCACCAGCCGGTCAAACAATGGCCATTTTGCGTCAAATGTTTCGTGAACATGATATTTTGAAAATTTTTCGTTTACCCAAGTATAACAAAATTGAACTCATTCATAAGTTCCAAGTTTTATTCCATTTATCAAAATTATTGTTGGAACTTAGGTAACCCACACCTATCAAGTTCCATAGGCTTAGAATTTTTGTTTCACTTTTCATAGGAAATCTTATAATAAAATGGAGCTCAAATTTGGGACTCAGTTCCAAAAAAAAAATCAAAATATATTTGAAGTAGTGATACTTGAGTAGTTACTGAGTTATTCATCAAACAAATCGTTCATTCAATTATGGCCCACCCTACATGTGTAATACAAAATCACAAATCGAAAAAAAACAAAAAGCAACAGACCAAAACGGTTTTTATTTATATGTGTACTTTACCCGTCCTTGTATTTTTAGATAATGTGATAAAACTATAATTTTTTTGTTTCAGTTTACCAACAATTATCTTAATAGATTTATTTAATTTCAAAATACTAAAAATAAAATGAACTACATAGCCATTTAATATAAAGATTCTAGACTTATTCCGCTGGGTACATTTTCAGTCAGTTAATTCTAAAATTTCACGAGGGGACAATTCCATTAGCACAATTCAACTTGCTTACTCGCGCGTGTGATGTACTACTCTAAATGCGGTTAATTATAAAAAGCTAAATTGTTCAAGTTGAATTGCGTACATAAACGTTATTGTGCAAACATATTCATCGTGTATGACGCTAATTGTGTTATTGCAGAAAATGGATAATTAGATAAAACTGTTGAAAGATTGCCCATATGCCAGATTTGTTTGCCAGAGTTACCAATCCGATTATAATTCGGATACTGGATCTAGTGCAGAGTTGGTCAGTTTGAAGGAACAAATAATGCAAATTGGTTCCACGGTTGCGGGTTTAAACGGCAAAATCGAAGCTGGGTTCAGAACAGTTCATCAACAAATGTCTGTTAATAATGTTGCGGACATTGCCGGAAATAATGTTGAAGGGGTCATTCCATCGACTAATTCAGCGGCCGTCGATCATCTAACATCAAATGGCAGGTGTTTTGAGGGTACCATCATGGGTACTGGTGTTTCTAACGACCATTTGCAAACAGTTTTAATGAAGAATAAGAAATGGTTGTACCAAGTCAGTCGCCTTCATCCCAGTACTGAATTCAAGAATTTGAAAACATATCTGGACTAGAAGTTGAGTATTCCAGAAAATGAAATTGATTGCCGGTCATTTGTTCCAAAAAACCGCAACGTGAACAGCCTTCAATTCATTTCTTTCAAAGTTGCTGTGTACGAGGATAAGTTTAATGATGCATTGTCAACAGATCTGTGGCCTAGTGGAACTTTAATACGGCCATTCATTAATATATCAAAAAAACGGGCGAAATTTTCCAACACTGAATGTGTCTCCGTAAATAATTGCTATCCTTCTAACGAACCGACTGCTTTCGAATCATTTGCTAATCAAATAAATAGTAATATAAATAGAACTGCCAACGATTCTATCATCAACATCACTAACGTCACATGTAACAAACACAATACATCGAACAACAGCAACAGTTTTCATATCTATTATCACAATAACAGTGGAATACGCTCCAAGGCTACTACAATTTATTCATCACTTTTGTGTAATGATTACATCAATTTTAATTCAGAAGAATATTTTCCACCGTCTTACACTGTATTTCGTCAGGATCGTGAGCCCGAGAACGTCACAATTAAAGGTGGAGGTATCATTGTTGCACTGAAAAATGATTTAATATTTCAGCGCGTAAATCTATTATGTCACAATGGCGAGTCACTTATTGTTAAAGTCAAATGTGGTGACTTTTGGCAATTTTTGGTTTCCATGTATGTTCCGTACGGCACTACCGCTGATGTCTACAAAGGTTTTGTGAATTTTGTTAATGATGAGCTATTACCGCTAATGAATAGCGATGATCATATTTTATTTGCAGGCGATTTTAATTTACCGAAAATTACCTGGAGCTGGACGAACGGCGATTTTTATGGATCAACTACGGATGACCTTTCTAACCAGATGTTAGATAACTTTGGAAAATTTGGGACTCGTCAGTTCAACACTGTTTTCAACTATCATGGACGTATTTTGGATTTATTTTTCTCATCTTTAAATGACCTTGAAATTGAGTCATATCTTGATTTAACTGGTCATGCCAGCATCTATGACACACCACTTTTGATTAAATTTTATTTTGTAGATTTTGATTCTTGTGCATTTAGTATTAGTAATGAATGACTTTAATTATGATTTTGAGAAAGCGAATGTGGTCTTCTTTGATCATTTTTTTCGTAAACGTTGATTGGACCAGGACAACTCTGTTCCACAATCTGAATATCTCGGATGCCGTGTCTGAATTTGATCAAGTTTTGAATACTGATTTTGAGTTATTTGTACCAAAAAAAAAACTCGCGAACTCTGTTTATGCTGAGCCATGGTTTAATTTTCGCTTGGAAAATATTGTTAATCGCAAGTCTAAAGCATTTAAGGCTTTTAAACGAACTGGTGACATTAATGCTAAACGAAAGTACCGTGATCTGTGAAAAGAGTTTAAATTTTTGAACGGTTTCTTGTATAAAATGTATATCCTACAGATAGAGAATGAACTTTCAATCCAATACGGTTTTTTTCTTTCATAAATACGAAGAGGAAGTCACAGGGCTATCCGCGTGTGATGACTTACAATAATACGTATGTCACTGGTTCTCAAGCAATTTGTGACGCTTTTGCAAATTTGTTCCATAGCTCGTTCGATGAGGACGGCACGAGTAATGATTTAACGTCGTTAGATTTGTTATCTTCTGCCAGGTTTCAGTTTATTTTCTCTGAGGTGCTCAATGGGTTACAACGTTTGAAGGTATTACACCATTTATTTTAACCAAATGTGCATATGCTATATTTCAGCCAATACTTCATTTGTTTAATTTAAGTCTTTCAACTGCTTAATTTCCTGAGGTGTGGAAATTATCTTTTGTTAGACCGATTTTTAAATCAGGCAGGAGAAGCGACTTTACTTGCTATAAGGGCATTTCAATTCTATCCGTGATTCCTAAACTTTTTGAATCTTTAGTTAAATCGAGACTTGATTTTCATTTGAAAAATAAAATCAGTGAGTACCAACATTGCTTTTTACAGGGTAGATCTACAATTACTAACTTGATGACTTTTACCTGCCATGTATTTGACGCCGTGGGAGCTCGCGGGCAGGTTGATGTCGTCTACACCGATTTTTCTAAAGCTTTCGATAAAATAAATCATAAGATTATTTTACAGAAATTGATGCGGCATTCGGTGCTGATGGCATTTCGGTGCTGATGTTTCATATGTGTATAACGTACCTTCTGGTGTCATTCAGGGTAGTCACCTGGGACCAATACTTTTTATAATTTTTATTAATGACGTGGTGCAGTGCTTTAATTTTTGTAGATGTCTTCTATATGCAGATGATCTAAACATTTATGCCAACATTAATGCTTTCACTGACACGGAACGTGTGCAGCATGAACTTGACATATTTTGTGAGTGGTGTATTTTAAATAAGTTGTCTTTGAATGCTAATAAATGTATAAAGTTGCTGCAGAATGATGTTATAATATCTGGGCCATTTCAAGATGATTGTGATCCGAAACAAGTTGTGTCTTCAATATTTACATTATTAGTGCACAATGTTGAGAGTCTGCAAGCTGTTAAACTGGTGAAATCTCAACGTGAACAGAAATCCATCAATTCAATTTTCATCAGCTTCCGTGATTACAATGAGAAAGTAGCTTTTATGATCAAAGTCAGGAAGAACGGTCCGCTGTTTGCTAAGCAAATATTAACAAATTGTAGTGTTAGTGATATCCAAAAGATTTACATAAATGAGCGCATGACTTCTTTTAATTTACGAATCTTACATAAATGTCGTGATTAATTGAAATTAAAAAAAAATATCAAAATGTTACTTCAATAACCAGTCAGTTTACGTGGAACATATTGACGACAAAAGAAGAAGAATTATCCGTTGTTTGACGGAGCTGGAAATTTATTGTACCAAAGCTGACGTCACCCTAACTGGCGGTGAATAATGTTACAAATCTATATTGCTCAAGGCCGAAAGCAAATTTATGCAATTTTTGAATTTGATAACAGTTTTTTTTCAATACAAATTATAATACAAACATTTTTTTATTATAATTTTCTCTTTAGTTGTGTGTGTCTTTGATTCTTAGTTTGTATAATAATTTTTTATTTTTTTTATTTTCAGAGGTATCAAACAAATCTCATTCAGCGATGTCTATCTCACCGATTATTGAATACTCAAATGTTTACACGACATCCTCACGGGGTTCAACTTTGAGATGTGTTCATTTAAACTCCCGTAGTATCCGTAATAAGTTGAACGACATTGAGCAGATGATAGTTGTCTTAAATTTTCCAGACGTATGATGTTCCAGACGTGATAACTATATCACGGAAACCTGGCTATACGATTATGAAGAAACTTATTATAATATCCCGGGCTTTACTAGCTTTCATTGCAGTCGTAATAATAAAAGAGGCGGAGGTGTATCTATTTTTACACGACATGGATTTCCCTGTACAATCATTTCCAAACTCAATTCCCATTTGTGTAGTTTCATCTGTGTTAATTTACCTAAAACTAATTTATATATTATTGGAGCATATAAACCCCCAGATGTGCAACCTAATGTTGTTATTGATGAGCTTACAAACTTTATTACCGCCAACAAAAAGACACTTATTTTTGGAGATTTTAATATAAATTTTTTGGATTCTTCTGATTCTAGTGTATTATCATTGAAATCAACTGTTAATTCTAAAGGCTATTCTATATTAAATTCTCCTTTGCCTATTTATGCTACTAGATTTTCTAATACTGTATCTACTACTATTGATTATGTTATTTCGAACTGTTTAGATTACAAATATAAAGTAATTGTAGAAAATGTCTCTTTTTCCGATCACAAAATATTAATCGTCGAAATTTTTAGTAAGTCAAAGCCTGCTAAATATCCAGTCACTTGTTTTCCAATGGTAGATTTAGCTAAATGTGTAAATGATATATCAAGTGTAGGTAGCTTTTCAGATTTCGCTTCAATGTCTTCCAAGTTGCATGATATTATCATAAAGAACACTACTGTTGTAAAACAGCCAAAAAGGAAAAAAACTTGGATTAATAATCATTTGATTTTTCTGATAGGGAGGCGTGAATACTTCAATTCATTGTTGCGTAAGCATTCAACCATTTCCTATATTAGGGAACAGTATATTAAATACCGTAATAAAGCAGCCATACTGAATAAAAAATTAACCCTTATGTCTATGGTGGGTTACCCGGGTAACCTTTTCGACTTTAATCGATAAAATTTATATTTTATCAATGGAATTTTGGCTCTAAGGTCCAGGAATGCCAAAATCATTTAAAAGTAAACATATTTTGATTTTAATAGCAATCGGCCCTATTTTGGTACTTCAAATGTTTAACGGTTTACAAATTACACCTTTAAATCAATTACGGGTTACCCGGGTAACCTTACGCAAAATGGTAGAAAATGGAATTTTATTTCTTATACAAATGAAAAATCGGTTCTAAAATTCATTAACATTTCATTTTATATACTTAAAAAATCAAGATAATAAAAATTTTAAATAAAAAAAAAACAGAAAACACATTTATTCGGAACAAGCAAGATACACATTTCGTTGTAAGAAGTGTTCATTAGAAATGGGAAGATTGCACATCATACAGCATTTACAAGTTTTCTCTTGGGTGTTGAGATTTTACAGATAATACATTCTCCTACTACTGCAATTCAACCCGAAGCATCCCTTAGAGGGCTTGGCTTTCCAGCCGCTGATTCGAAATTGGTTTACCTAACATTCACTCTTTCCCAGATTATGTTGACAATTCTCTGATACAATTTGGAGTGCTTGATCTACTGTAATTAGAGGGCATCGAAAACTATATTCTACGGTTTTGTCGAAAATTCTTCGTCTGTGGGTTATGGCCTGAGATTTAGGATTATTTTCCCGGCAAATTATATTGGCAGCTAATGCTGCAATGTCAACTATATTGAAAAAAAAAAAATACCATGGGTTATCTTTTTTGTAGGCACATACGAACGTAAGGTATAATTGTCTGAACTAAATAACGAAACATTTCTTTAGGTAAAAAAGGCTTGCTTTTTTACCGTACTAAAAATTGAAAGGCTCCATGACATCAAAAGCCGAGCTAAGGGCAATGTAATAAAAAAATTATCAGTCACTATATTCCTTCCAGATCGTTTGAATCGGTAACACAAGTCTTTCACGATTCTTTTTCCCTAGTTTACTTCTTTACCCGAAGAAGATTTGCTGGAATAAATTTGTCCTGTAAGAGGATAAGAACTCCCTGAATCACAAGCCCCACCGAACTATTATCCAGTATTTTGCGGGTTTTGCAGGGATATATGGGGTAAAACGCGTTCTTCGCAGCTGCTTTGTCGTTTTTCAAACGTTCTTGTCTGCTATTTACATTATCAAACAGCAAAACTTATTTTGCCAAAACCGGTTCAGTGACATGCTACCTCATAATAATCAGTGATTTCGAGAGAAATAAGATAAAGAGGGACATGATAGTGTTATCCATTTGGAAAACCAATGTTTGTTGAATAGGAATTTCCCGAATGCAACAAAATAAATCTTTATTTTCTTTCCACAAACACAAAATGCAAAAGTAAAAAGAATTTCAAAATCAAATATGAAAAAATAGTTACATTTTTAAGTGATATTCGAATAAATCTGATAAGTTTACCCGGGTAACCCTTAATTGATTAACGTAAGAAAAAAGATGCATAGACACAAGGGTTAAAAGCAGATTACTTTAAGAATCAGTTGAATAACGCAGGTGGAAATCTAAGGAAAAAATGGCGTATATTCAACGAACTGATTTATAATGCGCATCATGTTTGTTGTGATTTGCCGCCTTTAGTCGATCATCTTGGCAACGCTATTTCCGATCCCATTATTATTTGTGAAGAATTTAATAGATTCTTCATAAACGCTTCTCAACTATGCAAATCAGTACTTAGCCCATCTCTAGGTGACTTTAGGACTTTCTTGAATTATGATGTAAACCGCATGCTGGAATTTTGTTCTGTCGATGAAAATGCAATTTTAAAATTAATCCCGAATATGAACCAAAATTCAGCTATGGGTCTTGACGGTGTTCCTATGCGTCTAATTTATGCTGCACGCTTTAATTTAGTTTCTAGCATTGCTGCATTAGTTTATCAAGTGAGTTTCCTGCTATTTTAAAAAAAGCTTGTGTAGTGCCAGTGTTTAAGAAAGGAAACAAAACGTGTTTGACCAATTAAGTATAAGCCCACTTCGATCCTTAATTCATTGGCTAAACTTTTTGAATTCATACTATTAGACCAGTTTAGTGCTTTCCTGGAGGACAATGACATCATAAATGTTAACCAGTTTGGGTTTTTACCTAAATCCAACACTGAAGCGGCGGTCTGTAATTTAATGAATGAAGTGTACAGTCGCCTCTCGCTAAATAAATATGTTGCAATTTTGTTTATAGATATTCAGAAAGCCTTTGATTGTGTTAGTCATTCCATTTTATTAGAAAAACTTAAAAAAATTAATCTCTCTCCTAACTCGGTAAGACTTTTTACCAGTTATTTACCTGGACGTACTCAACAAACCAAGGTTAATAATCAATTTAGCAGTGAACTATTTATCTCTGCTGGAGTATTTCAAGGTTCTATACTGGGTCCTATTTTGTTTAACTTTTACATTAATGATATTTTTAATTTGAATCTTACTGGTGTTCTGCAACTTTTCGCGGATGATGCGGCCATTGTTTATTCATCTGATAGCCCCAGTGTATTGCTCAATAATATTACTGCTGATTTAAAATTAATAATTTTTTGGTTGGAATCAAATGAATTGTCAATTAATTTGGATAAATGCAATTACTTAATTTTTGATAATAGAAAACTGCCAATTGACTTCCCTTCCAAAATAACGGTGTATAATAAGAACGTTCAACAAGTTGCTAAATCTAAATATCTAGGGCTTATAATTGATTCCAAACTAAATTTCAGTGATCACGTTGTCCATGTCCATAATAAAATTGCTCCTTTCTTGCATGTTCTCTGGAGAATTAGAAACTATATATCTGAACCAGCCGCATTTAATATATATTTTGCTCATATTAACAGTCACTTACTGTATCTCAATACAATTTGGGAAAATGCTGCTTCTGCAGAATTGATTGATTCCTTACAAATACTTCAGAATCGTTGCTTGAAAATCATATATAAATTGCCGAAATTAACATCTACAATGTCCATTTACAATGATAAAATTCTCCCGTTTGAAGTTATGGGTATTTTCAACAGCTTCTTTTTATCCATAAAGTTAAATTGCATTTAATAAAATGCAATGTTTTGTTTAGAGAGGTTAAGGACATTCATGGTTATTCTACACGGAGTAATTCTGACTTTTATGTATCAGTAGTAGCTAAAACTAAGCGTGACCAAGTTAATGTATTTTTTTCTGGACTAATTCTTTACAGCAAATTATCTGCTTTGCTTCGTGATATGACAAGTCTGGCTACGTT
Source organism: Tipula helvola (assembly GCA_963556165.1). Taxonomy (NCBI): domain Eukaryota; kingdom Metazoa; phylum Arthropoda; class Insecta; order Diptera; family Tipulidae; genus Tipula; species Tipula helvola. The sequence continues at coordinate 151,758,778 of OY744483.1, forward strand.
CAAATCAGCGTTGAAGAAATATGTATTTGATACTTGGTTCACATCTCAGAGATTTACCTTAGTCGATGTTCGTAAGATTTAATGGTCTGTTGAGTGAGGCTTGTTTTTTTTTTTATTATTAGTAAGAATAATCATTTCAAATTACACTAATATCAACATGAATTTAATTTGTAAAGTTAATTATTAATTCTAGTTATTTGTTATAAATTTACTGTATGTCACTTTGGAGGAATTGCTAAGTTATGTTGTTAAATTGTAATTACTATTTATCTGAATATTAATTGTTCGGTACAGTTTTGTAAACTAAATGAACAATAAAAAATAAAATAAAAAAAAATAAAAAAAAAAATAAAAAAAGTTCTATCTTTCACATGATCTCGGACATCTGGTATTGAGGCTCCATAGGTCTTGATAGATGAACAAATAGAGCGAGCGTGTGACATTCGAGATCTTGGAGATTTATGCATTCGTGTACCGTACCGAAATCACCTTTTATTGCTAAATTTGCAAAGTCTAGATCGTGATATTCTATGTTCTAGGGTTGGGTGCCCAGAATTGTTTGGAAAGTTTAGCATTTATGTTCCCCAGAGAAGTTGTAAAATTATGCCCAGATTTTCTTCGTATTCCTTTTTGTAGCAACAACCACAACAGCATGGATCCATCATTGAAAGTTCTTGTCGCACTTGACAAATATTTTGGTTGTTTTGATTTTCACATTTCGAGAGAGTTGTTCAAAATACGTTTATATTAAGAGTTTTTTTAAATTTATTTTTTTTTGTTTTGTTTATATTTAGTTTTTTAAATTATACTTTAGTCCTTTTTTTATATTGTATTATTGTGATGATGTGGTAGTCAGAATATGACATTGTTGACTAAATATAAATAAATAAATTAATATTGCTGTGACAGAGGATTGGTCCGTAGCGACTATAATCGGTAATGCCATTGCCAATTAGTCTTGTTTCCTGCAGCGCTATGAGGTCGAGTTTATATACATAGATGGTTGTTCGAATTTAAAATCGTTGCCCTTATATCGTGTCCGAGGTCGTTGTTGTGAATCCAAAAATATCTGAGGCTCATTCATGTTGGGGTTTCGTAACAAAATTTTATTTTCACCCACAATCTAGAAAAAAAACGCGTTTAGCTAAAATCGTGGTGATATACTAGGACTGAACTCAAAAAACTGACTAAATCCAATTTAGTAGTCGTCTTAATTTTTTGGTTGCAAATTCCCCAAAATGTTTGTAGATATCAATGTTTTCCTTTGTTTCAATAGTTTATCAGCTTTAATTTGTATTGAGATATTTTCACTATTGGAAAATACATAAACAAACATACTTATTTAAATATATTTGTGCCAGTACACAAAATGTGTGGCGGTATTTTATTGAAAAAGTTACATCAATTTGCTGCAAGAAAAATGTCAAACCAGCAAAATTGTCGGTCTTACCTCAGTCATTGCTTATAGAATAAGAATGGGTCCTTACTAAGGCAAAAGGCTTAACTAACGGAAAAAGTGTTACCTAAGACTGTTAGTCAGGGGCTATACGTTAGAATCAAGGAGTAAGTAAGTAGATTATTTTCTATATGAGCTCGCCTTTAAAATCAATGATTTCCTTTGGCTTTAAAGCTGGCTTAAAGATTTTAATGTCTGATTCTACCTTATATGATTAATATTCAAATCGTTGATTAACAAAAATATTTTTAGTCAAATGGAAAGCTATGTCTACATACAAATTACATGTTATAATGTTGTTTGGTCACGGTTCGATAAATTCCATACATTTTTTAGCTTTCGACTAAATAATTTCATGAAATTCATACAAATATGGTTGACCATTTAATAATGAGTATTTATGGTATCGTTGTATGAATTATCGATGATATCATGTTTGCTATACAAATTTGAGATTTTAGTTTTGTTAAGTTGCGGCCAATTTTAAAGCGCACAATGTGTAATTCTTAAAATTTGAATAAGTTTATCATTAAGCTAAGTATGCTGCTCCAGTTAAGATAAAATTTCCATATATTTCCATATATCGCTTATGATTTTGCTGATCCCGGTACAACACGCGAAAAAAATGGTAATCTCAAAATAATTATCTTAAAATATCTAGTCTATTTCGTGGAAAGTTGCGGATACCGAGTTAAAAATTTAGTTCGCTTGAGCAGCATACTGAGCTAACTTTATCAATAAATTGAAATGGAAAAACAAAAATAAATGCTTATATTTCAAATAACCCTCGATTGAAAATAATTTATTTTTGGCATTTAATCTCAAAACTCAACCATAAATTGTCTTTAAACGACATTGATAAGAACCTTAAACGAAGCGTTCCTATTTAAATTAAAGCATTGATCATCAATCAAATTTTTGTTTATTTTTATGTAATTTTTATACTACCCGAATAAATATTCATATGATGTCATTGATGGGTAGTGACATCATAACTAATTAAAAAATATAATCGCCGATTGCATAATTAAAGCGGCAAGACCCGTTTCTGTTGTTGAATAATTTTATTTTCGACTTTTATCTATTCAAATGAGCTCTACACTATATACAAGCGTTGTGTAATTCTTGACCTCGAAGTTAAACAAAAATTAAATGCATTGTTTTTGTTGTTTTGGGGAACTATTATGGAATCATCACATTTCCGTTTGGAAACTCTCATTGGATAAATAAATGTTGAAGTAACATATAAAAGATCAATAGCCAAAGTTGTATTTATACCAAAACTTGGGCATAAGCAAATACGGTGAAACGAAACGTTAAACTGTGAAGAAACGCTTCTAAAGCAGACAGCATTTATAGTCAAATTTAATGTTATGTTACATAAAGTACTCTGTGTGTTTGTACGAAGAGCTTATCATAATTGATAATCCACATACTTAGTTATATAAAAAATTGTTGAAATACTTAGATAAGTCGTTTAAGTATAACTCGCTGAGCAAAAAGTTGTATGACTAGATCAGAAGTTCATAGTGTGATATCAGTATAACGATATTGTTGATCGTCCCCCAAATTTCATGTCGATCTGTCACTTAAGTTTTTTGGCGCCTGTTTGTATTGATATTCATATTAAAAATATTTATATTGGCCGTGGATTACGCCAAATCGGTTACCTACCAGATAAAATTGATAGCATGAATACGGCGTATCGAAGCAAAATTGAATACCAACAGTTCACAATCAAGAAGAATACAATAAAATACAATAAAAATTCCAGTAAACATTTACAAAAAATATTTCGAAGTGATGGCTATACGTTCATCACGTTAAAAAATCAAAATTCTTTGGAACAAAAAATTCAACTCAAGGACAACACAATTTACGATACGGTATTTATAAATTAACATGTTCTGATTGTCCATCATTTTATATTGACCAAACTGGTAGGTCGTTCAAACAGAGATTCATAGAGCATATAAAAGGTATAGGAAAAATCAGAACTGATTAGAATTTCATAACTACATATATTTGGATTCAAATATGGAAATTTTACTTAGATTGAAAAAAAAGGACGCATTGTTTGTTTAGAAGAGAAATGTACAAAAACAAAAAATTTTTATTGAATTCCAAAATTAACACCACAAACAACCAACAAGTTATACGATTTGATTATACAAAATTCATAAATCAATGTATGACCTGTATTTATTTATTTATTTTCAGATAAAAAGTCGACAATTTGACTTGACATAATACATAGAATAATACTTAAAATTAAAATTCACAAAAAAAAAATTTAAAAAGCAAAAACTAATAATTTTTTTTTTTTTAAAGAATTAAAATTGAAAATACTTTCAGGTCGGAGCAAAATGTTGCTTCAACTTCCGTTTCAAGCTATGAAATGGTCAATTTTATTGAAACTCTTGGACATCATGTTTACTGGTTCATTGTCATTGTTGTATATTTAATAAAAACAATATAACGTATTTAATAATAAGATACACTTGTTTAGATAGGTTACAAAAAACATGTGATTTCTTTTTGACATTTACTGGATAACTCACAAAAATGAAAAAATTAAAAATGTTGATAGGGTTACAAACATAACACATTAATGCGCAGTGTTGTTAACCCGATATTATGTACATATATTATATTCACCCACGCTTATTTGATCACGCATTTGTTATTCCATTTGTTAGTCACGTAAGTATGTTGGAAGACGTCTATATTTAATGGAACGTCTGACTGAAACGTTTACATGAACTGGACAGCTATTTTGGTCGCAAAATGAGGATTGATTTGAGGATTACCGGAAGGCAATAGTATTGGTAAATTGTATTGGTGTCGAATGTGAATTTTTTCATTCGATTTTTCGTTTAATATGATGCAAATAAGAGAGATAAAATGATGCGAGTAATAGGGATAACATGACTCACATTCACATGATACAAATAAGAGGAATAAGCTCAGAAGAGAACGATTGAGAGGATGTATTAAATACTGAAGAGACTGAGATAGAACAACAAATTCCGAAATAAAAAAAAATTACAATAACAATACATATTACGAAGCGAGAGAAACTCAAAATAAAAACTATTAAACAAAAAAAAACAAAAAAGTTAGAAAACAAAACGATTTTGTTTATTTTGTTTAGTATTGTGTTTGTGTTGCAATTGCAACTCATGATGGTCGGTTGCTCCTATACGATGTTAAGTGCGTTTTTTTATTCGCTATCCGGAGCTGCTATCGAGAGCCGTCATATGAAAATAGCTCCGGATAGCGGCTCCATATAAATAGGTAGAGCTAAATAGTTTTTATTTCACGTTTTTACTTATGAATTGAATTAAAAATTATATTTTGACGTTAAATAAATGTAATTTACCAATAGCACGTTAAATTTAAATTTATGTGTAGAAAATTGACTGCTCCGCATAGCAGCTATCGGGAGCGAATAAAAAAACGCAGCTGTTATGTCCGAGGGTGGAGAAATTTTATTCTAGCATATACACAGCAAATAAAGAAGCAAAATGGTTTATTTTAGTACTTTCCTTTTTAACGTGCGTAACCTCTATTCATATACAATTTTTTTTTTTGTTTAGAATAAAATGTCCCCACCCTCTGACATAACATCGTATAGGAGCAACTCTCACGAGTTGCAACTTGCAATGAGGGACTTTCCCAGTATCGATTTTAGTTCATTTGTCTCCACGCTTGGGCAGCGCTGATTACTTTTTTTTTTTTACATGCAAAAACAAGTAAAATCATGTTTACAAATACAAGTTTCTTGTCTAAATTAGTGGAGGTCCCCATACTTTATTTTTATAATTAATAAAATTGAGTATGTTGCGATTTATTATAAATATCAAATTTTAAAATTAATTTAGTCGAAATTAATAATTTAATGAAACATTCAAGGCACATTTTGACCATATAGAACTACATACGAAATATTTTAGCCGCCATCCAGTAAGCATTGGAATTATATCTGGGAAAGTTACTAATTGCAACACAATGGGCTAGATACTCGATACTCAGATAAGTAGATAAGCAGTTATTTTTTGCAAATTTGCTAGAAATATCATACACGATAATTTAGCAAACCAAAAAATGGTATACACGACCTTTTTTTTTGGTTAGCAAGCAAGCAAATCGTAGAGATTTTGCGAGCATTAAGTATGCGCATCTACGTAAATGTTTGTGGAAATATTTATTGATCATATTACGCAAATAAATTTATACGATTCGCAAATCCGCCATATTTACCGATTTGCGAATTGCTAGAGTATCGAGTATCTGGCCCAATATTAAAGAAAAGAAACAAAATCATTTTGTTTTCTTACTTTCTGTTTCGGTTCCTTTGTTCAAAATTTAAAAATTAAAAATATTACGAATGGAGCCGACGAAGAATACATAAATTAAAAATCATTCATTTATGTAGGTTTTGTATTTTTTTTATTTGCGAAAAAATTTTTTGTCTACGTATATGTATTTTGTTTTGTTTTTTATTAACGAAACCAAATACATGTTGCCGGTTACAACTGCGATAGAGACAAAAACATGAATTCCTCATATTAGAAGAAAGGGAAAAATTACTCAAGGGGAGTGTAAGTACCAAAAATTTGAACCGATTTCACCCGCTTCGCTTATTTTTGTTACTTACCATAACAAAAACGCATGAGAAAATACACTAATACAATACAAATTTTTGACGGCACACAATAGCTAAATGTATATTATACGCCGTGTATATAAACAAAATTCTCAATCCTCATTCCTCATTTTGCGACCAAAATCGCTGTCCTGGAACAACTTCTCGCTCTGGAGTATATACTGGTGCATTGCTATCGTCGACTGTTTCCTGATATGGAGGAACATCTTGTTTGCCGCTTCCATTTGTCTGAACTTGTTTCCATTTATCTTGAAGATTGTGTGGACGAACTGGATTTCTTACTGGAGCTGGTAACTTGAAAGTTACTTTTGTACTTTTGTGTTCTGTATCAAGCTTTATTAAATATTGAAAACGTCCTAATTTGTGCATTACAATAACAGGAAGCCATTTTTCCTGACTGATGTAATTACGAGAGAGTATTCTATCTCCCACGCTTAATTGACGTTTGACTTTGATGTTTTCATTTGACGTGTTTCTCATATTTTCTGATGGCCGAATTGCGTCGAGTTTGATTCTTAGTTTCCGCTGGAATAAATTCTCTGCTGGACTTTTATCATCATTCAAAGGTGTGGCCCGATACCTAAATAGAATTTCACGAATTTTGTCGGAACTGGAACCACTTTCATTTTCCGTTCGTAGCTGGATTATACGGTGCAATAAACTTTTGAAAGATTCCATATTCCGTGCTAAACTTGATGAATTTTTGACTTTTGAAAATAGTTTCGTTGTCTAAAACGATCACCTTTGGATATCCATGGTAGGCAAAAATTGATTTTAATTTTTCAATTGTCATTTCCGTTGTTGGACTGGAATTTGTGATTGCTATTTCTGGCCATTTTGATATAACATCAACCACTATTAGAAAAAATTGTCCCTTGTACAGACCCACATAGTCAAGATGAATACGCTCGAAGTTTTCTTCTGGTTCTTCCCAGTGATGTGTTTCTTCTTTTCTGGGATCTTTTTGCTTTTTAGTACACGATTACAACTTTTAACGAACGATGTTATGTCCATATCGATATTTCCCCAATAGACATACCGTCGAGCCAGATTTTTCATTTTACAAATACCAAGATACGTATGATGTACCTAGTTCTTGTAGAACTTCGTTTCGAAGGCTTTCTGGAATTACCACTCTAACATGCATAACGTAGCAGATGACTGTATGTGATCGAAGGCAGATTGATCTCAGATTTAAAAATGTGTGTCAATGGTTTATTATCGGTCACCACCTTGAATTTTTGCCCGTATAAGTACATATAAAACCTTTTGACAGTCCAATATATAGCCAGCGCTTCTCGATCCAATTGGCTGTAGTTTTGCTCTGCGACAGAAAGGGAATGTGAAATGAATGCAACTGGTTTCTCTTCTCCTTGGATGACATGTGATAACACTCCAGCTATTCCTACTGGGATTGCATCACATGCAACAGTTATGGGCAATTCTGGATTAAATGGCACTAGAACTTGGTCACTTGCTATTACGGCCTTTAATTTCAGGAAAGCTGCTTCACACTTCGTTGTCCCTTCAAATTTTGCGCTCTTCAGTAATAGAAAGCGAAGTGGGTGTGTGTGTCGATGCATTTTTGATAAATTTCGAATAGTATGTGATTAACCCCAATAATTGTTGTACTTCATGAGGGTTTTTTGGACGTGGAGCATCTAACACAGCTTTTACTCTTTCTGGTGTTTTAGAAATTTTATTTTGTTTAATCTGGTATCTAAGATAATTAATTCTTGTCTGAAAATATTTGCATTCCTTGTCATTAACGTGAAGATTGTATTTCTTCAACCGTTCAAAACAAGCAATTAGCAGTTGGTAGCACTCATTGTAGTTTGAACCTTGAATTACTATGCCGTCAAAATATGTTGCCACTCCCCCAAGTCCTTGGAGCACCTGATCGAGTATTCGATGAAATTCGCTTGGAGCCGTTTTAATACCAAATGCGAGCCTGTTAAACTTGTACGTTCCTTTGTGAGTGGTTATTATTTGGATTTTTGCACTTTCCTCATCCATCTGAACGTGATGATATGCTTTGTATAAATCCAGCATGCAAATATACTTTGAATCTCTTAGATTGTTGAGAATTTCCTCAATCCGGGGAATCGAGTAGTGAGCATTTTCGAGTCGTTTGTTTACGCCGACTTTATAATCGACACATAATCGAACGCTCTTATCCGGTTTTAGAATGCAAACCAATGGGGAACCTCAGTCGGAGGTATCCACTTTTGTAATGAAGCCTTCTTCTTCTAAAGCATTATTCCTTTTTCGATTTGATCTCTACGTGAGAATGGTACTTCGCGTGCTTTATGGAATACTGGCTTGGCATCTATTCGAAGTTTTAGTGAGCACTTCTCTATACTTTGATTTAATGTTGCTGATGTCTTTTTCGATAATTTCTATCGATAAAATTTCATTGGTTGAATCACTAGAATTTTCCTTATCTAAATCCTGCAAATTTACGTTGAGTTTCCTAATCCACGTTCTACCCAAAAGAGCTTGTCAGTCGTTATCTCCAATGTACATTTCTTCCGTAATCGATTTATTTTTGTATGTTGCCTTGACAATGACTACTCCCTGGGGTGAAAAGATTTCCTTGAGGTATGAACGAAATTTTATATTAGTCTGACGTATAGGAATATTAAGCTTCTCAAATGCATTCCTTGGAATTAGTGTAACCCCTGCTCCCGAGTCAACTTCGAATTGCTGGAACTTTGCTTCTATTTTGATATTTGTGTAAAATTTTTCCGCTTGATTACTGGAAACTGGCTGATTTGCGTATATGTCATGAACGTTTTGAACGTAATTTCCTTCTACTGAATTGCGAGTGTCGTGATTGTTGCATGCACAGCGTAAGCAAAGACCTGTCAGTCCCAATGCTTGATAGTCGATTCGACTACGGGATCTTGACTAATTTTTATATCTGGAACTAAGAGCATTATTGCTTCGCTGCTGGAAACGACTCCTTAGTTCTCGACTATTTGTAATTTTGCTCACGTCACTGGAATGATTCGATTGTATTGGTTTTTGATTTGACATTTCTATGCTGTCTATCTGGGAAGCTTCGAATGCGAGAGCCAAATCAACATTTTCTTTAAACTCCAATTTCCCTGATTGTATTTCTAGTCACTGGATATATTGTTGAAACGATTCTGTTTTACCATCGAAATTTTCGAACGAATAATTAGATCCGCCCTCTTCTTTTTCCTTTTTTTATTTTATGTGTTCCGAAGGTATTTCGTTCTTTGTAAGTAGAGCCTGGATTAATTTTTGCTGTTGTAACGCTTGTGCAGCAAGGAATTCTTTGAATTGGCCTGGATCCATCACTTTTCTACTCGTCGCCAATTATTGTTGTATATTTAATAAAAACAATATAACGTATTTAATAATAAGATACACTTTTTTAGATATGTTACAAAAGACATGTGTTTTTTTTTTGACATTTACTGGATAACTCACAAAAATGAAAAATATTGATAGGGTTACAAATATAACACATTAATGCGCAGTGTTGTTTGATTTGAGATTTTCTTTATAAGCTTTGTCTTTCTTGTTTTTAAGATTGATAAGTTTATCGTCGTACCATGGTGGATATTTATTTGGCCACAGCAGTAGTAGGAACAAATAGTGAAATGCCCTCAAAAATAATTTTGTAGAATTTCTCCACGTTAACATCTATGTTGATGCTAATTAGTTCATTTTCCCAGCTAATCTGCTCAAGATAAAGATGAAGGTTTATTCTATCGGCTTTTCTAAAGTTGTAATACGGCTCTCTGTTTCGATGATTATCAATAACATTGATGCCCTTGCTTTCAAACATTATTTCTAGGGCTTTGTGGTTAATATCATTGAAAACGAATGGTGATGATGGTTGATTTCCATTACTGTGTCGCGGCAGGCCCTGTAAGATGAAATCGGTGAGCCAGACGGAACATATGCAACTTATATTGCTCGATGGACAGGTTGGATATTTCAACTAACTCACTCGGTAATGATGTATCGACCGCTATGAGTACTCCTCCACCAGACTTTTTAGTACTTGTTTATGGTGAACGGTCACATCTATAAACCACATACTTATTGGCTGGGAAAGAATTCAAAACTCAGGATCTTACTGTTTAATGATGTTTCACAGATGATATAAACCGGAAACAACGTTTTTAATACAAAATTGTGAAATTGAGCGATTTTCGAAGACATTCTATAAACATTTTGGTAATAAAATGAGTAGTTCATGGTTTTTTTTTGGTTCGGGCATTGGTGTAGAGTTCTCATGATGCAGGTTCTGATGGTTTGTAGTTAAGGTTAAAGTTGGGCTTTGGCCGGGCTAGAATTGCGAAAATTTTTGCGAGGTGGTTTACACTCGAATTCTTTCACTAATAGTCCAGGTGGCCACATTGCTGATTGTAACGCAGTTTTAAATTGTTCAGCAGGTAAACTGACACGTAGTTGTAAAGCAGGCCGTTTACTTCTTTGGGTGAGATTTTGACGCACTCAGTTTCATCAAGTTTCATTTTATTATTAACTAGCTGACCCGGCGAACTTCGTCCCGCCCCAAATTACTTCGTTTCGAGCAAATACTTTTGTCCTTCACGAAAATTGATTTTGATGATAGAAAAAATCAAACAACTCAATTCTATTCTCAATAGATGATTGAGTTGAGTGGACATTCCATTCCATTTTCATCGAATTCAACACTAATCTATCCGAGTTTCCGAGTTTTCCACTTCGTTTCCCAATTTTTCTCTTCTAAAAGATAATCTGGTTTGGTTGCCCGCCAAATCTCGTACAAAAACATAATTTTCCGAGTTTTCCGACTTTTCCAAAGGATTTTCCAAAAATTTTCTTTTGTAAGAATCATCTCCTGGCAATTTCAAACACAATAAAAAATTAAGCCAAATCGGTCATCAAAACATACAAAAAATTCATAATTTCATTGAAAAAAAAATTCAATTTTCTTCGGGTTTTTCCGGAAGTTTCCGAGTTTTTCACTCAGATTTTCCAATTTTTCTCTTCTAAAAGACCATCTGGTTTGGATACGCGCCAAATCCCGTACAAAAACATATTTTTTCGATTTTCCGAATTTTCCGACTTTTCCGAAGGATTTTCCCAAAATTTTCTTTCGTAAAAACCATCTCCTGGCAATTTCAAACACAATAGAAAAAGATTAAGCCCAATCGGTTATCAAAACATACAAAAAATTCAAAATTTCATTGAAAAAAAAATTCAATTTTCTTCGGGTTTTTCCGGAAGTTTCCAAGTTTTCCACTCAGATTTTCCAATTTTTCTCTTCAATTTTTCTGGTTTCTACCATCTGGTTAGCTACGCGCCAAATCCTCTACAAAAACATAATTTTTCGATTTTCCGAATTTTCCGACTTTTCCGAAGGATTTTCCCAAAATTTTCTTTCGTAAGAACCATCTCCTGGCAATTTCAAACATAATAGAAAAAGATTGAGCCAAATCGGTTCAGCCGTTCTCAACTGATGTGCGCACATACATTTTTTACACCATTTTTATATATAGATATAGAGATATGTATATAGAAAATTTTTTATTTTTTGATTTTTTTAGCTGAACTTGGGGGTTTTTCAAATTTTCAGATCCTACGTATTTTTAGCCGTAGAATCCGAATCTGCAATAAAAAATAGGGGTTCCTATCTTAGTTTCAAAGTTACCCTCCGCCCCACCTACATGGAGGGGGTGAGGGTACTAATTTTAACACTAATGTATTTCACACGCGGAATAATTCAATTTTGATCTCTACCATTTTTTTCGTAGAGTGCTTATTTTCCGAGATATTTGATCGTCTCAGTTTAAAAGAAACACCCGGTATAGAGATATAGAAATATATAGAAAAAAATTTATTTTTTGATTTTTTTAGCTGAACTTGGGGGTTTTTCAAATTTTTTTTTTTCTAAACCATCCCTGAACTATAGCAAACAAAACAAAAAAAAATTTTGAAAATCGGTCCAGCCGTTTTTGAGTTTTAGCGAGACTAACGCACAGCAATCCTTCATTTTTATATATAGAGATAAAATTTTCAAATTGCTGTTTTGTGACCGATTGGAATTCTACTAACAAAAAGCCACCGTCGTGAGGCAACGGCTTTAATTTCCTGGAAAGCCGACTGAATTGGATTATCTATCTCAACGGTATCCATTACTGGCGCTGTAACGGGTGCTGCTGGTTTGGCTGGTTGTGATGTAATAACTTCTGGTATGACATTAGAAGGTTTGGTCTAAGCGAGCATTACGCTGGTATGTTGAGCAGTTTGTGTTTTCAATGATGGAGTAGGTTGTGACGTATCCACTGAATGAATGGTTGCGAAAGCTCTGGCCTGAGCACGTGTTACGCGACGTTCATCTGTAACAACAGGTGGCTTAGTGGCCTGTAAAGCATTTTTCAAAGACTCTTCTATTAGAGCAATCCTTTTGAGTAAACTTTCCATCAAATTTTGGTAACCGTGGATACGTACCAAACATTCTGGACAGAACACTGTAAACCAGGCACACTGTCCATCACTATTTTCATTCCCTTCCTCATGCCTTTAGGATATTTGCTTAAGCGCTTAATTGCTTCAGGAGCTGCACAGTTGTAGCTAATAACCTTATCGCACATACATATATCCATGGCATGCAAAAACCCATTCATCGACCACAATCACCTTGCCTAAACACTTTTTTTCAATTGACATATTAGACGATTTATGACACTAACCTAATTACAGTTTTTAAATGACTAATAAAAAATATCAGTAACTTTAACACAAAATAAGCAAATTTCGGTTTATTATGTAATTATGATAAAATTGTGCACACGACTTTTTTGTTATTTTTTTTAAGCAAAAATATGGGGCATAATTCTATTAGCCGGTTTGCCTGATAAATCCAAGCCAATAATTATGGGCATCGAAAGTTCAGGTGTGGACATAACTGCCGATTAAATTAAAGCGAAGCTGCTTCAAAACGCAGTTTACCGGATTGTAAATGTCCTGAAGAAATTTGGACTGGTCGCAGGGCACGTTTGGATCATCTGAAGGTATTTGGTACCATAGCCACGGTACATATTCCAAAGCAGAAAAGGGGAAAATTTGATCCCAAATCCGAAAAACATATTATGGTGGGATATTCAGAAAATTCAAATGCATATCGTTTATTCAATCCAATAAAACGTACAATTGTCATCAGTCGAGATGTCATTTTTCTTGAAAATCAACGTTTTCGAAAACAGGTGAATAATGACGATAGCGATAATAATTTCTCCCTAAGTTTTTTCGTCCCTAACCGTCCTATCTGGGCATACCGTCAAAATTGGTTTCAATGTGCCAGCTTTTAATGGATGGCTCAATATATAAGGTGCTAATAGAAGACAAAATTTCGGATGCCTTCGAGATAACATCTGGAGTGCGGCAAGGAGACCCAATAGCTCAAACTCTATTCAATCTATCATTAGAGTATGTCATTCGTCAGCTTAATATAGCGCAGCGTAGCTGCCTGTATTATAAATCAACCCAGCTATTAGCATACGCTGACGATATTTGCATTCTGGGTCGCAACATCATCTCTCTGAAAGAGGTCCTCCTCCCGTTGGAATTAACAGCCCAACAAATAGGCCTTCAGATCAATGAAGCGAAGACCAAATACATGGTGACCGCGAGAAGGCAGACTCGTGGGGACTTCATTTCAGGAGATACTCAATATGAAAAGGTGAATGAGTTTAAATACCTAGGATCACTGATCACTGAGCAAAACTCCGTCTGTGGACATTTCATCGAGGATCGCAGCAGGCTACCGAGCATTTTACGCCAATATCAAAATTTTCAAGTCTCCTCATATATCGCGCAAAATAAAATTGGACATATACAAGGCGCTGATAAGACCAGTTGTCACCTTCGGTTGCGAGTCTTGGACACTAACAGCGCAAAACATCCAGAAAATCGCTGTAACGGAGCGTAAGATGATAAGAAGAATTCTCGGTCCCATTAAAGAGGGAGCCACGTACAGAATGCGAATGAATCACGAGATCAGAAATGATCTCGATAAAGTCGACATCATAGGATTCATAAAATCGTCAAGGCTGAGATGGCTTGGGCACGTACTACGTTCACAAAATCGGACCACTAAACAGGCCTTGGAGTCGGCACCAGCGAAAGTAGGACCTCGTGGGAGACCACCTACTCGATGGATGGACGACGTTGAGAGGGACCTATACACACTCGGTCATCGTGTCTGGCGTTCTCTTGTGGCGGATCGGATTATTTGGAGGAGCATCGTTGAGGCGGCCAAATCCCTTCATGGGATGTAGCGCCAGCGGAAGAAGAAGAAGAAGATGTACAATGGTACTATTGGCTAATAAATAAATAATAAATAAATAAAATAAAATAAATTGTGCATCGCCCTGCCCTCCTTATCATCTTCATCTTCATCATTGTACATCTGGTAGTTATAAAAAAGTTAACATGAAATCAATACAAATTATATAATTCAAATTAGCTTAATAAAAATTTCTTAACAACACTTTTAAATTCGTTTCTGGACAAATTAAAATCGAACACAGCAGAAACATTATTAAATATACGACTTGAATTAAAAATTGGATCCGACATACCGAAATTCGACCGATGGAAGCGGAGACTAATCTCAATGCCTCGGTGCCTGAGTGATCGCACGGGAATGCGTAATGAATACAACGACAGTAGTTGTGAAATATCAATTCGGCCCATTATAACGTCGCGCGCGAAAAGTGCGCATGAAACTGGCCTACGGATGGACAATGGTTCAATATTCAGCAGCAGGCAACGGCCCAAATATGGCGGTAGCACATACCTAGGAGCGTTTGCCTCCCGAGGGAGACGCCTTAAAGCAAACATCAGAAATCGCTTCTGAATTGATCTTGGCTAAAAACTGGTGTGAATCTATACTTGTAATATTTATGAAAATGGCCTTTAAAAGTATTCTGGAAATGGAAAGGAGGGAAATATTCTGGAAGGAAACATATCTGGAAAAAGCGCGAAAATTATTTTATAAATATTTTGGAAAAGGGGGAATTTATTTTTTTTTGCTATTCAAATATCTGCTATATACAACCTTTCCAGTGTTTAAATTCAAATTTCGTTCCTTGCTTTACTCTCTTTTTGAGAAAGGAGAGAAAAAATATTTTGTTTTGTTTCTTTCTTTTGGAACGAAATCCAATAAAATAAAATATCTCTCCTCTCCTATCCTTTGTGTTTTATATGAGGAGATATATTTTACTTTGTTCGATTTCGTTCCCGGGAAAAGAAACAAACAAAAATATTTTTTGTTTCCTTTCACAAAGAGAGAAAAAAAGAGAAGAGAACGAAAAAATGAATTTAAACAATAAGTGTATTGCTTTGGTAAAAAAGGATTAGATTTAGGTTTGGATTTAAAATTTCAGAAAGCAACCCGCAAAGATTTATTTTTGAATTTAATTTTTGTTTGATGTGTTTCATATGAAGCAAATTCTAGTGGTAGGTATTGAAACTAAAAATCGGATTTGATTTAGTAAATTCAAAAAATGATTGGATTTAGCTGAACCTTTTTTGGATTTATTTAATGCAATTGTTGTTGTATTTTTTTGAAAATTTACCAAAGCAATACACTTACTGAACTTTTCACATTTCGGTTTTGAAGAAATTACTCACTCCATCCACACTAAAAGTAGGTAGGTCTAGGTACGTTTAAAACTTATCGTTCGAATTCCAGAGTAACGGCTATTAACCCATTTGATCCCACAGCAATAACAAATTGTGTAAAATATTTGTACTTCAAATACTTTATAACACTCAAAATCCTTTCGGATTTTTTTTTTAAATTATGATAAACAACCTAAAAACCATATATAACGGTAAAATACAAATCGAAATTTGACATTAAATACCGCAGGAGTAGTAGTGGCGTCTTAAAGTTAGTGATTTTTCTGTACCCGTACAGGTACAGTGGGAACAAATGGATTAAACGAAATATTACACATACTTTACGTACGCTTAGACATACGCAAAATAGGTACTACACTTCCTCCTCTTAGAAATACTATACGTATTTAAACATATTCCGCGCACTCCCGAGTTTGTATAAAAACTATCCAGCTATATACACTGTTACGATATACTATCCGTATTGTTAGGCATACTCGACGTACACTTGGACATACTCGACTTACTCTTATACATACTCAACGTACTCTTAGACGTACTCAACGTACTCTAACACGTCCGAATAGACACTTAAAAAAAAACAGAATAATTATAGTATACTGTTGGGTCAAATCCAACAGCCATCAGCAAAAGTTAACAACACGAATTTGAGTCATTAAAAAATAAATTAAGCCACTTAATAAAGAAACCTTAAAAAGGCATTAAGTTAAATTACATTTTTGGTTTTTAACCAATATTAATTGTTTAATCAAAACTAACCAAATATAATTTTAGTAGTTGTAAGGTTAGCTTGACTTGATACACTCTGTGCACATTCAGGTCATATCAATTCAAATTAAAATTCTATGCAGCATCATTTTACTATTATTTGAGATTACGATTAGGTATTTGTTATGTAGTTTTAAAAAAAAAATAATATTAGCGTTATCTATAATCGTCATTCGTCATCGACCATAATATTAGCGGTACATAAAAATATTGTAGTTGCGATTAAATATTAGCAAACCATATTTAACCGGCTGTTGTTTTATTCGCTATTATCAAAAAACCACACATTAAATTACTAACCTCCCCATATTCCAATTTTAAGCTGGTTTTTATCCAAATTCTGTACATAATCACCAAGAAAACGATTTAATAAATCAACAACAATGCTTTCAAACACCATTTTCTTTGTTTTTTTGTAACCTTTTCTTTTAAAATATGTAGCACACAATCAAAAAGAAAACTATTTTTGATTACAAAATTTTCAATATTTTTCTATTTTATTTATTTTCATTTGATGACATCATTTTTTTTTTTTTTTTTTGCGTTTTTTTTTCACTTAAAACTAATCACATTTCTGTTTTTATTATAAAGCAATGTATTCCTTTTGAAATACAAATGTGGAAAGTAACATACAGGTGTGTATTATAGAAAAACTTCAAAACAAAAAGTACTTGAGATTTATTTAATAAATGAAATTAAAAGAGAAAATAGAAAAATAAAATTATTTTTAATAATTGTTACACAATTTTTTTTAATTCTTAACTTTTATAATCGGCGATACGAATGAAACTGAACTTCAACAATCAGAAAACAAAAAATGTGAAATCGTGAAATAATTTGACATGTGTTGTGAATTTGTGATTGTGAATTTGATGGCAACTTTAATTTTCAGTGATATCTATCGGATGATGAGAACATTATATGTCAATACAAATTAGTGACATCTATCAATGGTTAGAAATAATATTAAATCAGATAAAAGTTAAAATTATAAAGTGCCACCTATAATAACCACCACAACAAAATACCCGGCAATATTAGGCGTTTTCGGGAATAGATCCTGAATAACTTCAGGCTAACTTTTAATTTTTCTTATGTTGGTAAAAAATTACCCAAGTTATCCATCACAGTCAGTCATCAGTTATTTTATTTTTATTATTTTTTTAATTTTATCAAATGAGGGAATCTATTCAGAATCATTCAAGGTATTTTCCGAACTCGGCTAGATCTACGTAGAGTCACCTCCTGATCCATATTTATCTTATTACTAATAGTACTTAACTATTGTCAGACGTATGAGTTGTCAGACGAAACTATACCATCACCATGTCCATTTTGACTAATCAAAATACCTTCATCACCTGCCGGCAATTCAATTAAATCATGACTTTCACTCTGTATTTCGATAAATCCGTCAGAAATACTACCAGAATTTGTATCTACCATACATTGGTTATACGAATAAGGCAAATTCTCGCCATTCGCTAAGTTACCTATTTTAAGCATTTGGTCAACGTGTCTTTTCCAAATTCTCCCATCGTTCAGCTCATAATGTAACTTGCCTAATTTTTCTGTCACTTTTCCAAATTTCCATTTCTCTTTGGAAAGATAATCCCGAAAAGCAACATTAGAATCTACATCAAAACTTCGTATTTTATCGTATGTCTTTTCATCACTCGTAAATTTTTCTGAAGGTACCATAAGGCTGCGGCCAGAGTGCGCGCGATAAGCGATGCGAGGCGAGAAGCGATGCGATTTTGCGCGAGCCACGAAGCGAGTGCTGTCCAAAGTGGATGCGATAGAAGCGATTTATAAAGTTGAATAAAACTTTTAAAATATGAAAATATTTTGAATTTCTGTGCCTTGTATTTGTATTTTAATTATTAAATATTTTTCTATCATCATTATAGAAAGATTTCTTTTTAATTTACGAAATATTAACTTCAAATTCAAATATTTATTAATTTTTTATTTAATTATCTATTACATATTAATAATATTACTGTTATAAATATTTATTATTATTAGTAAAACTTCTCTAAAACTTTTAAAATAATAAAACAATAAAAAATAATGCACACAATTATAGAACAGTATGCAAATTTACATAAAATCGCGCGAGAACGAGCGACAAAACTCAACATGTTCAGTTTAATCGCTTCTCGCTTTGAAGCTCGTATTCACTCGCACCTCGCATCGCTTTAGCTGCGGACAGTTCTATTTAAATATATGTGTGCAGTTTTGTCGCACGTCATCGCTTCTCGCGTCGCTTATCGCAGCCTGGCTTTTTACACTTTCTGCCGTAGGCACTTGGCGAAACACACTTAATACACACATTTTTAAATTTTTTTAAAAACACTTGTTAAATATTTCGCAAAATTACAAAAGGTGTAAAAACTAAACTGACAGTTTAGTAGATACTCCTGATGATGGCCTAACAAGCCGAAATCGATCGAGTGATTTTTTAAACCTTTTGTAATTTTGCGAAATATTTAACAAGTGTTTTTAAAAAAATTGAAAAATGTGTGTACCATAAGGTCTAACCTCGAACGTATTTGTCTGTTAAACACGATCATTGATGGCGATTTCCCAGTTGCCGGATGTATTGTCTTACGATATGCTGGTAAAATATTACATACATTTTTATGAATGTGCTTGCTGCTGCAACTCAAAGATTTTAGTTTCTGTTTGAATATTTGAACATAGCGCTCTGCCTGACCGTTCTTTGCTTTGATGGTAAGGTGCGCCCATCTTATGTGTAATTCTATTACTTCTTAAAAATGCAAGAAATTTGTCAGAAATGAATTAAGGCTCATGGTCACGGCCGTAATATTAGATACCATTTTAATGTTTGGTCATTTAGAAAAAGCATCAACCATTATGAAGAAATAATGACCCAGAAAAGGACCTACAAAATCCGCGTCTATTCGTTGAAACGGTTCAGTCGCTGGTTCCCAACAATGTGTTTGAACTTTAACTGGATTTGGCTTTACCATTTGACATGAAGTACAATTTTCAATTAAATTCTCAACGTCCCTGTTAATGGTCTCCCACCAACACTTACTACGGGCTAATGATTTTGTACGAGATACCCCAAAATGCGTTGAATGTAATTATTCCTCTAATACTTCTGTGGAATTAAACAAAAACTGAATATCTGCAAAAAATAATTTTTTTACTTTTTGATGCAATTCGTTTCAGAATTTGAAGCTGTATTCAATAACCTAATCCATTTTACATAATTTTCATTATTTTCCGAGAAAATTTTCATCAAAACTAGATATCTTAAATCTAGAAAAAAAAAAAAATTGGGTCTATCCGACTCTCGGACGATACTTTTCCCAGAAAGCATCCGTTAAAGATCACCAAACCAACCATTTATATTTCACATACATTTTTTCGATATTTTGGACAGGGACAATATGTCACGGCTTTTCTTAAATTTTACGACAATATAAATCTACTCTCATACCGCTAAATCAACGACTCACAAATATGTTAGATTATTCAGAACTGACATGTGTTGAGCAGCAATCAAAGTAGCATTCGCCATTTTTCATCTTTAATCTTTAACAATTAGATCCAGTTATACATCTCTAGTATACCGTTGAAAGTCCTTAAGAATTTAATTTACTCCATTCAGAGAGCATTTAAAATGTTCAAAAATTTATTTTCTGAAAATTTGTGTCGTTTGTTCAGATCACAATGTTACGTGAGCAACGTGAGGATTTGCCGATATAAGTCTTTACTCAGTACTTCAGTTTGGACGGGGCATCGCTGTGGACCATTCGAAAATACAAAATAATAAAACACAAATAATACAAAATCAGAATTAACGTTAATTATCATTTGTTACCGAATCCCACCTCCTTGTCATATAGCATTTCATTTTGTATATCTTCCATCTCTCCTAAACCTGCGCCGCCCTAGTGGCGTGATATTATTTTAAAGCCTCTCATAGTAATTTGCTATTAGAAGTTATATACGACTTTGAATAACAAGAGAGTTTATTACTCAGAAATAATACCTTTAAAGGCGATTTTATTACAATTCCCAAATGATGTATCGATCAACATATCGTTGAAATTTCAATCATTAAAATGCCATAGAATGTCAATAAAACGTCACAGAAATGTCAATACCAAAAATGTCTGCTGCGTTTATACCACAGCTAAATTAGCAATGCTAAACCGAAATGACAACTGTAGCAATGGTATAAACGCGACATATACAGAGTTCAGCTAGCTAAAATAGCAACGCTAATTTAGCGTTGCTACGTAGTTAGCTGAGCTACATAGCTGCGGTATAAACATTGCTATATTACTAGAAATGCCAAATTGTTATTTTTGTGTTTTGTTTATATTCACAGATCAAAAGAAATTGGAAATAGGCAGTCGTAGGTATTAAAATTCGGGATACATTTTTATTTTTAACTAATATATTTATAATTATTGTTTAATTTTTGTGTGTGCCAAGTTTACAATAACAAACTAAAATGGAGAAAAAAACAATTTTTATTTTTTGACATTTGTAGCAACTTGCGGTATAAACATAAGCTAAATAATTTTGACAATTCTAGCAGTGCTAATTTAACTGTGGTATAAACGCAGCAAGACTGTCATAGAAACGGGAATATCTTGCTATATTTAAAAGCTCACTATAGATATAATTATTTTTAATTGTTGATAATATTATTTGCAACCAGCAAAGTAGTTTAGGTAAATTTAGAAATTTAAATTCCATATAATCTATTCATTTTATCTTGAAGACACCTAGGGAACAATTGCTGGAATTTGCAAAGTGTATTAACTGTAGAGAAATATTTCTTCGGAAAGTTCGATATTACCCCGGTAAACAGATAAACAAATTTATATTACTCCTCTTTGTTAAAATGACCCCCACGCAATGCTTCAATCGACTTCAAATTTTGTGAACAAGTAGATGATAAACTGTCAAATTTATCATCAACGGGTCCGGGTCAAAATGCCGCGTTTTAAAATGTCGCGTTTTAAAATGTCGCGTTTTAAAATATCGCATCTGAAAATGTCGCGTTTCAAAATGCCGCGAGGTACAAAATGTCGCGTGGTACAAAATGTCGCGTCTTAAAATGTCGCGTTTCAAAATGCCGCGAGGTGCAAAATTTCGCGTGGTACAAAATGTCGCGTCTTAAAATGTCGCGTTTCAAAATGCCGCGAGGTACAAAATTTCGCGTGGTACAAAAAGACGCGTTTTAAAATGTCGCGTTTCACAATGCCGCGACGTACAAAATGTTCAATTTGGATTAAATTGTGTATCTGATATCAACTTCCGATATATAAAGACTTAACTTTAACATTTTAGTGAAGGAATATTGTAATAAATTTCAACATTTGCGTTCTTTTTCTTAGACCCACTTTATAATTACATAAAATTACATTTATAAATAATTTCCATTCAGTGAAGGAAAATTTTACTATATGTTTAAACACAATTTGCTTGTTTCAAATAATTTTTATTAAATTATTTATTATTTCATATCATATTGTGTTGATTTATAAGGGATTTAAAACGCATCATTTTGAACGCGGTTTTTTGAACCACGCGGTTTTATGAAACGCGACATTTTGTACCACGCGACATTATGTACCTCGCTGCATTTTGAAACGCGACATTATAAAACGCGACATTTTGTACCACGCGACATTTTGTACCTCGCGGCATTTTGAAACGCGACATTTTGTACCACGCGGCATTTTGAAACGCGGTATTTTAAAACGCGACATTTTAAAACGCGGCATTATGAACGGTTCCCATCATCAACATAACAAAAAAATCGTCGGTCTTGTTTTTGAGAAAATCTATTTGGCAGTTTTCTCTTCCACTGCAACCCCTTCTATTTTATACTCGAATGGACCTAAAAGATAATACAAACTGCTTATTACCAAAATCTATTTTTCAACAAAATTTCGACCAAAACTATCAATATTTGTGAGAATGGGAGGCAATACAAAAATAAAAAAAATGTGCGACTGAAAGGACGGACGGACGGACGGAAGGACGGACGGACGGAAGGACGGACACGACATTTTTCTGAGCGGTGTTTCGGGGTCCTGGTAAGCTAATTCGTCGAGAAATGTGAAAATCTGGAACAAAATTTTTTTCGCGATTACAATACTTACCCAATATAACTTCGTTATAGTGGGAAAAGTAATTAAATAACAAAAACAAGTTTTCTTAATTTATTCAGTTTTACGCAACTAAAAAAGTTGTAAATAAAATATAAAAAAATGCGTTAACTGCAGTTAGCTAGTTTTAATTAAATACACCAATCATTCTTGGAACAGATATACAATTTTTCGAGAAAATATCTTCAGATGATAGCTTTTTTACAAATACATTTAATGCCTGCAAACAGATATTGTTTTTAATGTTTTATTATCGATTTAATGTATTAATTTAACTGTTGTTATTTACATAAAATGGTAAAAGAAAACGTTGTTTCGTTTTGTTAATATGTATGGAAATGAGAATGGGGAACCCCATGTTTGCATTTATTTTGTTCTTTGTTTCTCTCACATTAATTTTAATTTTTCATTCCTTTGTTAAACTTTGTGGTGATAAGTTATTTTTTTTGTGCATGTTGCATTTTCGAATATGAATTCTGCCGAATTTGATTCATTTGACCTATTATTTTTGCCATCTAATCAAAGTGATTGTGAATTGTTGGAATCACCAAGAGAAATAATAGATTTAACCAACAGCGAAGAAAATTTTAAAATAGTTCTGCCGAAACAACCTACATTATAAGAGTGAAATTGGAAACCGAGCTATGTACTCAAAGTAAGAATCAACGTTTAGTTTTTAGTTTTTATGTTTGTTATATTTTAGTACTTAAAGTTACTTGATTATTAATATTTAAAAGTTGATGATTGTGAAATAAATCAAATTCCATACACCAATGAAAAAGACCCGTTAGAAAATGATGACATTAGCGGTGTGGAAGAGTGCGAATTTTCAAAACGAAGAAATGAGTTGTCACCTGATCTATTTAGAGACATGGAGTATCAGCTGCTTGAAGAAAATTATAATAACGATGATTGTGCAGATAAAAGTAAGAGCCACATCAGAAACAACGTTTCAAATCCTGTTAGTGATGAATTAACGTACGATGAGGATGAAGACCCAGAATATGTTATTGAAGGAAATTATGATACCAACAATTCTGAAGACAGTGATGGTACTTCAGGAGAACTAAAGAAAAGGAAAATATCTAAACGGCGAGACATAGAACTAAGGAAAACAAAAAGAAATTCTGGAGAAACCTATACGACATTAAAAGGCCGGAAACGTGAAAAGAGAAAATCGGAAAAGCTTAAAATATGTAAAAACAAATGTGCCGAGAGAGTGTCAGATGATTTGCGATTGCAATGTTTTAATGAATATTGGTCGTTACATAAATACATAGGTAGGGAGTTTAGGGTTCCTATCTAAATGTTTAAAAGTTCAAAGGAAAAAGAGGATAACTAATTTAATAAATCCAAAACGAGAACGAAATATTAGTGTAAAATACTTTTTAATTAATAGGGCCACTCTCGAAGAAATTAGTGTATGTCGAAGCTGTTTTCTTGCTGTACTGGGAGAAAAAATAGGAATATTATGATACAAACGGTCATTAAAAAGGTGCAGGAAGGAGCAAAATTAACTGACAATAGAGGAATGTCGAAAAATAAACGCAAAATTACGTCCAGCCAGGAAGAGGAAGTTAAAAACCACATTAACAGTTTCCCTAAATATGAGTCCCACTATTCGCGGTCTCATACTCAGAAAAATTATTTAGCAATAGGATTAAATTTATCAAAAATGTACGAGATGTATTTAGAAAAGTATCCAGAAAAAAACGTTTCGTTATCCAAATACAGGGAAATTTTTAAAAAGTTTAACTTAAAATTTGAGCATCCGCAGTTAGACACTTGTCAAAAGTGTGATAAGTTCGCATTGCAGATCAAACTGGCGGATGAAGAAAATAAAATTATTATCCAGAAAGAGAGAGATTGTCATCAAGAGAAAGCCGAACTAGCTTATGCAAATAAAAGGATCGATAAATGTGATCAAAATAAAACTGTGCTCACTATGGACCTTCAACAGTGCCTTCCCACTCCTTATTTAAAAAGTAATATTGCATTTTACAAGCGAAGCTTGTGGACTTTTAATTTTACCATCAGGAATTGTGACGACAACTCTAGACATTGTTTCGTTTGGCATGAAGGGATAAGTGCTCGAGGTGCTAATGAAATCAGTTCATGTTTATACAAATATCTAATGTCGGCAAAAAATTTAAAGCAGCATGTCGTTATTTATAGTGATACATGTGCTGGACAAAACAGAAATAATATTGTATGCAGTATGTTTCAATATTTATTGGAACAAACAAATCATGCAATTCTTACCATTGAACATAAATTTCTTGAGCCGGATCATACGCATTTAGAGTGTGACTCTGATCACAAAACTATTGAGGATAAAAAAAAGAGGTCAAATATGGAAATATTCCATCCCCACGATTGGGCTCAGTTAATAAGAATGTGTGGGAGGAACAAGAAATTTAACATCACAGAAATGAACAATCAGGATTTCTATGACTTTGCAAAACTATTAAAAACGAAATATAAAAAACCAAGTAAAACTGATTCCGGCAAGAAAATAGTATGGAATGATATTAGGATCTTAAGGGGGGAACCTCCTCCAGATAACTGGTTTTTCAATAATTTTTTACAAAAAATTGAGAGCATTTATTGCAATGAAACAAATTGCATAATAATATTGACGTTTAAATGAATACAAAAAAATTGTTTTATGGGTGAAAAAAACAAAATGGCGGCGCTAGAGGTGCTCGAACTAGACTAATAAAGTTTGCGCCGTGGAACGCCCAGGTCCTTGTAGTTAACTAACATCAACGAAACAAATTTTTTCTATTAAAATAATTCATTCCGCTTTGCATGAACCTAAAAGTTGCAAAAAAAAAAAAAATTGAAAATTAGAGGACAAAAAGAAAAAAAACACGTGTTTCTTTTATAAACAATTCGTTAAAACCAATATTTGTTTAAACAATTTATACGAAATTTTAGGTTTGTGCAAAGGCCGATAAGCTAAAGAATATGTGTACAAAATTTCATGTGGATTGGTCCATTACTTTTTGAGTTACATTCCACGGCGCGCAAAAAAACACGTTTCAAGAAAAACCCGATTAATGTTTTCGTTCTTGAAGAAAACACATTACCTACTTCGCATCACTTCGGTGACTTCTTAGGGATCTTTAGGACTTTCTGTTGGGCTTGAAACTTTGGAAATATATTATTAAGATACTAAATGAATTTTTAAAGTAAAAAAAAAAAATGCAAAAAAATTAGGAGGAATTCTGGTGTTTCTCAGCTATAGACATATGGTCAATAGTATCCTTTGAATCACCGACATGCGTAAAATAATCATTGAATTCAATGGCAATGTTAACAGAGTTAGAGATTGTATTGCCCTTTTGATCAATTTCTATTATTTCAGCTGATTTTGGATGACCGTTTAATATTTTGTTGATTGTTTGCCAGTTTTTTCGAGCATCTTTACCATTATTATTCAATTGTTGTTTATAAAACAATTTTTTGCTGGTATTTATTAGAAGATTTACTGTACCACATAGTTTCAGGCTGTATGCTTTTAGCCTATTATTATTAGTATGCTTTTTCGACAGGTGAGAAATTTTATTTCTTTTCCGTGTTAGCTTTAAAAAATAAGCGAACATCTAAGGCTTCAGCTTGATTGATCTTCTGCCCAACGCATTCAATATATTATATATATAGTATATTTCTCAAGCTGACCGTTAAAAAGATTCATGAAATTATCAAAAGTCGTCGACGCATTCTTCTGGCCAACCATCAACATCACAGGTAAAACGGAATATTCACGGAAAGAAAACCTTGCTGTGTATTTGGTGCATTGAAAACGATTGTTATTTATTAAGAGCTCTTGAAACCCGGTGAAACTCGATTTAAACCGTGCACGACTAACATTTGCTAATAAACGACGCAATGATTCTCCAGCACGACAACGCTCAACCATACGTAGCAAAACTTGTTAAAGATAGGTTATTGTCACTTGGTTGGTTTTATAGTCCACTCCGCATATTCACTATATATTGCTCCTTCCGATTATCACATGTTTCGTTCAATGCAGCATGGCTTACTTGTTGAACATTTCAAAACATACGAGTAGCTAAAAAATTGATCGATGAATGGATTGCATCAAAACCTTTTGACTTCTTTCACCGTGGAACTTATTGCCGGAAATAAAGGAAGAGCTTAGTTATATACTTTGGTAATTATAACAATTGATAACAGTACATAACCTAACCCAAGCCACGATGTTTTCTCATATGAATGACACATATCATAGCGAGACGTTAGTAACGGAGGGTTAAATAATTTATTGTCATATTTAAAGATGTTTCCATGTTGGTAAAAATGTAGAATAAATTTATTTTATAATTTGAAAAACAAAAAAAATAAACAATATTATTATATACATAAAATTAAAAGAATTAATATAGGTAACATAATTTGAAATAACTCTGCATTGGGGCCGATTCTGGAAAAAATTCATTTTTATTTCTCCGCTTATGAATTTATACAAGTTGGAATTTGTCAATTTTGAAGTATGTAGTTATCAAATCGCAAAATTGCGAATTCATTAAAGTAGGCTTCGCTTTTTGTAAGCTTACACTTTACCCCATTATCTTATTTTTTTAAGAGTACCCTGATTCTCTAAAAAATAAGATAATGGGTAAACGTGTAAACTTGCACAAAGCGAAGCCTACTTTAATGAATTCGCAATTTTTCGATTTGATTACTATTTCAAATAAAATCGAAAAATTGCAAACTAATAAAAGAAAGCTTTGCTTTTTACGAGTTTACACGTTTACCCATTATCATGTTTTAGAGAATCAGCACTGTGTTCGTTTCTATTTCTGCACCCTGGGTGCTGATTCTCTAAAAAATATAATAATGGGTAAACGTGTAAACTAGTAAAAACCAATAGCTTCCTTTTATTAGTTTGCAATTTTTCGATTTTATTTGAAATAGTAATCAAATCGAAAAATTGCGAATTCATTAAAGTAGGCTTCGCTTTGTGCAAGTTACACGTTTACCCATTATCTTATTTTTTAGAGAATCAGGGTACTGATTTATAAAATTATATGAGATTATCATATTAATATAGGAAGCGGGGAAATAAAATAACATAACATGAATTTATCATTCCAGAATCGGGCCCAATATTACAAAATAAAAAATATTGGACTCCATTTTAACTTCAAAAATTTTGTATTATGTTATTTGATTTGATTATTGGTTACTTAAAATTTGAAGCGCATACTTGGCTGCAGCTTTTTTAGCTTCTTGTTTGTTTTGGCCAAATCCAGTTGCCTCATATATTTTATCTAATTTAGTAAACGAAACATTTACCATCACTTGACAGTTTTCGAGTATAATTGGATCGCCGAATTTTGGATTTGCTTTCGGATACTCATACAGCCGACGCACAACCTGTTTAGGTACATTTACCATGAATTCATGTATTTCATTTTTCATGAGATTATAAATTACGTCCCAAACCAAGTTTAAATTTTTATTGCTGTCTAAATAAATACTGCCGACAAGCGATTCAAATATATCACCTAAACATTTTGGTACATCTATAAAATCGGCAATTTTCATATCACTTTCCGTATTTAATAATTCCACCTGATCAGTCACTTTGAATTTATGTTTAGCTTGATAATCGTAGAAATTTTTGATCGACTCGGATAATTGGGCGTTTTGATATAACATGTATCGATGTAATTTATTTCGTACCGTGATACACGCCAATGTGACATTATTTACCAAGGCTGAACGTATATCGGTTAGCTCACCAGGATTCAAATTTACACCATTCTCGTAAATGTACGCCGTTATCAAAAAATCTAATATAGAATCACCCAAAAATTCCAATTGTTGATATGTTGAAGTTAATCGATTAGATAAATATGACGTGTGAGTTAAAGCTTGCAATAAAAATCCACGTTGCTTATATGTATATCCAAGAATATTTTCAATTTCATGATAGTTGTGTATTTGGTCGTCGATATCCTCATCCTTCACATTTTTGCCTACTTTCGGGCTTAATATGGATCCATCAAATAAATTGTCGATATTTTGGGGTATTATATTAAAGTAATTGATAAATTTGATCGAATTTTTTATACCGAAATTTTCAACACAAACTCCCAGTATGGATTCTACGCAATCAGAAATAGATTTATCACGAATATAGTGTTTCATTAGAAAATTATTTAACGATGAACTATCATCGTTAATTTCATTTTCCGCTATAATAGTCGTTAAAAAATTTTCAAGCGTTTTCTTATCGATGTCGCCTTTGATCATTTCATCAATATTTATATCCAGTTTATATAAATAGCTCGATGGTATTTCAAACTCTTTCATATATTGTATAATATCTTTCGGTACCGTAAATGATGGCGGAATCCAATCGTTTTTCGGACTAAACGGTAATACTTTCATAATTTCGGGCAACCCTCTTTCAATACCGCAGTATAATAAATTACGGTTTGATATAAATTGACTTCGTACCTTTGTTAAAAAGCCTTCATGCCATTCCGGATATTTGAAGTATAGAAACAAGGAAATGATGTATTTTAGATATGAATCACCCAGCAACTCATACCTTTCCATATCGAACACATCGGCCGAAGATGATGCCGTTATGGCTTTTATTAAATTTTTTAATTGAATCGATTTCGTATCACTTAGTTCTATCAACATAATCTTTGATCGTTCTATTTTATCACATATGGCTTTCAGCGGTGAATCTGGTTGTTTTACGTAGTCCATACCACTTGAAGAAGAAGGCTTATTGATTGTATCGTCTTCATCATTTATCGTTAATTCGTCCAGGGTCTTTGTAACAAAGGCATGATAAAAATCAATGTCGATTTGATAGACAGCTTCTAGGTTACGACCGAGATCGATTGGTTCATCTTGAACATTCCACGGTGTATCTAAAATATCGGCTAGCGATAAATAGTCGGTTGGCTTTATTTTATTTGGTTCCACGTTATGTGGATTAGGTAACAAGATTGCAATATTAGATGGATTTTGTTTGATGCCCATTTTATCATTTTCATCAGCAATATTAGTTTTATCAACATCCAATTTTTCAGGCACATAATCATATTCAACAAAAACGTTAACGCATCGATTTAGACAAACTCGTAAATTTTCAGTATTTAACATGAACTGCAACCGATGCAATATTGACGGTAATAATATTGCTTTCATCCACATACTAC
Organism: Tipula helvola; assembly: GCA_963556165.1. Taxonomy (NCBI): domain Eukaryota; kingdom Metazoa; phylum Arthropoda; class Insecta; order Diptera; family Tipulidae; genus Tipula; species Tipula helvola. Next base: position 151,788,724 of record OY744483.1, read on the forward strand.
CAGGATACATACAATTATAACAAAATTCCGGTACCAATGTCTCCGTTAAGAATGTTTTTTTATTTTTCGCCTTGTCTTCGATTGGATGTAATCGATTCAATTTTGACGTTAATCCCTTTACATTGATCAAAAATTGACTTGGTTGTGACACATTTAAATGATACCTCTGATTGTAATAACTTTCAAAACTGTCGTAATCATCATTTGGGAATGGTGAACCAGGTGTTAAGTTATCCAACACATTGGTTACGAGGTAGCGAGATTCATTATCCGTTATCGGACGATACCACGGAGTTACAATTTTATACAAATAATCATTCCGGTTGAAATTCAACTGTTTTCGTTCGGATATTGTTAATTCGCGCGGTTTGCTTAAATATTGAAAGTCCATAATTAATTTCCAATCGATTTCGTCGCCGATCATCGGAACAATCAAATATGAATTAAAAGTATTCATTTTGTTGAAAACGAGAAAAGATTTTGTCACGTGTAACAGATTCTTGAACGTCATAATATGAAAACGTTTTATTAAATGTAAATCGTTTTCCGATTTAAAAATAATTTCAATTGGTTTATCAGATATTTCTATATCGATATCACAAAACGACAAATATAACTTAAATTCGGGCAGCTTCGGGAGTAATTTTGTTGTGCATATTGCATAATTTTGATTATTCATTAGAAGTTCCTTACATATACTGTTCGCTTCGTATTCCTCTTCCATACATTGAAATAAATTGACCGACTTTATTTGTATTTTATACAAATAAGATATTTCATAGTCATTCGGACTGCATTCATTTAATTGTTCGGGATACTTTATATCATATGGACGAGAAATTTTTTTGGTTCCCACAATTCGAACACGATCACATTCATTATCAGCAGGATATTTATTCCAATGATTAAAATAAACATCGGTTAAATCAATCAGACGATTAGTCGGGCTAATTGGAAGAAGTCGTTCATTTAATTCACCTCTTTCATATAGTATTTTGCAAGCGTTGAACGCAGCAAATCTTTTAGCCATTTTGAGCGACGGGTGCGGTAATCCCTGTAATATTTCAATAAATTTAATTATGAACATTTTAGTAAAATTTGAACAATAAATAACAATATTTTTAAAAATTAAAACGACTGTTGTTACGAATTATCAGTTTCGATAGTTATTGCTTGTATTATGAATTTGAAGCTAAACAATCAATTGTCTAAAGCCTCATTTTTTTGATTTCCAAGTGAGTGTGAAAACGGATCCCGCGCAATAAATGACATAATGTTTTAAAAAACGAATATGAAAAAAAATATATATATTTCAAAGTGACATATCGAGAGAAAACGGGTAAAAAAATATTTTTCAAAACATCAGGAGATCCAAAACTTAGTGAACTTTTTCATTGGATGGATAACGATATGTGTGGACGATATTGCTTGTTACAAGCTATATGTTGTTACAATCTTAAACTTTGGAAGACAGTATTTCCACACACCGGACATGATTACTAGAAAGAAGCTCATGTGATTAAAGCATTACTAGAATGTTTAGTTTCATTAACGCAATTACAACAAAAGATCCAATGTTTCATTTCTTTTGGAAACTTCAAATAGAAATTTTACATAAAAAGTCAATACAACACGAAATGTTTGCAAAATAATAAAAAATAAAAATGTGGGAATCCGCGGTATTTAACTATATTTTAATTTTTTAACGTACCCTTATTTCATCTTTATGAATTGATTGCATCGGTAATTTTATATCTACAATCCGTAGATTTCTATCAAGAGGCATCGGGTGAAATACTTTCCAAGTAATTGTTGGGAATGAGAATTCATCGTGCGGTAGCACATTACAATATCGATTCAACAATGCTACAGCAGATACAACTTCCAATTTTGCGCCGGTCCTTGAAAAAAATGGTTTCATGTCATGTTGAAACAGTTCATTTTCAACATCTTCCTTCAACGGTGTCTTTCGATCAATTGTTTTTCCAACTAAACACTACAATTAGTAATAAATGTTGTATTTAAATAAATTTATTATCTTTTTTTATTTTAAATTCAAATACCTTTTTCAATTCTTCATCAATTTCCTTGAACGTGCGTAATTTTTCCAAATGTTTAGCATCCTCATTCTTTGGTATCATAAGAATATAGTTGCTTTTTTCACAACGAGCCCGACCTTTCGATTGAATATACGAACGAAAAGTTCCTGGAAAATCAAATGATATTACCAAATTGCACATTTGTAAATCAATTCCTTCTTCAAGAACGCTCGTAGCAACGAGACAATTTATTTCATTTTTCCGAAAACGTTCCATAGCTCGACGTGACCATTTTGTTTCTAATATACCTTCTATAGATTCCGGGATTTTATTTTGATTTCCAACCATAAAATCGGATCGCAATTTAAATAATGGATTCTCCAAAGAGTATAATTTTAAAATATGGTATAAACATTTAGCGGTATGACGCTTTTGAGTAAAAATGAGACATTTCATTTCATCGTCGAAATTTTTTTGTACATATTCTTCTAAATAAATAAACAATTGTTTGACTTTCCACGAACTGTAGTACAATATTTTCTCATATGATGTATTTAAATCAGACATTTCTTCGTTTAGTAAATGCGCAATTAGTTCCATACCAGTAATTAAGGCACGTATTAAGTATTTATGTGACGTTGACTGAGCTTCACGTCGTTTTAATTCTAATTCAACTATAACACCGAGTACAGCAATGAATCCACCAAAAGTTCCAAGTTCATCCATTTGTTTGAGAAAATCGCCTATTAGGTTTTTAATTTTTTTGATTGGATTACCGCGTCGATCTTTTCCGCTCGTTGTTTGGTCAACCAATATGTGTGCAGATCTTAATTCAACGGGCCATTCATCTATTAAATTCGTATACTTTCGAGTGATTAACTTAATTTTGTCAGAAAAATTCGAAGTTGTTTCGGGTTTATAAATAATGACCCCTTCAACAGCTTTAGTTGAATGACACACAACATCCTCTAAATTATCTTGCGAATTTACTGTTCGTACAACGCCATTAAATGTATTCTCAAGTCCTTCAATTAGTGGTATAATATTTTCTTTGGATGTTGTGTTGCCAATTAACATACCAGTTAGGCCAATGACACGTGGTTGCTGATTTAAAGGAATATTTTCAAATTGAGACATCAATTGGTGCATGGGATGTTCTCCAATTGCGTGATGACACTCATCAAATACCATTAAATTAAAATCGCTAATTTTCAGAAAACCAGCTCGGACAACATCGACAATAACTTGTGTTGTTGAAACGATTATCTGTAATATAAATAAATGTAAAGATCATATTTTATAATTTTATTCCTGTATTACATTGGGCCCATTCCATGTAAACTTTCTATCAGCCTTTTTTCTGTTCTGCTATCTGCTGTATTTCCTTGGTGAATCTCAAAATATTTAAAAGTATTTCAACAACAATTGCATATTTGGATTTAAACAATGAATTGTTATTGTAGGCCCGATTCTGCTTTCCAAAATTTTATGTTATGTTATTTTTGTTTCTGCAATACAAATTCAAATAGGAAGCGGGGAAATAAAATAACATTACATGAGTTTTAACGATTCAGAATCGGGCCCAATATCTCTTAAATTGTATTTGGATTTACCAAGGAAATACATATTTCTACGAGAACTACTTGGGTAAGTTTCAGATTTATGAAAAGTACTACTTAAGGGCCTAATCGACAAACCACAATTAATTCGCAAATACGACTAAATTGTCTCCTTTGGTATTTTTAAACCTCAATAAAATCACAGATCAAAATGTAGATTGAAGTTGTAGTCGTGGATATCGGCGAATACAAATAAATACAATTGACGATTAAAATGGAATTTATCATTTCTAATTTCGATTTAAATTTATTTATTTTAGGTCATAACAAATAATAATAAACAAAATACCTACATTTAGCAATAAATAATCATACCGATTTTCCATCGTCAATAGTAAAATAGCATAAAAGTATAATACTATTATACTATTATTCCTTGTCGGTTTTCCATCGCGCGCGATGAAGTTAACACCAATTATAGTTCTTTTTATGTGAACGTAGATATAATTCCTATTTTGAAAATTTTAACGTATATTCACAAATAAAAAAACAATTTTCCATGATTTTTAAAAATAAATGCCGATATTCACAATGTTAATTTCACAAAAATAACTTTAAATTCCATTATAATATTTGAACAAGCTATACAGATTGCGAATTGTTAAAATAATACACTGTCAGATAAATTTACAATGTTAAAAACACAATTTGCTACCTATTATATTTTTGATAGCTAGTATAACGAAATATTATAATTATACTATTATACTATGAACTTCGGTTTTCCATCGTCATAGTATAATAGCAAAATACTATTATACTATTATACTATGACGATGGAAAATCGGTATAATTAAAATTATTGAAGTTAGAATTTATTTGAAGAAATTTATTGTTTGAAAATTGTACTAGATTCCTGATTAAATTTGTTGTTTTATTCTGGTTTAAAAATATCGTATTCGAACATCAATTTCGAAAAAAGAGTAACTGCAACTAAAAGTTGCAGTTATGTCTATCGATTCGGGCCTTAGTGTTGTACCTCGTACACGAAAACTACCCATCGGCAATCTACCCAATACCAATTTGTTGTTAGAAATTAAAAGACTAGAGCTAAGGTTATTTTCTTAAATACTAAAAATTAAAGATTGGGCCCGATTCTGTAACGTTAAAATTTATGTTATGTTATTTTATTTCCCCGCTTCCTATATGAATTTGTATTGAAAAAACAAAAATTACATAACATAACATAAAATTTTGGAAGGCAGAATCGGGCCTGTTATAAGCAGAAATAATGCCCCGTATTCCGGCATCATAAAATCCATGTTATGTTATTTTATTTCCCCGCTTCCTATTTGAATTTGTATTGAAAAAACAAAAATAACATAACATAACATAAAATTTTAAATCCCAGAATACGGCCTATTAATAGTCTAGCGTTTGGTGCAATGCAAGTAGTTTATCTCTTCGTTGCTCCTAAATAATTTCAGCCTCACGAAACATGCCCTCATTCGCTGGAAGGTTATGACGGCACTTAGATTTTCGTTGGTAGAGATTTAATATAATTTTCAAATTAAAGTTTTGACTGTATATTACCCGGTATATTTCTCGGTTTGGCCCGGTTGCTACTGGTACCATTTGCCAGAAAGATTACGAGTCCAATCATCAATTAATTAATGTGGAGTTTTCTGGGACAAACAAAAAATGATGTACATAAAAAAAATGATTTACATCAATTTTGTGCTTACTAATGTGGAGTTCTAAGGTATTTTTAATAACCTAAAATTAAATATATTTTACGTATTATTCGCTTAGTTATAGTTATAACGACATTCATTTTACAAATGTTGGAATGGGCCCGATACTAATTTCAAAAATTTTATGTTGTTACGCAAAATCAACAAAAATGTTTATATGTACAAGCGGTACTATTGCGATACAAACACAAAAAATACCTGCTATTTCTGTAAGTGCCCAACCAGCGAATCAGTAACAACTTAACGAAATAATGCGATATACAGAAAGTGCATGTTACTGGTCAGCGAATCTTTTAGAACTTTTCATTCAGTTCAGCTGTCATTAACAGAGCGAAAATTAACGCGCAAACTGAAGGAAATGTCAGAATACATCAAAATTTCCAAAGCATACTTTTCTTAAAAATAATAAATTTTGATATTCATATTATAATTTTAATACTGTATTTGTCAGTTGTTACGGATTCGGTAGCCGATATGTCAAATATTCTGTAAGGAAATAATTTCGTCAAATTCTGTAAGGATTCTGAAGGCTGGAACAGCGAATCAGTAAGAAACCTTACGGAATTTAATGAAAAAAAATTTTTACAGAAAATTTGACATCTCGGCTAGCCAATCTGTAAGACCGGTTGGGAACTAATAACTAAGTAAATTGCATAATTTTGTACATATGCTGCGATGCACAAATCGAAAATTGAATAAAAACATGGCAAGAATTTAAAGAATTATAAGAACCATTTTTATTTCATTCATATTTCATAATGTCGCCGTATGATTCTTGTCATAAACATGTATCCACTAAACACTGCACTGATGATATCCATTTACCTATACATATTTAATTTGTTATTTACCATTTTACTTTATACAAATTAATATAACAAATATATTGTTATCCTATAATATGCTCATATTGAACTAATATCTAACCCGGTGCTAGGTTTTTTGACATTACCTTAAGTTTGAGCGAAAAACTTCGCTCTGTTAAGTTGGAGTAAAGTGACAACTAAATTTAACGAAACTTAACGAAAAGTTCTTAAAGTTTCGGTGGTCGGTTTTATGCAAAGTCCATATATCGTATTCTTACGTTAAGTTCTTACTGACTCGCTGTTCCAGCCTTTACTGATTCGCTGGTTAGTCCATTAGGCCCGTTGCACATTTCAGCTAAGCTAAGCGAGAAATACAGTTTTCGTTAACTTAGTTAACACGTTAATCGCCATGTCAGTCGTATGTGTCTGACACTAAGAATTTCTCCATGGGCCATGTCAGTCATATATGTCTGACATACGGGATTTAGTACATAGAAGACCACGTCAGTCACTGATATCCGACGCAAACGATAAATTTGCTTTATCTTTCAAAAGCTTAGCCTTCTTTGAGCAAAACCTGAAAATTGCTTGGCTTACTACGGAAAAATAAATATAATAGACTTAGTTATATAATGCTATATTAGGCATTTTCGGAAATAGACCAAAGTAACTTCAGAGTAAGTTTTAATTTTTATTATGTTGGTAACAAAGTTACTCAAGTTACCTTTCACATACAAAAAAGTAAGATAGAATTTTGAGTGCGTTTGTTTCATGAAGTTACTTTTTTCAGTACTGAAGTTACTTTGATCGTTCGTAAATAGATGGGTAACTTTAATGTTTAAAACTTACTATGAAGTTACCTTGGTCTATTTCCGAAAATGCCTGTTACACTTGAAAAATTACATTTCAATAATTTTTATTTTGATAAAAGAAATTACATTGACTTATTATGTTGCCCAAAACATTCTAAGCAATAAAAGAGGTTTTGTTAGCAGTCTGAGCAATAAGTTGAAACTTTTTTCCCCCTTTTTTTGCTGCTTCTCGACCTTCTGCTTCTTTTTATTTGGGCATAACATCTAACGCACATTCTTCTGCTTTTCTTCTTTTTAGAACTAAACATTGTTTTTAGCATATGAGTTGAAGTTTTTCGATTTTCAGTTATGTCCGAACTTAATCTAAGCATATCAGTAACCAAATTTTCACGAAATTGTCATATTTCTTTTCGTAATTATGTAGTATCTAAATTATGTAATAAAATTACCATGGCGCAGAGGAAAACTTTGTTGAAATTATTGTTTAGCTGGGGTTGGGTACGGTTCACCGCCTCATGGTTTACCGCCCATGGTTCGCCGCTTAACAGTTCACCGCACACGGTTTACCGACAGCAAATTTCACCGCGACGGTTTACCGACAGCAAATTTCACCGCGCACAAAAATAATTAACTGGCAACAAATTTATAAATAAAAAAATTAAATTAGTTTTAAAATATTCTGGAAAATGGAGATCCCTAATTTAACTTAGGAGCCAGGATAAGCAAACATGTCGCACTGCGTGCCGCACGTAGGTGCGGATTATATATAGAATCTATTAATGACACTGCAATATTTTATATCGATCCCCCATCAAATATTAATATTTTCTTGTATGCCCGTTTAAATTGTCCCAAAAAAAATTATAGTGAAAACGGTAAATCGTAAGCGGTGAACTATTATGACGGTGAATCGTAAAAACGGTAAATTAAGCAGGCGGTATAACGTAAAGCGGTGAGCTTATTTTCGCGGTGAACCGATTCAATCCCGTTTAGCTGATAACTACGCTTATACACAAATACATTGTTGATTTTACATCTTCCTATTAAAATTTTGTGTTTACAACCTTGAGAAAAGAATTTAACTCACATTTTTTTTTTATTTTTTTATTATATTATAATACAATCTGTGGATTTTTTAAAATCCAGTGTCGACTGATAACAATTTAATATATTTACAACATTAATACATATTTAAAGGAAAAAAGAAAAACTAACATTAATAAAACAGAAAATTACAAGATAAATGTAATATATGTACATAATTACATGCTACACTTGAAAATGCAACAAATCATTCACACTCGAGGACTTGAACAAAAACGATTTCAGTCCTAGCTTAAATATATTGAATTTATGAGTGCCTTTTAAATCATCTGGTAGGCTATTGAAAATTTTTGGAGCCAATATTTGAAACGAGTTTTGGTAGTTTGTTGTTGTAAATTTTTCTAGCCGTATGTACTGCTTATTTCTCAAGTTGTACTTGACTGTAACATGAGACTGAGTGTCCTTAATAGAAAAAAATGATTTCATTACTTTGTACACAAATAGATGTCTAATGGGGAAAATTTCCAAAAACTCAAATAAAGGCCACGAAGCCGATAGCCTTGTTGAATTGAGCATAATCCGAATAACATGTTTCTGAGCAATAACAAGTGGGTAAATTCTAGTATTATAAGTTCCTCCCCAGCATATTAAACCATAGGACAATCTTGATTCAACTAGCGCAAAATAAATAATTCTTAGGACTGCTAAAGGACAGGCTGAACGTAAAATATAAAATTTTCGAATTACAGCATACAAATAGATACGCAATACAGCTATTAGCTTAGCTGAATTGTACAACGGGCCTTAGCGTCGTAGCTTCATTTTAAATTGTAGTTTGGATCAAAAACAGTATAAAATATCACTAATTACAGAAATAGTAGGTGCGTGCGTCACAGAAATAATACGGCTTGTATAAACATTTTTGTTGGTTTTGTGTTACGGTATTTTTGTTTTCTCGATACTAATTCTTATTGACGATTGTAAAAGTAGAGAAAGCGCCTCTCGAGGAAAAAATTTAAAATGATGCACCTGATAAAATGACATTTGTCACAAATGCGACGAAAGAAAATTAAGCAATGCGGTAATTAAAAATTGTTTTTATAGTCTAAAATAGGAATTATTTACAATTATAAGCAATCCGGTAAGTAAAACTTGTGTTTACAGTTTAAAATTGGAATTGTTTACAATAATTTCAAAAGTCAAATTATCAGGTAGCTCAGTTTAAAAATGTTCCACTAGGTGCAATCCGTGATGCTCCAATCGTCAATATTTATGTGGTGCAGCAGGAATGATGAAATCAACATGTTGAAATCTATTGTGAAAAATTGACTGAGCTGACTTGAAGTTGAAAAAAGACAGAATTTGACTGATGTGGATTCGACTGGTATTTTGATACCAGAAACCAGTATCAAATGAGACCCAGTGTGGATTGGCGGATAGATACTAGCAATTAATTTAGATTTTATTGTAAGAAACAGACAAAAAATAAGTCACAGATTACTTATTTAATAAATAATAGCGCTGGCAGACTGCGATTTTATAAATCCGAGTGAATTTTTCGAGTTTAGCCGTAGTGTGTCAACTTCAGGTTTAACTAATCTCGTTTTATTTTAAATTTAGTTTATAAATGGGTGTGTACTAATTACTAAATAAAGCCTGTATTCCATGAGGAAAATTGACTGATAGTCAAAAAAAACGAAAAGAGAAAAATAATCTGATGCTCCATATGAGAGACAAATGCAACGCTTTTCGTAGTTTTTATTTTATAGCAAAACAATTTTGCTACAAGTCAATTTTTCTCATGGAATACAGGCATAATTGTGCAAGGTCTTTATGCGGAAAATGTTTAAGTGGCAGATGTTTTAACATCATTGAAATTTTGTAAATGTTTGTGTACATATGTAACTAAAAAATAATTTGTGGAACTTTATATATTGTACAAAATTATTATTTTTTAAATTATGTTTTAAACAACCACTACGAAAATAAACAATTTAATGGAAAAGCGTTTGGTATTTGTTTTAATATCAATCCGAACAATGGACTATAGTATTTTAAGTTTATCTAAATTCCAGTATGTGAACGCAATCGGATTAGTAGTAGATTACCTAAACGGGTTAGGAAAGCAAGTTCAGCAAAATCGCAGCCTGTAGGCTAACTCTCCGCAAGTAAGCAAGTAAAGAAGTGAAAAGAGCGTTAGTGTAATTTTAGAGTTAACTCGACTCGACGCTACAATTTGTTTTACATTGGTTGCGTTCACTGCAAAAATTGTTGTCGGTGTGGTGTGATGTTAGAAATTTCAAATAAACATCGGTGTCAGTCGGTGTAACTTTAAAATCCAGTGAACGACATGTTGTTATTTTCTGTCAATTGTAAATTTTGAAGCAAACTTCATTTTGTTATTTGTTGTCAATCGTAAATTTTTTTCAGTAGAGCAAACTACATTTGGCTATTATTTTGTGTTTTAATAAGATAATAACGCGTATTTATAATGCGTGATACAAATAAAATAGTATATTATTCAACGAGCATATAATGATAGCTGTTATTCACGAAGATGAAGTTTGCCGACACGAGCCGATAGGCGAGTGTAGTAAATCATCTGATACTGTTTTCCAGTTACACAAAAAAAAAACCCGGGCGAAACCGGGGCGATAGCAGCTGTCATTCGTCGCCCGGTAGAATTTTTCGGGGCGATTACTAACACAATTACATTTTAAACGTCATTTAAATAAAAACTAAATATATTTAACTAAATTAACACGAAAAAAATCTTTCATTGCAATATTAACGTAGAATTGTTAAAATAATTTGTATACACATGCAAAAAACAAAAAATTACGGAAACCGCATTTTTTGCTGTTCCAGTTGAAACGTCAAAAAACTAATAGGCTAGTTATATAGCCGAAACCGAAACGGAATGAAATGAAACGAACGAATTGATTGTATGAAAACCTACTAGACCAGTTATACAGAAGAAACGGAATGAAAACGAACGGACGAATTGATTCAATTCAATTTGCTTTCGTTTCGTCTTTGCGGTTATACACTATCGGTTTTAATTTATTTTGCTATCCTTAGTAGCACTTTGTCAAATTGTCAAAACAAACTAAATAAAATACAAAATGGATTCAGACGTCGAGGTAGAATGCATCGATGCAGGTTTTTGAACAAAAAAAAATTGATTGAGTCGCGCAAATCAGTGTATATAACTGAATTATTATTAAGTATTAATTATTTTTGCAGCAAAAGTTTTAGGTTTAGAAAGTAAAAATTCCATTTTGCCTCTGAATTGATTTATTTAGCTTTACACGCCGATACATGTATTCTTTATTAGCAATAATATATTGATTAATAAAAAACATCCATTTTTTGTGCGCGGGAATAAATTTTTGAAATAAAACCATTTTCAAAACGCCAAAAAACGTTTTCGTCAATTCGTCTATATAACCATGTCTCTTTACGTCTTTCGTTTTACTCCGTTTCGTTTTGTTTCGTTTCCGTCTATATAACCAGCCCATAACCCGGTTTTGCCCCGGTTTCGCCCCGGTTTTTTATTTTTGTGTAACTGGAAAACAGTATAAGTGAATAACAGCCATTATATGCGAGTATAATACGATACTTTGTCCACGACCGACAAATATCATTGTGTTTTATAATCAAATCCTCTAAATACTCCTCAAATAATTTTCGTCGACATTTTGACGTCACAGTTGAATAATATTAGTCGTGTTCCAGTCGACCACTTCAAGTACTTATGAGTACTTAGGTTTGTGTCTTTGCTTAAATTTAACTACTCGTAACTGCTCTTGCATTCTGGCAAGAGCAGTTACGAGTAGTTAAATTTAAGCAAAGACACAAACCTAAGTACTCATAAGTACTTGAAGTGGTCGACTGGAACACGACTAATGAAAATGGCAAGAGACTACTAGATACAATTTCAAAAATTAAATAATTTACTTGGAAATATTGAATAATGAAAGAAAAGACTACTAGATAAACTAGCAGTGAATAATGGATATCATTATAAGTGATGAAACAAACGTATAATGGGTATATTATACGTTAGTCGTGGACAAAAATTATTATTTCCATTGCTATAGAGCAATAAAAAATATAACAAATCCAAACCAATATAACAAATCCAATACAAGCCAAATCATTTTATTTTTTTTAAATTTTATTTAAAATTCGGCATAAAATTAATTTTAATTTGTTTACATAAAGCGCTCAAAAATGTTTGACGTTTAATTTCGATTTTTGTGTTATTTTTCATTTTGGTCGTTTCCTCGGGTTTGACGTAAAATTTAACGAAATGAAGTTAGAATCCTAAGGAATTGACGTGCAGTATCATGATATTTTTTATCACGTTTGCCCGAGGAAACACGCTCATTGCTTGCTACTACAGTCAAAAAATGTCGATTTGTGTCGACGACAACATATGCAGTGAACACCAAGTTGTCATAATATACTGTCACATCTTGGTGCTCAGTGAACGACAAGTTGTCAAAAAATGTAACTTTTAGTAACATTTTGTTGGGCAGTGAACGCACCCATTGAGTAGAGCTAACTTCAATCCATTTCGAGTGAAAAGTAACATAAATAGTTCAAACAATGTTGAACCAAAAAACAAACATATTATTTAAACTATAAACGATTACAAACCTGATTTTTTTCAAATTCATCACGCCACCTGTCTCGCTTCCACTTATCTACATTTAGATCACCGCTATAAGAACCAACCGTATACGGTAATAATTTACTGATGTATTTTGCTTGCTGCGAAACCAGCACAACCGTATTCACAAGAAAAACTGTTCTTTTCCCACCTGCACTTAAAGGACTTAAAAAAAAAAAAAAGATAGTAATTAATAGTAATTTTCGAAGATATACTTTACTAATCTACTTCCGAGCGAGTAGAGTAAATTCATAGTAATTTCGCCGACTCTAGATAAGGTTACAACAGCAACAAAAATTTAAAAAATGAAGTTTTAACGCATGCCTACTAACTAAATCCTTCTCTTTCATCTATATATTGCGCACAATTGGTTTCGATCAAATTTTGGCGGTTAAACATATTTCTCAACCCTAATGTCTCAGCCAACTTAATTATGGGGCAGAATACGGGCCTCGACAACATAAAAACCATCATTAGAACTTATGTACTCAATTTGAAGATAGTAGACTTCAATCATATAAAAAATTATCCATTTTAACCTTAATTTTTTCTACAGCTTCAAAAATTTTGACGGTACTTAATAATAACCATTTTTTACTTTAATTTGAATTCATTAATTAATTTGAATTAATAAATTAATTTGTGTGGGTTGGCTACAAAATCTCGGTTTTCAAAATCTCGGTTTTTATAAATTTTGGAAAAGGGGGATTTTACTTTTAAAACTAAAATAACCAAAAATTATAAATTCTGGAAAATGGAGAATTTAATTTTAATATGGAAATATCAAAAAAAAAAAATTAATTCTGGAAAAGGGGAAGTTAATTTTGAAATAAATATAAATAAAAATCGAGATTAAAACCGAAATTTATAAAAACCGAGATTTTGAAAACCGAGATTTTGAGACGCTCCATTACGAGATTGTTGGGAAGCAAGAGAGAAACGGCAAAGATCGACAACTTCTGTGGAAAGATCACCCAGAGGAGAGTCGGATGAGCAAATGGCAACAGTCGGGAAAGTGGAGAGATTACAAGTCAGTTTGGGTTGCTCCATAACTTTGGAGTTGTTTGTCAGTTTGGGTTGCACGAGGCGGTAGCAGCGTGACAATCAAGGGCGATGTTGACAGAAGAAAGTGTATCATTATGCTAGATACTGGAAACTGGAGCAACTTATACGATTGTCCGGGAGGACTTGATTGCAGCTTGCTGATGGATTAAAATTAAGAATGGCAAATGGAGATAGTGCGATAATAAAAGATAAAAAGATCGTGAACATAAAGCTCAGTGAAACGTTATCCATCTCTAAACTGATGACCGTACAAATAAAATAAATTTCGTATTTAAATAAACCATAGTAAATAATTACGTATTTCATTATATCAAAATATACGAATAGTTCGAATTCATTTAGTTGTTTATTTTATTTTATTTTTATGGATGGAAAACTTATTATTATTAGGAGCTGAATATATTGTAAAAATGCATTAAAGAATCGAAAAAATGTTTGTAAGTGGTACAAGCTCTTCACAGAAAGCCAATAACACAGCATTCACAATGTAAAAACTTTTTACTTTTGACTTACAGGTTTTGTATGAATTTCCAACATAACGAGCAAAAATTTTTATGTTGTCGTTTTTATTATTTTAACATAAGTATTTTTAAGACCGGATTTATGTGACCAAAACTTAAAGCCTTAAAGCATTGCCACATGCCATAACTACAGACGTTTTTCTAGAAACAGATTTTCCATTTATGATTAAATGGATCCATATTTTGTATTTAAAATAATGATAAATAATTTAAACTAACTCAAATTATTAATTAAAATAACAAATTTATAATAACTTTACAATTTTAATTGAAAAATAACCATTTAAGTCAAAATCCGTTTCCGGGGAACGGCAGAAACGAAAAATGATCATTTTTCAATTAAAATTGTTAAATTATTGTAAATTTCTAATATTGATTAATAATCTGAGTTATTTTATATCATTTATCATTATTTTAACCACAAAATATGGAGCCATTTAATCATAAATGGAAAATCTGTTTCTAGAAAAACGTCTGTAGTTATGTCATGTGGCAATGCTTTTAGGCAGGCCACACACGTACAGTTTTAACTGACAGTTTTAACTGTACAGTTAAAAAAGCCAGTTAAAACTGTACGTGTGTGGGTATTTCAGTTCAGTTAAACTTAACTGTACAGTTTAACTGAGAACTTTAAAATTTTTATATTTTTAACTGAAACAATTAACTGAACTGAACGTGAGTGGGGGTTTAACTGCACAATTCTCAGTTTTGTGTCGAAATTTTGAAATGAGAGTAGTTGTATTTTCATACAATAATTAAAATATTGAATTACAGAACTAGTTCGACTATTTATATAATTTTCATTTTATTTTGAAGTAAATAAAAATTAATTACGGTTAAAAAAGTCTGGAACATCTACAGACAGCATTTATAAGCCGGGTCTTTGGTATTACGACCTGTTGGATCGTTCCGCTCATTCAAATCCATGATAATAACTGAAGTATTAGACTGAACGTGTGTGTGCATCTCAGTTCACAGTTAAAACTGACAATTATAACTGCACAGTTAAAACTGTCAGTTAAAACTGTCAGTTAAAACTGTCAGTTAAAACTGTCAGTTAAAACTGTCAGTTAAAACTGTACGTGTGTGGCCTGCCTTAGACAGACTATGGTTTAATAAATCCGATTTAGTGAATTTTCGAGATTAGCCGTAGCTAGATTTACAGTTTTTATGATTTATTTTGAGTTTAGTGACTAAAACGATTTAATGGGAGTGTAGTAGCTTGACAAATATTATGAAAACAATAACAGTTTAAGTGTATTAACCGTAATTCAAAACGAGTTTAGCTAAATCGGATCGCCTTTAAAGCACCGCAAGAGGAATCACGATCGCCACTAGTTAAAGGTGAACAGCAATTCAGCGTTTATTTTTGTGTGATATTTTTGAATTATTTTGCCGCTGAATAAAGAAATATATCTTTCATGTGCAATAAAAGATTGTTTTGGACCGAAATCAACAACAAAATTGTCCAAATATATATTTTTTTGATTGCTGTTCACCTTTAACTCTAGTTTCAATATCGTCCACCAGATGTCAGCCACTTTGCGTTAAAAAGCGAATAAATTTACTATGGTCTCTTTTCGAATGTGCTAATTCTTAGTTTCCACCGACAATTCCGTTGTATTTTTTACAATGGGAAATATTATTTTTTTGCGGTTGTATCGATGTTTCTTTTGTAAATGGATTTGTAATACAATTATAATTGGAATTGTATTAAACCTCAAAACTTATAAATACATATACAAACGAAATACCGACGCAATCGTAAAAATTAATAAATTTCCCTTTGTAAAATTTACAACGAAATGTTCGGTGGAAACCAAGACTAAGTATTATACTATTTTGCTTTTATACTATCTACATGTAAAGCCAGTTTTAACTCTGTGGTTTTAATTTTTTTTTTAATTAGCTGTAAATACAAATAAATATAAAAACATTAGGATCAATATGAATTAGACAAATTATTTTGTATTTCTTTGAAATATCTCTCAAAATTCATTTTCGACCTTTTACCTACTTCAAAAATGTCCGCTAAGGTGCTTTTTCAATTTGAATTTGCACCCCAGTATTTTGTTACGAAATTAAAAAAAATAATTACTGTGAATTTACTTATCTTTTCCAAAGTAGATTATGTATAAAATTAGGGGAATCCCAAATTAAATTAAATATATTATACTCACCGCTCTAATTGTTTACCAAAGTGTTGCATCGCTAATATTGCGATATAAGTTTTACCTGCTCCTGTTGGCAAATACACTATTGTGTTTTGCTTAATAATATATTGAAGCATTTCATATTGGTACCCTCGAGGTTTGTATTTATCACTTTCGCTTTTTGACTCTTCTCCATCGCCACAGAAATCCTGTTATTTAATAAAAAGAATTTATACATTTTACTTTATATGAAGAAAACATTGGCTTTGGCTTACCGAATCATCAAAAACTCGCTCCACTTCCATTATTTGAACTTTAAATAATTATACGATTTAATTAAATAATTATACAATTTAATTATACAATTTAATTAATTTAAAAGTTTCATTTAGTTCACATTCACAAATATACGATTCATCGACTGGTTGATCTTGATAGTCACTTGTTTTTCTTTCTATTTTTACTGATATAATGTTCAATTGTTCAAATGTTTGATGCAAAATGCAATCGGAGAGTGCAATAAATTTTGATGTTGCTTCGTGAAAATGAATTTAATTCATTTGACAATGACGTGGTTTTTAAGTTTTTATGATTAGGATAAGTACATAATCTAATCACTAATTATGTTGAAATTATGGATAAACAAATATGTATATTGTATATAACTGACAGAAAAAATTAAATTTATGCTAACAATTAAAATTCAGTTAAAATTAAATTCAGTTAAATTCAATTAAAATTAGAAATAATAACAGAATATTAATTTAATAAAATTGCAACCTTGCATTATTGTATTTGCCCTATTCAAATCTAAGATGATGTTTAATATGTACGAACATATATAATTTTTTTTAACATTATTTAACACCGCCGTATAATGTGATATAACTTAAAAAATGCTTTAAATACTTATTATTGCTTTATTAAATTTATTGTTTTTTAAATCACAAAATATTAAACAAAACTCATTTACATTGAAATTTGCCGACAAATTTGAAGTTATCAAAATCACACATACAGATACAATTGAATAATGAATAATTTTTGACAAGTATTCATTTTGCAAGCACGTTCATTTTGGTAGACCCAGTAGGCAATCCATCTAGAAAACGAATGAGGCATGCAAAAAGAATTTTGTTTTGTTTCCGCTCATCAGATGTCATTACCGTCGAGGTAAAATAAAGTTTCACGTTTAACGATTTACAATTAAAATGAATTTTTGAATGAAAGTACGTAATAGGTTATTATTTTAATACAATTCTGTGGTCACAAATCATAGTGGCTTAAAGTGAGATAAGCCATTTTACGTATTATCACAAATTCGAAACCTCCAAACTCGTTTTCATATCATATCAATTTTTTGTAATATTCCGGTGACTACAAATAACCGTAATAATCATTTAAAAAGCAAGAATTCAAAAAACTCATACGATTTTGAACGACTCTTAACTTTAAAAACGTTTTCCTGAAAAATGCGCATTTTTCACTTAAGCCACTATGATTTGTGACCACAGAATTAATCATAACTTATTTTATGAATATGTAACATCTGTTTTTATCGGCACGACATATAAAGATTTTAAAATATACAAATTGTTTTGTGTTATTCAAATACTCAATACAGTTTCGACACAGAATACCCAGAAGCGACATAACGCGGTTTTTATATGGGGAAAAGTGGACTCATTTTTTTGACCTTGGTTTATAGAAGGTAAGATTTTCGGTATTAAATTATCGTTCAGTGGCTGAAAATTCAAAATTAACATGTAAAATATAAGGTAAGAGCAAAAATTTCTTGGTCCACGTAATGTCGGTTCTGGTTGTTTATTATTCTGTGGTTTCGATACAAAACACTAATGACATTTGACATTCTAACCTGTACCGTGGGTGCTGCATTTCAAAACAGCGGCAAATATTGTTACTATAAGAATGCCCCATCACAACGCCTTGAAGGCGCCCGTATGCCGATAAACTTCAGGTTTTTTAAAGGGGGTTTTATACGATACTACATGTCGTAAGACAAAGTACGATGGCAAACTAACGGTAAATTTTGATTTGCTTTTACACTGAATAACATGTTGGATAGACTTCATTATTCATTATTCGGCAAGCAGTAAACATGTGAACAAGGGAAAAAATCAAATGCCCGAGCGATGACTGCCGCATTGGTTGCAGCTTTTATAATCCATTATTAAAAATGCCATTACTAAAAATGTTTGTAAAAACTTGTTTGTTTTTAATTGTGCCCTGCGATGTGAACATGTCAAAAAAAATTGTTGATAAAATTTACCAAGTCCGACATACATTCGTTTACATGGTCCAACATACCAGACAAACCGTCAAAAAATCAAATAAATTTGATTTTCATCGGACATGTCCATTAGACCGTAGTTTTTAGCTTTTACACGATCGAACTTTCCGTCTTGTCGAACATGTCGTCCAACATGTAGTATCGTATAAAACCCCCTTAACACGCAGTCTACACTAAAAGTTAGTTTTTTTTATCTTTTTAGTAACTTTAATGACCAATGTACCAATTTTGTTTTTTTTTTGCTTTTGCTCCAAAGAAATATATACAGAATATAATGCCAAGAAACAAATTTAAATGAAAATATTTTCACGAAACGCCAAAAATGCGCTAAAAAGAAAAAAAAAATCAAAATAAAGCAAGAGCAAAAAAACCAAAATTGGTACATTGGTCATTAAAGTTACTAACAGAGCATTCACAATGCAAAAACTTTTTACCTTTTACTTACAGGTTTGTATGAATTTTCAACTTGACGAACAAAAATGTTTACTCGTTATGTTGGAATTTCATACAAACCTGTAAGTCAAAAGTAAAAAGTTTTTTCATTGTGAATGCACTGTAAAACGATAAAAAAAAACTAACTTTTATGTGATTTTCCAGCTGCAACAAATTTGACAGATAAAAAAACCCGGGCGAAACCGGGGCGATAGCAGCTGTCATTCGTCGCCCGGTAAAATTTTTCGGGGCGATTACTAACACAATTACATTTCAAACGTCATTTAAATAAAAACTAAATATAATTAAATAAAACAGTCGCAATATAGATCTTGAAGAGTGAACATCTTTATTGAGCTGGTGGTCCCGGGTACTGCGTAATATACGTAAAAGGCCCGTTATATCGTGTACAAAAGCGAGGGTATCACAAATATCAGCTCAATAAAATAGATAGTGGTGCTGGGTACTGCATTTTTAATGTCTAAGGCCCATATATCCGTGCTAGTCGGTGGTATCACAAAGTGCGATTCAGTGTATGATAAAAAAGATTTAGGGCGTCCATTTCTTCTAGAAGTTTTGGATTAACCCGCTTGAAAGTAAAGTGTTGGGTCATATACAGCTATTATTGCTAGTCGACCTGAGCAAACGAAAAAAACAACAACAACAACAACAACAATATAATTAAATAAATTAACACTTAAAAAAATCTTTCATTGCAAAATTAACGTAGAATTGTTAAAATAATTTGACAATTAATACATATACACATGCAAAAAACAAAAAATTACGGAAACCGCATTTTTTGCTGTTCCAGTTGAAACGTCAAAACACTAACCCGGTTTTGCCCCGGTTTTTTTTTTTTGTGTAACTGGAAAACCACATAAGTGTAGACTGCGTGTTAAAACACCTGAAGTCTATCGACATACGGGCGCCTTGAAGGGGCGATTTTTTGTTCAAAATGCACGTGTATGTAAGTACATACATAACGACATTTAACGGTCAAGGTAGTTTACACCACGAAATATTTAGTGAACTGACTAAATAGCGCAAATAACTTATATATATATATATATATATATATATATATATATATATATATATATATATATATATATTAGGGTGGAGTGAAAAAATTTTTTTTTTACAATTTTGGTACGGGGGCCTTTCCGAAAGTTACTTTATAGTGTCGTTAATGACTGGTTAAAATAGTTTTAAAATTCATTAAAATTTAGCGGTGGTATTTTCCAATTGAAATTTTTCTTTTAGCCGAATTAAACTAGACTTTCATTATACAAAAAATCCTGAAGTACATGATTCTTTAGAAATCGATAGAATACCGTTTAATAATTGAAATTACTAACGTCTCGAATGCCACTCCTGTGATGAACGCCCACTATCCAGTATTAGGGAGAAGAAACAACATTTTGGCCAATCACTTTTTACTTTCTTTTGCGTAAGTAAAATAAAGTACACAAATCACGAAAATGTTGAACCTTGACATTATTGGTAATTTATCGATTTTGGGGTCCTGCGAGTTCGAAAAATTAGGTTTTTTTTGTCGGTCTTTAAGTTAAAAATCTTCAATAAGTTGAAAAAACATACTTTAAATGGAAAATACCATCGGTAAATATTAATGAATTTTAAAAATATTTTAACCAGGTGGTTTTGGCACTAAAAGGTAACTTTTGGGGGGCCCCCCTAATTTTTGTTTTTTTCACTCCACCCTATATATATATATATATATATATATATATATATATATATATATATATATATATATATATAAGTTATTTGAAATAGCGACCTATTTATTTAGCGACCGGTTAATTCACAAGAAATATTGACGATTATAAAAGTAGAGAAAGCGCCTCTCGAGGAAGGAAGTTAAAATGATGCACCTGATAAAATGACATTTGTCACAAATGTGACGAAAGAAAATTTAGCAATGCGGTAATTAAAAATTGTTTTTATAGCCCAAAATTGGAATTATTTACAATTATTAGCAATCCAGTAAGTAAAAATTTTGGTTACAGTTCAAAATTAGTTGTTCACAATAATTTCGTTTACAATAATTTTGTTTACAATAATTTTGAACGTCAAATTATCAGGTAGCTCAATTTACTAATTTTCCACTAGGTGGAATCCGTGATGCTCCAATCGTCAATAGGTCGCATTTGGGCCATATGTCAAAAATTAAAATATTTAAATAAATGTATTTATATTTAATATTATATCATTTTGGCATTTATTGATTTTAATTTTAATATTTTTATTTTTATTTATTATTTGTAATGTAAAAATGATAATTATAATTTCATCTATTGAAAAATTCGCAATTCCTTAGGGCAAACCGTTTACACCATTTTCTTGTTGAACTACTTTATGTCAGAGGTGGGATGTTGTAACATCACTTTCGATTCAAATTCGATAGAGTTTATTGTAGTCTTTGGGCATTTTACAACAACAATGCCGTATATTTTCATTCCGGAATGAATAATTTCATTCCACTGAGAAGTAGGTATAGGACGTGTTATCGTTTAGTTTAGTGATCACCCTCAGATTGTGTGTATGGGATTTCATATAAATAATTTTTTTAAATCTTAGTAGAATTTATTTGCATAATTGCTGGCACTCATATTACTTCATAAAAACCTATAAAAGCCTTTATAAAATAACACAAATTATATACTTTTTTAAATTTCAAAAAAATTTTAAAAATTATTTTATTGTGATAAAGTGTGTGGTAAAGTGACAAGTTTTTTAAAAAAATGTCAATATACACACAAATTATATCTTCATACCTTTTGCTTGATATTTGAAGTTAAATTTATTTTTAACTAAAATAGAAAAATATTTATCAATTCAACCCATACAATCAGTTACATAAATTTAATAAATTAATTAAAACCATTGATTATTTTAAATTTATTACGGCTTGCGTTACATAGGATTTCTGTGTAAATGTTTGACACTTGAGTTTTTATCCCCGACTTGACCTGCACCATGCGTCAAACACTCAAAGTAAAAACATCCCTTATAGGAGGATTTTTCAAGTAGTAACAGAGTTCGCATATAGATGGTGTGTCTGGGATTTAGTATTAAAAAAATTAAATAAATATTAATAGGACTAATTTGTAACAATGCAGATACAAACGTCTCATCACAAAAACTAATAAATTATCTTTATAAAACAACAATATTCGTATCTTGACATGTTTTACTTAGAAATACAACACTAAATTTATTTTAAATAAAATAGAAAAATAGTTTCCAATTAAAGTTAAAATGTATTCATTAACATTTTATAAATAAAAACCTCTTACAAAATTCCAATAAATCAAGAAATATCATTCATAAATAACAATTTATTTGTGTTTGTTTTGCATAGAAATTCCTATGTAAAAGTTTGAAATTTGCACTTTTATCCCAGGACAACGACGCACCATGCAGCAGACACTCGAAATAAAAACTCGCCCTTATAGGAGGAATTTTTACTTAGAGTGTTTGCTGTATGGTGCGTCGTTGTCCTGGGACAAAATCTCAAATGTCAAACATTTACATAGGAATTCCTATGTAATACAAGTGTAAATAAATTGTTATTTATGAATGATATTTCTTGATTTATTGGAATTTTATAAGAGGTTTTTATTTATAAAGTGGTAAAGAATACATTTTAACTTTAATTGGAAGATATTTTTCTATTTTGTTTAAAATAAATTTAGAGGTGTATTTCTAAGTAAAACATGTCAAGATACGAATATTGTTATTTTATAAAGATAATTTATTAGTTTCTGTGATGAGACGTTTGTATCTGCAGTATTTCAAATTAGTTTTATTAAAATTTACTTAATTTTTTTAATACTAAATCCCAGGCAAACCATCTATATGCGAACTCTCTTACTAATTGAAAAATCCTCCTATAGAGCGAGTTTTTATTTCGAGTGTCTGCTGCATGGTGCGTCGTTGTCCTGGGATAAACGTGCAAATGTCAAACTTTTACATAGGAATTTCTATGCAACTCAAGTGTAAATAAATTGTTATTTATGAATGATATTTCTTGATTTATTGGAATTTTGTAAGAGATTTCTATTTATAAAGTGTTAATGGATACATTTTAAATTTAATTGGAAAATATTTTTCAATTTTATTTAAAATAAATTTAGAGTTGTATTTCTAAGTAAAACATATCAAGATACGAATATTAGCCGCATCTCTTGACGCATTAGTGATCCGGATCAGATCAAAGTTTACATTGAAAACAACAACAAAAATTTAATATTTGTTGTTGTTTTCAATGTAAACTTTGATCTGATCCGCATCACTAATGCGTCAAGAAATGCGGCTATTATTGTTTTATAAAGATAATTTATTTTGTATCTGCATTTTTACAAATTAGTCCTATTAATATTTATT
The DNA here is from genome assembly GCA_963556165.1 of Tipula helvola. Classification (NCBI taxonomy): domain Eukaryota; kingdom Metazoa; phylum Arthropoda; class Insecta; order Diptera; family Tipulidae; genus Tipula; species Tipula helvola. The sequence continues at coordinate 151,812,311 of OY744483.1, forward strand.
TAATTTGTTTAATACTAAATCCCAGACACACCATCTATATGCGAACTCTCTTACTAATTGAAAAATCCTCCTATAGAAAATTTATCTTCTTCACGTAGTTGTAGTGTTTACCACTAGAGTTCAGAGATGGTAGTGTCGAAAACTAATATTTATGACACAGTTTTCGACACTTTTTGACACGAGTTCTTGACAGTCTTTCAAAAAATGTGTTTTCGACACTTTTTGACACGACTTTCTGACACGACTTTTTGACAATGGAAATAATTGAAAAATATAAAATTTTAGATTCATTTTCTTTAAGAACTGTTTCAACAGTTTGAACATTTTCGAAATTTACCATAATATTTTAAAAACTTGCTCACGAAACAATAAGAATATTTTGTTTCCTGTTTTTCCCAATACATGTCACAATACAACACACTTTCCGATAGTTTTCGACAGTTTTTGACAATTTTAGATTAAACCGTTTTTGACACTTTTCGACAGTTTTTGACCATCATTTGAGGTTTTGACCCATTTTTGACAAAATTGTCGAAAAGTTTGATTTTTTAGCGTTTTACTCATCTCCCGGTCGGAAGGGAATCAAAACGGAATGGAGAAAGCGATTCAAAAATGAAATATCCATATCACGTATGAGAAAGCGATTCACAAATGAAATCTTCCATATTATGATCACGGATTCCACCTAGTGGAAGATTTTTAAACTGAGCTAACAGATAATTTGACATTCGAAATTTTGTAAACAATTCCGATTTTAAAGCAATTTTTACTTGCCAGATTGCTAATAATTGTAAATACATAATTTCAATTTTGAATTATAAAAACAATTCTTAATTACACGATTGAATTCCTCCTCGAGAGGCGCTTTCTCTACTTTTTCAATCGTCAATAGATCGATAATTTGACAGCTAAAATATGTCAGATTTTTTTTAGTGTTAAGGAAAACAAACAGCAATTTATATGAAACTATCTTAAAATGTTTGAAAATAACTTAATTTTAATAAAATTAACCACAGAAAAAACTCAAACGACACAAGATTAAACCTAAAGATTACGAATTCGCCTTCTTTTTATGTTTTAATTTTTCACGCGATTTTTACACAAAAATGTATCGGTTTAGTTTAAAATGAAATAAAATGTATACATTTCAATTAAATTTTTATTAAAAAATATTAATATACTTATGTCTATAATAATACAAATAAAAATGCATCTGTGCCACTTCATACAAAAGATATGCAGTGTTTAAATTCATTTTTTCGTTCCCTTCTTTTATCTTTTATTTCTCTCTTTGTGAAAGGAAACAAAAAATATTTTTATTGTTTCTTTCCCCGAAAACGAAATCGAAAAACGTAAAATATCTCCCCTCATATAAAACCCAAAGCATAGGAGAAAAGAGATATTTTATTTTGTTGACTTTCGTTCCAAAGCAACGAAACAAAACAAAATATTTTTTCTCTCCTTTCGCAAAAATAGAGTAAAGCAAGGAACGAAATTTGAATTTAAACACTGGATATGAAGAATATTTTGACGTTTTTTTGTTTTCCTTAACACAAAAAATCACAATGAAGTTGTCTAGCATTCAATCTATAGAACAGACTTCATTTTTGACTCGTTTCTGAGTCAGCTTGCTTAAAGGGCATGATAATCCATAACTGTCAAAAACATGCGAAAGGTTGTAAACATATGCAATATAATTGTAATTATCATTTATCTGGTGTTGTAATTTGCAAGAAACTGATTTAAAATTGTTTTAATTAATTGTAAAAACTTATTTCTAACTTATTTTATTCAATTCAGTTATGTCAGGATTTAGCGGGGCCTTACGTTTAACTGATTTAGATGATTTTATCACACCTTCACAGGTTAGTCAAATAAATCTAAGGAACTTGCATCCACTTCACTAGAGACTGGATTGTTTTTCTATTTTCAGGAGTGCATAAAGCCTGTACAAATCGACAAAAAGAGAACCAAAACCGGTTCTAAAATTACAATAAAAGAAGACGGGTTATATTACGAATCATCTGGCGTTAGTATTACATCATTTTATTAAATACGAATTTAATTAAAATTGCCTTGTACATTGTCATGTATTTCAGATTGAATCAAAAAAACTCCAAAAAGTTGAGATAACGCTATCAGATTGCTTAGCATGTTCGGGTTGTATAACCTCAGCCGAAAGTGTTCTAATAACCCAACAGAGTCAAGATGAGCTGTTAAGAGTGTTAAATGAAAATAATGGTTATAAAGCGAATAATGAAATTGATAAAATTCGAACAGTAGTATTTACAGTTTCACAACAAGCTATTCTTTCTTTGGCTAACGCTTTTAGTTTGGACGTTGACTCGTGTTGTTCCCATTTGGCTGGATATTTTAAAAAACTGGGAGCAGACTATGTATTAAACACAAAAGTTGCGGATGACCTTGCGCTTATCGAAAGTAGGAATGAGTTCATTGAACGATATAAATCAGTTATTTTAGATAATCGTTCCGATGTTAAACTACCTATGTTGGCCTCATCATGTCCTGGCTGGGTTTGCTATGCTGAAAAAACACATGGCAATTTTATTCTTCCTTATATTTCAAGTACCAGATCGCCACAACAAATTATGGGCATTTTAGTCAAACAGTACTTAGCCAAAACACTAGGAACGGCATCAGAAAATATTTATCATCTCACTATAATGCCTTGTTACGATAAGAAGTTGGAAGCTTCTCGTGAGGAATTTTTTAATGAAGCCTCCCAATCTCGTGATGTCGATTGTGTAATTACATCGATAGAAATCCAACAAATGCTAGAGAAAGATGGCATAGAGCTATCAGAAACGGCAAAGGATACCTTTGATTGGCCTTGGAAAAGTGATCGCCCTTCTAAGGATGTATGGGCACATGAATCATCCGGATCTGGAGGCTATTCTGACCACATATTCAAATATTCCGTAAGCGAGTTGTTTAATGAGAATATTGACGCATTGGAATACAAAACTATTCGGAACGCTGATTTTCGGGAAGTGACTTACGAGCAAAACGGAGAAGTCGTGCTACGGTTTGCAATAGCAAATGGGTTTCGTAACATACAAAACTTGGTCCAAAAGCTGAAGAAAGGAAAATCGTTATATCATTATGTAGAAGTGATGGCTTGCCCATCAGGCTGTTTGAATGGGGGCGCTCAAATACGCCCACAAAATGGGCTCACATCTCGAGAACTTATAAACCAAATGGAATCTATGTACTACCAGCTACCGCAATCGATTCCAACCCAAAATTCTTTGGCACAACTAGTATATAATCAATATCTAGACGGACCTCATAGCGATAAGACAAAATCTTTGTTGCATACAAGTTACCGGGCGGTAGAGAAAATTAATACAGCTCTTAATATAAAATGGTAATTATTTTAAACAAATAAATGTATAGAATTTAGAAAAAAAAAAATCAAGATTCTTTATTTATATATTTACAATTCATCTTTCTTTCCTGAGAACTTGCCGTGATACGTTTTACTTTCGACAGTTACACTTTCGCATTTCTCTTGGTCGACCAAAAAGTCTTTTGCCTCCCATGCCTGTTCACCGTCTTTGAACATAAAAATTGCACGATTATCATCTATTAAATATCGTTCGGCTTGTATGTGATTATTCCATAAACTAGTTTGCCATAATTTGGTAATCATTTCTGTTTCTTCGCGATTTGGTGGGTTACCAATCACGTTGACAAACGTCATCAAAGTTTTACCTTTTTTCGACATTTTCAATATACTTTCGGGATTTTTGGGATCCAATTTTGATAAGTCCAACTGTGGTTGTGGTCTCAAGTGTTCAGGAAGCTCATCCGGTTCGAGTGGTTCTTCATCTTCCTCCCATTGATCCAGCAATCTTTCCATGTCGGCATCGTTAAAATCTCTTATATCTTTTTTAGCCCATTCTGGTTTATTTTTTCCATCAGACTTTTTACTTTCGATTATAACACTTAGAATCATTAGGTATAGCGTAAATATGATTAATTTTCTCATTGTAAAAGCTAATATATTCTATTGAAATACACGTAAACAATGAATGGCCAGCATTGACATTTTCACAATAAATAAGAATCAATGAATTCATTATATCGTATGGAAGAGCCCAATTTTTTAGTTTGTTTAGATTAGTACGTTTATACTTAGGGTTCAACCTGGGTTCAACCTAGGTTATCTCACCCCTTATTAATTATTATAGATTTTGAATACTTTTTCATGAAACAAACATAATCGAAAATGGTTATTTCTACACTATTTAATTCAATCTAACCTAAAAAACATAATAATAAATTAGTATGAGGATAACTCTAAGATGACTCGACTCTGTGTATAAACGTATACTATAAGTCATGTAATGCTTGAAGTATACGTAATATCCAGCTCATTTTTTTGTTTTTAAAAAAGAGATTTTTCACATAACTATTAACTCCCAAATGATTGCGAAAAAGTTTTTCAGTAAAAATAAAAATATAAAATCGGTGCCTGTGTGAACGAGACAACCAACGAAGAACGAAGTCTGTCAAGGTTTTGCTTACAAAAAAGGTGTGTGGACGTGGACTGGACTGCCATAATTATTGGCGAAAAGTATCAGCTAACACTTAACAATCTGCCACATCTACATTATTGTCGCTCAAACACTAATAATTTTAATACATAGTAATAATTTTAAGAGCGATTTTATGGGAGAGATTCTTTTTTTATTTTATGATAAAAATAATAATTTTGATATGATTATTAATAATATGTAATTAATTTTTCAGATAATTTTTAATGCTGTCAAAATGTATCCATAAAATCTTGATATAAAATAAATGTAGGTCCCCAGCAAATTTTTTGTCTTTGGTAACAAGTCTTGTGCTTGTCTGGGATAGAGAAAATAATATGAAATTACACTGGTTAAAAAGAGACAAATTTCTTAGGCAACATGTCTTGCGGTTGTCTTCAGTATGTTACTAGAGACACAAACGTAATGTAATTTAAAGCGCTCCTATCGGTGGGAAATAGAAGGAATGGTAACATGTCTTTTGGTTGTCTTGAAAATGTCTTCAAAAACCGCTTCGTTATCGACACCAATGCACTAAAAGCATTATACTTCGCCATTTTTTATAGTTTTTATTATTATTTTTGTGCAGATGGTGATGTGTTCAATTTTTTTTGTGGGTATAAAAGAAATAAATATTATTGAATTTAAATATAAAAAATATTTTTCTTTAAATATTTTAAATTCAATACAATATTTATTTGTGATTAAAATAAAACAAAAAGTGTTAACAAACCAGGAAATGTATCTTACACGGTAGACAGGCACAAAATTATTCACGATTTTCGTTTATCCCGGTTGTCAAAAATCGCGTTGTGAAAACGAAATAATCCAGTTTTTGTGAAGATTATGTAATGAAAGTCAACTGTTATTACACGATTTTCACCTAAACCGGATTATTTTGTTTCCACAACACGATTTTTGACAAAAATAACAACTGAAAATCGCGATTAACTCTGTGTCTGTCTACGGTATTAAGTAACATATGGAAGACAAACTCAAGACATGTTACCAATAACGACCACCAGACATGTTACCAATAACGACCACCAGACATGTTACCAATAACGACCACCAGACATGTTACCAATAACAACCACCAGACATGTTACCAATAACGACCACCAGACATGTTACCCAAGACATCTTGTATACATGTTACCAATAACGACCACAAGACATGTCTTTGAAGACTCTTCGTCCCAAATACATGGAGTTGTCTTTTGAATGACTTGGGTTTGTTACCATAACAAGTCTTGAGTTTGTCTTGCATGTGTTACTTAAGACACGTTTGCTGGGCATCAAATGGATTGAAATAGGCATACAAAATTTAATCATTTTTGGGAAGCCTATCGAACTCGTCATAAAGTTAACCCAGTTCAATCTCCCGTGAATACAAACTAAATGACATGTCAAAACATGTCAAAAAATTGCTTTTTCTTATCTGAAAGGTTAGCGAACGAATGATTACACCACGTTGATACAAAAAATGTTTTTCATTTTCAGACCGGTTTTACTTTTTAGAGAGCACGTTCGCCATTTCAATTGCAACAAAGTAGTGCTACAAATCGCAATGCCTCCATTGCAAGCAAAAATTGGGCCATCAATACTAAACGCGGATTTATCAGATTTATTTCGTGAATCACAGAAATTAATCGATAATGGTGCAGATTACTTGCATCTTGATGTTATGGATGGTCATTTTGTACCTAACCTAACTTTTGGTCATCCTCTAGTAAAGTGCCTTCGAAATAAAATTAAAGTGAATCAAAATTACTGTATTTGAGAACTAATGTAAGATAGATGATCATTTCGTATGATTTTAGGATGCATTTTTTGAAACGCACATGATGGTATCAAATCCAGCACAATGGATTGGCGATATGGCCGATGCCGGAGTTGATCAATACACATTTCACATTGAACCAGTACAAGATGATATTCCTGATGTATGTCGTAAAATACGTGAGGCTGGTATGAAAGTTGGACTTGCATTAAAACCAGGCACCGCGATTAGCTATGTAGAGGAGTACATTCCTTTAGCCGATATGATTCTCATTATGACCGTAGAACCAGGTTTTGGAGGACAAAAATTCATGACCGATATGATGCCTAAAGTGAAATGGTTACGTGAAAATTTTCCACAACTTGATATTGAGGTGGATGGTGGTGTTGGTCCGAGCACAATTCATGATTGCGCTTCGGCTGGTGCAAACATGATTGTATCCGGCACAGCGATTATTCAGGCGGAAAATCAAAAGGAAGTCATATCGTTATTAAAAAATACGGTTAGAGATTGTATAGCGAAAATATAAAAAAAATCACCTGGTGAAAAGAATTCCATTTTGTACAATATAATTTCTATTTACAGAAATTTATTTTATAAACAATAAACAATTATATGTACTTGTAAGTGTAAGTTATTGCTTCGTTTTATTGAAGAACATTATTTTATCTAGGTTCGCTCTAAATGCGACGAAGAAGGCACATACCGAGTTCTGCATAATAACGAGATCAGATTTTAATGAAAGTTCCTGATTTTGTGGATAAAATTAAAGGACAGCAGGTTTGTTCTAGAACGAATATGCCGCGATTGTAATGTAATGTATGTATTTGTTTATTAACATTAATTACGGTTCGAATACATACATCAACATTGTATGTACTACACTTTGTTACTAGCTAATATTAAAATAAATATATTGCCAATTTATAAAAATAAATATTGTTACGTGTTTTTGCCTTGTCAATCAAGGTTCGTATCACTGAATCGTGAATAAAAACACCAACGCATTATTTATTTAACACCAAAAATTAATAGAACACAATTTATTAACGATAATTCACAAAATTACTTTTTATTATTTTTGCACAATTCTACTATTCACTTAACTTTTATTTCGCACTGAAACACCTTTTAAATCACATTTTTATTTCACTTTATCGCTTACCAAATACTAATTCGAATTCGTTCGCTCCATTTATACTCAAACCAAAACATCTCGAAATTTCATGATTGTTCCGGTAAGAACAGTTTAGAAACAATAGTTGCTTTCCAATCGACCAACCGCAAGCACCCGCTAGTGAATGGTTTTTGTCTTCGCTAAATTATCTACTCTTATCTGCTCTTGCTAGTTTATTACGAGCAATTAGAAGCAGTTACGCACAATTTCGACGCCAGATGGTTAAATGTAGAACCGCTTATATATATATATATATATATATATATATATATATATATTATATATATATATATATATATGCTTCCTTTTTTCGCATTCTTCAAAAAAATACAAAACAAAAAATAACAAAATAGTAGTAAAAAAAAAATTCATGAATGAAACACAAAAAAGGTCATTAGTTTGGTAATTTTGTTTGTATGGGCGAGAAGTGATGAAGAAAAAGTCAATGCGTTTGCTGATCATCTAACAACAGTATTCGCACCACACGAAGAAGATAATAATTTCGTCCTACCCCAGCAAATGGATGATGGTTTATCCTACACACTTATAAAGTATAATTGGAAGAAAGTTAAGAATACAATTAAAAATTGCATAAGTCTGAAAAAGGCGCCAGGACATGATCTCATTACAGGAAAAATGATAAGGAAATTGCCAGACAAATGCATAAAACTAATAACATTCATATTCAACGCGATCATGCGAACCAGTTATATTCCTCAAAAATGGAAAATATCTTTGATCACAATGATACATAAGCCTGGAAAAAATGAAACGCAAATCTCATCAAATCGTCCAATAAGCATGCTGCCCACAATATCAAAGCTATTTGAAAAAATGTTACTAACAAAATTGAAACCAATATTAGAAGAACGGCGCGTTATACTAGACCATCAATTTGGGTTCCGAAACCAACATGGTACCACAGAGCAAATTCACAGAATTGTAAACGCAATCAAAATCACCTTCGAGGAAAAGAAATATTGTTCTGCTGCTTTCTTGGATATAGCACAAGCATTTGATAAAGTTTGGCATGATGGACTAATATACAAAATTAAAGAGCTTCTACCGAAGAAATTTCACTCAATTTTGGAAAACTACCTTATTCAAAGGCAATACATGGTCAAACAAAATGGCGCAACTACTTGCTTAAATGATATTAATACAGGTGTCCCGCAAGGCAGCGTTCTAGGGCCAATATTATACTTGTTGTACACAGCCGATTTACCTGTAACCAACAAAGTAACAATATCAACATTTGCCGATGATACGGCCATCCTGGTGTCACACAATAATCCCGAAATTGCCTTAAAGGAGTTACACAATCATTTAAACAAAATCGCGGACTGGCTAAAGATATGGCGAATAAAAGTGAACGAAAACAAATCAATTCACATCACATTCACGTTGAACAAACGCACCTGCCCACCATGAAATTAAATAATAAAAATATTTTTCAACAAACGAAGGTCAAATACTTAGGTTTGCACCTGGATAGAAGGTTAACGTGGAAAACCCATATTGAAACAAAGCGCAATCAAATAAAAATTACATTTTCCAAAATGTATTGGCTTATGGGAAGGAAATCTCAGTTGTCATTAGCCAATAAAGTTTTACTGTACAAAGCGATAATCAAACCCATATGGACATATGGTATTCAGTTATGGGGATCCACCAGCGCTTCAAACAGAGAGCTCCTGCAACGAACTCAAGCGAAAATACTTCGAAGTATTAAACCATTAAAGAAAGAATTCAGTTTTAAATATTATTCAAAACTAGAAGCGCATCCCAACGAATTGGCCAGGAATATATTAAAACAGCCACGATTTAGGCGACTGAAAAGAACAGATCCACTCGGACTGGTGAACCTGTGAACCTGTAAATTTATTAAATGTTTATGTTATACATATAATTATAATCTAAATTAATTAAATTGTGAGCACCAACAATAAGTATTAATATTGGTTAAGACTTAAAATATGTAATAATTTTAGCTTAAGATTTTATTACTTCTTGTTAGTTTCTTATGTAGAAAGATTCAAGAATAAAGCCATTGGCAGCATTTACAAAAAAAAAAAACAAAAAACTTAACTAAATAGTTTGAGTTGCTTGGTGTTTGATGCTAGTCTGGTCATAACCGGATTGTTACCAAAAATTTTCGCTGCCCATAGACGATGAATATCCAAACTTTTTCGTTAACTTTAATAATCGGCTATACCAACCATCACCGGAACGACACGGTACCGCGATAATCCAATAATGATATCGATAAATTTGCTGACTGGATAAGTCGGTATTAACACCAACGCCCGTTGATTCCGCCAAATAACAGGTATAGTGCGAGAGTTCAACAAGCGATATGAAACCGCCACTTCTGGTATGGCGAACAGTGCGGATCGGTTTAACTGTGCGCCACTTAGGCCAGCACTTTAGTCCGTTGTACAAAATACCGATATAATTGACTAAACCGAGACTTTCAATTTTGTTGTATTTTATTTTGATTGACGCACCTACAAGGTTTGTGTCAATACTGTTAATCGTACAATTTGCCGCTCCGTATCCTTCGAATTACCACAATGGCTCATACGAAACAAAACATAACAGGGCACTATATAACTTTATAATTTAATTTTTGTTTTATTAATTGATAAATGCCATTTTGTTACAACTTTAATTATTACAGGATTTAGATAATTAGTCTGTTCTTACATATATTCATTTTTTATTTATTTTTTATTTTATTAAGTTATAACTAGCTTATTTTCAATTTTAACCATTACAATATATAAGCTAACAGGTTAAACCATTTAATTAATTTTTTTTTTTTTATAATTTAAAACATTTACTTTATACAATTTTATTATTATATGTAATTAATTTCTTTTTATATTTATATTTTGCTTGACAGTGGTAGACATTACATTCGTCTGACCCAAGCGATATTCCAAACTCGACTGTCCCAATCTATCTCTTTATTTTTTTTTCCGTTGAATCAATTCATTGACAATTTTGGCCACTAAAAGGGGAAACGTAACCGGCAGTGCACACACACATTCTCATACCATCATCAACATCATTGATCAAAATCAAACTGGGTGATTCGAAATAGTCTGAAATACACGGTCGTTACAAATGTAAATTCATATTATCAATTTGCAGTTTATAGATTTCAAAGTTCACTTTAAAATTTCCAAAATTGTATACAAGGCCAAGACATTTTGCTTTATATTATATAAATTTATTGTGAACTTTGACACTTTAAAATTTCCAAAATTGTATGCAAAGTCAACAAAATTGTAAAATACTAATTCTCACGCTTATTCTACATAATAACAACAACTACTCGATAGTTCCATAATAGAAAACTCTACACCCAAAATCTTTAGAATTGAAAAGATTAGAAATGAATCTCGATAACTGCTGAGTTTGTTCGATTTACCTTTAAAATTATTTCGTTAAAATAATAATAAGAAAGAAATGTAAATATTTTGTGGATCCAGGGCATTAAAGTGTCTTAAAAAATGAAACGAACGTGAAAATAACATGAAATGTGTAAGATATGCTTGATTTTCAGTGAGATTTTGCTGCGCTGGATGCGCACAATATTTAGGTATGGTTTTCAATAATTTTTGTCTATTTCATAGTAAAAATGAATGGCGAATTCCGTACATATATAAAATAAATAAATATGGTTAAACGATGGATTTTTATGGAATACGATTTGTGGATATTCGACATTTGGACAATTTCCTGGAAACTAATCAATTGCGTTAAGCGGGATGTTGGTGTTTAACTTATATAAATAAATGTATATAATATAAAGCAAATTGTCTTGGCCCTGTATTTTTTTTTTTTTTTTTTTTAATTAGGGTGGGTGTTAGCAGCCCAGAGCACTGCGACCAATGAGGCCTATTGTGCGTCCCTAGAGGTTCTTAGTTGAAATGTAGGTCTATGTCCTTGATAAACGCCGCCACCTGATGCATATCCAGTGGGTCGGCATTAGGCCACTGGATTGTGTGTGCATTGAGAAATTTGAATCTTTTTAGGATGATAGCATCGCATGTGAAGAGTACATGTTCCGATGTCTCCTTACTGCAGTTACAAAATCTGCACTGGTCCGTAAGGGATTTTCCCATTTTATATAGATGGCCATTAAAAGGGCCATGCCCTGTTAAAAACCAGGTAAGGGATCTTAGGGACTGGCGATCCATCCTCGGTGCCTCCCCCAGATGTGTAATATTGTAACTGAGTAGTTTCTTGGCCTGTCTCATCCCAATGGAGGACTCCCAGAGTAAATTCCTATGGTTCTGCTCCCAGTCCCTTATACCTCTTTCCAAATGGGTTTTTGAAAAAGCGATACTAGGACTGGGACCCAGGAAAACGCGGGTTACTCCCGTTTCTGCACAACGGTCTGCTGCCTCATTTCCCTTAATGGTGGAGTGGCCAGGAGACCACAAAAGGGTAACTTTGTTTGCTTCACCCAGTTCTAATAAATTGCAGTAGCAGCTCCAGATCAATTTCGAGTTGAACACTGAAGCTCCTAAAGCTAGCAAAGCTGCCTGGCTCAAGCTACCAAAGCTAGCAAAGCTGCCTTGGCCTTGTATACAATTTTGGAAATTTTAAAGTGAACTTTGAAATCTGTAAAATGCAAATTGTAAATATGAATTTACATTGTTGATAAATATAATAAAGAAATCGAAAAACATAATTATAAAATTGATTTTTATGTAGGTAACTAAAATTGAAAAAAATAGAAAACCAAAATTGAAAAATTTAATTTAGATTTTGAAAAGTATAATTTTGGTCCAGAAAAGTATAATTTCAAAGTGGAAATGTATGAAATGAACCCGGAAATGCTATAATACATATTATATCATATTACACATATATAAAACATATTGTGTTTTTTTTTTTATTTTTTAAATTAAAAGAGGAAACAAATTATAAATATTTTTAAATATTTAATTCGATATTAATACAATAATATATTTAGTTATAGCCATGGTTAAATTAAAAACAATAATAATAAAATACAAAGATTTTTTTTTTAAATTTCTATTTCAAATTTATCATATATGTACATACATATAGTAAATAATTTATGATATATAATATTTGTTTTATTTATTATGATTTATTATTATTAATAATCTTATTTTTTGTTCACACGTAACCGTATTTATCAAGATTACGCTGTAAAATTGTATCCTCTACAGCAGTGAATACAAAACTTATATTCTCAGTATCTGAAAAAATTTTAGAATTTTATTTAATTGCAGGTGTTAAAATATTGTTATTTTAAGGATGTAAAGCCTGGTGTTCGGGCTTAGAAAAATCGATTTTTTTTTGACAGCAGTAAAACTTCCAAAAGTGACCACCTCTCTAATTTGATCACCCCCTAAATTGACAATTTTTTGTCAGTCCCTTGAATACTACATACAATATATTTGAAAAATTCGCTGTATGTTGACCATCTCTCTATTCTGTAATGTGACCATTTTATTTAGTACAAAGATGCAAAACTTGCTTCTCTAGCAACATGTATGGAATTTTTTTTATTTTTCAAAAATTCCAAAATATTTATTTATTTATCGATTTGCTTGAAATTTGGTATAAAGCCATTGGATGTGATACCACAGAATACCCAGAAGCGACATAACGCGATTTTTATATGGAGAAAAGTGGACTCATTTTTTTGACTTTGGTTTATAGAAGGTAAGATTTTCGGTATTAAATTATTGTTCAGTGGCTGAAAATTCAAAATTAACATGTAAAATATAAGGTAAGAGCAAAAATTTCTTGGTCCACGTAATGTCGGTTCTAGTTGTTTATTATTCTGTGGTGATACTGAGACCGCACATAAAAAAAATCAATAACTGTTAAGTTAATTTTATTAAAATATCAATTTGACCTTTTTCCCTAAAAAAATTTGACAAGTAACAGAGCATTCACAATGCAAAACCTTTTTACTTTTGAGTTACAGGTTTGTATGAATTTCCAACATAACGAACAAACATTTTTGTTCGTCAAGTTACACAGCATTCACAATGCAAAAACTTTTTACTTTTTACTTACAGGTTTGTATGAATTTCCAACATAACGAGCAAAAAGTTGTATTCGTCAAGTTGGAAATTCTTACAAACCTGTAAGTAAAAAGTAAAAAGTTTTTGCATTGTGAATGCTCTGTTAGAAATTCATACAAATCTGTAAGTAAAAAGTAAAAAGTTTTGCATTGTGATTTGTGAATGCTATGTAAGATCGGCGATCCGTAGGTGGTCCGAGCTAAAAATTAATGTTGTAGAAAAACAATTAATGAATTATATTTCGGGAAACAACTTCACAATTCCGCAAAATCGTTTCTAAAGTTAAATTTAATGTAAAATTTAATTTATTTAGTTAAAACACTGAAAACAAGATTCCAATATTATGCAACACCTACAGATAATTCTGACGATTCACTATGTTTGACAATTAAGGAAAAAGGTCTATACAATTTGTATTGTAATTTGTTTTTATATTTTTCCCACGTACATTGCCAAATCTCTATTGTTTTTATATTCAAGAAAGAAAAAGACCACTAGATGTAATGTAGTTACATATTTTTTCGTGTTTCGATTGTTTTATACCGTTTATTCGTATTGCAGGTGTAAAATATACATCAACACGATACAGTGTATTCACGTTTATAATTCTTGAGTACGGTGTATTCATATTTCCAGTTGTGAATTGCTATTTTCGTGTCGTAAAATTCAAATTTTGTTTATTATAAACGTACATGTTGAATTCAATAAAGTTGTGTAACGGACTACAACTAACGTAATTTTAAACATGAGTACAAGGAAAGAGTCGATAGACTGGAAAATGTAAGCGAATCGTCCAAACGAAAAATAAAAAAAGCAGAATGAGAACGTATCGTGTACGGGATGTAATTGTTTAGCACTATGTATATTCAATTGATTCACGATATTTATTATGTTTATAAATTCTAATGATTTTTATTTATTATCATTTTGTTTTTATATTAACACAATTTAATTTTTACAATTTTAATTAATTAATTTATTTATTTTAACCACAAAATCTTCGACACACCGAAATGTTTTTTAAAAGTCACAAGATCGAATGATTTTATAATCCCGTTTTTTAGGCCCGATTGTATGAACGAGGATAAATGATTAATTCTCTGATTTAGCGTAGTTTGCCTTGTATAAAACAATGCAAACTACGCTAAATCAGAGGATTATTCATTTATCCTCGTTCATACAATCGGGCCTTAATGTTTTTATAACAAATTGCGACTAGGAAAACCTGCAGCTGTATTCTAAAAAAAAGTAAAAAAAATTGTGGCGGGTAACTCGATGTTCTTTAACGTGAACATTTCTTTGTTTTCAAATTCCTACTGCGATAAAAAAACGTTCAAAAACATCGAAAAAACATAGAAAACTGGAAAACAGAAAAAAGGTTTGGTCAAATTATGTTACTTGGCAACGATTTTAATATTATACACGTCAGTTTACGATTATAACAGGAAAAAATGTATCTTTTGGCAAACTGACCATTTTATGAAGCCCGCCGAACTCATTATTTATTAGTTCTTAATTATATTGTACAATATATAGTGATGGTTTCACCGAATACAATAAAAAATTACAATTTAGTAATAATAACATTGCTCGAACCGTCCTCGAATTTCTTGTGAATTTTATATACGAAATCGAAAAAAAAAACTCAAATAAATTATTTGGTAATACTAATAAAACATTAACATTACATATTCGTTTACTTAGTTCAAATCATCACAGTACTTCCTCTATCCCGCTGTTTGCTTGTCTCTGTTGCGCGTTGCATTTTCTGTTATCTGTTCTCTAAATTACTGTTGATTTAATTATGAAATACTAAAATTTAACGGCAACCAAATTATATTCGTTTTACTAATGCAAAATACAAATTTTTTGCTAAATTATTTACTTTGTAGTGTACGGAATTACAAATCGTTGCTTGTTGGGAGAATGTCAGTGTTTAAAAATATATAGAAAAACTACTCATCGGGTAACACGTTGTCGATGTTATTTTTTTATGATAAAAAATGTCATTACTAATTTACTTCTTCCCTTGTTAACACGAACAAAAGCGGAATCAAAAAATCCGACGCCATGTTTTTGGTAGTCATTCTAGTGTTGTATAAAAATATTTAAAAATATAAAATTATCATTTTTTTTGTAATAACTAATTCGTAAATGAATTTGTGGTTTAAAAATTAAATAAATCTTGTAAAATTAAAACAATTCTTATGTTGTGTTTATTAGTGAAAAAACAAAATCGAGAAACGCATTTCATGAACTCTGTTTTTACACACATCGTTGCACACGGGATTCATTAAATTTTGGTGTATATTTTTTGTCGATTGCTGTGATTCCAAAGCGGACACATACACATACGTAATTAGTTTTATTCATTCACGGCTTATCTGCGACTAACAATATCTGTCCCGGAACGTTTCAAAAAATCAAATGGAGTCAGATTTAAGGAAATTATATGGTAAAAAAAACACGAGGATTAAGTTGGAGCAACAATCAATAAAGCGCTCTAATTTGTATACTATGACACCCCGTCCACACAACACATAACTTCTTTGTCAAATAAATGAAATGACGTAAGCTGGTGACAAAATGCGATTTTATTTATTTAAATAATTTAAATTATGAATTAAAAACTGAAATACATATTTATAATTATTAACCTGGTGTTGGGTGTAGAACATTCCAATAATTAAAATTATAAAAAAATGGAACACAAAATGTTGCACTAATCAAAATAAAACGTTTTTTTACTATTTGTATTTAGTGAAATCTGGACGTATTGGACTAGTTTTTGGCATTATAAGGCTCACAGTTGGATTACTTGACAATCCAACATCACCACAGAATGATACAATTAATTCAAATGTCGATCATTTAAGCGATTTAATTTATTATTGTCATTTCATGCTGGTGACAAAAGCAATGTTGCCATATATTATTTCTTGATATGAGAAATTTACATATGTATTTGTATGTTTTTGAGAGAATTTATTTTATGAGTGAATACGAAATTTAAATCGCTATCCATCATACCTCTTATAGTTAAAGTACCCTGGGTATGATGGATAGCGATTTAAATTTCGTATTCATTCTACGCTGGTGACAACGGCAGTATTGCCGTTTATAATATTTTTATACGGAAAATTTACATATGGATATTTTTGGTTTTAATTGTTGTTTTCTTTGTATAAAATCGATTATATTGTGAATATAAAATCGTAGTGGTTGTGTAGTAATTTCAGTTCACTAATTGCAAATAGTAAAAAAATCGTTTTATTTTGTTTAGTACGACATTTTGCGTTCCATTTTTTTATAATTTTGATTATTGGAATGTTCTTCACACAACACCAGGTTTAAAATCACATTTTGTCACCAGCTTACGGCATTTTTTAAAGAAAGAGAAAGCGATACCTTTTCTAGTTGAAATATCGTGTAGGAAAACGAATAAACGATAATGTATTTGTATTTAAGTATTCGTTCCATTTATTTATTTTGTTTTTATTTACTTCGTTCTCGATGGCAGTTGTATCGTAGTTGAATTGTTGGTGCGAACAACGTCCGCCACACCCTCCACCAAGTGAAGATCTTTCCGCAAGAAAAAAACAAATCGTAATACCTGTTAGAGGACTGAACGTACATTCTTGTGTGCTCGCGAAGATGATTTTTCGGTTGAGCACAAGAGATTCCATATGCTGGTTTTAGTCTTTCTATAGAGATCGTTTGATGTTTGTCTTTAATTGTACTTTGTATGGGCCTTCATAAGAAGCAGTGAAACCGGAGCGAATTTTATCTACCCTGACGAAAACAAACTTACACTTGTCCAGAGTAATTTTGGAAGAAATATGTCATCTTATTTGCTTTGACGTCGTTCAGTGGGTAATAAGTTATTCATAGTTTTCCGATAGAGATTTCACCGGGTAGCTTGATTGTCGGTCCGTAGACAAGTTCAGCTGGTGAACACTTTAGATCTTCTTTCACCGCTGCTCGGATTCCAAATAAAACTATTGGAATTTCTGAGCTCCAATGAATTGTGTTACCTCGGGCCTTCGAAGATGTTTTGAGCTGACGGTGGAACCGTTCGACCATGCCGTTGGATTGTGGGTGGAAGGAAGTTGTGCGAATTCGATGTGAGCCCAAGAGCCTGCTAAGTTCAGTGAATAGCTTGAACTCGAGCGGTAGTGATTGTACCTGGAACCCCAAATCTGGAAATGTAATTTTCTACAAAATGTTTGAGCAATGGTTGCAGCCGAAATATCTTTTATGCAGTATGCTTCGGGCCAACGAGTGAATCTATCGACACAAGTTACTATGTGTATATCCATTAGAAGGAGGAAGTGGTCCCACTAACTATGTCTAAATGAATATGTTCGAATTGACCTGGTGGATTTGCAAATTGTTCGTGTAGAGATTTGGTATGTCGTTCTACTTTACATCTCTGACATGATAAACAAGATTGTGCCCATTGAGTTACATCTTTTGTTTATGTTTTTCCAAAAATATCGAGTTGTGATTAATTGACGAGTTGAACGGATACTTGGATGCGAAATATTATGCAGTGTGTCGAAGCATAGTTCGACGTAATGTTTCGCATTATATCTCTAGGGCAGGTAGTAAGAAGAGCACTAGTTTCATGTTGGAACTAGTATGACCTGTAGAACCAGAAAGTAAATTCTGAAATTCTAGATTTTTCTTCTGTGATTTAGCGATTGTGTTAATGTCGAAGTTAGGCTCGACAGCGGCAGCTTCGTGATCTGATGTGCGAGAAAGCGTATCAGCGACCACACTATCTTTGCCGTGAATATGTTGAATATCCGTAGTAAATTGAGAAATGTAATCCAAGTGGCGTGGTTGCCTTGGATCACGTTCGGTTTCCGATTGAATGGCTCGAGTCTAGATGTTTATGGTCGGTATAAATGACAAAATTTCGACCCTCGACAAAGTAATGAAAGTGTTTGATTGCTAAATGTATTGCTAACAATTCCCTGTTGTAACGACCTGAGTGGCATGAGTGGCTCACGAATAAATTCGGTCACAAAAAGAATGCCAATCGTTACTGAGAAATGATATTCATACACTCAGAGCCTCGGCATGGTCATAATAAGCCGGCTATAACTCAGGGTGGGTGTGGGGATTTCCGAGGTTAAGTATATGCATTGCGAGACCATGGTAATGAACAAAAAGGAATTAAAAAGATAGGAAGGAGTAGGCAGGATCAACTTACCTCAGTAGAACGGGATCACACTTATCAATTCATCCTCTAAATACTTGTTTAAGTTCTCATTTCTGAAAAGCGAAAATTAGCGAACCGAGCGAACTTGAGAACCCATACTAAAACAGAAAACGTTATTTTACAATGAATTTTGATAATATATTTATTTTCAATAAAAGAAATTTAATCCAGTAACCGAGGAAAATGAAAAATTAGAACCAAAAATGAAATACCAGAAAAGTATGTGCATCTTAAATACTATTACATGTATGAATGATCTTAAATCACTAAATATGACGTCATTTTTGTTATACTAGCAACGATTAACTGTTTGTATTAGCAGACAGAATTAATGAACCGCCAATTAATTCCATTCATGAAAAATGATCAAACCAAAAAAAAAAAATTCAATTATTCACTACTAGTATCTCTAAACACTAAAATAAAGTTAATTATTAATTAATTAAGCAAAATAATCCGAATGATGAAAAATGAAAATAATTGATAGAATGGATAATATGTATGTAAAAATATATAAAGAATTTAATAATAATATAAATGATAAAAACAAAGAGCTTATCTTAGAAATGGTCGTGGCCATCGAACCATTTTAGTATTAACTATTTCTAGCAATTCTCCGTAATACTGTTTATTGCGAAGGTCACAACACTGACTCGACACTTTTAAATTCTTTTTCTTTTTATAGTTTGAGAATTACACTAACTACTGCAGGTGGTGCAGTTTCTCACCATTTAGTTCACTTATATTTAGCACTTGTTAATCACTGCAACGTTTGTACTGTTTGGGTTTCTTACTAAAACACATGGAAACCAAACACTTATCGTGATTATTTAACTATCACTTTCACTCAATGTATGATTTTGCAGTTATTAGATTTTATAATTATAATTTTTCATTCATAATTGTTTTATTGTCTTTTAATTATTTTATAGAATTTTTATTTTAGAATTTTATTATTTCAGTTTATGACCTGAATATTGTCATTTTTACACTTCACCAAAAAGAAAAACATGACGGGATTTGTGACATTACCCGTTAACAAGCTTATAAAGTCAAATTTAATTAATTTTAAGATTTTAAACTATGATTCTGGATACATTAATTATTTGTATCCTTACTTTCGAAGCACTTTATAACACTTTCTAAATAATTACATACTAGTTTTACTTATATTCATACAATTTATAAATTCAAATAAAAACCAAAAGGTTTGCAAAACTTTTCTAGTCCATTTCATTTATGAAATTCTAGAACCATTTTATTATCGTTATTGTCTTTTTTTTTTTTTTTTATTATCAATATTTATTGGCCCTTGCCGGTCACCACGAGATTTTAATATCAAATTTTTGATTTTTTTTTCAATTGCTAATAAAATAAAAGCAATTGAAATTGAATTTGATCGCAACTACGATCATAAAAATTCAAAAAAACAAACAAAATAACTGAACTTTCACGTATATTTATAGTTATTATTTTTAATATGGTAATTTCCAATTAAACAACTCAACTCTACCGATATTTACACTTTGAAATATACAACTTAACTAATCTCATATCTTCTTCGCGAGAAGTACCGACCAAAAAAAAAAACTGTCCCAAAATTTCTGTTTTTATAGCCAAATTGAACAATAGAAACCCCACCCAGCTACATAGAACGGCATAAAACAAACAAATTTCTCCAAACAAACATTGACCAGTACTTTACCCGCGTTTTCGGAGTTGGTTAATGTTTTTGTGTGTGTGTACTTTCAACCGCCGATAATTCAGGGGAGTTACAACTTACAACTTGGAACGGCGACGAACATTTGGATGCGTCGTTACAAATCGTGGGGACGACCTACACCCTTGAGATAGTCTCAACAAGCCGGGCAAAATACAAAGAACAGAATTAAATATGACAATTAGGTCAGATTCAAGATGATGGACGAAGATCGTTCGCATGATAAATACCTAATGACTTATTGTGAATATCTCGGAGTTCAAAGGCGACATTACCAATACATTTATGAATAACAGCCTTTTTAAATTTTGGACAGAGTTTTGCAGACACCTTGTTGATTGCATCGCTTTGCACGTAATTTCTCACAAAGACGGTTTGTCCGACTTGGTACGCATGTGGGCGAGACCGCAAATTGTATCGTCTACTAGACTGTTGATAAGCATTCTGTAAGTATTTTATAACGTCTTGTTGTACCAAAGTTAGTCTGTCCATATTTGATAAGTCAAGTTCTCGGTCATCAAGAGAGTGCAATTGCCGAAGGATTTTATATTGCGAACCATGACTAATATAATGTTGGCCAAAGGTGAGAAAATAAGGAGAATGCTTAGTACTATCATGCACCACATTCCGAAGAGCCGATCCAATAGCATGTAAATGTTTGTCCCAGTTACGGTGATTATCTTTAAGGTAAGCTCTAATAGCAGATAAAACTGAACGATTCACTCGTTCACTGGCATTAGCCTGCGGGTGATATTTTGGTGTGAAACGGTGTTGTATTCCATACTGTAACAAGAGATCAGCAAATTCTTTAGACGTAAACTGTTTGGCGTTGTCACTCACGATGATTTCGGGAACGGAAAAGATGCTAAAGACTTGATTTTCGAGAAATTTACAGACGTTTTTAGAGGTAGCGACTCGCATAGGTTCCAGGAACACAAACTTCGAGAATTGGTCCACTGCGATGAAAAGATAACAATTCCCATCTGTCGAACGAGTATAAGGCCCGAGAAAATCGATAAAGATTTTCTGGAATTGACGGTTAATTTCATAGAAATTTCCCATTGGCGCTCGTAACAGGGAATTGGTGGGCTTGCATTCTTTGCACACTTCACATCTCATGATAAAATCATGAATATCTCGAATCATACCTGGCCAATAATAATAGCGTTGTATGATTTCGAGCGTCTTCTTGAAGCCAAAATGTGCTGCGTTAGGTGGGCAGTGTGCACATTCAATGACCAACAAAGTTTGAGAACGCGGAATGTATAATTTCCAAATTGGAACATCGGTGAAATCATTGTTTTTCGGGAAATGTGACGGTTTGTAGTATACTCGGTTGTCCACTAGTTTCATATTTTTGCAGCACAGAGGATTATCTATCAGACTTCTAATTAGTGCAAGGTATTCTGGGTCTTCTTCGAACTTATCAATTGCTAAACCACCATTTAGTTCACACACTGATCCAACCTCATCTGAAAGATCAAAAGTATATCTCGACAGGGCATCAGGTACTACATGATCGCGGCCTTTTTTATAGGTGATGTTAAAATTAAAACCTTGAAGTTTTAGACTCCATCGCGCGAGACGGCCGGAAAGGTCCTTTTGCTCCATCAACCACTTTAGACTAGCATGGTCTGTGGTAATGGTGAAGGGTAATCCTTCCACGTATTGCCGAAATTTCATCACGCTTAATACAGCAGCAAGGCACTCCAGCTCTGTGATGCTGTAGTTGCGTTGTGCACCGTTGAGTTTCTTAGAAAAAAACGCGATGGGGCGATCATCACCAGTATCAGATTTCTGATACAAAACACTTCCCACTCCGATCTTAGAGGCATCGCATTCGATGTAAAAATGTTTACTAAAATCAGGATTGGAAAGTACTGGGGATGATGTCAAAGCTGATTTTAGTTTAACAAAAGCATGTTCGGCCTCATCGGTCCATTTAAACTTTTGATTCTTTTTAAGTAATCGAGTGAGTGGCTCCGCTAGCTCGGCGTACTGAAATATGAACCGGCGGTACCAACCAGTGACTCCAAGAAACTGACGTATTTGTTTTACGGTTTTAGGACGATTATAATTTGAGATTGCGGAAACTTTCTCAGGATCAACTTTGAGAATGCCATCAGCGACGATATAACCTAAGTATTTGATTTCTTTTAGAAGAAATTTACTTTTTTCAATATTTATGGTCAAGTTGGCATCTCTTAGCGAATTCGCGACTAAATCCAGTAATTTAATGTGCTCATTGAACGTCTCACTGGTAACCAACAAGTCATCTAGATAAACGAATATCCGATGCTGCAGCTCGTGGGGTATCACTCGGTGCATTAATCGGCACATTGTCTGTGGTGAGTTACACAAGCCAAATGGCATGGCTGTGAATTGATACAAGGGTCGGCCAGGCACCGTAAAAGCCGTCTTATCCCGTGATCTCTCATCGAGAGGGATTTGCCAGAAAGCGTCTTTTAAGTCCAAACTCGATATGAACCTAGTATTGTTAAGACGCCCCAGCAATCCATCGATGAGAGGCAAGGGGTAAGCGTCCTTCACAGTGACCTGGTTAACCCTGCGAGCATCAAGGCACAACCGTACTTTGCCATTTGGCTTGCGAACCAGAGTGACAGGGGAACTCCACGAACTGCAACTCTCCTCTATTACGCCTATCGACAACATGCGGTCGAGCTCTGAATAAATTTCCTTTTGTACGGCTGGCGATACCGCATAATGTCGTTGTTTAATTGGTTTGGAATTTCCTACATCAATTGTGTGTGATACTAGATGAGTACGTCCCAGACCTAAAACAGTGGATGAAGGAAATTTCCGGATGACGTTATTTAAGATGAGTTGTTGCTCGTGAGTCAATATATGTTTGGATTCAGTAATTTCGCTGTTCAATGCGGACACTAGTTTGGATGAAGCAGACAAAGATTTATCATGAGAAGGGGAAGTAATAGTGGAAATGGTGGGTTGCGCTTCAGGAAAAGTGATAGATATATTAAATGCCCGAAAAAAATCCATCCCTAAGTACAATTCCTGTGACAAATTTGGAGAAATATGAAAGGTAATTAACTTAGTTTGGCCAGCAAACAACACTGGTATTTGAATGTATCCGAGAATGGGTTCTTTTTGACCATTTGCCGTGTTAATCGAAGTAGGAAACAGATGAAATTTAACTGATGGATGATCTACAAATTGTTCACTACCCTTGCCTAGTAGTGATATGTTGGCGCCGCTATCTAACAGACCAACATACATTTTATCTACAATTTTTAACTGAATGTAGGGCCGATTGTCTCCGTGCGTAGATATTAGGGATTCAGTAATATTTTTTTTACGAATTCGACGGTCCTTCCAGTACAGCTTACTACGGTGCAATTGGAAAAAATGAGATCCATTCGGATTCCTACTCTCGGTCAATGTTTGCGTTGAGTTGTTAGCAAAACTAATTGGTGGTATATTTACTGCTTGCGATTGAATAATTCGGGGTCTGTGTTCGAAGCTGCTTCTACCTGGTTGTTCTTCTGGGCCGGGGGGTTTGGGATATCTATTTTTCGCACCCCCGCTCTCCAGTTTCCCGAAGGAGGATTACATTTGAAGCAGTGTTCTTGTCGATAGCCTTTGGCACCACAACCCGAACATGTAATTGATTGGTCCGGACGACGACGAATTTCATATGATTCATGATTAAATTTGTGGTTAACGACCGTACTGGCGTTTTGTTTAAAATGGGGTTGATTATACTTGGGATTTGAATATCGTCCAACATCACTATTAGTATTCATAGCGAACAATTTATTGGACGTTTGGTGAGAATCAGTAGGTGAAGTATATGAAGTAGAAGGGGTTAAAGTAGCCATAAATTCTGCTTGTGACATAGGCTGCCAAGCCTGTTCGGCCATGTCCAAAGAATGCACTGATTTACGTGATTGGCACATTAGTTCAGGTACAAACCCCGTTCTGGCCCATGTATCCTCATAAGCGATGCACTTCCTAAACAATTCATCTACGCTGTTAATAGTAATATCGGTTAACTTGTCCTGCAGACCTGCTCGCATATTACGCCGGATGATTCGAATCACTTCTAACTCCGCAAGTGGTATTTCTAACTGAAGCGTCATTGATATCAAGTCCTGATAAAAATCATAAAAATTTTCGCGGTACTTCTGTTTGCGACTCTCCATTTGGGATCTGATATCATCATCAGTTTTTAATCCTTGGAAACATTTCCTCAGCTCGATTTTTAATTTATCCCACGTAATTGTAGGATTTCGTTCTATTAGAGTCCAATACCACTCGTTTGCACTACCTTTAAGAATATAATGAAGATCATTAACTAATCTTTGGGTAGATACATTTTCTGAATTAGCCATATGCTCTACTCGAGTTAAGAATCTTTTGATATGTATACCATTTGGAGTACCATTATAACTTATGTCCCATTTGGACAGTGATTTTTGTGACCTGTGATTAAAGGGTCTCGAGTCAGGATAATTAAGAAGAGGAGGAAATTGCTCCATAGTTGGAAAAATATTATCAGTTCGGCCTGTGCCTTTGGAAGCTCTTTTTGTGTGCCTTTGCGGGTTTTCGGGCATATTAGACTTACCGTGCGTTGTACTATTAAATTGTTGCTGCGCTGACGAGGAAGGAGCAGCGTTAGTGTCACTACTATCAGTTATTTTGGTCCTTGGCAAGTGTTTATTTACGCTGACTGATTCGTCAATACTAGCGTCAGATGAATCGTCTACATCCTGACTTTCCGGATGTTCTTCGACTTTATTAAGATTTATTTGGGAGAGGTCATGCATGCTTTCATTCAAATTACGCTCTTTGCCAAGAGTTGCGGTCACGAAGTTAATTAATTGTGATACTTTTTCTAAACTATCGGTAACTTCGACACGAACTGCTGAAGAATATCTAAGGCGATTTAATCTAGCTTGAATATGAATTAATCGGGAATTAAGTTTTTTCAAATTGTCATCCTTTTCGTCTTTTACGGCATCCTGCAAGTCGGAATAAAGAAAACTTAGTTTCAAAGAAATTTTCTCTATTTCTCGTCTAGGGTTTTTCCGAGCTAGCTTATGCGGACGATTGGGAATCAAAACTGGATGAGTACTCTCTAACTCGATCCTAGTTTTTAAACATTCCAATTTTTCACCAATGTTTGGTGCTTCGATATCCCGGACAATACATTCAATTTCAAATTCATCGAACTCTAGATGATCGAGATTCATTTTTGTGGATATGATAAAATAAAATTCACGAAAAGAAAATAAGGATAAAAAAAAATAATTATATAAATAAAATGTAAATATGCTACCCAAACCAAAAAAAAAACAAATCAATAATGCTTAAAAAAAATAAAATATAGTGTAATCGTTGTTGATTCTAACTAGAATTAAAATTTTACAAATCCAAATTTTTAATTCTTACTGAATATTATCGAAGTAAAATATGAATAATCAAGACAGGAAAGCTGCATTGGAGTTAATCCTCCCCTGAAGTAACCGAAGTTGAATACACACTTTGCCGACTAACCGAATAAAATAAAATATCAATTGTTTTTCAAACTATTTAATCAATTGTTCAATTAGCTTTAACCTGTAATAAAAATATAAATTTCAGGAACCTTTAATACGATTTGAAGGTAATTAATTCAAGTATGAGCAAGAGGATGAAGTTGATAAGTGCGACCACGGAACTTTCCAACCGATTGTGTTTGTTACGTTCTAAGTTGATCCGTGCCTGAGGAAGGGAAACCAAATTGAGGAAAAGGAAACTGGCTTTTAACAAATGAATCTACAATAACAATGGCTATTAGAAGCATCTGCGCCAGATTATGGGTCTAAACAACATGATTTACAAAAACTCGCAGACTAGTCTACAAAACTTTGGATGAAGTTGCGATCGTAAAACAAATTTCTAAGCTTCACACTTTAAATTACAATGCAGTCAACAGATATTGTGGAAGTCATTGCCCAAGTGTGGAGCTTAATTTAACAATAGCAAAACCGATGAAATCACAAAACGAACATTAAAATCAACATTATATTAATAGAAGTAATGCGATTGCGACCCGAACGGATTACCAAAGTTTTAGGAAAATGGAAAGAGGGAAAATTAGGAGGAATAATTTTGGAGGAAAGAAAAACGAAAAATCCGTATGAGGCAAACAGCTGAGTCGATAGAATCTACATTCTAGTTGCAACTGCGCATACGGCGTAACTTAAATCAAATTTGGAATATGACGCTAATTGAATTTAATACAGAAACTGTGAAATTACTTTACTGAAAAATTAAAACTGAAAATTTAACCATAGCGGATCACCAGAAGGGTGGTTACGTTTTATATAGGTGTAGTTTTGGGAATAGAGATAGGAATAGACAACTAAGATTGAATACCAACTGCAAAACAAATGATGCTCAATGGAAGTTCAACCGGAATAGGATAAGGGAAGGGATAGCCATAAATTTGGGCGCCATCTGTAACGACCTGAGTGGCATGAGTGGCTCACGAATAAATTCGGTCACAAAAAGAATGCCAATCGTTACTGAGAAATGATATTCATACACTCAGAGCCTCGGCATGGTCATAATAAGCCGGCTATAACTCAGGGTGGGTGTGGGGATTTCCGAGGTTAAGTATATGCATTGCGAGACCATGGTAATGAACAAAAAGGAATTAAAAAGATAGGAAGGAGTAGGCAGGA
Organism: Tipula helvola; assembly: GCA_963556165.1. Taxonomy (NCBI): domain Eukaryota; kingdom Metazoa; phylum Arthropoda; class Insecta; order Diptera; family Tipulidae; genus Tipula; species Tipula helvola. The sequence goes on from OY744483.1 coordinate 151,839,564, forward strand.
TCAACTTACCTCAGTAGAACGGGATCACACTTATCAATTCATCCTCTAAATACTTGTTTAAGTTCTCATTTCTGAAAAGCGAAAATTAGCGAACCGAGCGAACTTGAGAACCCATACTAAAACAGAAAACGTTATTTTACAATGAATTTTGATAATATATTTATTTTCAATAAAAGAAATTTAATCCAGTAACCGAGGAAAATGAAAAATTAGAACCAAAAATGAAATACCAGAAAAGTATGTGCATCTTAAATACTATTACATGTATGAATGATCTTAAATCACTAAATATGACGTCATTTTTGTTATACTAGCAACGATTAACTGTTTGTATTAGCAGACAGAATTAATGAACCGCCAATTAATTCCATTCATGAAAAATGATCAAACCAAAAAAAAAAAATTCAATTATTCACTACTAGTATCTCTAAACACTAAAATAAAGTTAATTATTAATTAATTAAGCAAAATAATCCGAATGATGAAAAATGAAAATAATTGATAGAATGGATAATATGTATGTAAAAATATATAAAGAATTTAATAATAATATAAATGATAAAAACAAAGAGCTTATCTTAGAAATGGTCGTGGCCATCGAACCATTTTAGTATTAACTATTTCTAGCAATTCTCCGTAATACTGTTTATTGCGAAGGTCACAACACTGACTCGACACTTTTAAATTCTTTTTCTTTTTATAGTTTGAGAATTACACTAACTACTGCAGGTGGTGCAGTTTCTCACCATTTAGTTCACTTATATTTAGCACTTGTTAATCACTGCAACGTTTGTACTGTTTGGGTTTCTTACTAAAACACATGGAAACCAAACACTTATCGTGATTATTTAACTATCACTTTCACTCAATGTATGATTTTGCAGTTATTAGATTTTATAATTATAATTTTTCATTCATAATTGTTTTATTGTCTTTTAATTATTTTATAGAATTTTTATTTTAGAATTTTATTATTTCAGTTTATGACCTGAATATTGTCATTTTTACACTTCACCAAAAAGAAAAACATGACGGGATTTGTGACATTACCCGTTAACAAGCTTATAAAGTCAAATTTAATTAATTTTAAGATTTTAAATTATGATTCTGGATACATTAATTATTTGTATCCTTACTTTCGAAGCACTTTATAACACTTTCTAAATAATTACATACTAGTTTTACTTATATTCATACAATTTATAAATTCAAATAAAAACCAAAAGGTTTGCAAAACTTTTCTAGTCCATTTCATTTATGAAATTCTAGAACCATTTTATTATCGTTATTGTCTTTTTTTTTTTTTTTTATTATCAATATTTATTGGCCCTTGCCGGTCACCACGAGATTTTAATATCAAATTTTTGATTTTTTTTTCAATTGCTAATAAAATAAAAGCAATTGAAATTGAATTTGATCGCAACTACGATCATAAAAATTCAAAAAAACAAACAAAATAACTGAACTTTCACGTATATTTATAGTTATTATTTTTAATATGGTAATTTCCAATTAAACAACTCAACTCTACCGATATTTACACTTTGAAATATACAACTTAACTAATCTCATATCTTCTTCGCGAGAAGTACCGACCAAAAAAAAAAACTGTCCCAAAATTTCTGTTTTTATAGCCAAATTGAACAATAGAAACCCCACCCAGCTACATAGAACGGCATAAAACAAACAAATTTCTCCAAACAAACATTGACCAGTACTTTACCCGCGTTTTCGGAGTTGGTTAATGTTTTTGTGTGTGTGTACTTTCAACCGCCGATAATTCAGGGGAGTTACAACTTACAACTTGGAACGGCGACGAACATTTGGATGCGTCGTTACACTGTCGAAAGCTGAATATAAATGAAAATGAAATCTAAGTCTCTGACAATCGAATTAGTAAATCTCTGAAATGTTTGAGTGGCGTTGCGTAAGCCAAAAGGCATTCGAGTAAATTCGACTAATCCAAATGGTGCCGTTATAGCCGTTTTATAAACATCATCAGGAGCGACAGGTATGAGATGATAGGCTGGGACTAAATCTATTTTCGAGAATATTTTGCAACTAGTTAGATTCGTGGAGAAATTATGGATGTAAGGTATCGGATAACGGTCAGGAACTGTTACAGCGTTTAATCTGCGATAGTCCCCACAAGATCTCCAGTCTTCAGTTTTCTTACGTACCATGTGCAATGAGCATGATACCGGGGAAGATGATGGTTGACAAATTCCTAATTCCACGATATGCTGAAATTCGGTGAATGCTGCTTTGTGGCGTATCAGGTCTAAACGGCGCGGTCAGGTAACTGGTAGTTGGCCTTGCGGGACAATATGATGCAAGATACAATGCTTGACGGGCAAGTTATAGTTAGGTGGCTCTGTAAGTGAGGGAAATAACTTCAAGAGACCACCCGTTGTTGATTGGAAAATGAATCGGCGTAGGTGCGTTAACCTGTGCCGTATATTGTCAGTTGTGTTGCTGAATCAATAAGCCTACGATTTCTCAAATCGACTAGTAACCCAAATTTTCTTAAAAAGTCGACACCGATTATGGGACGATTCACTTCTACTATGATGAAAGCGTGCGTGAATGCACGACGAAGTTCAATGTTCACCTGTAGAAGTTTTGTTCCATAGGAGTGAATGAAGGTGCCATTAGCTGCCGTGAGTGTTAGACCTGAATTTTTGCTAATGCCTTTGTGTTCTCTTGAAAAAGGAATCACTGATAGATCTGCACCAGTATCGACTAAGACTGTCGTTTGATTGTTGGAGTCGAAAACGAATAGGCGGCTGTTGTGTAACTGGCGCTTGCTATCTGCAGCTTGGACAGCAAGATCTACATAACATTAGGTTTTTTGAATTATTGGTGGTGGATGGCGATGTGTCCAACTTTTCTGACGCGTTCGGGCAGTTGTTGAAATCACACGGTTTGATGCAATTGTTTGCATTTTCGCGAAATGTACGATGATACCAACAAACGCTTTTCTATTGTTTGAATTATTACGAGATCCACTACGGTTGCGATTGTAGTTTCTTGAGCTAGAATTGGACGAACTTCGAGCATTCGGAGTTCTGTTCCGATCGTTGGTAAGTCATGTGATCGTAGTCTCGAGTCTTGCAACACGTTGTTCAAGTGTATTTGGTTTATTGATGGGCTGATGTTGTAGCCTATCTTGAACCGTTCTTGGTCTCGACCTCGACTCATGTGTAATTGCGCTAATACTATGCCGGTTTGTCGCTTCGTAAATTGTATCGGCCATCTGTAGGACCGGTTTTAAATGGGAATACTGCGACGTGCACTTATTGTGACAGTCTTCTTAGCCAAAGAATAAGGACTAACTCGTCGTCAAATTTGGAACCCGCTAATTGTTTGAGGTGTCTAAAGTCCTGTGACGGTTTTCGGTCACCTATGGGGTGGGTGTGTGAATATGTAGAGCAGCGCCGGGGCTGGCGTGATATCTCTACTTATCGTATATCCCCAATGTTTTTATTTTAGCGCTCCGCGTCTCCGAACGAAATTATGGGTCGATGTGATGGCGGACAGAAATAAAATGCGTGGAAATAATTTTATGTTTTCAACTTTTATTTAATTCACTTGATATGCTATTCACTACATTAGTTGAATTTATTTATAATGTAAGTATTCCACTGGGATGTTTTTTATTGCCACCAAATTTATATAAAAACTACTTTTAAATTGCTTGTACAAAATTACTTTTACTTTACGTTTTTATTACGACTTGTCGATCATGACGCTGGCTAAAAACTGTACTGTAGTATATGTGTATTGAAAAAACGTTTTTTTCCTTTGTTACTTTGTGGAAAAATTTTCGAGTGGCGATTGCTATAAGTTATTCCAAAATGGCACGAGAGCCGTGCACCGGTTTTAGTTTACGTGAATTTTTAGAGCTGTGAACCGGTTTTAATTTCATTGCTCGTGCATGCTATGTTTTGTGTTTATTTATGCCGCCACACACCTACGTCGGTTTCGTTTTCGCTGGCGCTACATCCTTTAGAGGGATTTGGCCGCTTCATGATGAAGTTTCGTAATCATTTTTTTCAACAGATTAATGAGTGATTAATTTATTGATCCTAACATGAGACTTGGATCTACCACCATGATCCTAAACTGAAACAAGACCGTTTACAGTGGACTGAAGCTGGTTGTTTAGCTCCAAAACAGGTGAAGTCAGAACGAACGGCAAAAAAGGTCATGGCATCAGTTTTTTGGGATGCAAAAGGGATTTTGTTGATTGATTATCTTAAAAAAGGTAAAACAGTTAATTCTGAATATTATTGCAACCTTTTGGACCAGATGGATAAAAAAAATCGTGAAAAAAGACCCGCTTTACAGAAGAAAAAAATAATTTTTCATCAAGACAATGCACGTGTTCACACAAGTCTTTTGACGATGGCTAAATTGAACGAATTAAAGTACGAATTACTACCTCTTCAGATACCTGAAACAATTCCTTCGTGGAAAGCGTGTTTCGTCGAATGAAGAAGCTATTTCAGCCGTGGAACAGTATTTTGCAGAGCTTCCGGAAAATCATTACAGAGATGGTATAAAATTATTGGAGGATCATTGGAATAAGTGTATTGAAGTTGAGGGAGATTATATTGAATAAAAAAACTAATTTCATTAAAAAAATCACATTGTTTCATTTTTGCTTTCAACACTTTTCAACCAACCTGATACCTTATATAAAAACTTTAGGTATATTATGTCCGATGGGAATTATCGAATGACGTTTTATTTGTTCCGTTTGATGATTCGAAATTTGTTGTTTATGAATCAACCTGATGCATTTGAATTGTTTGGTTAACGCAAAATAGTGGCAACGAATGTCTTTGATGTTCCGATTATCGGCCTTTGCGTTCGATGATTCGTTTACGAAATTTAATCAAACGGTTTTTTGATGTGAAAACATCTTTAGCGGCAGGAGTAAGTAAAAAATTGTATAGAAATCGGGTTACGGAAACAAAAATGCCGAATAAAAAATATTGTTGGTATGTGTGAATATCTATAAGAACAAAAAATAAATAAAACGTAAAATCAATGCAAAATCTACGCATACTCATGCAATATACAACATCATCCGGCATTTCAAAAACATCGTGAGCCGAATACAAAAAAAAATTTAAAAAGAAACCGCCTACTTTAATTTATTTTGTTGTGAAAATATCTGCTATATATGGCCGCAGCAGCAAGTGTTTTTGAAAATGACAATTACATACGAATAAAAGGACCACAAATTATGCTTGTGAAGTGTAATAGTTATTTACGTCATAAGGGCAGTAAATGAGTTGTTACAGTACGAGTTCGATGTTTATTTGAGAATTTTGAACGAGTACTGTAACAATCATTTAACATGCGTGTAACCTGATTTTGCTTTGTTCAGTGAGTTTGCCGTGACCATTTACTACTAAAGAGGTTTAGGTTATTAACTTAACAGAACTATACTTTGCTCATGCATAATTATTGTCAGTAAGGTTCGTCCTCCAAATTCAAAATAGAAATATAACTTACTGACTTTTTGAACCAAAAGTGAAACTTAGTTTAAATAATGAGCGAACATAACATTTGTCTTTATGGAGGAGTTTCTGAGCCTTAACGAAATGGCTTGAAATGATTCAGTAGATATTTTTTTACAAAAAAGTTTTCACATAAATCTTTCGTGAGTTGAGGGTGAACTCGCTCGTCGTTTTTTTTAATTCTAGCGACGATGTTATCTTATCGGAATGTCACTGCACTGGATTGATCTAAATAAAATTATGCGACGTAAATTTCTTGTTTTTGTAAATTAATTTTATTTGATTGGGACTATGAACGTACCATATACCTGGCACGGTATACCGTACCAGGCTTCCAGTTTGACACACACACACGCACAAAAATATATATTCGTTCCATTTATTTATTTTGTTTTTATTTACTTCGTTCTCGATGGCAGTTGCATCATAGTTGAATTGTTGGTGCGAGCAACGTCCGCTACAAACGTCGCATGTTCATGGTTTAAAAAACTTCGAAGTATTAATGCTCGAATTACTGGAACAATGATTCAAGAAGCGACTCTTAAATTTGCCAGTGATTTTAACTGTCCCAATTTTAAAGCGTCTAATGGTTGGTCAAATAAGTTCACGGTAATTTATTTAATTATTCAACAAACAAAAATAAGCGAATTAACTTTTACAGATTTTGCTATAGGTATCAGCTATAAAATATTGTCAGGTGAAGCAAATAGTGTATCACAGGAAACAATTGATAATTTTAAGAAATGGTTTACTGATTTTGCCGCAGGGTATCAAGAAAAGGACATTTTTAATGCTGACCGATGCGGCTTATTTTTTAAAGCAATGGCCGACCGAAGTTTTGTTTTAAAAGGCGATCCGTGTAAGAGCGGTGAGATGTCTAAAGAACGACTAACGGTTCTATTGTGTAGTAGTTCCGATGGTGAAAAATTAACACCACTAGTTATCGGTAAATCCAAAAAAACGTAGAGCTTTTAAGAACATAAAAATGAAAATCTACCTGTAATTTGGTGACATAATGCGAAAGCATGGATGACGAGTTCATTATTCGAAGAATGGCTAATAATTGTCGATAAACAAATGAGAAAGTCCAAAAGTCACATTTTATTAACAATTGATAATTGTCCTGCTCATAACATACAGATAAAACTTACCAATATCAAAATAAAGTTTTTGCCACCAAACATTACGTCTGTGATTCAGCCCATGGATCAAGGGATAATCAAAAATTTTAAGCTGCATTATAGGAATTTATTGATGACATCCATTATCTCACAATCACTGCTTATCGATGTAACACACTCAGCGGCGTGGCAAGTCGTAAAATCAGAAACAATTGCTAATTGTTTTAAAAAGACTGGTGTTTTATTACACACTGCACAATCTACATTCGAATCAGAAGACGAAGTGTGTATAGTGCTCGATGAATTGCAAAATGATAATTTTATGGAGTACATAGATATCGATGAAGGGTTATGTGTGTTCGAAGAGCCTGATGAGAAGGAAGTAATAGAAGAGATCAAGGGCATAAGCACTGAGGTTCATGAGGCGCGAGAATCCGATTTAGATTACTGATCTCATACGTATACGTAGATATATGTTTTATTATTTACATTGTAAATGAATTAAGTACATATTTTATTATTTAATTAATTAAATAAATTATTTTTTAAAGATACTTTCTGTTTAGTCTGATTTTTAATTTTCAATTTTTTTTTTCTTATAAATTGACCACCTTCATAAAGTGACCAAAGTTGCTGGGTCCCTTGAGTACTTTAGATAAAGTACTGTATTTCGAAATTATATTTGCCGTCTTACTTTGGTAAAAGTTATTCCTATCCGGATAGGAATGAAATTTTGCCCAAAGTAAGAGCAATTCTTATTCAGAATAATTTTTTGTTTTACTTTCAACAGTTGGTACCAAGCTCTAAAATATAATTTATTATTTAGAATTTTAACAAATATAAAATAATGATATCAAATTATTGAATAAGGTATAATTATTCCAAATGATAATTAATAAAATTTAATATTCTGATTTATCGAAAAATTGAAAATTGTTATTTACTACCAACTCATAAAACTAAATATATCTAATATATGTACTCTAGTGGTAAACATTACAACTAGGAGAAGAAGAGAATTTTGCTATTCCTTCTTCTCAGCGGAATGAATCTCTTCATTCCGGAATGAAAATACACGGCATTGTTGTTGTAAAATTGCCAAAGTAAGACTACAAATATGTAACTATTACTGGCTTTACACCGTAGATAGTATAATAGCAAAATAGTATAATACTATTTTGCTATCCGGTGTAAAACCGATGTTTTGATAGTATAATAGCAAAAATAAAATATAATATTTAGATTTGATAGCTATCAAATTTTAATACCTATTATATTTTATTTTATTTTATTGTAGAAGGAAAATTTTGACAGTGGATTATAGATAAATTAGTCTAGAAATGTTTTTGTGTATTTTGAAATTATTATTTTTCATTATTTTGTTATAATTTCCTGTTTTTCATGAATATTTTATGCGGTGTGAAACCGACTACGGTAGATAGTAAAATAGTATTATACTATTTTGCTATTATAATATCTACGGTGTAAAGCCAGTATATATTGAGAGTATGTATCAGTGTTGCCAGATTTCTGAACACAAATTTCCCGTCATCGCAACAAAAAATCCCGATTTTTCCCTTTTATTATAGGGAAAATTCCCTGAACAATTCCCGCAAGCGTGTAACCATTATATAAGACAAAAAAATTTAAAATTAATATTTTATTAAAAAAAATCGTATAATTAACAAAAATAAAGCAAATAATGCAAAATTATTTTAAATAAAAGTAATAACATAAGCATTCTAAGTGCTACCAACAAATAGGAACTTCAATAAAGCGTGTTTTTATATAATACCTATTATGCAAATAATTATTGTTGATATAGGTTTGGCGAGTAACCGCATTTATATTTTTATTTTGCATCGCAATACAGAGTCAATTTGAGCTTGGCTGCTTTGGATAAATTAGGAAACACGTAATCCCAATTTATTGCCTTCTTCATCGATACCTCATTCTAAAATTCTTTCTGAAAGAACTAGCAGCTTGTCTTTCACATTATCGATTTGTAGAGATCCCCATTCATTATCACACACATGCTCTATAATTTCTTGTAGACCGGAGAGTGTTTTCGAAAATTTTCATTTTGAAGCATCCGCACTTCTGGATTTAAAAATGCAACGGTTTTAAAAAATACATTATTTAGAAGAAATTTTTGGATGATCTGACAAATACATCTCTCTGCGAATTTACGGCAATGATATCTTATAATCAATTTTTGGTCATCTGATAAGTAACTAGGGCTATTGATAGGTTTGTTCTGTGTTTAAGTAATCGGAGAATTCGGTGCCACCATTAAACTCCTCATTATCAAGCTTAGTTTGAGTATTGACTATATTTTCAAATGGTAAAATCTTGTCGGGCAATATTTCGTTAATAATGTGTGATTTTAAAATCGTCCTAGCGGCAAAAGTAAAATTTGTTTTACTCTTAGCATAGCTTGTGGACAAGAATACTGTCACTTTGAAAAAGAGCATTCAATTAATTGAAATAGTGTAGAATATTTTCTAAAACAACAAATTAATATGCTTTCATTTCGGATTTTTCAAAATGTTGTAAAATCTGGGTGGCTTTCTTCCATTTGGTGAAATTTCATTCATAAATGAAAAAGTGGTTTACCTTTAAAACATTCCAGTTTTTTAAAATATTTGTGATACATGGGTGCATAAAAAGCCATCTAGTCGATCCTTGTGAAATAATTTTTCTTTTTCCGATTTCAAAGTATTCTTGAAACTTCGACAATACAGCTGCACTTTTGGGACTTTCCGAAACATATGTTCCTATATTTCTCAGAAAAATTTCATTTTCAGATGGTAGAAATTCGTTGGCCGATTTGATTACTAATGATGAAGAATGGCAAATGCATTTAAATAAAACTACTGGTTGGTTGATATCGTTCTGTAGTATTGTGTAAAAGGAATTTTTACAGCCAATCATTACTGCGGCAGAATCAGAGGCCATTCCAATAATATTTTGCAGTATATTTTGTGGAATATAATATTTTATGGAATGTTCCAATTTTCAAGACAGCTTTTGAAATGGTTCTTTAAAGTTTTGGCGGTGCAATCTGTAGCATTAATGTTAATTAATAGCATCAATTGTGTGTTGGATTTATTATTGTCTACGTAATGGGCGAGAACACAAAGGTTTTTTTTGTTACTTAAGTCGGTAGATTCATCGACAAAGATTGAAAAGTTATTAAGTTAAAAGTTTAAATTGTTCATAGAAATGAAATATAATTAGATAGATTATATATTTGCCACAAACAATTGAAAGTATTAAAAATCCCGCATTTTGGAAAGTTTTTCCCGTTTTCCCGTTTGAACTGAAAATTCCCGCAAACGGGAAAATATCCCGTAATCTGGCAACACTGGTATGTATGATATACTGTAAAAAATTTAGAGCGAAATTTGAAATATTTACGGTTATAAAAGAAAAAGAGAGAAAACAAGTTTTTAGAGCTTAGGTATTTAGGAGCGAATCGGTAGTTGTCAATTGTCATACTGTGAGTGAACACACACACCCACATGCACCAACGCACACCCAAATACATAACATGCATACATAAGCATAATCACTTTTCTATTAATTACAAAATCTCGCATAAAATTTACCCCGTAAATATTCGCAATCGCGCGTTTTCATATATTTACGGGGAAAATTTTATGCGAAATTTTGTAATTAGAAGATATTTTTAAATGTTTTATAAAAAATCTGAAATCAAAACTTTAAACGTGCTTTTCTCGAAACAAATTTTTTTGAAGCCGTGTACATGATTACAAAAATTCTATCCAACCCATTGTGCTCATTTATGCACGTTAAACTACACAAAAATGGCACCATGGGTAGCAGAATTAGTTATTATAATAATTTCTTGTTTTTTCCAATTTTCAACTAAAAAAAGAACGATTTCTGAACTTCTTTTTTTTTGTCCATGTTTTTGTTATTTATTAATAAAATTGGTTAAATTTGCTACGTGCCAGAGCGACAGCGTGCATAACAATCAATTCGATTTTTTTGTTTCAGATGACTCCAAGTGCCGTAATCATGTACGCCAACCACTTACCTCCTTTTGAAGGTGGCTAATTTGTCTTAAAAAAAAAAAATAAATAGAATCTTTGACTGTGGCCACAAGTCATAGTAGCTCAAGTCGACTTAAGATTAAAACTACATATTTTCAATTTTCGATGTTTTATAACTCTCCCCTAACTTCACTAAATTTGATGTGAAGTGGTAATACCTTGTGGCCAAAGGCTATGATCACAAGCCGTGGTAGCTTTCAATCTTCAATCATCATTCAATTTTTTCTAACTCTCTAGAAAAATTATCAAATTTCACTTAAGCTACTATGACTTGTAGCCACAGAATTAAAATAGAACACCAGTTGCTAACTTCATGCATCCAACATCGGCAGCACCTACGTATCTAACATGTAAAATAATCGAACTAAAAAGCTCGGTAAATATTCGTAATTTGTACATAAAAAACAAATTTTTTACTTTACAAACAATTTGCTGATCAAGTTTTAAATACCAAGGTTAAATTGTAAAATATATATTGTAAAAGTAAAATTAATTTATTACCTTGATACCTAGAAAATAAATCTACGTGTGTAACAAACTAGATAATCTCTCTATTAAACATTCTAATATGTAGTCCATCTAAAATATTTACTCCAGAACGAAAAACCAAACACCATTCAAATAACTAAAACTTACAGTTATTCCTAATAAGTATTTTATCCAATATTTAATTTTGTTCGATGTTGTTGGTATAAGAGAATTAGGGACCCTAAAATCTATCAAGTACTCTCAAATCTATCTCTCTGTCACGTCAAAACATTTTAGGAGTACCGAACCAATATCCTAATATATGTATATTAATTAGTCATGCTATTGCAGAACTCGATAGGAATTTCATTCCTGTAGGAATTCAAATTCCTACAAATCGGAATTTGCTATCACAGACATTGTAGGAATTTAAAATTCTTACAGGAATTTAATTATTTTTGGTTGTTGTTAGTTTTGTTAGATATATCAATTTTTTTTGGAGTTCAGGTTTATGTCGAAAATAATTAAAATGACAATATTTGGGCGCATATACCAAAATATTTTAAGGCGCCACGAAATCCCTTCTATTAAGCATTAACAGCGACGACATGGGGCTAGATTTGTTGAAGCTAGTGTTTTTGCGAGTATTTTGGGAAATATGACAACTGAATGAATATTGATTGTGGCTATGCGTGCAGATAGTGCTTATCCATTCGGTAATAGTTCCTTAGTAATCGAGACATTTAGATACACAATAATTTTTATTTATTTATTTTTTTCTTTCATTTAATATTAAATATTTTTTTTTAATTTAAAAAAAAAACTATATAATAATACAATTATTATTTTTTAAGTTTTTTTCCTTTCATATATTTTATTATGTTTATTTTAGTTTTTTGTTGGTTTTTGTTTGTTTATTTTTAAAAATAAATATATTTTTTTGCTTTAAATATAAATAAGTAAATAAAAAAACTTTTTAAATTGTTATTTTTGTGCTGTTTTCATGTTTTGTTGTAATTTTAATGAATTTATTTAAAATCGCGTTTTTCATTGGCTCATTAAAACCGTGATTCTAAACAAAAATTAGACGAATTCTCTTGTAAAGAATTTTTAAATTAAATATTTTTTAATTTTTATTTACAAAAATTGAATTAGAAATTTTTCTTTATTTACTTACTTACACTTAATATTTTTTATTTTGTTTTGTAATATAAATCAATTTTTTATTAATTTTAATATTTTTATTATTATTATTTTTAAACTTAGTGCAATATTTATTTATTTCTTGTTTTTTTTTTAACTGAATAATTTTTTTTTTTTTTTAATAAATTGTTAATTTACTTTTATTTATTATGTTAAAAATTTTTACCTTTTTTGTAATAATAAAATAACTTTTTCATAATATATATTTATATTAATTATAATGTAATATAACAAATTATAAATAAATATTGTATATAAAATTTTCATTGTAAATAAATAATAAAAATAAAAAAAAAAGGTAAAAATTTCTTGCTCTTGAGTAACATTTAAAATATAAATTATATAAAAAAAATAAAAGTAGTAAAAAAATAAAATAAAATAATATATATAATTTAATATTTTTAAATTTTATTTTATGATTTTTTTTTTTTTTTTGTTTGACACACATATAAATAATTATAGGTTTTTATTTTATGTTTTTTTTATTTATAAAAAATTAGTTTTAATTTTTTTTTATGTAATATTATAAAGTTAATATAATTTTAAATAAATAAATTTAATTTTTTCCTTTTAGTTATTTATACGTATATATGTAAATATATAATATATAAATATAAATTTATGAATAATTCGAAATTTCATGACTTCCAAAATGATTTTTCGAATTCTTTTTAAAAAATGAGGAAAAGAAAAAAGTAAATTTATTTATAAATAAAACTAAAAAAAAAATATTTATTTTTAAATTAGTTTATTTTTTCATCATATATAAAATTAATTATATTTCATTTGTTTTTAAATAAATTTAAATATTTTATATTTATTTATATATTATGTTTTATATTATTTAAATGCGCCACGAGTTTTTTTTATTTATTTTATAATTTTTATTAAAAAATATATGGTAAAATATTTTTATATATAAACATTTTTTTATTATAGTATTTTATTTTTAAAATAAATTATTTTATGTATATAATTTTTTTTGTTTTAAATAAAATAATTTATATATAAAAATAAAAATAATAAAAAAAATAAGAATTTTATTTTGATGTGTTATTTTTGTATTTTTATTTTTTTTTATAGGAAAAAAAGATAATCAATAAATGTTTTTATGTAACTTGTTTATATTTATATATTAATTTTAATTAATTAATAATAAAAAAAGCCACAAAACCTCAGAGTAATATTAATTTTATTATTTATTATGTATTATTTAATTTATATAAAAAGTTTTTTTTATTTAATTTTAGTTTTACATACAAGGAGACAAATATAATTAATATATTTTTAGTAATTAATTAAGAAATAATAATTAAAGAGAAATGAACAAAAATAAAACAGAATATCCAATTATTTTATTTTTTATGAAAAAATAAAAACAAAAAGAACATAATAATAAAATTGGCTTTTGGCACAAAATTAAAATAAAAAAAATTAATAATAATAAAACAAAAAAAACTAATGCATATTCTAGATAAAATATATATTCTAAGAATCACATTGAATTACAATATGCATCTAATATTTATTTAATTTTATTTTTACCCAAAAATAATATATAATTATGCACTGTTTATATTTTTTCATAATTTATTTTATTTTTATTTATTTAAATAAAATAAAATAAATTACAATAAATGTATTTAAGTAGGAGAAAAACGTGTGCATTTTTTTATATTTCTAAATTTGTTTTATTTTATTTTGAGATTAAATATTAGTAGTAATTAAAAAAAAATATTTTTTAATCACAAGTTTTTCAATTTTTATTTATTTTAATAAATACAAATTCGATTCTCTAAATTTTATTTACTTAAATCAAAAATCAGAGATTTTTTTATTTTTTAAATAATAAAATTACTATGCTGCGTTTAATAAACAAATAAAAGGAATTGGGAAAAATAAAATAAAATTATTTTTATATTTTTGTGCGTTGTGTTATTGTATTTTTATATTATTACATATTTTATATATTATATAAAACAATTAAATAAATAAAATTATAATAAATAGCGCAGCGAAACTTAGGTGTTTTTATTTCTCACTAAATACTTCAGTATGTATTTAAATGCGACATTAGATTTAGTTTTTTTTTTTTTTTTAATTTGAACTAGTTGTGTTTCAAATGGATGAAAATAAAAATGTTAACTGTGAAATTTTTTTTAAATTTTATTTGTTTCAATTGACTAAACATTTTAATTTTTATGTTTATTGTTTGTTTAACATTATTTCGAACGGAAGGAATATTTAAAATGAAAAATAATAAAATGTAAAATAATTTGAAAATATATTTGCAATATGTGCAATTTACTTTTTAAAAATAATGATCTCACCAAATAAAATTAGGCTAAGAAAAAGGAGTGAAAAACAAAATGAGGCTAGTTTCACAATCTACGTTTTACGCAAGCACTAAAGATCCTTCCTTGATACTTTCATTATGATTTTTCATAAATTTTATTGATAAGTATTGACTTCTTTCTGCAACAAATATTTACGTCTGTCAAATGTTTCTCAGATAATATGTATCAGCTCATGAGGATACGAGCTCTTTTTATACCGTTTTTAACCCAATTGAAACACAGCCTTATTTTAAAAAATGAAAAGAACTTATAATAAAAACGAGCGAGGGGTTTAAGTCACGTTACGAACCAAAAATGTGTAAATTACTTTTGTGGGTGCGTGGCACATGCGACTAGTTCAAAATATTCACTTTGTTAATTTTATTTGTTTGATCTGTTGAAATTACTGAATTATTAAAAAAGCAAAATAAGTTAATTTTGTCTGGTCCCATCACTAAGTAAAAAAAAAAAAAAACAAACCAATAAAATATAGGAGTATAAATAATAAATAATTTATTATGTTGAATTTATGAGTTTATAACGTCACAACAGATTTTTGTGTTTTTTAACGATTTTTTATAATAAAAATTAATGATAATAATTTAATTAAGCGATTTATTTTGATTTTTCGTATTATCGAATTTTTATAAAATTTCTATTTATTTTTGAAGCATATATATAATATATATATATAGTGATGAACTTATTATTCGTACCCCATCAAACATTTTTATTCTTAAAAGCACTTAAGATTTTTTGTGATCAATTTTTTATTTCATTAATTTATTGGCATGTACCTGTACACATTAACATATTAGTAAAAAATTGATTACACAAAACTTAAAGGTGTTTTTAATTAAAAGAATAAAAATTGTTGATGGCGTACGAATAATAAATTGCATCACTGTATGTATATATATAATACATATTATAATAATATATCATATATATATACACATATGTATATAAAACATATTGTATGTTTTTTTTTAAATTTTTAAATAAAAAGAGGAAAAAAATTATAATTATTTTTATATATTTAATTCGATATTAATATATAATATATTTAGTTATATATACATAGCCACGGTTAAATTAAAAACAATAATAATAAAAAATAATAATAATAAAATACAAAGAAATTTTTTTTTAAATTTCTATTTCAAATTTATCATATTTATAGTAAATAATTTATGATATATATTTATATAAATAATTTGTTTTATTTATTATGTTTTTATTATTATTAATAATCTTATTTTTTGTTCACACCAAATTGTATTCCTTAAGATTAGACTGTAAAATTGTATCCTTTACAGCAGCGAATACAAAACGTATATTCTCAGTATCTGAAAAAATTTTAAAATTTTATTTAATTGAAGGTGTTAAATATTGTTATTTTAAGGATATAGGGCTAGATACTCGATACTCTAGCAATTCTCAACTCTGTAAATATGGCGGATTTGCTTGCGTAAATTGCTGATTATTTTAGCAAAGTAAAATATAAATTTGAATATGCAATTTCGAAAAGGGCACATGTCTGAAAAATTAAATTTTTCAGGAATTAAAGAAAACTATCTATTTTCTAAAGTAGTATATAAATGTATACAATTTATTTTAAGGTTAAGTGTAGGGTCAAAAAGTAATTGAAAATTATATAAATATTTAATGTTAATCTTTATTTTATATATTTTTTATGTATTATATGCAGACGAGATGTGCTCTTTTCCAAATTCATAAAATATAAAGTAAATCTAATTAAAAATACAACGTATAAACTTTATGAAACTGTTAGCATAGGTATCAAAATCACTTCAGCGACAGATAGAGATATATCGCGGTCGCCGATTAATCAAATGCATTAAATTCGAAAAGAGCACATCTCCAAGAGTTGTGACCTTTTCGAAATTATCGTTATACAAACCGACACTGGTGGCCGTATTAACACAAGAAATGTGCCTATTTCAAACCAAATAGGTGCGGAGATATATTTCCATCACATTAACGTGAAAAAACGGTTTTGTCAAAATTTTCGAGATGTGCCCTTTTCGAAATTGCATATTCATTTGTGTTCAGCACAAACGTTCAAGTGCGTTAAAGTATCCCATTTTCTGAAATTCAAAAACAAATTGGGTTGCTAAATTATCGTGTATAACATTTCTAGCAAATTCACAAAAAATAACTGCTTATCTGAGTATCGAGTATCTAGCCCATAGTCTGGTATTCCGGCTTAGAAAAATCGATTTTTTTTTTGTTTGACATATTTTGAAATTATAATAATTATATTGCGAGTATGTAATACTGTAAAAAATTTAGAGCAAAATTCGAAATATTAACGGTTATAGAGAAAACAAGTTTTTAGAGCTTAGGTATTTCGGATCGAATCGGTAGTTGTAGGTTGTCATTCTGTGAGTGAAAACACACGTACCCACACACCAACGCACACAAATACACTCAAATACATAACATGCATATCGCACTATCCATACAAGAAGACTATAAGTACTAGTTGGTGCATTTTTGAATTATTGTATTTTTGAATTATTATTATTACTTGAGGGCCATGTGGGCGTTCAAGCCCCCCGCACTGCGACCTAAAAGATATTTTGTGCATGGACCCTACTTAATAAGCCGTCCAGTCAATATTCAGGCTCTTAATGAACCTGACAATACTGCTGGCCGGTGCCCGGTTTATGATCCATACTATCCGGGCTCATTACTCTCCCTCCTAGATGTTGTAACCTTTTTCAGAAAATGGCTGGGCAATGGCACAGAACATGTTCCGCTTCCAGGTCTCAGAAGCGACATCTATCCGTCGAACTTAGGCCAATTTTCTTAAGGTGATACCTTAAGGGGATGTGACCTGTGAGGAAGCCGGTAAGCACCCTCAACTCAGGTTTCCTAAGTACAAGACATTCCTTGGCCCTGGTGGACGAAGGTGAAATGAATTCCTTCGCCTGTCGCAAACCTGGAATTCCGCGCCAGTAAGAGGACTTTTGCACATCCTCACAGCGTTTAACCGCTGCCCTAAGGTGCCCCTTAGTGACGCCGCAGGAGGGCTCTGGTCCAATTAATGGAGAGGCAGATCCTCGCGGGCGAGGCCATCAGCTGCCTCGTTTACCACAATTCTAGTGTGACCTGGCACCCAAACAAGTGTTACCTTATTTGAGATTGTCAGCAACTTAATAACCTTCAGACAATCCCATACCAGCCTTGACTCAATGGTAAAAGACCTAAGAGCCTTGATTGAAATTTTGAATAGTACTAATAATATGGTATCCACAGAAAAAAATTATTTTGTGCTAAGGTTCCTCCTGCATAATCTATAATAGAAGGACACTATCTTCATATTTCATTTAAAGTCCAAACAAAAAAATGATAAGTTTACTTGGGTAAAAAATAAAAATTAAAGCAAAACCTACTACATATGTCATTTTTATATCGCAAGTCACACATAACATAATACAATTGCAAAAAAAATATTTACTATTTAAAAAACTATAACTCGAGTTAAACTTTTTCACGAAAACAAAAATTTCCCTCAAAAAAACTGTAACTTACACTTAAAGTACTAATTTGTTCCATCATACCATAACTAGTTATATTTTTTCAGTGAAACAGGTAAATTTTAGAATTTTTTAAAATAGCTAAGGAAATATACAATAAATGTAATGCTATCACAGTTAGTTTTATTGCTTTAATTAATAATTTTTATTTATTTTTAGCCGAAAAACCTTTAAATCGTTCTACTGAAAATCGCTCTTTTTGACTTGGAGTTATTTTGAATGGATAGTGCGATATAAGCACAATCACTTTTCTCCTAACTACAAAATCTCGCATAAAATTTACACCGTAAATATTTGCAATCGCGCGATTTTATATATTTACGGGGACAATTTTATGCGAGATTTGCAGAATTAGTTATTTATAATAATAATTTCTTCTTTTTTCCCCCCGATTTTCAACGAAAAAAAGGACGATTTCTGAAGTTTTTTTTAGAAGCCCATCATTTTGTTATTTATAAATAAAATTGTTCAAATCTGCTATGGGACAGACCGACAAGCATGCAAAACAATAATCAATTCGATTTTTTTTTTTCAGATGAATCCAAGTGCCGTAATCATGTACGCCATCCAATCTACCTACTTTTGAAGGTGTCTATACTTTGTCTTAAAAAAAAAAATAAAATATTGTCAAATTAAATAAAAAAAAAAACTTCCCAACAGGCCTAAACACCAGACTACATCCTTAATGTGTGAGTAGTAAGTTAGTAAATAAAATATCACCCAAAAATAAAAAAATGTAGTTTATTTATTTATATAACATAAATTTTATTAAAGAAAATATAATAATAATAAAACAACAAACATGCACAACAAGAAACATGCAAATAATATAAATTTTAAAAAAATTATGCCAAATTTATATCCAAAAGAAGTTTGCGGAAAAGTGTGTCCATAAGACTACCGGCTATTTTTTTTATATTTTCCGTATCTAGAAATTTATTAACATAATAAAATTTGTTTTTAATATTCATCTTTTTAATTAAGCGAAAGCTTGTGGAATTTTTGGCTTATGTTATTTTAAAATCTTTAAAGGCTGATTGCATAATCGCACGCAGGATACCGGCAGTTTCTGTTATATTTCCCGTATCTGGAAAGTAATTAATATAATAAAAAATAAAAAAGGTTAAATCTGTTTTCAATATTCCTGCAGATAAATGAAGTGCTCGAAGTTTTCCAAGTTATGTTAAATTAAATTCTTTTAACGCTGATTGCATAATTGTATCTTTCACGGCACAAAATACTAATTTTATGTTTTCGGTGTCTGTACATTATTACAGAGAAATCCCAGAGCGTTTTTGCGCGGCAGCAGTTTGATTACAATAAAAACGGAAAATTAAAATATATTAGAAATTTGTTATTAAAAATAAATTATCAGGCCAAAACTAATAGCAACTCTAAATACTAATAACAATGTATCGCTAATTTATTCTGCGGTATTGTCACAATACAATACTTATTCTGAAACAATTTAAACTACAAATACGAATATAAGCTGAAACTTGTGAAAATTAATGACCAACCGTTTTCTAATATACTACTTTTTATTTACTTTAAAAATTAATCTAATTTTACATAGTTCTTTTATAAAATTATATTATGTTCTTTAATATTTCATTTAATTCCTTATGCATTAAGAAAATGTAAATAAACAAATTGTTACAAAGTTGATAATTTCACATTTGTAAAATTGTTTTGGCACTATTACTGCTCCTTATCACAAACGAATCGACATTCGAGCTCGTATATTATAGAATTACCTTCTTCAATGAAAAAACGTAAATCTACGTGGCCCACGGTTAAGTGTTAAGAAATAAAGTCCAAGAGTAGAGTAACTTAAGATGAATTTCAAGATAATGCCGTAATACAACGTATTGGTTTAATGTGAAATTTAAAGATATTAAGTAAAAGTTTGTTAAGCAGTCTGTTTCAGACTACTTGTCTCTTAGTACTGTTTCGCATAACCCTTTAAAAATCGCTTAAGTTTAGGGTCAGCATAGAGTCGGTTTAATAGCCACCAGCCAATCAGCTCATAATAGCATCATAACCAAGCCAATTCTGGCTAAAAAATCTTCAACGAGTGCTCCTCCGTCATTTGAATCCTTATTATGCCAAAGTCTGGATTTAAGCATTGAAATCACCAGTTATGATAATGGGATTGTAAGCCTTTGGAATGTTGCTCCATGCTTGCATACATTTTATCTTTGTATAGAGATGCATTAAGCATCCTCTTTCCTTAAAATCTCGATTTTGGACTTTAGGTATAATTGCATACATGTCAAGAATTCCAACCTCTGTAGTGCTTTCTTTTACTTTTTTGATCTATTAACTAAATTTTCCAGGCGTTCTTAAACAAGTTAGATAAAAAAAGAATTTTTTTTAATGCTATCCGTTTTATAAAATAACCTAACGATTCTTACAACACCAGCAAATTTTTGTTTGGAAATTCTCGTAACAAAGGCAGATTTCGATGTAATAATTAGAATTTATTTAATTACCCGAAGTATTGGAGAAATAGACAAATTCTTAAAAAGAAAACTGACAAATTCTTAAAAAGAACAAAACTCCAACGTAATAAAATTTTTACGGAAATTAGTTGAGAATTTGAACAATCATTAAATTTTTTGGATTGAGCTTTCAAATATTCCAAGCACCAATGCTATCTACCTGTGATATGGTGAACTTTGATCTTCGCATCATTGGGGCTAATACCATTTTGATGTTTTCTGTTTGACAATCCTCGCCCTTATATGGGGGGGTACGCTTATACAGTGCGATTGGAGACACAAAACTTTGATTTTTCAAATATTGACTCGTTAACAGTTGGACTAATGCTTCTAACACAATAGTCACCCATCCGTAACCCCGAGCATACAATTATATTATTTTTAATTTAATCTAAGAGTACATTTTTAAAAGCACGCTTCTCGCACACTTGTTGAAGTAAAAAATAGACTGTTATACTTTCTACTCTACCAAGTAAATCCATAACTATGCCTATACATCAAAGATTTGAATTAAGACAGAAAATTCTTTAAAATTACGATTGATGTTAGCCCCTTCTAGCATTGATGCTTTCTCATAAAGTACCTTGCATAGTGATGTTCACCTTGCTATATAGCCCCACAAAAGAAGTATGGTGCTGTCAAATTAAGCGATATGGGTTACAATACGATATCGCCAAAATGGTCATTGTTTGACCGGATGTGTGGCAAACAACACCATCATGTTGAAAGTAAAAACCTTCTACACCAAATTCGTCCACTTCTTGTGCCAAAAACTCACACAGTATGGCTCTTGAAATGCTTTTTGAGTGCCAATGATTTAATTTAACAAATTGTACGCATCTGCACTGCACAAAAGTTCAAACAAGACTGAGAAACGTCAAGAAATAAGAAAATAACGTCACATTTTGATCGTTCTTCTTAGTGTCCTAAGCATTTACTACTCGGTCTCTGCAGTACACTTATTGACTACCTGAAATATTATATATCTTTTCTGCTGAAACACAAACCATTTCAGAGAGATTACAGAATATACACGTTAAAGCCGAATTATAAGCATTTTAAAAAGTTCTTTTCAGTACAAACAAAATGGCTTTAGTATTTCTAATCTCCCTCTACCAAGGGAACAATTTTTATACCTTGGCTATCGCTGTATTATTGGTAATGGATTGAGCCAACTAAAAAAAATAATTGTAAATAGGTTTGAGATAATATTTATTGAATAAACTTAGGGAAATGGAATTAAATTATTGCAATTATTTATTTATTTACATAAAAATATTATTTGATAAGTACTGATTTTGCTTATACGTGTGGAACGTCGAAAAAAATAAATAAATTGAGCCTAATAATATTATGTACCAAATGAAAAGAGATTTTTGCGTTTTAGTACAGTTTAGCGTAGAATTCATCTTTTTAATCAAACATAATTCAAATATTTGTTAACATAAAAACTATAACAAAAATTGCTGTATTTTTAAACAACAAAAACGGAACATACAAACAGTGGATAAATTAAAATGCATTGATTAATTTTGTCGTTTATCGTCGTTCATACAACGCAAACCAAGATTAATCTACTATTCGCACTCATACAATCGCGGCTACAAAGCTTTAAAATTAGTCTCTGTCTTTATTTAATTAGACCAACATATTTTTGATTATTTTACTTATTTTTGTATAGCCCTTCTTAAAATTGAAACTATCCCCAATCTTGAATATTTTCATTAAAAAAAACTTTATATAATGTATGTAGGTACATACAAATGAGCAGCGATGTTTTGGCGCGGGCACCCAGGGCTTAATACCTAGTAATCATGAAATAAAATAATGATACCCGTCCATAAATAAATTATGAGTTATTTTAACGTATGCAAATCTCTAATCTGTTCGTATTTAATGTAAGTTCTAGAACTGAGTTACTGTAAATGAGAAGTAGAAGTGGATCCAAAACGTGTTTAATCAATATTTTACTATTTATGTTGAAAATTAGTTTGAAAAATTTCAAAGTTAAAACTTTAAATTTAAAATTTAGTTTGTAGTTTTATTTAAAAATATTTTACGCCCTACGCTACGTCGATCAGCGTTTATTTCAAACTGTCAAATCCGGCTACGTAAATCCAATTTGGTTAAAATTGATAAAACTTGGATAAAACTAATACAAAAAAAATTTCAAAAACCTAATTTTATAAATAGATGGGAGAATTTCTGCTGACGGATGACAAAATATAAATATAAAATTGGTGTTGTTTATAAATGAATTTTAACAAAATTTTGTAAGAATATAGAAGTTTTTTTAGATTCAAACTATTTTTTAATAATTTTGTAATTGGCAAGTGAAACAATTTTGTCATAAAATTAAATCGGTCGATTTGGAATGCCAGACAAATTAATGTGCATTTGACATTGTAATAAATCGAAAATCATTTGCTACTTATATTTCGAGTTTACTTCACAGAATAATAACTAGTCGAATATTTGATGTTAGCTTAGACATTATTAATATAAATAATAATTTACCGTTATTCTTGTATATAATATATTTATTATAAGCCGATTATATATCTTCTAATGATTTCCCCAATTAATGTACGATGTATATTCTATAAACCACGATTAAACGATTATAAATAATCGCCAAAAATATACAAACCCAAAAAAAAAGCATTATAAAATATAAAACCGCAAACAAAATTAAAACAACATGCAAAAATTCATAATTATAGCCGGTCTTCGCAAAGGAACAACACTTAAATAAATTTAGTCACAATAATTTCACGCTTACTTGTCGCGCAAGTAAAATGTGAATAAATATTTCTTCTGAATCTGGATAAACATAAAAGTCAGTGACCGTTGATTAAATTGGTATTTAGTGTTGTTTTGCGACCTACGCTTTTCCAAATATCCAATGTAGGCTTTAACATAGTACTAAATGTCAAAGCGCACGACCAGGTATAAAATATTTTCTAATGAAATTTTCTGAGTATGTACATTATAATACTGGGTGGTACAGCATTTCCTCGATTATATTTTAAAACAAATCGAAAACATAGGCTACAACTACAGATTCACCATAACCTTTTAGAAATCGGTGCAGGGATCCTACTTGTTAACCTGTCAAACTTGTTCTAAACTATGAAGTTAAGACTTCAATCTAAAAATTAAGTTTGTAGTTTCTATAAACCTAAATAAAGTTGTTTTACACCAAAAAGGATTTAACTATTATTCACTTTCGATTTATTAACAATAACTAGCCGAATATTCGATGGTCTTGCTAAGGCGTTAGCTGAATTTCTTGAAATTTAAACTGATCCGTATAACATTTTGGTCAACTCAAAAATTATTTATGTTTTTGTTGTTTGCTTTCAATGATCTTTGATCAAAACCGGATCACGTGGTGTTAAGAAATGAGTTTATTATTAAATATTTACCAATCATATTTAGAGTATTATTTAGTAAGCCGATTATTCATCTTCAAATATTTTTCATAATTAATATTTTGCACATATTATATAAACTACGATTAATAAATAATCACCAAAAATATACAAACACAAAAAAAAACGCATTATAAAACATAAAGCCACAAACCAAATTAAATAAGCATGCAAAAACACATAATTAAAGCTGCTCTTCACACGAGAGCAGCGCTTAATACATTTACTATCAAATAATTTCAAGCTTACCTGTCGCGCAAGTAAAATGTGAATAAATAATTTTTTCTGAATCTGGGTTCAAATCTACAAACATACGCAATATGAATTCCCTTGCAGCTATAGCGTCTCTTTGAGGACCTAAAGTTAGCGTAAAAATACAAACAGATCGAAATACGTTTTAAAATCAAATCAAAAACTACACTATATTATATTGTACTAATAATATTACGGGGGATCAGGAACCAAAATACCAAAATAGCGATAATATTAATAACGATCATTTAAAAAAAGTATGTATGTATTAAAAGTTATTGATACACCTGTAGCAACAGTAAAATGTGAATAACACATACGATCCGGATCTGGATTACAAGCTAAATATAATTTACATATAAATTCCCGAGCTGGTTTATCGTCTAATTTTGGTCCTTTATAAGATTTATTTATTAATATTAATAGTTATACCATCCTTATTTTAAAAATTAAGTAATATTAAAATCAAAATAAATTCTTATAGTTACCATCATATTCTGGAAAATAATCTACTAAATGTGAATACATAATTTTTTCTTCAAGTAAATCTTTTTTATTTAAAAAGAGAATAACCGAAGAATGCTGAAACCACGGGTATGTTATAATGGTTTTAAATAAAGCTTTTGACTCTTCCATACGATTCTAAAAAAAAATATAATAATAATAGTGTTTCATTACCATTTATATTTTGCGTTAATTAATTTATTTATTTACCTCATTTTCGGATTCAAATAAAATTTGATCATATTCCGAAAGTGCAACAAGAAATATAATTGATGTAACATTTTCAAAACAGTGAATCCATTTTCTTCTTTCAGATCGCTGTCCACCAACGTCTACCATTCTATATTGAAAATACAAAGAAAATTAAGTTAAAAATTTGAAAAAAAAAATTGGTAATTTTTTATTAATTTTAAATTAAATACAGCGCATAAGTATAATATTAATAAAGCGTTAAAGCAGAACATTTCTAGCGATACTTCGAGCGATTTCTCCATTTTGAGATTACGATTTTTTTTTGTTCTTTGTACCTAAATATAATTCCATCCAAATCGAACGGATACTCGATAATACCAGTTGTTGGCGCTCGAGCCCGTAAAATATCCTGTTCCGTTGGTAAATAATCTACATCCTCAATTCTAGGCAAATCGCTCAAGTAACTTTTGTGTGTTATAAATATGTATATGATTTAGTCATATGAAAGCAAAATAAACAAATAAACACAAAACAATAATTTACATTTTTTTTAGTTTACGAGATCATTTGAATGTTATGCAATTAAATTGAATGAGACATACACACTAGAGTGTAAGCAGCAAATGGATATGTACAAAAAACCCTAAAAACGTGTTACATGAATTTTCGGATTAAATCATTGTTAAATAAGTATTTTTCTTGTTAAAATAATAAAATAAAAAAAGAACACAACAAACAACATGCAGGTTAAAAAGTTAAGAATAAGACAAATATTCCCTTATCGCCCTCTTGCAATATAATATATGTGTATGCCCAAATATATTATTATGCATTTTAACGATCATTGCATGCTAAATAGTTTTTAAATTTCAATGGATACCTAAAACGAATTTCCTCTAAATCAAATGGATATTCAATAATTCCCGTTGTTGGAACACGAACTCTAAGAATATCTTGTTCCGTTGGAAGATAGTTAGGTGCAGCAACACGATCAATTTCACTTAAATAGCTTTATTTTTTTATAAACGATGGGAAAATTTAATTAATGTTCAATGAAAATATAAAAATAAATATATTATATTCAACTTACTATTTAGCAGAATCGGTTAATTGATATTCTCTTCTTCTATCATAACATTCTTGTATACCAGCATCGGCCCATAAATCTTTAATTGCTTGAACATATGGTGGTTCGAAAGTAGTAACTGTTTCAAAATCTACACTTCTAATCAATTCAGCATTATCCTAAAATAAAAATAAAAATCATAAACTGTTCTGAAAATCTCTATAATATTTGTAAACTTACTAAATTTTTAGGTGAACTATATTGGATTTTGAGCAGTTCCATTGCACGTATCATTGATTGCATAGCCATAAATATATTTTGATATACCAATTTTATAAACCCCCTTTTATCTTCATCTGAATAACCACTACCGTGAATAATTCTCATCTGTTTGATAAAAGTTGATTTTCCGGATTCACCAGTACCTGAATTAGTAAAAATAAAAATAAAGATTAGTAATCGATTCGGGTATTATAGTTTACTTATATATTTAATGTATTAAATCGCCCAATAAAATTTTTATTATTTACTCGATAATTACATTGAATAATATGTGATAATTACAAAAATAAATTATGTAATCACGATTTTCAATTTGTATGTATGTATTGTTAAAAATCAGTACGATCATGGGAAATAAATGCTTGATTAACAAATTATAAAATTTCAGAAATTTTCGAGGATTTTCCATATTTGTGGGACAGCTCTTTTAAAAAAGGTAAATTGCTCAGTAAATTTCAAATGATCGTAAATGTTCGGGCTTGATATTTGTAGAGTTTAAACAGCTAAAATAATCTGCCAAACAAATATAGCTTTGCTGCTTTTAAATGGTCGTCTGACGTAGGGAATACTTATTTGAATTTCAAACCAATTTTTTCCTTCATTTTTTGTTACTTCCGTACTCTCATCAAAAAGCAAAAAATCGCCATATACTTATTTCCATAACGTTTCTGGTAATTAAAATCTCGGTTTAGCGGAAAAATGTTGTTAATAAAATATTTAAAAAAATTATTTCGAATAAAATTAGGTTTTTACTAAATATAGTTTAGCTCAATGCCGGATGGATTACTTTTAACAGAAAAAATCCAAGACAACAATTTTGTAAACCGGAAAAGGAGTTTGTTGTATAAATTTTGAATGTCAATGATCTTGTAACTGTTTCCGAGACAAAAATATTGGATGCAAACTTTAAAAAATGGTAAAAATCCTCAATAAATATATACATTTACCTAATTGAGAATCTCATATTAATGTACGTAATCGGCAAAAGATTATCCATTTTGATAAAAATTTGTTACCACAAACACCACTAAATCAGTATCCAAGATCAAATGATCATCAAAATAAAATATTATTTTAATAATACGATTCAATGACAAAATCAAAAATAAAAACCTAAAAACTGATTACAGACGTCGAAATATAGACCACAAGACCATTTCATGTAATCCTAACACAATAGAATAATCCCACCACCCTTCTGTTACATCTATTACTACATAGAATTTGGAGGACGCGAAGATTGACAAAACTTAACTAGTGATTTGGGGTTTTCCGTTTAAAATTAATAAAGAAAATTGATTAACATAATTAAAAAAGCCTATGGTGCCCTCTAAATTTATAGTAAATATATATCGTAACAAAAAAAATGTATGAGCTTTTATATATTTCAAATTTTATGACAAATTAGATAACATAATAATCAGTTGGGAGTTTTTTATTTTACTTTTATTAATAAACGAATACTCAAAAAAATATTATAGATTTTATATAAAAAAAAAAATTAAATGATAGAGACTAATAGAAACTCAAGTAAATTAAATTGAAAAAGATACGCGGTCATTGTCATTAAATAAAGTCTTTTCTCTCGATCGATATTTATTTAAGAAAATTAGAATGAACAGTTTGTATTGTATCTATTTCAACTCGTTAGCGGGGAATTGACTTCCCATCAGAGGTTTAGTTTGGTCATTACATTGTTAATAGTTTAGCATGGTTAATAGTTTAGTGGACTAAACGTGATAATTTGGGTAAGCAAAATATTAGGTTAAACTACCTGAATAGAGATTGGCCCAATTATGAAGAATTTAATTCACTAATCATTGATTGTGGCTAAAAGTTATGTTGGTACGATCTATGCAAAGTCAATTTTGTTTTTATTAATTCATAATATTATTTGAAAATGGCTTAACCTAACTAAACAAAGTGAAATGTAAAAAGTATTAAATATTAATTTTTAATAATCTTTAATGTAACGCAATGCGGTTACAAGTCATATTCAAATAATCGTTCGTTTAAACATTTCCAACCTGGCACAGTTCAACTCAATAATATGTTAACCAGAACCGTTTCATTAAAGATTGAACCTATTTTCTATCGTAAAATCTGAATCTTAAAAGATTTAATAATCGATACATTTTCTCGAAGCAATAATTCTTATTTTGGATAATAAAGAAGTGAATGGATAATAAAACTAGACATTAAATAAAACTTAAAACCGTAATCATGCCTAGGCCTGTATTACATTATCACATTTCTACGACGTAGAAATGGTTCAATATATTTCTACAATAGTCTAATATGTATATATCGCAATATTTCTGTGTTGTATCGTTTTTATGTTGATAGCCTCATGAAGCTAACCATTGCAACATCTATGTGGCAGCTCTCAAAAATGGCCGAAAATGATAAATACGATTGGAGCATGAAAATGATAAAAATATTAATTTCAGAGTACGAGATTGTCCGCGGTACTACTATAGACTCACTATTGCTCCATTCTTTGATAACTATCGCGAACAATATGATTCATAGTGTAATTTAGGAAAGTGATTTGTAGCATTTCTGTTATCGTATTTTTTTGTCAAAAAATGTTGTTATTATTCTACGACTTAGAAATATGATAATGTAATACAGGCCATAGTTATAGTTTTGATTTTAAAATCGTCGCAAACTACAAACAAAAACCTACTTAATTAATTAGCAGGCTAACTAAATTCTGTAAAATATCACATAAGATTTTGATCTATGATTTTATAAAAAAAACATCAATATTCCAACTAAGGAGCAAGCACAACCCGGTACATAAACAAAAATACACTACTAAAGTAGTACTAAAGTACTAGTGAAGTGTAAGTACTATATGTATCATATTGTTTACAATAAGATTAGATTTATTTCTTTAAGAAGGAAAAAATAAAAAAACTATAAACTATGTACTCTTCTCATCTATATTAAATGCATGAACAGATTTAAAAAAAAAAAAAAAAAAAAAATACAATTTGATTATATAAAAATAATATATCATCAATATTACGTTCCAGAGATGTATTCATAGTACAAAGACTTATAAGTGGAATTGCAAGGTTTATAGATACTTGTGATCTCCATAATTTAGGATTTCATCTTTAAGGTTAATCAATGATATCCAAATTCGTTCCAATACTACAATAATTCTCTACAAGCAGATGGCCAATTTACATTTTTTTTTTTTATACAAAATGGACGATCTATAATTTTAGCGTATACAATGAAACTTCCAAAAAATAAAAAAAATAAATTAAATATTCCTCTTGATCACACTCCGCAATCAATGTTAAATAAGGGCGTAGTGAAAATTTTCATTATTTTATCTGTGTATGTACACAGAAAACCTCAACTAACCTCAATAATAATTCGAATTGAATTGGAGAAAAACCACCCAACCAACAACCTAACTATCAAATTTAACAATGGACACACAACACAAAAAAAAAATACGAAATTAATAACACAAAATTTAGGTTACAGCCAAACAACATACACAACATATTAAATTTTCTTTCGCCCTAATCAATAATATTCAATGAATCAAAAAACGTTTAAAGTGAAAATAAAAAGAAGAATGGAAAATTATGAATGACCAAGTAAGAAATTTTTTTTACACAAAGGCGGGTTGTGCGTGTAAATATATTAAGCGATCGAAAACCTCGCGTTTTAATAAAATCTGCCGCCAAGTTATAATGCGCCCAAGCGTCATTATGAAAAAGGCCCGTTGTCACGAAGCATCTAAGCGAATGGTACTTATTCAAAACACATACTTAACTTTTGTCAGTATTAGTGAGTGTATGTATGTATATTGAAAATTTTGTGTAATTCAATAGTCACACAGAGAACGAGTCAAAGTCTTCTTCTATTGCAATACAACACAAATGATGACTGAATTTTATATATACAACACACATTTTTCTATTTTTTTTTTGTATTTTTCGATTTTCTATTAAAGAAACTTATTTTTCAGTGTTTTATTCTTGTCGAAATTTTCGCGCATGGCTGTTTTTCCTTGTACAAAATATAGAAGAAAAAAAATTCCATTTTTTTTTTTTGTAATAATTTTAATTTATCAACGGCCATATGCAATGGCATAAGAACGCATGATCAGAATTTGCCCGGTGAATGACGAAAATGTAAGTCATTTAAAAAAATGTTATATTCTTAAAAAAAGAAAATACAAGTAAGTAAATAAACAATTTTCTGCTCTTCTTTGAGCGGAGAAAATTTGGAAAAGCAAATTTGTTTTTTTTTTTATATATTACACGGTGTTACGATTTTCTAATTGCATTTGGAAAATTAAAATGGACAAAAATTATAAAACAATTAAAGTAAGAGCGCGAAGACATTTTTCATACAATGTTGCATAATGCGTGGTCATTTTTGTGAAAGTGAGGCTCCCCATTTCGAATTAAATTTAGTTCCAAATGTTCATTACCGATCGGGCATGTCAAAAAACATTTATCCGTTAAAAGTGTCATTTATTCTCATTGGTTTAACATTTTTTGTTAGCTCAAAATTCACAACTTGTATCTAATTTGTGCGATTCTCACTAATTTAATTAATGTTAAGATTTTGAAATGGATAAGGTTTTATGGAAGTACCTAAAGCTGCTAAACAATAAGTTGAACGATACGATTTTCAATTTTCTAATTGCTATTCTATTTCTCGCTAATTCAAAAATGTATTAATTGAATTTTACTTAAATCAATTCGACTTGCATTAGATAAAACATAATTGTCGTTTGAAAATTTATATTTTTGTAGATTTTTTTAGACTAATTTGCTTAAAGAGTACAATAATCGCACGCAGGCATTCAAGACTTCAGTCAAAAGACAAATACAACGCAAGCGCTTGGCTGATCTGCATTTTATAAAATTGCCTTAATAAAACTATCTATTGCCTGTAACAAACCAAGATCTTCAACTTAAAGGTCAATATTAATTTAAAACATAAAAACTAATATTTTACGAATATATAATCATTTTTTACGTTAATCTAAATACATAAGTTTCAAATTTTATTACGTATAAATAATTGGAAAAGGCAGAAGAAGGTTGCTCTATCAAGCTGACGAGTTTCTTCGGCCAATCCGCTTTCTCAAACTTATGGAAGTCACTGTTACTTTATATTTTTAATAATTCTTTAACAATTTCTAAATTTTTTATTGAAACTACAAAAGCCATCAGCGTCATTTGAATATTTGTAAAGCTTATTTACTTGCGAACAAATAAATTATCATAAAAAAGACAAAAAATGGTGCAGTCCTGGAACTTGGCACACTTGTTCTTTAATCCTGACAAAGAATCTAAAAAATATTGAGCTCCCAATCGTTGTTCAAGCTCCTGCTGTGGGGCACTAAAGACTCATCAGAAAATGCTTCAAGCAAAAGTTGTCGCTGTTGAAAATACGAAATTTTAAATTTTCTGTTTTTTATACTCGTGATAAAAAAAGGGTTTAGCAGATCCTGTATTATGCCTACGTCAGATCTCAACTTGAATACGCTGTCAACGTCTGGTGTCCTTTTTACAACGAACCTATCCTAAAAATCGAGTGTCCAAAAAAATTGTATACGATATATAACGTGGAAAGACGATCATTACCAAGCGATTACCATCATATGCTACTGGATGTAAAACCTATCAAATGACAATATTGACAAATAGAAGAGAGCTTCTAAAATGTTCGTTTGTTGGAAATATTTTACTTGATCAAATCGATGCACCATCCATACTGGAATCAATTAAAATAAAAGCACCGAGTACCAATTGGAAGTAAGGATTTCTTTAGCCGTTTTGAAGTAAGGATTTCTTTGGCCGTTTTTCCCGGATCGCTTTTTTCAATTTTCGCAAAACCTCTGCGTAATAGATGCCTGTGATTGTGGTTTTCGATGGCTTATAATCAATCATCAATATTCCATCAGTCAGCATCTAAAAACATTGTTGCCAAAACCTCACCAGCAGACGGTTGAGTTTTGAATTTCTTTGGTGGTGGTGCATCGTTTCTTGTTTGGATTCCGGATCCCAATGATGAACCCATGTTTTATCGTCTGTTATTATGTTATCCAAGAAGTTTTCTGGATCTTCTTCATACATTTCTAAAATCGCCTTTGAAGCTTGAACACGAACTTTCTTTTGTTATGCAGTCAACAAACGGGGAACCCATCGCACACTTACTTTTGACATGTGAAGGGGGTCGTGTAATATGGTATAAGTGGTACCATATGAAAGGGCAAATCTCCACGCTAACCGCGAAACAGAAATACGGCGGTCCTATAATACAATTGATTCTGCCAAAAGTATGTTTTCATGGCTAATAGCCTCTACGGGACAACCTGGGCGGTTGTCGTCTTCTTATTACTCCCGACCACTTTTGAACAATTTTACCCACCTTGTTGGTGTAGAATATGATGGTGCAAATTCGCCGTAAACCCTTGATATACACTTTACGAAATAATGATAGGACCAAACAAAGTAACCACATTTATTTCATAAAAATAAAATAATTAATGTTCTATCATTTGTTTTTACATCACTCATAAACAGTTCTAAAAACTGTAAAAATCGTCATTTTATATTCCGTCTGTGCTCGGCGTTGGTAGTAATTGAATAAAATTGCAGTGCGAAATAATCATAGGACCAAACGTCGTTGACTGTTATTGTATCATGTAAGGAATTAAATATCTATAATTATACTTTTGTTTTAGCTGTAATTGTGACTTTTAAATAATTTAGAAAATAATTTAGTGTGATTTGAGCGATATTCGTGAAAAAAAATAATAAAATGGGTCGAGGTAAGGAGTTGACGGATAAGGAGCAAGGACAAATTTTGGCATATCGGGAATCTGGAATGACAACCAGGGAAATAGCAGCCCGAATTAGGAGAAGTAAGACGGTGGTAATAAATTTGCTGAAATTGAGAGAACAATACGGCCAAAAGAAATCTACAGGAAGAAAACCAGTTATCTCTACAAGAAACGTTCGAGAGATAAAAAGATTGGCAGTCCACAAATCGAATAGCCCTGCTGAGATTCGGCGATCTCTCAATCTTAACGTGACTGTAAGACGGGTTCAGCAAATTTTAAAAGCTGATTGTAACTTGGAGTATACGAAAAGAGTTGCAAAACCACGACTGAAAATTCACCACAAACGGGCGAGGTTAGATTTTGCGGAGAAACACCAATTTTGGGAAGAGGAGTGGACCCGGGTTATTTTCTCAGATGAGAAAAAGTTCAATCTCGATGGTCCTGATGGGTCGCAGAAGTATTGGCATGACACACGTGCAAAAAAGCAAGAACGAATGTCTCGTAATTTTGGTGGTGGATCGTTGATGATTTGGGGAGCTATGGGATATTATGGAAAAACCCCTAAATGCATTATCTCAGCAAAAATGAATGCCACAAGGTATGTAGAATTGTTGGAAGATTTACTAACCAGCCATGGAGACGAAATTGGTGGTACAGATTGGATATTTCAACAAGATAATGTCCCTATTCATTCGGCTAAACTAACCAAGCAGTTTTTTAACTCTACTGGTATCCCATTATTGGACTGGCCCGCCTGCAGTCCAGATCTTAACCCGATCGAGAACCTTTGGGCAATATTATCGGAACGTGTTTTCAAAAATGGTCGTCTGTTCGGCAACTAAAAGAAGCTGTAAAGACCGAATGGGCCAAAATTGATCAGGAAGTGATCAAAAAGCTGATAAATTCTATGCCACGTCGTATGCAACACGTAATAATCAACAAAGGTGCCAATACTGACTATTAAATGCTAACAAAAATTTAAATGTTAAATAATATTTTTTTTTTGGGATCAAAATGATTGTGGTCTTAATATTATTTCGTTAGGATGGAATATTTAAAGTAAAATAGTTATTTGTAACAGTACCGCACATGAAGTTCCTACTGGTTTAAGTAAACTATTACTATTTAGTTATTTTTTGAAATAAATAATTATTTTTTTAATACCATTATTCAATTAAAATATGAGTTTTTTAATTTGGTCTTATCATTATTTCGTATAGTGTATAATTGAATATATAAATTACATTGCGTCCATCTTTACAGAAAAATTTAATAACGGTACGATATTCAATTTCATTCATTTTAGAATTTTTTCAGAACACGTGTTACTAAATTGAAAAAACCAAACGAACTGTAAAATTTACATCGAATTTTGTTTCGCGACAATTTTTTTT
The DNA here is from genome assembly GCA_963556165.1 of Tipula helvola. Taxonomy (NCBI): domain Eukaryota; kingdom Metazoa; phylum Arthropoda; class Insecta; order Diptera; family Tipulidae; genus Tipula; species Tipula helvola. Next base: position 151,874,328 of record OY744483.1, read on the forward strand.
TTATAAAAAGGTATACATAGTTGTCTCATTCACTCTTTTTTTTAATATGATATTGCAAGACATTTTGATTCACCCTCGTATATTTAAAAGTTTTCTTGTTAGGAACTTCAGATTTGTACCCATCTTTAAAAAACGTTTTTTTGCACCTTTATTATTATTATTATTAATTGTAGGGCCATGTGGGCGTTAAGCCACCTCGCACTGCGACCTAAAAGATCTTTTGTGCATGGACCCTGCTCAATGATCCGTCCAGTCAATATTCAGGCTCTTAATGAACCTAACAATACTGCCGGCCGGTATATGATACACACTATCTGGGCTCATTACTCTCCCTCCTAGATGTTGTAGTCTTTGGCGGAAAATGGCTGAACAATAGCACAGAACATGTTCCTCTGATTCCGCTTCCAGATCGCAGAAGCGGCATTCATCTGTCGTACTTAGGCCCATTTTCTTAAGGTGATACCTTAAGGGGATGTGACCTGTGAAGAAGCCAGTAAGCAGCCTCAACTCAGGTTTCCTAAGTACAAGACATTCCTTGGCCCTGACTGACGAAGCTGAAATAAATTTCTTCGCCTGTCGCAAACCTGGAATTCTGCGCCAATAGGAGGACTTTTGCATATCCTCCCAGCGTTTTACCGCTGCCCTAAGGTGCCCCTTAGTGACGCCGCAGAAGGGCTCTGGTCCAATAAATGGACAAGCAGCACCCTCGCGGGCGAGGCCGTCAGCTGCCTCATTTCCCATAATTCCAGTATGGCCTGGCACCCAAATAAGTGTTACCTTATTTGAGCTTGCCAACTGTTTAAGAACCTTCAGACAGTCCCATACCAGCCTTGACTCAACGGTAAAAGACCTAAGAGCCTTTAAGGCCGATTGGCTGTCTGATACAATATAAACCTTTGCGTCGTTTAGGCCTTTTGCAATGCCTATCATAGCACAAAGTTCTATAGCATGTACTTCAGCTTGAAAGACGGTAGCGTTGTTACCCAAGGACTTTGAGAGGGCAGTCCCGCTCCCGTATACTCCTACCCCCGCCCCGTCTTCCGTTTTTGATCCATCTGTAAACCATACCATTGACCCTCGCTCAAAGGATGGTCCTCCTGTTCTCCACACCTCCCGGTTAGGTACACTAACACAAAATGGTTTGTGGAAGTCCAGTTTAGCTGGCATACAGTCGGAAAGCATTCCTATGGTATGGTCTGTCTGGAATTCCCTGAGGATTTCCACCACACTAGGCCACCACACTACCGATGCGTAGGTTACCATAGGCCTAATGATTGTTAGGAATGACCAGTAGATCATTTTTGGTTGTAGTCCCCAAGTACGTCCATAGAGTCTCTGACAGGCCCAAAAAGCCTTAGTGGCTCTATTTTGAACTTTAAGTAAATGTTGTTTCAAGTTCAGTCTTTGATCTAGGATAACCCCTAGATATTTAACCTCTTTGGAAAAAGCAGACAGTAGTGCCGTTTAACGAGGCAGCTATAAGCGAGAGCTTTTTCCTCCTCGTAAAAGGGACAATGACAGTTTTGTTTGGATTGACACTAAGTCCTTCCTGGTTACACCACTGCCATATTAAATCGAGTGCATTTTGCATGAGATCAGAGATGACCCCATCAAACTTGCCTCTAATTATGATAGCCACATCATCCGCATAGCCCTGGACATCAAACCCATGGTTACTCAGAAGGACAATTTTTTTGCACCTTTAAAACCCCATTACTTAATCATTACTCACGAATTGATACCATGCCAATACAGTAATAATATCCTATTCAACAAGCGTCTAATGATTGTTATTACTCATGAGAATAAAGTTTGCGAAACTAGCGATATAGCACCGTGCGAATTATTAAATAGGCCCTTTATTTGAAAAGCAAAAATTAATAAAACCAAAGCCAACAAACAAAGATAATATTACAAACAAAATGTTTTTGTTATGGAAAAATTATTATTGAAAGATTTCAACCAATGAGTAATGAATATAATCCGTGACTACTCAATTAACCTGTTTGCTATTTGTAATAAATTCATCGTGAGTTTTGGTTTGTTTTTTTCACGAACAAAAGCATACTTAATAAACTTATTACTAAACTGGAGTTGAAAATAATACGTTATGCAACGAACGTGTAATGATATTATTACGCATGAAGATAAAGTTTGCAACAAGAGCGATAGCGAGTATCGTAATCATCCAATTGAGTAATGAATATTGCACGCACGAGTTGAATACGACGCTTTTTCAACTCCTGCTAGGTACTACTTTTATATTTGATATTTATTTATCCATTTTATATTTTTGTCCACGACTAACGTAAGTATAATATGCTCATTATACGTTTGTTTCATCAATTATAATGATATCCATTATTCACTGCTAGTTTATCTAGTAGTCTCTTCTTTCATTATTCAATACTACCAAGTAAATTATTTAATTTTGTAAATGTTATCTAGTAGTATGTTGCCATTTTCATTATTATTAAGCGGTGACGTCAAAATGTCGACGAAAATTATTTTAGGAATATTTAAGGGATTTAGTTATAAAATACAATGTTATTTGTCGGTCGTCGACAAAGTATCGTGTTCTACTCGCATATGATGGATGTTATTCACTCAGATGATTTACGACACTCGCCTATTGGCTCGTGTCGGTAAACTTCATCTTCATGAATAAAGATGGATTTAGATATCCGACGATTTTTCGGCGCGATTTTTCGATGATTTACATATTCGACGAATTTTCGGCGCACTTTTTTCACACAAACATACATAAACAATATTTTGACAAATAATTTATAAATAAAAACAGAAGCAACTTGTAGGAATAGTACAAATCGAAAAACGAAAAAAAAAACAGAGTATGCTAAAAAAATGTATGTATAGATCTGTGTCGTCGCGCCGAAAAGATACATTTTGTACATGTTGATATTTTGTTATTATGAAATGTCATTTAAGGATAGATTCCTTTAATTTAAAAAATATAAACACCTAAGTGCTGATATACATAATGCGAGCGTGATATTTTTTAATTATGAAATGTTATTTAAGGATAGCTTGCTTAATTTTTAAATTTTCTGGTAGGTCGGCGTTTTCGAACATTTACAATCGTTAATAGATCACGTTTAAATGTCAAATTCTCTACAACGGCAAGAGCTACCATCTTTCGGAAAACTCCGAAAACACAAGCAAATTTTACATAATGCCACTAGGTGTCACTAAATATTTGCTATCAAAAATTGTATGACATTTTTATGTGTGAATTTTGTAAACATAAACAAAAATATTTTCGTGTAATAAAACTGATTATTATTAATACGTGATAATTAAATTGATTTTGACTTTCTTCATTTGAAAAATGTCAGAAATATTTTTTGATTGAGTAGTGACATCTAGTGGCAAACGCTCTGTACTTCTTTTTTACCGTGCTGCCTCTTTCAAAAAACTCTCTGTACTTTTTCAACAAACGTGCTGTCTCTTTCGGAAAATATGATCTATTGGTTGAATGTTTCACATGATAATCGGCGCAGAAAAATCGTCGGATTTTTAAATCCACCTTAACAGCTAACATTAAATGCTCGTTAAATAATATACTATTTATTTATTTTTTTGCAAAAATTATAATATCGAAGCCTACTAAGATAAAATTTCAGACGATATGCTTCTGAAAAGAAGAAAAAGTCTGTATTTAAAAACAAGATGGCCGGTTAAAGTCAACTTTTACCGTAATAATAGATTTGCCTTATTATACATACGTAAACATTTTTATTAAAACTAAAATAAAATGGAGAAATATTGGGCCCGATTCAATATAAATCTTCTATTTGTCTTTCCTTCTATTCTGCTATTACCTCTAAAATCTCGATACTAAACAAGTCAAAGATTAGTAAAGAGAAATTTTGAATTTCGTATCGAGTTTTCATAGAAATATTAACAAAATAGAAGGAAATATAAGATTTACATTGAATCGGGCCCATTAAAGTACTTTTCATACCAGATGCCTCGGGCTTTGAGCTTCAAAAATAATTTTTTTTATTTCATTTTTGAATGGGGCATGCTTATAGTAACAATATTCGCCGCTGTTTTTAAATGCAGCACCCTCGGTACAGGTTAGAATGTCAAATGGCATTAGTGTTTTGTATCGAAACTGTATGGTGAATTTAATAACACAAAAGAATTTTTATATTTTAAAATGTTTATAAGTCGTTTATCGACGCATTCGAACTTCGTAGCCATAAAATTAAACGTCAAACATTATTGTAACCTTTATCACGACGGTAATGATATCTGATGCGCGGAAACAAAAACAAACTCTTTTTGCATGCCCCATTATGGAAATTAGTTTTATTTGATTTATTCGCTTTTTAACGCAAAGTGGCTGACATCTGGTGGACGATATTGAAACTAGAGTTAAACATGAACAGTAATCAAATTGGACAAAATATATTTTTTTGATTACTGTTCACCTTTAACTTTAGTTTCAATATCGTCCACCAGATGTCAGCCACTTTGCGTTAAAAAGCTAATAGAAATAAATTCACTTTGTTTAAAAATAATTTTAAAAAATCAAAATATATTGCAATGAAGTTATCTATAAAGCCAAGGCAATGCATTCTATACTCGACTGCAACATTTTAAAGCAGTACCGTAGACATTCATACTAGATTTCTCATTTCATTATAACTAAAAGAAAAAAACAAAACTTCTGATAATTCCAATGTTATTGTTGTGTTGTGTATTTTATAAAGCAATGATTTTAGAATGCGTTACAAATAAATACGTATATGCAATACACCGATAATATTTGAATGGACAATTTTTATTTTTTTTCTGTGTTTTTAGTCAAATGAGAAATTTATTATGAATGTCTATGGTAGTACTAAGCGAAGTGTTTTGTCAAAATAACCTATAAATCACATATTTGGCACAACTGTTTTATATTTACCGTAAAATCTCGCTCATAAGTGCATACGTTACAAATTCGGAATATCTCAGTTCTTGCTATAATTCACGTGTAAAATGGGCCAAAATAAAATATTTGATACCAACCTGAATGTTCAAAGCCGACGCCACCGGTATGAAAGTCTCAGCTTCACATTTGTGGTAACTAAAAATTTCGAGGCGAAGCGTCTAGTATGAAAAGTAACCAGCAAACTTTTTGTCTTTGGTAACAAGTCTTTTGCTTGTCTGGGATAGAGAAAATAATATGAAATTACACTGGTTAAAAAGAGACAAATTTCTTAGGCAACATGTCTTGCGGTTGTCTTCAGTATGTTACTAGAGACACAGACGTTATGTAATTTAAAGCGCTCCTATCGATGGGAAATAGAAGGAATGGTAACAAGTCTTCTGGTTGTCTTGAAAATGTCTTCAAAAGCCGCTTCGTTTTCGACACCAACGCACAAAAAGCATAATATTTTGCAATTTTTTGTAGTTTTTATTATTATTTTTGTGCGGATGCTGATGTGTTCAATTTTTGTTGTAGGTTTAAAAGAAAGAAATATTATTTAATTTAAATATAAAAAACATTTTTCTTATAAATTTTAAATTCAATACAATATTTATTTGTGAAAAAAATAAAACAAATGTGTTAACAAACCAGCAAACGTGTCTTAAGTAACACATGGAAGACAAACTCAAGACTTGGTGTGGTAACAAACCCAAGACAGTCAAAAGACAACTCCATGTATTTGGGAGGAAGAGTCTTCAAAGAAATGTCTTGTGGTTATTATTGGTAACATGTCTGGATGTTGTCTTTTGTATTATGTTTGGTGGTCGTATTAAGTACTTTTCATACCAAGCTTTTCATACAAAATGCATTTATAAAATAATAAATATGTTGTCGAAAACATTTTTTTATATTAAATCAGAAATTTTTTTAACTTTGTAATTGGTCGTGTGGGCATGATACACACACACACACACACACACACACACAAATGAGATTTCTGCTTGGGTTTGTGATTTTGAGTTAGTGAATATAATTCGCTAAGTCAATACACTCTGGTTATATACTTAATGTATTTAGCGAGAGTTGGATTTTTGTAATTCGGTCGTAGCTACCTCTACCTGAGGAGTAGACATTAATTTTCAGTACGAAACCGAATTAGCGACACAAAAATCTCAAAGGAGTTGTCATTTTTGAGAGTCGATACATTTTATATTGACTCTGGGGTAAAGAAAGGGGGAGGTGAATAATATTTTCACATGTTGCCTAATACGACCACCAAACATGTTACAAAAGTCCACATCAAGACATGTTATCAATAACGACCACCAGACATGTTACCTATGAAGACCTTGAGATATGTTAGCCAAAACATCTTGTATACATGTTACCAATAACCAAAGTTGAACTTGGCGAGATCCAAACAGCTGATCTTACTTCAGCGGAGTCAGATCAGTGTGGTTGTTGGGAGTGATTACGGGGCACTGTCTCATAGGCAGACATGCGAGTAGACTTGGTTTCTTCTCACATGACTACTATCAGACAGTACTTCATCTTCTTTGCACCTGTCCTCGTCTGGCACGAAACAGACTGCATTTTCTAGGGGCACCCCTTTTCAACGACCTGACGGAGCTCAGCAGGATGGACGTCAGGAGTATCCAGCGCTTCATAGCAAGCTCAAAGTGGTTTCAATGAGTTAGAGGAAAATTTTTAAATTGTGGTACGGCTACGGACCTTTTTGTGTGTATGCCTGGTCCTGGTGGACGGCCACCCAAACCTAACCTAACCTACCAATAACGACCACCAGACATTTCTTTGAAGACTCTTCGTCCCAAATACATGGAGGATGGAGTTGTCTTTTGACTGACTTGGGTTTGTTACCATACCAAGTCTTGAGTTTGTCTTGCATATGTTACTTAAGACACGAATTCTGGGTACTTAAGCAATATCAACTATTTTTGTGATACGAGTATGTATTCGAATTTCTTATTTGGTAAATACTGGATGGTCAAAAAAGTTTCTGCCGTTTTGGCAATAGATTTCAGTAAAATTACATATTCATTTGTTTGATGTCATTTTTGAAAAAGCATTTTAAGAATATTTAACAGAGCATTTTAGAAAAAAAATTGATATTTGCTTATTCAGTAAATTAAAGAAGAAATTAGATATTATTTTAAAATTCTATTTCAAAAAAAGGAAAACCGCTCAAAAAATTTTGTAGTATATGATGATGATGCCGCAACAGAAACAACAGTTCGTGGCCGACCCAATTACTGAAAGAGTCAAGGAACTCAACATCCACCATCAAACGATTTTTAAACGTATAATTAATTATGGGTAACGAAAAATGGATCACGTATGACAATATTGTGCGAAAAAGATCTTGGTCAAAGCGTGGAGACTACTAGACGCCAAAGAAGGTGTTGGTGGTGTTTGGTGTGATTGGAAGAGAGTAATGTATCATGAAGTGCTAAAACCAGATCAAACGATAGGTTCTGTTCTCGACTGTCAACAATTCATCAGATTACAGCAGGAAATGAAAAGGAAGCGGCCAGAATTAATGAACCAGTTTATTCCATCATTACATCGCCAGACCACACAAATCTTTGATGACTCGGCAAAAATTGAGAGAGCTTGGTTGGCAAGTTATATCCACCGTATCGAAGACGCATTTTGACAGATAATAAATCAGATTATTTGATTATTTCGTTTGTTGGCGCATGCGATTCACTTAAAATATATTTTTGTTAAATTAATTTGACATAAAGTTAATTTTTCATCACATAAATTCGGTCATAAATATGTATAAGAAATGTTAAAATAACAACAGCAACATGAAAATTTACTATAAATTTACTAGCCCCACGTTCGGAAAAAGTTTGACAAATTTTATCTTCGAATTTTACTATACATTTATTTTGGCCTTTTTCCGAATATGCTAAATAAAGGTGAAAAGTTAGTAATTCCAAAAACATGTAAGCTTTCATTTGCTGTGCATATTATACAGCTAAATTAGCAATTATAAACGCAGCTGGAAATTGTAACATCGGTACAAACGCGACATAAATACAGTTTTGCAATTGGCAATTGAAGAGAACTACAACCCAAAACTATCTAAGGTTAACTAACTAGTCGTGGGTTTCGATTTTGCTAGCTACATTAAAATATTAAATCTAATTAGACCAAATATCTCAGTTTCCTAACTTTGATAATTTTAAAAAGCGATTTAATAAAATTAATATTAAAATCAACAATACTCACCAAGCAATAGAAGTTTAAGCTCACGCCGGGCATCCCTTTTATCACGACGCAGTTGTCTTTCAATTTCTTGATTTATGCGCTTTTGTTCTTTAGCTTCCTCCGATAGACAACACTCCATTTTATAATTAGTATTATTTTAAAATTATATATAAACGAAACAAAAAAAATGTTAAACTGAAACTGCGAGGCACCACACCAAGGAATTTATTTCCTTATTCAACTATTATTTATTATTATTACAAACTTTTAATTTTTTGCCTTGCACAATCAACATTCATTTAACTAAAAAAAAAGATTAAATAATTACTGATTAATATTTTTTGAGAATTAATTTATTTTGTACACAATAATCACTGCGCGTTTACAACACAATTATTATTTTTGGTTTTATTATTATTTAACCTTTAAACAAAATTCAACTAATAAATGAAACTTTAATAATTTAATTAATAAAAATTTAAAAAAAAAAAATTAATAAATAAAATAAACAAAAAATAAAATAAAACTAAAAACAAAATTTTTTTTTTCGATTCTATTTCTTTTCGCGTTATTTTATTTTTGGTTTAACTCGCGAAAAAGCTAACTCACAACGCTCTTCAAAGTGTTTTTTTTTTCTTATCTATTATCTATCAAGCAATGTTCATGTTGTTAATTTTATTTTATTTTGTTTCTCTTTTATTGTAACTTTTTTTTGTAAACTCTTTGTGGTCACAAAATTATTATTAATTTTTGGATGGCCATTCACGGCCGTTTTCTTTTCTTCTTTATATAAACACCAACACCATATATATTTATAAATTGGCAAAATTAATATATTTTTTTATAAAAAGAAGTTTATTATTAATTTTTCAGTTGGTTATTTTATTTTTTTGTGTTATCAATGGTGGCTGTGATAAAGATGTTTTTAATTATAACCTAAAAATAAATAAATAAAAAATAAATATTAATTAGATACCAATTTGCAGATTTAGCGCCATCTATTACATAACTATTTATAACAAATGTGTACTCTCTTCCGTTTTATGATTTAAAACTAAATATCTTGAAATGATCTGATCGTTATCGCTTTATTATAATGTGTGTGTATGTATTGTGATCAAATTTAAAAAAATAAAAAAAACAAAAAAAAAACTTTGCGGTTAGATAAGTGATGAAATTTGTTATCGAAACTTGATAGTGCTCAGTTAATCAAAATATTCAAATTTAATTTGTGTGTTTTTGCGACAAATCTTGTGGTACCAGTGCCAATCGATGATAAGATCATAAGCGAGCACAATTTTAAATGAGTTTAACATCTAATCTTTAATGGAAACTATACAATCAAATTTGATAAAAGCCTTTAATAAAGCTCCCTACTTAAACATTTAAATAAAATATGTAAAAGATCATTTTCGGCATTAAAACTAATTTGTAAATTGAAATTAAGGTCTTAACTCATGAAGGTATCATTAGTTTTTGCAAATAAGCATTCCGAAGCTCATTTAATGTTCCAGACTCAAGGTTTCAAAACACATAATATTTAAAGAAATTGACGAAACTTAATTAACATGAAAGTGGGCAGAAACAATTATAAGTTTATTATTATGGGGAAATAGTAAGAGAACAGAAAATCTTTACATTTATTTCTGATGATATGTAATATGGGATGTAAGAATCTCTGGTACTGCCTGCCATTGCCTACATTAATTTTAAAAAGTATTAGGCAATCAAAATTGTTATAATGGTCTCTAGGTACAACTAAAATTGACTCGTAATCCTATCAGTTTTTAGACAAGATTTATTATAAATGTTGGTATATGAGAGCCGATTTTTAAAGTACACAAGAAACACATTCACGAGGCTTTCAACGAATTTTGAATCAAACGATAGTAAATTAATAACACTTACTTTATTTGCCCGGAATGTGTACTGCATTTAAATAAAAAAATCTTAGTAAATATATAAAATTAAATTCTTGTTTCCAACACTGAAAAAAATTATAGGAGACATTTCTATAATTTATAGGAGCCCACAGGATTGTGGCCTAATATAGGAAAGCATTTTATTATAACACATAGTTAAGTTAAAGAGATGCGATTACAAATTGTTACCATAGACATTCATACTAGATTTCTCATTTCATAGTAACTAAAGGAAAAAAACAAAAACTTCTGATAATTCCAATGTATCGTTGTGTCGTGTATTTTATAAGGCAATAATTTTAGAATGCGTTGCAAATATAATACGTATATGCAATACACCGATAATATTTGAATGGAAAATTTTTATTTTTATTTTGTTTTTAGTCAAATGAGAGATCTATTATGATTGTCTATGTTGTTACCATTAAAACAGTAAAATGTACCATAAAAATAGTAAAATGTACTATTTTAGTAATACGCGCTCCTTATTTAGTAAAGGATAATATACATTTTAAGTTAGTATTTATTGCCATAAAATTGGCATTTTCACCAGAATATTTTTGTAGCGATTGCAATGTTTAAAGGTGTTGGTGCAGCGTGCAGGTCATCATAGGAAATATAGTAGTAGTAATGACATTCACAGTATTTTCGATTTGGCAAATCATAAAAATGCCAATCACTTTAACATAATATATCTACTGGAAAAAGTAGAAATATCATATGTGATTACCCTCCCATATTTACTTTACCCCAGAGTCAATACGAATGTATCGACTCTCAAAAATGAGTACCATCCTCGACTTCTCTATGTGGTAGTTTGGTTTCATACGACCAAACTACAAAAATACAATTCTCGCTTGATACCTTAAGTATCAAGCAGAACGTACTGACTTAGCGAATTATATTCATGAAATGAAAATAACATGAATATGTTTCAGAGAATACGATACAAATTACAAATGCAATTATAACAGCTATATTTTGTGGTAAATATTGCTTTTTATATAGTAGTGGACGTGGTCTCTATTTTAGACACACACACTCTTTCTCGAGGAGAGAAGGAAATATTCGCTGCCCTAGTTTTAGTAGAACAATCCGACCACAAAAATATTCATTAAAAATATATAAAAGTACAAAAATTTTGTGTCATTTATTCAAGAAGCAAATAACATCTTTTCAAATTATGTTCCTTTAAATGTCAAATCGTACATTTTTATGGCGCTGGGTGTATATACAAAATGCCGAAAACATGTGTTTTATTTTTCGTAATGACATTTTGGCAGTGAAAATGATCTTTGGTCTATTTTTCATGAAAATCCTCAATTTCCCTGTCGTTGAAATTATGCATTTTCAAGTGATCAAATATTATACTTTTTTCGGTAGAAACGTTCAAACCCCGGTTTTTCTTTAACAATAGAAACCGTGCCTTCCACTTTTTAAAAATTTGTTCCGATAAATTGTCTTTATTCCGACTGTGGCTTCCAATTTCTCACTATTTTGGCCCACACGTGCTCAATGGGGTTTAGTGAAATCAAAGAGTTCAATTCCGCGATGGTCCGGCATGAATTCGAATAGCCAATCTGGATAAAGTATTCTTGCGCTCGGTAACATCACATCATCAAAAATTGTTATGTATTCAGTTATTTATACATAATTCGCCAATACCTTCTCTACTAATCACACTCCACAACTGATTCGACCTTTGTTTTGAACCTTTTGGTTAAACCTTAGTTTTAAGGTCGATATAAATGGAGCTTTTGTTCAAGGTTCGACTGAGAATAAAACGTTGTTGAAATCTTTATATCGACAAGCCTCCGCAAATGCAAACCTCAATAACCTGTGCTCATCATTTTCCCGCTGCATTTTGATAGACAAATAGAAAATAGTATTTGTAACACAGTCTATTTTATTTATTTTATTATAAATATTGAGTGTTAAAGCGTAATGAAATAAGTTCAAGTACGGTAAGTAGAAGAATTTATAGTAACAATTAACCAATAATCTACTCCTAATATTATCATCATTGATAAGATGCGCGATGTGAAATAAATTTATTTTGTTTTTCGCTTAAAGAAACAAAAAATATTTAATAATTTTTAATGAAATGAAAATGTTAAATTACATACATCCGTCATATTATATATTATTAAAGAACATAAGGAATTGAAAAGAAATCTGAATAACAATTTTGATAGTTCTTGAGTAAGTAGAATCATTTTGGAAAGTAAAATCTTAAAGAATTTTACTTTTCACCGGAAATTTGCATTATTGATAAATTGGGACGAAATACAACAAAATTTAAACTACAGCCCGTAATCAAATTATTAGACCCCACATTGAATATTGAAACATTTTAAAAGCGTGGCCACATTAAAAGATGTTATATATAATAAGTGTTTTAAAAAAAAATTATATGTACTAAATTATTGTTAAAAGTACTAAAATAAACATATTGGCGATTTTCATCAAATGTAGTTAGCGTTGGTTTCTATGTAAGTAAAGGGGACGAGTATTGTCAAATTCAACTGTTTGACAGTTCTGATCACCCTTGTTCTATGGTTAAATTTTGTTCATATTGTTTTCACCAGATGTCAGCTACTTTGTTGGAAATCGCGAATAGTACATAGGCTGCGAGCGAAAACTCGGGTAAATGTCTAATTTACCTTTTTTTTAGTGTAAGCGATAAATGAAATTGCTGTACTAAAAAGTAGGCTAAATTGACCTTAGTCGATTAGAGTGACAATCGTCATTTGAAGTGACAAACGTCTCTTCAACTGGTATTCCCTTATGGCTGTATGATACTTACTTTTTTGCAAGAGCAATAAATTGCTACTAAACTAGTAAAGCGAAACAGAAAATGGTAGTGTAGTCAACACTATATGTAAATATTTTCAAGTTTCGGATAAACAAAATATGTACTTATATACAATCAACAATTTTTTTGTGTATCTAATTTTTGTATAAATGGATGTAACATATCCAATAATTTCTGAAATTGTACAGGTGCCATCCGCAAAGTTCTCCGATATAAATTTACGTCTTCGGCTTCTATTTCCTTTAATAAATTGTGGCTAAATCCTTCGCTTTCGCGGTGAAGTAGCCATTGGGAAGAATATTTTTTAAAACTCAAATATTTTCTCTATTATTTCAGAAATGTCAGAAAAAAGTATCTAATGTCAAAAAAAAAATCAAACATAATTTTTTTTTGCTATATTTGCTCGATTAACTGCTAGAAAAATTGAGCTACCACTTTTTTTTTGACGTTTCTATATTTTTTCAAATCTATGGTGTATACACTGAACACTCCCTCTCACAAATATTTTCTAGATATGTATATTTTTTCTCTCATTCTTCTTGTCTTTTCTTATCACTGGAAAAATGGGAAAAAGTGGGTATCATACAATACAGTCATTAGTCATTTGATATGACAATAGTTATATTCTTTCGCAAAAACAAAAAAAAATACAACAATTGTACTAGATATACCAAAAAATAGTTTAGCTAACCCAATAAAAAAAGTGGTTAAACAAATCTTAACCAAATTTTTAGTATTAATACCTGCCACCAGAGTCAAATTGTCAAGAAAATACACGAAAAAAATTAGACCAAAATTTGTTTAATTTTTTCTGTTGGTTTGATCAATCGTTAACCAAAAAAAAATAGTTAACTCATTCTTCACATCGATAAAGTATCGCAATCGCAAACAAAATTTTTTGTAATAAAGAGTGATAAATGAAAGTAGAAATAGAATGTTGTTTTATTTGAGCAAGCTGAGATAGCTTAATAAAAAGCATAATTGAAAAAGCGAAATAGGGTACAATTTTGTTCTTGTTACAAGAGACAAAATACTATCGAAAACTAATCTAAAGTGATGGTATAACATGTCAGCCATGCTTAATGCTGGAAACACATGAGCAGAATTTCTGTTAGCATCGCTGTGGCATTTATTTAAAGCATATTTAATTTTAAGGTACAATTTTTTTAAATGAATCGTGCCTTATTTTGTCACAAATTAATTAATTTTTATCCACCATTTTGGTACTTGTCACACAAAACTTATTTTCTGCCAACAAATTAAAAAAATTGATTGCAAAAAATAAAAAGTATACAAATTGTACTAGATTTCTTATCTTTTACGTAATATAGACTACTGATTCGCAGCAAAATTAGAAATAGAGACAAGAAGCAGAATTCTACATGACAGGCAGAATACATGTATTTCAATTCATTTAAGCTTGTGTATTATAATTTTGCTGCTTACAGAATTCTGCTCATGTGTTTCCAGGAAAAGAATTCTTTTTTATGAAAATTTGTCTTTAAACCGTTTTCGGTATCTAAATATGTACCAAGAAATTTTATCCGTCAAACCGATCTTGAAATTTTATTTACTGGAGAATTCGCAAGACACTTATTTCAAATTTAAGCCTGAATTTCATTGCAATAAAAATTTGTCAGTCAAAATAAAATGAGATAAAAATATAAAATCGGTGGTTGTGTGAATGAAACACCTAACGAATTCAGTCAAAATTTTACTTACAAGAAAGGTGTGTGCCTTAATCTACTAATCTTAATCGACTAACTTGTGAATTATTTTTGTTCGACAATTCTGTTTATTTTTTTGAAATACTTTATTTAAAAAATGCGATGATGCCAAATTTTCGGTTTTTTGAACCATTTTCAAGGCCGGGATTTTGTCAAATCCCTTGATCTCGATCTTTTTGCCAATCGCGAAATCCCAGAATCCTGTTGAAATCTTGGAATCCCGGTCTTTTTGTCAAATCCCGGGATCCCTGTCTTTTTGTCAATTCCAAAATCCCTGTTTTTTGTCAATACCGAAGTCCGGGATCCCGGGATTGCCTTATATATAACACCGGGATTGCTTTCCCTAGTTTCATGTAATAAACGCACTCGAAATTTTTTCTTACTTTTTTGTATGTGAAAGGTAAATTGAGTAACTTTGTTACCAACATAATATAAATTAAAACTTACTCTGAAGTTACATATCTTACTTTACTTTAGTTAGTTTTAGTTATGTAGTCTTTAGGAATTTTACAACAACAATGCCGGGTATTCTCATTCCGGAATGAATAATTTCATTCCACTGAGAAGTATTATTTTGTTAATTATCATTAGGAATTTATTCAAAAATTTGCTATCACTATTTGTTAAAATTCTAAATAATAAATTATATTTTAGAGCTTGGGGCCAACTGTTGAAAGTAAAAAAAAAATATTCTTGGCTGTTACTTTGGACAAAATATCATTTCTATCCGAATAGGAATAACTTTTACCAAAGTAGAACGGAATTAGTTTAGTCTATTTAAGGCACACATCATAAATGTAATTTTACTTCTGTACTAAATATTATAAGTGCTAAAATTCAACATGTACTAGTAATTGGATTTAATTTTATTTTTAACGCCCTCAGTGCCGTTTCTAGCTTAGTTAGTGGTCAGAACGCCTAATGAAATAAATGTAGAACTAGTCCAAGAAATTCATCTATTCAATATTTTGAGCCAAGTAGGTTCTACTAGAATTGCTTTTAAATTGAAATGTAGCTAAATATAAGAATATTTATGCCATCTTACATTGGTAAGTTATTCCTATTCGGATAGGAATGAAATTTTGCCCAAAGTAAGAGCCAAGAATATTTTTTTTTAACTTTCAACAGTTGGCACCAAGCTCTAAAATATAATTTATTATTTAGAATTTTAAAATATTATTGAGTAAATTCCAAATGATAATTAATAAAATTTAAAATTCTGATTTATCCAAAAATTGAGAATTGTTATTTAATACCAACTCATAAAACATTTTGTATATTTACTCTAGTGGTAAACACTATAATTACGTGAAGAAGAGAATTTTTCTACACTTCTCAGTGGAATGAAATTATTCATTGTTGATTGAAAAAATACCAAAGTAAGACTACATTAGAGTCTGTTTTATAATTTGAACAGTGCGATGTAGTGTACATTTTTTTCTTGATTTCACCAATAGATTAGAAAATAAATCAAAGGAGACAAGGAAAACAGTAAGCACTGCACCGCACCTTGCGAATTATCAAACAGGCCCTTCAAGTCTATAGTACGTTTTTGATCTTAGCCGTTTTAGAATTGCCCCAAGAACAACAAAAAATTTTACTTATATGTTTCTAGGTATATGTTGGAATAAAAATTTGTTTTGTTTTTTAAGTAAAACTAATTTTTTATTTTGTTTTAGCTAAAACAAGTTTTGATTTATAATACAATGCAATAATTGTTGTTGTAAATTTACCAAAGCAATATCGCATTAGTATATAACACGTAATAAAATAACAATAATTATAAACATAACATTTTAATGTGGCCACGCGTTTAATTAATTAAAAAAATTGCCATTATTCAATGTGGCCCTAATAATTTGGTTACCGACTGTATATTAGGTATTCAATTTCTTTAAGAAACCGGTTGGAGGATACTGAAATTTTGGTAACTGGTATCAGTTGCATTATTTTATCATTCTATTTATAGAAATTACCTCAAAACTAATTTAACTCAGCGTACTCTTGAATATAAAAGAAAATGGAGGCAGGTATATATTTAATAATGTTTAATAGATCCAGATACAAACAATACAAAGCCAGCCACAATTTGAAAAATCTTGTTAATTGCTGTTTCCAATTTCAATTGAAAAATTAATTTTCACTGATATATGTTAAATTTAGATTATCAACAACAAAAAAATATTATTTCACAGAAAAATAATAGATATTACATATATTTTTACCAGATGATTTCATAGTAAATATATAATAATTATAATTATAATTTTTTTTTTTTTTTTTTATAAAAATTTATCACAGATCGATAATTTTATTTTCATTTTATTTTTAGCACGAATATTTTCCATTAAAAAAGTTCAATGGCGGTAATTTCCCATTTTGTTTATGATTGAAATTTTCCATTATTAATTATTTCAGAATTATTTTGGAAAATCTTAATTTTCTTCTCAGGAAGACACGCAAATTACACATATTTTTAGGCACATTCACAATAATAAGTAATCTGTCAATAATTTTATGATAATTTTTGTCATCATGTCATTATACTTTGCAAGAAAGAGATGTAAGTACACTACGTATTTCTAATATTGAATTTTTAATTTTTCAAAAACTGCATCTTAAATTGAATAAAATATAATTTTGCCTAATTGTTGTACATAGAGCTAATTAATTACAAAATTTCAGATTTTATTGTAATAATTTTTTTTTAATTTTAAACAAAAATTAACATTAAAGACATTTTGTTTTCGTAATATTATTTTTTATAGACAAATATCTCTTTCACACAATATCATCTCATTTGTATTATTGAATTAAAATTATTAAATTTTTAATCACTTTTTTGTTAATTTATTAAAATGTTTGGATTAATATGTACTCATACAATAATAATTAATATTTTTAATAATTAAATATTATTTTAATTAGGTATAACAATCTTTGAAATATAAAATTAATAATGTTAGAAAGAGATAAATCTATAATGATATCACTAAATATTTTATCAAAAACTTAAAACGGGCTCACAATTACTATTTTTAATTAATTAATTTTCACTATTTTTCCAAATTAATAAATAAAATGTCCATTTCATAAAATCGCGAAATATAACAACAAATTGAAAAAGAAATGAAATTTAACATAACTTTTATACCGCGGTAGAACTAAAAAAATTAAAGGTAATTCCATTAATTTAATTAATGTGATTTCTTTTTGTAGTATTGTATATTTTTTTTTTGCTGCCTTTTAAACCAATTAAGAGACATACAAATATAAGAAGGTTGAATGAATTTAATTGAAAAAGCACTTAAAACCTTAGGAAGGAGTCTAAAAAGTAAAATAACTCACGTGTTATTTAATAATATAATATATAATTCCCCATTGATTAAATGTTAAATTTTAATTCTTTCTATTGACACTTTATATTATTTTATCACTTAAGAATGAACATATGTAAGAAATTAACTATAAAAAGTAAAAAAAACTTTTAATTTTCTTTTATATCCAGAGTTTTTTTTTACTTTTTTTTTTATTCAACTTTTAAAGCTCAAATTTTCATTTTATATTATATTTTAAATATCACAAATTTATTAAACTTTTAATGTATAAAAAAAACTATAAATAACATTAAAAAATAAATAAATAAAAAAAATATTTAGGTTTTATTTTTGAAAAATAGTGATTTTTGACGGGGCGAGGCCCAAAAAAAAATTTTTCTTTTTTTTTTTTGCTTTACACCCGGTTCAACATGAAAAAAAAAAAAAAAAAAATAAAAATCAAAGAGTTTTGAATTACCCGATATCACCGAGAGATGGATGAAAATCTCGCGATTTTTTTTTTTTTTTTTATAACTTAAACACCATTTACTATTTTTTTAACGTAAAAAAATACACTAACGAACACTGCTAGGCGCTCGATTGGGGCCCCAACAAACATATAATCCATAAGTTAGTGTTATGCGGTGCCCCCTTAAAATTTTTAATTATTAATTTTAATTTAAAAAATAAAAAACACTCGATAGAATAAATGAAAGCCGCCTCCAATATGGCGACTACCTATTATAACTTTTTGGAAAAAAAATATTTATATGCAAAAGAAAAAAAAAAATTTAAAAAGAAGAAAAATCCGATCCGAATGAAGGCCGAATTCAAGATATTTTAAATGTTGCCAAATTTGTAATATGCGTATTATACAAATTTTCATATACAAAAAAATATATATTACACAAATTGGATTATTGCAAGATTAAAATGTTTTACATATTCTTTTACTAATATCACAAAACATAGTTTATTATTTTAATTAAATTTTTTTTTTGTATTTCAATCAATATCATATGATTATAAAAAT
The DNA here is from genome assembly GCA_963556165.1 of Tipula helvola. Lineage (NCBI taxonomy): Eukaryota > Metazoa > Arthropoda > Insecta > Diptera > Tipulidae > Tipula > Tipula helvola. The sequence goes on from OY744483.1 coordinate 151,893,321, forward strand.
AAAATATTTTCCTGTATATTTTTTTTTTAATAAACACAAAAAATTGGGAAATTGATTTTCATCTGGCAGCACGTGATGTATGCTCACTTTTATTTTCCGCATAAGTATTTTTTGCTAAAATTTCAATTGCATCTATCTTCATCTTAAATTGCGCTTAAAAGATTTTTACAAAGTTCGTTTAGTTTTTTTTTCTAACAGTCTATTATTTATTTCTATATTTTCTGTACGTAGCTACTTAAGAAAGAAGCCATATTAGAAAAAGTATATTACATATTTTTGCTCAAGGTTTTATTACAGTAAACAATACATAGTCAACACATAAACTAAAGAATATTCAGAAAAAGCGCTAGTACTAACTTTGTAATTTTTATTAAACAAGGGGCCGTGAATAGAAAGAACCAGGCCTGCAGGCGTGTTAATAGAATATTAGAATTAGACTTTAATTCAGTCCACCCTACTTAATAATTGATTTTGAATTTAGTGATGTTTGTTTATACATATTCTAAAATCAAAAAGGCCGTTAGGTACCAAAAATCTTCAATTTTATTAAATTTTTTGACTTTAGACGGATTTAGCAGTTTTGATGTAAATTTGAGTTTACTTTGCAGTAATTTCACGATACGATGGAGCAAGTGGAACGCTTTAACATCGTAAAAGGGGGTCTCACTGTGTACAAATAGATGTATAATATACATACATAGCATAATATTTCAGGCGATCGACATGTAATCGATACATCGCTTTTTATTTAAACTAATTAAGCTATATTGATTTAGATTTTACAAATATGTATTTGTGGTTTAAAAACTAATCACGTGCAAGTTTAAGTCGAAAGGTATGTACGTTTCGTAATTTTATACAAAATGCAAAGCATATACGAGTATAGTAGTATTCAAATCTCGCTGGAATTCTGACAGTTCTCGCGCAGAAATAACATGGCGGATACACAGTGATGTACTATTTCGGCTTAATTGTTTACAGTTTTATGTTGTATATGTACTTCAGTTTTTAGGTTAGGTTTTTATTTATATCATTTTATTTTATTATTTATATGTTATAACGTTTTGAATCAAAAAATGTTTTTATAATTTTATTTTAAAAGAATCGTTTGAAATCGATAATCGAAGAATTAAATGCAATTTAACAAGTTTTTTACGTTATTGTGGTTTTGATCGATATGACTGGCATTTAGTTATTTATTTTCCTTAGTCCGTCCGAAAATTAAATGTTGACGTTGTTTCCATAGGCGTGCAATATTTTTTTACACCTATTAATTTTCACATGAAATTTGATTGTAATAACATAAAATCATAAACATTTTGAATGTTTTGTGTATTAAAACTGAAATATAATACATTTGAATGATTATTTATTATTTTATTTAGGTTTACTATCTAAGATAAATGCGACTCATCAAAATTTTTATAAATTTTTTTTCTACATCACTGGAAGCTGCGCAGAACAATTAAAAAAAAAATTTTTTTAAGATCTGAATAGGACTATATATTGCTAATATTGGGCGAGTATGTCAAGCAATCAAAATTTTTATTTTTATTTTGTTTTATGCCGCATACTTCGAAACCGTCGACTGTAACTTAGTAAATTGGTAAATTTGCAACAGTATAACTTTATAATCAGCTATAATTAACATCAATGATGAGTCGATAGAGGCCTTGGAGAGGGTGAAAAGCATGGTAAGCTTCGGCTTCGGGGCTATCACCTTGAAGGTGTATAAAATGATTGAGACGCAAAGTCTTGGGCTGCATCAGTAGGAGGGGGATTCTGGATATTATCCACATGTCTGGTAGTGATGGTCCGTTAGTGCTACAGAACGTGTTGGATAACGTTTGGATTCTGAGATGTCCATATCGTTGGGGACGCAGTGTGGGCTTAAGGGGACTCGGTGTCGGACTCGCTTTCTTGTTCATGCTATTTAATTACAGTAATTTAAATCTCTCAAACGAGAGAGGTGAGTTATTCTTTGATTATATTCTTAGTACTAACCTACAGAACAAACATGTAATATTGGGTGTTGTAAGCCAACTTTTATAACTAGGAACAGATAGAGTTACTATATATCACACTTGTCTCAGATTTTATTAATGATAGTTTGGTGAATTGGAAAGTATTTGATGAACATTCCTTTTCTGATCATTGCTATCTTCAGTATGAATTGGTTACAGGAACCCCAAATAAAGCTACCTTAGTGGTCGAACAGCTTCAAAGCTCTCGTCAAAAATGCAAAAGGTCCTTTAAAAAAGCGAAGAGAACAAAAACTGCTGCGGATTGGGACTGCTATAACGAGGTCCTCAGAACATAAAGTATGAAATAAGAAAAACCAAAATAAGTGCATCTCCAGCGACCGAATGATTCTTGCACCATAACTAGTATGGAATTTTTGGAGTTAATACTGTTACGAACTGGGCTTCTGAGTTCGTCTGGATTTTGCAATTAAAAACACTGTGTACTTTCATGTCACCTGACTTAACTTTATTTCACTTTAATTTTATACACTTTGATATTTGCTTTGACTTCACTATTTAAATCTGTCCGCTTGCCACTAGTGAGGGCTATGACAACAGGTTTATTTCCTTATTTAACGATTTAAAGTAAACCAAAAACTAACTGATCTCTACTTACCATCGGTCGTGTTTATATACCAGTTTCTCGAAATTTTCTTTATTGCATGTCATAAATCGTTTTAATTCTTGGGTATTCGTGTATTTGTGTCGTTGTTCATTTTATTCTACAATCACTAAACCACGCCTTCCTTTTTACGCTATATCTCTGACTTTCTTGTTTTTACTGGATCATTATGAATTTGTGCGTTGGTGTATAAATATGCTTCGATGTCCACAATAAAATTGCGACGAGCATCGAACCATTGACCTTTTTGTTTATTCAAAGCGCCAACCGTCTGAGCTATCGCTGAGCTTGTTGTATGATGGGCAAAATCGCCACAATACATATAACCCACTTTCCGTAGTGCTCCGAACTTGCGCCTGAAATGCCTATTTTAGAGCTGTTAGGGGTTCAGGCGACGCAAGTCAAATAATAAGCAGGAAGAAGATAGTGTGCGCAATTAGCAGCTTTAAGCAAACTATTGACTTGGCTCTGGCTAACTCTGGCTGGAAGTTGTCTTCAGTGTCAGCCTGGAACTTAAACACATTCCCAGGAAATAGACTGAGGTAAACATAATATTTATACCTAAGGCGGGAAAAAGCTCTCATTGCTATCCCATAGAGCTTATACCTATAAGCTTAAGCTCTTTTCTATTAAAAACACTGGAAATATAAATAGAAGCTCATATTAGAGGCTTAACAGACCCGGAGTTATCTCAACATGCGTACTATAAAGCTAAGAAACGCTGTATATTGCTTAATTTGTCCTATTGAGAAATCCCTAGAATTCATGGAATATTCCTTGGTAACGTTTCTGGATTTAGAGACAGCAACGTTAAACCGGTGGCGATAATTCGGACACTGTTGAGTCTGCGTGTGGATGAATCGCTCGGTAGCTGGATAGGATTTAGTTGTGGACTAAATGTTAATCGACGTAAAGCTGAGGTGGTCCCCTTCTCCAGGAAATACAAACTTCCTCAGATCGATCCTCTCATTTTAAATGGAATTAGCTTGACCTTCACTGCTAAAGCGAAATAACTGGGTCTTATTTTAAATAAAACTGGAGGGTGCCTGGTATCCAGAGTCTGCATTCTTTGGTCTGATTAACCTATTAGCCATTCATCCATCTGTATATGCTGTTCCACCTTAGATTATGATTTTTTGCCATGGACTCAGTTACCAGTGGTTGCCACGAGGAGGCAGCACGTGCACTTGCGAATTGTGATCAGGTTACTCTTTACACAATTGTATCCATCACGCAGCTGCCTAATACATAACCAGAATAGCTCACGTGATGCGCACCCTACTGGAAGTTTACGGAGGTGGTAGGTTAATCTACTCAACTTTGCCCTCGCCCAATAGACGCCAAAACCACCAATTTGTGAAGAACATGAATGAACATGATGTCGAAGAGTTTTAATTAAATCGACCACCTGTTCGACTTTTATTTAAGCAAAGGCAGCTATAAACGTAGGTTGAAGCAACATTATGCTAAAACCTGAAAATATTTTTATGTCAATTTTAAATCTTTTTTAATTTTAATTTAATTTTTATTCTACCCTGTTCGGTGTTCGCATTATATTGTTATAAATTCAAGTCAAATTTATAGACTTTTCTCTTGTAAATAAATAAATAAGAAGAATGGCTAAATGAAACCATTGGTGAAATTCACAATGCCCCAGAGATACTTCAACCTAGTCCAACATTTTCTATTTATCTCAGCCTAAGTAACATCATGAAGCATGATCGATCGAGTTCTTGAGTTTAGAATGAAATAAAGGAATATATGAGCAAGGTAATAAAAGGATTGGATGGAAAAGCTCGGTAAACTATCAGAATAGTATATTAATAATATGGCCTTTGGCATAAAAAATTCTTACGGAATAAACAGTTTATATAATTTAAAATAATTTTTTATTATATTTTTTGCAACCAACTCCGATTACAGCTAATCTTGCCTTGTACCAGTCTGAACCAATTCAATGTCTCCTATACGGGTTGAACGAATATCTTCTTCTGTTGAGTTTGTGGGTTGCTCCACTCTATTATCATCGCGATCAATACATATATTATGCAGTCTGCATGCACACAAGTAAATTAATTGTGGCGGCTTGTTCACTCATTCACCACAATTCTGTCATTTGCTTTCCACCACACAATCAGTTCGCACTGGAACACGTTCAATATGCAAACAAACATACCTATTACATAACACAAAAACAATAGAACTCTATCTCTTCCATACGAAGTAGTACATCAAATGGTGGTGTAATAAAATAAACAAATAAACCAAAATAAATAAAATATTTCTTCATTAATTATAAAAATAAAAATAGCGTTTTTATCTAATTTAAAATAAGTGAAACGCTAAAATGGTGACCCCGACGTGATTTTTTGATACTACATTATAAAACTTGTAAATTTTTCACCATTTTTATTTAAAAAACCAATTTTTTTCCGGGTTCATTTTTCTAAAATTTTTTTTAGAATCAATAAAATACTTTTATTTTGTTTCATTCAAATCGCTCGCTCCAATGGACATACGGCAAAACGTCCACCCAGAAATTCCCAACCGCGCTCCCCGCCGCCTTTTATACGGCCACAGTCGAGACTCACTTCGACTGCCGCCGTATAACTTTTCATGTCACTGGGACACAGTCGAGACTCACTTCGACTGACCCACCATCTCATGAGAAAGTCGAGACTCACGTTGGCCTCAAAGCGGCCACTGCCCAGACCTCTTGGCTGACTCCAGACTTCAGAATTCATTTTCTGGTCTGGCATGTCACAGCTTTGTTGTGACATGGAAACTCGGTTACTACACTATTCCTGTGTCGGCTGGTATGGTGGGCAGTGAGAGAAGACTAGAGCTACACATCAGGTATTGGTCGAAGCCCCTACTCCCAATCTACCTGGTGTGTCTTTCGATCCTTCCTTTCACCGCTGCTTACTTGCCTAGTACGACACAGACTGCACACTCACTCGATTGCGTCACAAGACATCTTAAGACAGCTCTGTCTGGGCACAGCACATTTCAGTGAAGGAAGATTAGAGGTATCCACCGACATTTGGTCGATGCCTCATGCTCCCATCCTATCAGGTGTAGGCCTCGACGAACAAACTCCTTCACAGCTACTGACGCAAGCATCGACCGATAACATTCTCCTCCCTTTCACTCTGTCTCGGCCCATCGACTCCGTTAATGAATCTTTAAGTTAAGACATTTCAACGGAGCGTTCGCCCCACCACATTCAGCATATCTGAACCCAGACAGACCGAAACCAACCATGTTTCTCATCGAGGGGAATCACTGGCGGCGGAGTCCTGTAGCGCATCACTCATGCGGGCTCTGCCACAATGTATCAGTCACATACATTGGCGTCTGAGTTCACACAACCAACAATGCAACGTTTCACACCGCGCAACGTTGCATTCACTATTTGGGGATAAACGCATGCTATAATTGAACTACTGTCTCCTCCACATGAAGAGACAACATAAAACAAAATACAAATTACAAATTTCTTTTCTTTTATTTCAGTGTGTGTCAGTCTGCTCTCAAATTTCAATACGGCGACATGCCGCCCACATCGCGCGGTGGAATTTAGTAATAAAACAATACTCATAAAATGGTGGAAAACAAAAAAAATATAATTGTTTGTAAAATTAAAATAATATAAATTAAATTTATATTAAATATATTGTAAATAAAAAAAATAAAGAAACATAAAATTAATAAATATAAATAAAACAAGTTACATACTAAGTATGATATACATTATGAATGCCATACGTTTTTTAATATTTCCAAATTTTTGTATTAGCCGGAACAGGGATTTTAGTAAATCAAACGCTTGCTCTACGACAATTCTTCGTTCGACACTTAACGGTTCGTTTTTTTTTGTAAGAAGGCACTAGCCATGCGTATGCTTTTTGGACAACTAAGTTCCCCTATTAAAAATGCTATGGGTAAGATAAATTCTTCCTGTCTTTCACATAAATTTCGAAATAAATCAGATCGCCTAAAAATACGTTCATCATACATGGAGGCAGGTTCTCGCACAAACACACTGGTACATTTTTTATGATGGCCTCCTGTTGCCTGCATCCGTATTATGTGATTTTTTTCTATTATAATATTCCTCCCGGTGATTCTTCGTTTTGGTATCTCTATATCGGTACAATCTATTGGCCCAAAAATATTTTCTACATTGGAGATTGATTTGAAACCGCTAGCTAAAACCTTTTGTTCATCTAGAGATGGCCACTTTACATATTTCTTTGCTTCATTTTCCATTAACAATGCCAGTTGTAGAACTACATAATATGTGTAGCTCAATAGAACAAATAAATAGACCTGCATTTTTGGTGTTAAATGTAACAAAAATTTATTTTTTGCACGTAGTGATTCATAAAACTATCTGTAATTAACAATTATGTTCAAGGTTTGTTCATTGTAAACACACTATTTGAACGGTGTCGCCAGACAACCTGAAGTGTCCCCGAAATTGAGCATCCGAATAATTCTATCAAAGCTTTCAATATTTCTATGCTCTTCGTTGTGCAGCATTAAAATAATTTCATCGTCCATTTCACTACCACTTACATAATTCAAACATATTTATAATAAACTCTAAAATCTTAAATATCAATTCAACCGTAAGACAAACAGAAAATGCAAGAGCTAAACACAAAAGTTATGATTGGAAGTGATGCTAATTCTCATCATTTATTATGGGGAAGTTCAAACATTAATCACCGAGGGATTTCTCTATTCAACTATATAAGCTCTTCTGAGCTTGAAATACTCAACAAAGGCTGTGAGCCAACATTTGCTAACCCTGTTCGACAGGAAATAATTAATATCACTTTGTGCTCTATGTCTATACTTGATTTAATTTTTAACTGGAAAGTGACGAGCGATATTGTCACTTCTAATCATGGTGTATCTGTTTTTCTGTTAAACTTAAAAGACGACATTTTGAACTAAACCGTAACAGGAAATTAACGGTTGGGATATTTTCTCTCTCGAGCTGGTTCCTCTATTTGTTACACCGATGCAATTTCGGTCTGCTATAAGGACGTTGAATTGCAAGTAATTTTGTTTACAGAGGCAATTTCGCCTGCCTTTGTAAATTCTTGTCCGCTTGTCACTAACCAGAAGTCTCGGAGTAAATCTTTCTGGAGTTCTGAACTAAAGAGGTTAAGGAAATTAGTTCTGAAACTAAAAAATAAAGCCAAAAAATCTAAACTTTAGGCTGATTGGGAGTGTCGTAGTGGCTCAAAAGGTTTATAAAAAAAATTTAAGGCATGCTCACAGAACTTCGTGGATACATTTTTCTATTAACGATGTGTATGTATACTTGCCGCTCCAGTGGTAAAGTTGTTTGCATGCTTGCTTTAAGCTCCGGAGGTCCCGGGTTCGATTCAAGGGTTCGATTTCGGGTTAATGGTAAGGATCAATGATTTAATCACTCATTATCCGTTGTAAAAATGATTAAGAAACTTCACTATGAAGCGGCCAAATCCCTCTATGGGATTTAGCGCCAGCAAAAAAAAAAAAATGTGTGTATACTTAGCACTCTTCATCTACCAAAGGGACAGTTCAACTCTTCCAAGAGGGATGTTGGTGAGTTGCTTCTTTCTGTTCATTTCCCTGGTTATGACTTTATCAATTCTAACTTAGTTGCTTCCGAACCCATTAACTTTTTTATTGAAATGCCTGATTGGGCCTTGGCCCGATGTCTGTTCAATCAGACTTACCATCTGAAAATTAGGAAAAGTGCAATTTATTTAATTTGTGTATTAACGCAAAAGTCTGATAAACGTGCTTGCATTTATTTATTACCTGCGTGAGCCTGGTGTGGATTGACCCAAATATTAGCTACGTTTGCACTACGATCGAGTTGTTTAATGAACTCAGCCCTGCATGGTGAAAGATTTGAAACATCATAATTAAAAGTGTCGCCATTATCTTTAAAGTTGTAGCTTTTAAAAAATATTGCGAGACGAGCTTCATTGACATGCTAAATTTATTTATTGATTATATAATCGACAGACGAATTTCTCGATCTTTTCGATTACATCTGTACGATTATTATCATTTAATTCACTTTAACTTTCATTTTTGAACACTAGGGGAATAAAACTGCAAAAATGGTTAGAAGACATTGGGGCATATAAAATGTCTTTAATTCGCTCGATTAATCTTTCCTACATATGGTCGATTTTTCTTCAGAATATTGAAAATCTAGCATATCGCGCATTTCAAATCTTTATAAGAGAAAAGTAAAATAATTACCTGCATAAAAACCATAAACCGAAACCAGTCCTCAAACATCTATTCTTAAAAATGTAGTTAACCTAAATAAATTATGAACAATAAAATACGAAATCTTAATCCCCATAATCCCAAACATGTGTTCACCCATATACAGCGTATATTTGGCAATAAAAACAAAAATAATATACAAAACTTGATAGTTGATAGTTTAAACGCCGAAGATTTATTATTATGTAACGAAAATGGAATTGATGTGAGTAAAACAAACGCGCAAACATCCAACAATAAAGTCGAAATCGGAAATTCTTACGATAAACTCAAGTTGCGATTACGACAATAAGGTTAATATGTAACTATTATACAGGGTGAGGAAAAAGTATGGAAACCCCTAAAAATCTCGCGGAGTTCGGTCAAAAAAAAACCGAACAGGGTTTATTCTTAGGTTATTTTCAACAAGGAATTTAATGGTGAGCTTGGTTGTGACCTTGACCTTCATTTTCAAGGTCATTTGGAGGTCAAAGCCATTTTTTAAATTAGAACCCCTATTTTGATGACAGAATCGAAAAGAGCGATCAATTTTACGTTTGAGTATGTATTTTTCACGGCCTCCCAAGATAATCTGAAGGAATTTATATTGCGATGTTAAAGTATGGAAACATCTGGAAACTCGCGGAGTATGTCAAAAAAAAATAATCAAGGTGTAGCCTTAGGTAGTTTTCAACAAGGAATTTAATGGTGAGCTTGGTTATGACCTTGATCTTCATCTTCAAGGTCATATTGAGGTCAAGGTCATTTTTTATAGGGACATTCCTGTTTTTGACATCGGATTCGAAAAGAGCGATCAGTTGTACGTCCGAATATGTATTTTCCATGACCTCCCAAGGTCACCTGAAGGAATATATTTTAGTTATAATGCTTATGATTTGCTACGAAAATTAAAAAAAAATATGACATCAAAAGCAGTTTAGACGTAAATTGATGCACGCAGAAAGTAAATTTAAAAAAATAAAAAAAATAAAAAGTACAGAGTTAGTTATTTTTATATACTTATTTTTACGTGTGTGAACTTAAGAATAGTTTTTTTTATACAATGTGTAAAACGTGACGATGGATCTATTTTCTCCGAAAAAGACTCCAGCTGGTCATCAATCACAGTCAATACCAAACTTAAATGAACATACAGCTAAGGCTAATGTGAATAGCCCAAGAACAACGACTTATGGTCACAAACGCAATGCAGTGTTAACAAATTTGATTGAAATACAAAAATTCCAATTAAAAAGTGCAAGCTCATCAAACATTGCAATGAATGAAAACGAAAGTAATACGAGTGACACAAATAATAAAATTGTGCAAAACATTGAGAATGAAGATAATGAAAATGTATCTCTAACACAAACATTAGTGCAAACGGGAATTGAACGTTATGTTACAGTGACGTCAAAAAGAAAAAGAAACTCAAAATCTCCAGAGGAAGCAGCTTCAAACCTTAAGAGCGTAAAGCTAAATCAACCCGGAATAATATCTGGTAACCGATTCGAAGTTCTACAAGTGGAAGGTGATAACAAGGATGAGGAGGAAGAGCCTAAAGAGAGACCTCCTCCAATCTACTTAAGAGAGGCGCCATCAAAACTGTTACTGACAACACTAAATGCAGAAGCAAGTGAGAACTTTTTCATTGCGCACATTAAACGTGGTAACATCAGCGAAACCAGAATTCAAGCAAAAAACATCGACGGTTACAGAAAAATTGTAGCCGTTCTTGAAAAACATGGAAAATATTTTTACACATACTGTCTAAAGAGCGCAAAAGGAATCACGGTCGTGATAAAAGGAATCGAGTCCACTGTGCAGCCAGAGGAAATAAACGAAGAGCTGTTAAAAATGAACTTTAAAGTAAAGCATGTAACAAACATTATAAATCGTGAAAGAAAACCTCAACCAATGTTTAAAGTTGAGTTGGAACCCGAAGTAACAAAAACTAAGGGTAAACATGCAATATACGATATTAGGTATTTATTGTACAGAAAAGTTATAGTGGAGGAGCCACACAAACGTAAATCGGTTTTACAATGTACCAACTGTCAGGAATATGGACATTCGCGAAACTACTGCAAACTCCCGGCTGTTTGCGTAATATGTGGCGATAAAAGCAATAAAAGACGGAATAAAAGCAAACCGGAGGCTAGAAAATGCATAGTAATTGTGGTGAAAATCATACCGCAAACTATAGAGGATGCGTGGTGTATAACGAGTTAAGAAAACAAATGACTCCACGTCAAAGAGCGGAACAGCAAACACTAAACCATATTTTCAAGAGTCAAACCAATGCTGGTCAAATGTCAGCTGCAATCAATCCAAAAATATCGTATGCGGAAGCTGTAAGAGGTAAACTTCTTAATCCAACCCCAAACGAAGACCAGGGAATTTATAAAGTGATTAATACCCTCAATGAATCAATGAATAAGTTTATGCAAATGATGGAGACCAATATGGGTCTCATGCTCCAAAACATGAATACCCTCATGCAACTTCTCATCAAAAACCAAAACTGAATCAACTTAAATTAGCTGTTTGGAATGCCAATGGGCTAGTGCAACGTAAACTAGAAGTGCAAAGTTTTCTTATTGAACACAACATCGATATTATGCTGATTTCTGAAACCCATTTTACAACTACGAGCCATTTAAAAATCAAAGGATACACATTTATGACACTACGCATCCTAGCGGAAAATCGCATGGGGGAACTGCTATCATTATCAAGAACAGAATAAGACATTATGAACTCCAAAAATATAGCGAGGAGCATTTACAAGCAACTAGCATCTGTCTGGATGAATGGTCAGGAAAATGCACCATATCTGCAGTTTATTGTCCACCGAAACATTCAGTGAAAAGACATCAGTTTGCAAACTACTTCAAAACTCTGGGGGATAAGTTTCTTGCGGGAGGTGACTACAACGCCAAACATATCCAGTGGAGCTCCAGACTAACATCTTCGAAAGGAAAACAATTGTGGGAATTTATGCAAAATGAAAAATTAGATCACATATCCACTGGCCACCCAACTTATTGGCCAACTGATAGACCTCTTATAATGGCCGAAACCTATTATGATCTATCTTCTGATCATTCGCCGATAATAATAACACTGAACATGCAAGTTCTAAAACTACCGCCACCTACATTCCTGACGAATCAACATACTAATTGGACCCAGTTCAAGTCTACGTTAAACAAAAAATGTTCTTTAAACATCCCGCTTAAAACAAAATATGAAATTGATGCAGCAGTACAAAGCCTAACGGCTTTACTAAAACAAGCTGCAGCGGATGCGACACCATGTAGCTCAGTTCATTTAAAGTTGGACAAACCGTCTCAGAATATTCAGCAACTGTTAATGATAAAACGCTCAATACGCAGGCAATGGCAACTACACAGATCGCCTACACTTAAATCAAATTTAAATAAAGCGACCAAAAACCTGAAAATGGCCTTATTAAAAGAACGTGATGAAGGGGTTCAACATTATCTCAGTGAACTCACAGCGACCGAAGCAACAGATTATTCTCTGTAGAAAGCCACACGTAAGCTGAAACGACCAACACTTTCGTGTCCTCCGATTCGTCTCCCTGACGGAAACTGGGCAAGAAGTGATGCAGATAAAGCAAACATATTTGCTCAACATCTTAGTAAGGTATTTATACCCAACGAACAGATTGGAAGCCCTGAATTTATACCTGATGATGCAGAAGCTGAGGAAATCCAGAAAATTAAATACAAGTGGCGCCAAGTACAAAAGAAAATCAAGGAAAACATTGATCCAAGAAAAGCACCAGGGCATGATCTGATAAGTGGCAAAATACTAGAAAATCTTCCGGAAAAATTTATCAAATTAATAACATACATTTTCAACGCTATAATGAGAAACGGCTATTTTCCTGAAACCTAGTAAAATCTCGCAAATCATTATGATTCCAAAACATGGTAAAGATGAAACGAAAATAAACTCATACCGTCCAATCAGTTTACTACCGACTTTCTCTAAGCTATTCGAAAAAATGCTACTGCAAAAACTTAAACCAATTCTGCACGAGAAAAAAATTATTCCTGATCATCAATTAGGATTTAGAGAAGAACACGGAACCGTAGAACAAGTTCATAGAGTCGTTTCTGAAATCAGGAACGCCCTAGAACAAAAAAAGTACTGCTCTGCAGTGTTTTTAGACATTGCGCAAGCTTTCGATGAAGTGTGGCATAAAGGACTTATACACAAAGTTAGAAGACAGTTACCAAAAAGTTTTTCCAACATCATTAAAAATTATCTGCTTGATCGAAAGTTTTTCGTGAAATATAACAGCGCATCCACCAATTTATACGAAATCCTCGCTGGAGTTCCACAAGGCAGTGTGCTAGGACCACTATTATATTTGATCTATACAGCAGATCTACCAACATCAAAATACGTAAAAGTTTCAACGTTTGCAGATGATACAGCAATCATGTCTACGCATCAAAATCCCCCGATAGCATCAAGAAATCTGCAAGATCATTTAGACTAAATACAAAAATGGTTAACTAAATGGAGAATTAAGGTCAACGAGCGTAAATCGACGCACATTACATTCACACTCCACAAACTTACCTGTCCGCCTGTGAGACTAAACAATATCATTCTACCACAACACCAAAACGTTAAATATATCGGCCTACATTTAGATAGAAGGCTTACATGGAAAAAGCATATCGAAACTAAACGTCAACAAATCAAGTTAAAGTGTATTAAAATTAACTGGTTAATAGGGAAACATTCCAACTTAAGCCTAGATTGTAAGGTTTTACTATATAAAATGGTACTTAAACCTATCTGGACGTATGGTATTCAATTGTGGGGGTCCGCTTGTGCTTCCAACATAATAAAACTGCAACGAATGCAGTCAAGAATGCTAAGAATAATGGTAAATGCACCCTGGTATATACGTAACACAAACATACATCGGGACCTACATATCGAAACAGTAGCAGACACAATCAAGCAGTACAGTAAAAAGTACCAGTTGAAATTAGAACATCATCCCAATGTTTTAGTCAGGGAAATTTTAAAAAGGCCCAGTTACCGGCGTCTTAAAAAAAAGATCCTTTAGATCTAGCTATCTAATTTAAAGTAATTACAAAGTGCAAGTTAGTATTAAGAACTAACATAGGTTAAGTCTTAATCAAAAGTTTGTATTAGTTTGTAAGATTTGATTACATCTTGTGAGTTTCCTATATAGGAAAGATTCAAAAATAAAGCCTTAGGCAGTTTAAAAAAAAAAAAAAAAACATACTCCGCGAGATTTCTAGGTGTTTCCATACTTTAGCCTCGCAGTGTAAATTCGTTTAGATGATCTTGGGAGGTCGTGGAAAATACATACTCGGACGTAAAATTGATCGCTCTTTTCGATTCTTTCATCAAAAATATAAGGGTTCTAATTTTAAAAAATGACTTTGACCTCCAAATGACCTTGAAGATGAAGGTCAAGGTCACAACCAAGCTCACCATTAAATTCCTCGTTGAAAATAACCTAAGAATAATCCTTGCTCAGTTTACCGAACTCCGCGAGATTTTTAGGGGTTTCCATACTTTTTTCTCACCTTGTATATCAGAATTGGACGTTAATAAAAACAGAGCCATTTTTAATAATAACCAAAACTATAAAGTAAAATTCTTCCCGCCAACCGCAGATGAGATAACAGAAATACCAGACGCTTCTACTATACATCACTTCTAAAAGCAAGTTAGAAGTTTAATTTAAATGTGCCTCTAAAAAGAAATCGTTTGGCCTCGATGAAATCCCTAGTATTGCGCTAAAACATACCTACTCCCACAACAGTTATCCGAGAATTCTGTGTGGTTTTGAACTCTCCCAAGTGTCAGGCTCTAGCTTAAGCAGACGATATAATAATTTATTCAACAAGTAATCTTTAAATTTAATTTTTAATTATTTCAATCAATGGAAAATTAAAATAAATACTGCAAAATGCGAAGTTAGCGACAGTTAAAAATATCTTGGTGTATTACTGGATCAATATCTATACTCACAAAATCTCGAAAAGCATTTGGCATGCTATACAGTATACATACTATTTTTCAATAAACAGTTAAATAGAAATGTTAAACGAATCTAAATATAATCTCATTTTTAATATATATGCAGCCTCTGTTTAGTATAACAGAACAGCTTCTAGGATGGAAAAACTGCGAAAGTTTACCGGCGATGACACTTATTGTATTAAAAAGTGGATTGATGATTACGAGTGCTTTGTGGCACCATTGAATTGCGATGGGAAATTTCGATTTTTAGTGCACGCCGGTTATTGGATGGGACTGCAAAAATGTTTTTACAAACTGGGAAAGTTAAATCTTGGATGGCCTTGAAAGAGAAAGAAGAAGTATTCAGATTCTTCAAGAAATTTATCAGTTGCTAAGCGCCCGAAAATTGAAAACAGGTGAATCATGTGGATGACACTGACTTGAATGATTTTGTGATCAGGAGACTTCGGAATAATAGTGTTGTTGCTTCTGTGTTGTATACCGCCACTATACAATAGAATAATTAAAAGCTCTTCTTCCACGATATGAAAGCCTTAAAGCACAAACGCTAACCAAATTGATAAGAACATCTAAGAACCAATCTTTCATAGTATAATGGATGAAGTTCTTCAGGGAGTACCAAATACAGCTTGTTAGATCGATGATATCATCATAGCTGGAAAGAACCTGGTGGCATGTCAAAATAATGTAGATGAAGTGTTCCGACGTCTAGCTAGATACAACATTCATGTAAATGAAAATAAATGTTAATTTCTCAGACAGAAAGTGGAATATCTTGGGCATAACATCTGTGGTGAAGGAATACTACCAAGTCCACGTAAGGTCGCTGCAATTAAGAATGCTCCGCAACCGAAAACTATTACACAAGTGAAGGCATTCCTGGGGTTGGTGAATTATTACCGAAAATTCGTTCCGATGATGGCAACCGAACTAAAAGGATACGGAATTCATTTGAACGAAAGATTGCGATGTAGCATAACCATTCAAACGATGTAAAAATTTGTTATCGGGCGATAAGGTGTTGTGCTATTATAATCCATCAAAACAACTGATTTTGGTGTGTGATGCTAGTTCTTTTGGAGTCGAGGTTGTACTGAGTCAAATAGAAAATGGGATGGAGAAACCAGTAATGTTGGCATCCGCAAGTCTGTCGAAGGCTGGGAAAAATTACTCGCAGCTAGATAAAGAAGCCTTGGCTAATATTTTTGGAGTAAGAAAATTCCAAAAATTTTTAAACGCCCGTTCGTTTATTTTACTTACAGATCACCAACCCCTGGTAGCTACATACGATCCGAAGAAAGGCATTCCGGTTACTGCTGCACATCGTCTTCAAAGATGGGCCATCAACCTATATCCGAATATACCTACATCATAAAATATAAGAAAGGAAAAGATCATACTGTACCAGATGCGTTATCGAGGCTTCCAGAGGAAGCAGAAGGCAGTGGAGATATACCTATTCGTACATCTGATAAAAACCTTTCCAGAAGAGGAAGTCGTTCCAAAGATTTATTCGAATGTGCAAAATGGTTGGCCAGATTCCACCCGTGATCCGCATTTACTCCCGTTTTTCGTCAGGCGGGCGGAACTTTCTACGGCAAGCGGATGTTTAGTTTGGGGGAGACGAATGGTGATACCTACATCAATGCGTATAGTGGTTCTTAAATTGCTACATCAAGAACATCCTGGCGTCGTTAGAATGAAACTGCTAGCACGATCAACATGTTGGTGGCCTAAAATCGATGACGAGATAGAGATAACAGTGAGAGACTGCCAAGAGTGCCAACGTTTACAGAATCGGAATAAAGCCGAATTTGGTGGGAGTGATGCTGGATGGCTGAAATCGAATATTCCGTGGTATCGGGTGCATGCTGATTTCTTCCATTTTGCGGGGCGAACTTTCTTCATAATCATCGATTCTACATCGAAATGGATTGACGTGTATATCTCATGCATGGAACATTGGCTTCAGCCGTAATCTGTTGGCTGAAGCAATCATTGTGTGTCCTTGGACTTCCTCATGAATTGGTTACTGACAACGGACCACCATTCAGTTCAAATGAATTCAAAAAATTTTGTCTTTCTAATGGGATATCACCATTAAAGAGTGAGCCCTACATACCACAAGCTAATGGTGTTGCTGAACGGGCAGTACAAACGGGAGAAATCTACCGATTTCTATTTTATTTTTTGTTAATTACCGCACTACACCATCTTCGGTTACAACTCAATCTCCTTCTAGTTTCCTTCTCAAAAGAGAACCTCGAACTAGAATATCGTTTTTGCGACCACCTTTTGGAAATTCACCTCCTAAGAAAGGTAATACAGATGAAATAAGTTTTTCTAATTCTCGAATTTTCTTAGAAAAGGATAAGGACTGAGTGGGAGCCTGGTATTATTCTTAAGCCGTTTGGGGAGAAACAATATTTTGTACAATTTGACGATCAAACAAAGATTTTACACCAATATCAGATTCGGCCAAGGTTTGAAAATTCCACTGTCACCTCGGAACAATCCCATGACACAGCTCAGAGGTAGGAAAACCTTCCATCAGCGGATCCGCCTGCGAATCCGAATCAAAGTATGGTGCGCGAAAGCCATTCCAGCTCTGTCACGGAGACGTCAGAGGAAGAACACGCATCAACTTCCACCGAAGGCAATCTGCGAAGATCAGCTCGTACATGAAAAATTCCAGATCGATTAATAGAGGAAATGTAAATTGTTTTTTGTTCTAATTGTTATTAAGAAGGGAGAAATTGTTATGTATCTCACTGTATCTTTCAACATACAATTATATTTCATGTATGTACTTGTTTAAAAGTAAATAGAGTATAAACTCAGAGTAACAAGTTTCTCGTTATTTCGCTTTAAATATTGTAACATTTTGATTATACGGGTCTACGGGAGCTTGTGTTTCTGAATTGGACGTGTACACATTTATGATCGATAAACATTTTGTAATCGAGACTTGAGTTTGTGTGAAATATAATAATCAGCAACCACTGTTCACCTAAAGCAAGATCTTCCACAAATTACATAGAAAAAAAAATTGTAGAAGTTGTAGGAGGTATGTTAAGCATAAAGAAAATAAAAAATACCACTAACGTCCAGTTACTGCTTGCTTGCCAAACAGCAATATATTTGAGCACTTATTTGCTTTAAGCATATAAAGATATACCTATGTATATTTGGTGTTGGAGTAGAAGTTGGAGTTGGAGCCGGAGTCTTTAATAAATCTATACAATTCCGGAGCCGGAGTCGAACATTTTTTCTCGAACTCCGCAGCTCTGCGGCCCTAACAACCCTTTAAGAGAGATATGTATTAAAATTAGAGTGTTACACAGGCAAAGCTACTTGCTACCTTACCTCCCTTCCTCCTTATTTATCACGGCTTAACCCTTTACTGCATGACCTCTAAATTTTCTGAATAAAAATTATTTTTCGATGTATTTTTAATCACTGATTACTAAAATGAAAACTAATAGTTGGGAAAATTTATATTTTCCACGGAAATCTAGTTTTTTCATGTATATCATAAATGATATATAATGCATTCAAGATGATTAAAAAAATATATCCCTTAACAAATTTTCTTTATTTCAGAAATTATCACAAAAAATGTACATATAGTAAAATAAAATAATTAATTCAATTAAATAAAAAGCAGTTTCAACATAAATTATTAATCACATATCGGTTCCTTTAAGTCTTAAATAGTTTTGGTATTGTCTTTTTATGAATGGAACTTTTCATAGCAATTTCTATCCTTGTTTAAACACAGCTGGATGTTGCATTTCGAGCAACTAATAAAACCAAGTTTGTTGCATCCTGGAAGCTTGCAAGATAATCTTTTATCCGTCCAATGGGGTATATGTCCTATATTATCCAAACGAATCTCTTTTGGAGGTAACTGTGCAGCTGTTGCCTTTCTCCTTTTTAAATTTATGCGATCATTGATGTCTCGGGATGGTCTCCCCGCTCGTAAAGGTTCAGCAAACTTCATCAACGTTTCTGATAATTCAGTCTTGAAATCAGCGAGACCCAACACTTCCCTGTCGCTGGTACCACGTTGTTTTTCAACTCGTCTAAAATTTAAAAAAAAAATACTATAGTTTACTAAAATTGTTTTATATTTATTGCAACTTACTTATATAATATCCAGGCATTTGCTGCGGGTTCATCCAGCATATGATAAAACATCCTTATGTACCATTTTTTGGAGCGCATTTTAATTTTATACCGTCCCAAGTTTGCGTCCAAAAGATCTACTCCGCCCATGAATTTGTTATATTCCTTCACAATTGAAGGGCATTCCACGTTGATACTACCCACATTTTTTTCTCTTCGCGTTGATATATGTAACGGATTTTTACCCACGAACGTAGATACTAGAGTTATAAGTTTTGTGTCCTTCCATTGTACTGCTGTGATGTCATTTCCATCGATATTAGCCACAATCTCGAAAGACGATCCTCGTTGCTGTTTTTTCCAATAAATGTCGTCAGGCAGTTTGGAATTTGGTAACGGACTTTTCCGGGCAGTTCCTAAACTATGGATTCCCCTTTTTGACAATTCGATAATTAATGGAATTGAAGTATAATAATTATCAAAAAATAATTTATAATTCATGTCTAATGGTACTGGTCTTGAGAGACGTATAACCACATTGGAAGCTGCTCCTAAATTTAGTTCAGTACGTGGCCGTTTATGGTGATCATTTTCTTGACCAGTATATATTTCGATGTTGTACGCAAAGCCCGAAGTCCCACAAAGCACAAATAATTTAAATCCCCATTTGTGTGGTTTAGCCGGCATATATTGTTTCATAAATGATCGGATCTTGGTGGAACACATTTGTTCATCAATGGATAAACATTCCTCCAGTGGAACTTTTTGAAAATTTTCAATGAGGCTGCTGAACAACGGTCTTAGCTTATTGAGCCGATCATGGTCTTGATGTGTTCTTGGATGCATTGTTTCGTTATTATTAAAATGCAGTTGTTGCCTTATTTTTTCGAATTTGTTTAAAGGCATCGTTTCTTTAACCATAGTGTAGCCTAGTTTTTGATGCCAATATCGCCGTGTGTTTGGAAGTTGGGTAACAGAGGTAAATATGCATATTCCAATAAAATTTTTTATGTCTTTAGCGGTAAATGAAATATTATTGTTAGGATTTTTTTGAAATCCATATAAATTGGTTGCTTCCACAATCTTGGCGACGATCTTCTGTCATTTCCGACCACCAGGAAATATGGTTGGGATTTGCTCGTCGCGTGGCGGGTTCATTGGTCGGAAACCAGAAAATTCATTCGATTTTCTGTATTGTTTACAAAAATTCCATTCCTGGTTTAAAAAAATTTTTTTTCTTAGCACTACACTCACGGTCACTCACTCACATCACCAAACAAACCGGTCCGTTAACACGGCATTTTGCTAATCTAAGATATCGAGGAATCCAAAATTTTGTTGTTGCTTTTAATTTACAACGATCGAATCAAAAATAACTGTCTAGCCCAAATCAAATATTACAGAATTTAGAAATTTTAAAAATTTGATGTAATTTTAAGATAATAAAGAAAATGTACCCAAATCAAATAAATTTAATAAAAACAGAACTTACAATCTAACCTTAATGTCAATCTGCTGACCTCCAGATAGTCCATGGATAATGATGAGCCCGTTACTTCATTTACACCGCTTGTCGATGGTTCTGGATGTTATGGAATTCCGTGATTTCCCAATGGTTTATTATTTTGTTTTATTTACAAGCTCTTATTGGCCGTTTCGTAGAATTTTTTTTTTCTTCGTACAACGACGGCGTACACAAGAATGATCCAATAGCGTTTAGATCTTGTGAGTAGTTTCTCGTCCACGGTTATTTTTATTTTTGTTTTTGATTGGTTTTTTATGTATACGGATAGTAAAACATTCAGCAGGTTAATTTTAAATACAACAAAAAATTTGGATTTATTCAAAATTAAAATTTTTTTTGTTGGTTTACCATATATATGTTACACATTCTTTGAATGTGATCTTAAGTACAATGTTTTTATGATTTCAA
This sequence comes from Tipula helvola, assembly GCA_963556165.1. NCBI lineage: Eukaryota > Metazoa > Arthropoda > Insecta > Diptera > Tipulidae > Tipula > Tipula helvola. The sequence continues at coordinate 151,914,382 of OY744483.1, forward strand.
TTCAATTATTTTTATTTTTGTTTTAATTCACATAATTTAAAATCAATATACACCAAAATTATTAACCGTTTAAATTTTAGGATTATACCATGATTAATTTTTTTATGAACAATATTATTTATTATTTCATGGCTTAACAAAAAAAAATAAATTTTATTTAGAACATTACATATATCTATGTTCCGTTAATTGTTTTTTTTTTTTTTTTATAATTTTCTTCAATTTGTGTTTGATACAGTTTATTAATGATTTTATTCTATCAAATATTTAGATATAAAATGAATACAATATCTTAAGGTTCATCACTTCAGTAATAGATAACTTAACACTTATCGTATGATATTTTACTATATATTTGTTTTTATTTATATTTTATAACTTAACGTTTTAATTTTTATATACATAAATTTTTTTTTTTTTTCAATGCTTAATTCTATTAAGAGCAACTTGAAAATTCTGGACCAACTGACTAAAAGATATTTTTTTTTCAACCCGACTCGTAAAAAAAAGTTAATTGTTTTTAAGGGGAAAGCTTAACCAGTTTGTTGTTTTTTTTTTATTTCATTTTTTTTTTTTTCCAAGCACCGCTTATCAAATAAAATCAAACAAGGTGACCCATCATATCGTTACAAGGGTTTCCGAGAAATTTAATTTTATAGCGAAGAAATTTGGAAATCTTTATTTTTCCAAATAATTCGAGCACATTTTTCTTTTATTTGTTTCAATTCATTTAAAGCAATGATGGAATCGCTAAATTCGGGGATATCATCGGCATAAATGATTTCCATATCTTCAATATTAAATCTTTCTACTGTAGGTTCGGAGGCAATGGAGCATACAACGTCCGGTTGCACATTTTCATCAAATTCCTCGGCGATTTTATTAATTTCTACTTCTTCGTAAACGTTATCTTCACGAACTTGATCTTCCTCATCAAATTCATCTTCACTATCTGACCAGTTATTTACGATCTCCTCCACCTGCTCTAGAGTTAAATACCGTGGTCACGAACCCATTTTTCTTAAAAACAAAATGCTTTACTTAGTGCATAATATATCATAAATGATATCATTTCATATATGATATACATTATATTTATTTGTTAACTGCATAAAATATCATAAATGATATGTTTTTTAAAATCATTGATTTTTAAAATATCAATTAGATACTAGAGTCTCGGGTTGCGTCGCTAATACGTTCCACAGAAAATGCGACGCAACTCAAAATAACGCAACTCGGAAACCAAAAAAAAATTGTTTTGAAATTATTAAAGGTAAACAGTTTTAATGCGATAACAAAATGCGACGCAAGTCGCATGATGCAACTCGAGACTCGAGTGTATGGAAACAAAACTAAATAATGTATCTAAAACATTTAAAATATTTAATTTAATACTTACATTGCACAATTAATCCGTTAATCTTTAAAAAAATTAAACAGAACGCAGACAACTTTCCACTAAACTTCTTGCCGTAGCGCATTAGTTGAAATAAACGTTTCCCGCCAATATTTTGACATCTAATTTACCCAAAAAACCACGATATATATAAAATAATACAATGAACCAACCCAGCAGACGATTCAGATCTGACAAAGGTATATAAAATGCCTGACTTTGGCATTTATTGCAAATGGTAATTGACCTCTATGTTCCGCTGACATATATGGAGGTCAGGCCTGAACGTAAGTTATAAGAAATAGCTTACAATAAGGAACCAGGGGGTCAATTCTCGTTCTGTGAAAAGTACAATGAAAAGTATTTTCAGTGAGAAATACAGATTTCCGATTCATGTTTCATGAGAAGGAAAAAAATGACGTCAAAATCTTCTCATATGAAAAAAACTTTCTCACCGAGTATTTTGGTCGTGGGAATATAAATGAATACGGAAATTCAGTTTTGTAAGACCTAAATTTGCAATTTTAATGTTAATTGTCCAACCAAACTATAATACTAGTCACTTTAAAACTAATTAATTAAAAAAATTTCAATTCATTTAAGAAAAATCCCTAAATAGTTAGTTTCGTTTAGTTTTAATAAAATTTGGCCATTTTAGTAATTTATTTTATATTTTGACAAGCAATGACGAAAACTGGTTTAACTCTCTATTTATCTCTCTTTGAGAGAGTGATTAAATCGAATTACAAATTATAATCTCTTTTATCATTTATTTAGCTATTATTTGCACCATTTACCTAGCGCACCTAGCGGAAATATATATGAAACTTGATAAAATATGTTTAATAATATGGCCAGTTAGGAAGCAACTCGGTTATTTCTTAACCGATTATTATGATATGATCTAAAATGATATTAGGGAGAAGTTCCGAAGAATGGTATATTAGGAATTATGATGAAATTCGATATATAGTATACGCTGGAAACCGTACTTCTTCTATAGCAATTTATCGTAAGTCAAATTGTTCGTAACATAATAAATTTTTATGAATTCAGTTTTTATTTTCCTTGGTTCAATGATTTAGCAAAGCAACTTTATAGTCTTAAATGATCATATTTTCCTCGTACTTTAAAAAACTGTCCAATTTTATTTAATTTTTCTTTTTTTAATTTTTTAGGTTCAACTTTTAATTCAATAATGATTTCGTATCATTTATAAAATGGAATAAAAATCCAGATATTTTTTTTCTTGGTGGTCCACTATCTACCTGCGATACAAATTGTTGGTAGAGTAATTCGATTTTACCTTGTTCGAGCTTTAAAAAATTTAAAAACTTTCATATCGATGAATGGTGCTCATGGACTAATTCCGCAAATCCCCGATGCCAACCTTCAACATGGTTATTTGTTTTGGGCAAACCCAAATTATTATAAATATTCCACATTTTTATTGGATATATTCCAGGCTTTTTTATTCCCCGAACGTCTACATAACCCATAAGGTTAGGTTAGGTTTGGGTGGCGGTCCACCAGGACCAGGCATAGACACAAAAAGGTCCGTAGCCATACCACAAATTAAAAATTTTTCCTCCAACTCATTGAAACCACTTTGAGCTTGATATGAAGCGCTGGATACTCCTGACGTCCTTCTGGCTAAGCTCCGCCAGGTCGTTGAAAAGGGGTGCCCCTAGAAAATTCAGTCTGTTTCGTGCCAGACGAGGACAGGTACAAAGAAGATGAAGTACTGTCTCCTCCTCCTCTTCGTCCTCGCAACTACGACAGTAGTCATGTGAGAAGAAACCAAGTCTACTCGCATGTCTGCCTATGAGACAGTGCCCCGTAATAACTCCAACAACCACACTGATCTGACTCCGCTGAAGTGAGATCAGCTGTTTGGATCTCGCCAAGTTCAACTTTGGCCAGATCTGCCGAGTTATTACGCATGAGGTACTATTTGACCATCTGTCATTCGTCAACTTACTGGCTTCCTCCTGAAGCAGCAGTTTACATACCGCAAGAGGCATTTCAATATCCTTTTTGCTGTTTGAAATGTGGTCTGTTGTACCACGTCGAGCCAGTTCATCGGCTTTAATGTTCCCCGTACTAACGAAATGTCCTGGCACCCATATGATATGAATGTTGAACTGATCTGTCATCTCGTTAAGAGATGAGAGACAGTTCTGAACTACTTTCGACGTGAGAAGGTGTGATTGAAGCGCTTTAATGGCAGCCTGACTGTCCGTATATATGCGAATATCACAAGTCGATATTACATTATACCTCAACCAGTCCACGACTTCCTTTATCGCAGTTACCTCAGCTTGAAAAATGCTGCAGTAGTCAGGGAGACGAAAGGAGAGGTTTAACATGAGTTCCTCGCAGAACACCCCAGCCCCTACTCCTCTATCCCGTTTTGAACCATCAGTGAAGAAGTTCAAAACTCCTGGTTCCAAAACTGCATCCATCATCCAGTCCTCTCTGGATGGGATAATAATCCGGAACTTTCTAACAAAAGATAGTGACGGGACAGTATACACACAACACAGTATAACCCATAAACTTCTTTCCGAAATAATTTAGAAAAATTTCGCAAATATCTGGCATTTGTGATGCTAATTTAATAAAAGTTTCTTCTACGTCTCCTTCTTTTACAAAAGCCAATGCTGCAATCAGTCTGATTTTCTTGGCAAAATCGGGACCTAAATCATAATGGCTTGAAATGAAAGTACCATAGCCTAATTTTTATTGATGGAAACACATTACTGTAGGCATTAATTGCAGCACGCTCTAAGTCTGTTAGTATGTATATTCATTGGATTTTTAGGCTCCAACGCTTTAATACTTTCGAGTTTCTAATAGGTATATTGGGTTTTGTTAGATAATAGAGCAAAAATCATTGGAAAGGTTTTGTGACTTTTTATAATATGAATAGTGTAAAACTGACCAAACAGAGTAGGACATGTCTTGAAAGTTCCATCCGAATACCAATCTGGATATTGCGAAAGAAGTAATAAATTTTGCTTTGTACCAAAAATTAATATTCGATCGGAAATATTTCCTGAGTCAAATAAGAGGAACTCATCTCCTTTATTTGTCACTTTAAATTGGTCGTAAATCTTTAGATTTTCCCTGGAATCTGGAGTTTCATTAGGAAGGTTTGAATCAATTTGCCGAATTCGTTTTATTGTTCCTTTGAGAGAACTGTTTTTTTGGGAGTTTTGCTGTCACTGACAAAGAGGCTCATTATAAGCAGAAGTTGCCAGTTCATGCGGAATTTGCGTAGTTTCTAGGTCAGCTTTTTTAATATTTTCGATAATACCATCTGTAATATTTTTAGCAGCATGGTTATGAGAGGATATTTGTTTTGAAACTTTGACTGTATATACCCGGGTATACATAGATCTAAATTTCCACTTTTGAATATTTCTGTAATTTTTTTAGTAAATAAATAAAAACAGAAACACTATAAACAGACGTGCGGAAAAACGCTTGCGTTTAAATTAGAACCCACTACTTTAAATGAAATGAAATACATGTATTCCGCATAGTAGGCGTTTTTCCGCAAGTTGTCTCTATTTCTAATTTAGCTGCGAATTGGTAGGCTGCACTACCAAATCTAGTACGGTTTTTCTACATTTTCATTTTTTCAGGGTAATTTTTTGTGTTTGTTGACTGAAAACAAACGTTTGCTGATAATTGCCAAAATGGAAGATACAAATTAATTCGTTTGTGACAAAATACAGTAAAATTTATTAAGAAAAATTGCTTATTAAAATTAAATAGGTACGTGTAAAATAAACGTAAAAAAATACGCAGTTTTAAGCGCCACATGTGTTTTGGGTGCGGAAAAGGGTGCATTACTACAGGCAAAAATTCCGCACATCTGTTTCCAGCATAACATCGAAAATTAGTTCGCACTTATATCGTTTTCATTCAAAATATATATGATTTTCATTTTTATACCAGGGTGTTTGCTGTCAAGATTAAGGATTTTTTTTTATCGACAAAGTGAAGGTTAAAGCTGATCAAGGAATGGTTATTGTGCAATGGAAAGTCAACACTCCCTCATCCTCCCCAGCCACCAGATATCCAATTTATTATATTTTCCTACTTTGCGCATAGTACAGCAATTGGTCATACCGAAATTAGTTTTATTAATTCGGGCGCTCGAAGTTTTAAAAATGATTTCGATACTGTCTTACGATAAATTACTTTACGATAAATTGCTTTACGATATATTGCTTTACGATAAATTACTTTACGGTAAACAGTTTACGATAAATTGTCCGACTCCCCTAACATTAACCTGGTCCAGTTTAACAGCCCCAGTTTAACATTTAGACAAATTGTCTTTTCAATATTATTGTACTTGTGGTTACTGCAGCATTTATTCAAACTAGTCTATACATACATTTTTTTGTTAGAATTAGACATCATTATGCAAGATAGTAGACCGCAAATGCGATTATAATGTTGTTCGCAATATTTCAAGTAGAAAACCACTGCCACGATTTTTCATATTATACAGAGTTTTTACAATATCATATTAAGAGAAGTTAATTGGCTTGGTTTATACTTCCTGATTCCAAACGACTTATATAATCTTGTCATTGTACTCGATCAAATAAATATTTCTTCAAACTACTAATAAATAAAACAAATTTTATTTTTAAAACATCATTAATACATTTAATAATAATATTTAAAATCAACAAAAAATAATAATTATAATAATAATAATAATTAAATAATAATAATAATTAATATTTTTTTTTTCTATATAATCCATTTAATAATTGTTATTATTGAACATATAATAATATTAACAAAAAAAAAAAAAAATATTCCGATTCTCTAATGACAAAAAAAAAAAAAAATTAAAATAATATGTAATTGTATTCGTTATATTTTATAAGCAAACAATTTAATTATGTATTATCATAAAAAAAAAATTGATTTTTAACGATTTATTTATTTATTTGGCACAAAATTAAAAATTATAAATGAAATAATATTATATAATTTTATAATTAAACACACAATTTTCTGGAGGATGGATAATGTACTTTCTTTTGTATCTTATTGAAATCATTTAATTATTATTTAAAAGTTATAATAATAATAATATATAGTATAATAATTATAACAATAAATTAGTAAAATAATAAATATTATATTTTATTTGTTTGTTTATTTAATTAATTTATTATGTTTTTTTTTATGTTTTGTTTATTAAAATGCAGTTTTATGTTTTTAGTTTTGATATTTTGATATTTGAGCAATTTTAAAATTAAAATTAAAACAAAATTATAATCGTTATAGTAAAGTAATTAATAATAATTTTAAGGAAGACAATTTATGAATGTTTTTTGTTGAAAAGGAAGAGAATATAAGAAATAGCATTGTAGAAATTTGGAAGCGTTTTGAAAAATGTTTAATAGCCTAAATTGTGGGTATACGTATGTGATTCTCTTCTCTTAAATTTTTAGTTAGAATTTATAAAAATATATATGTATATACATTTTTCCTTATTTATCAAATTTTATGTACATAAAAAAATGTTTTTATTGTCTTCTCTTAATAAAAATTAAAAAATAGAAATTATATAATCGTATAATATTGGAGATTTTTATGTTAAAACTTTTAGAGTATTCAAATTATGTATGACACCAAAATTAATTAATTTAATTAATTTCCTTAAACATAATTCAATTTTCAAAAAATAAAAATAGAAGTTCAATGTTAATAATAATAATAAAAAAAAAAAAAACTGAAAACGAAAGGCACTTTTCACAAAATGAAGAAGATATGCAAATTTTGCAAAATTTTGAGATTTTCCTAAGCGTTGCGAGAGAGCCTCGTTGAATAACTTAACTTAAACGTGCTCTTTATAATACATTTGCCCCTCTCGTCGCTGTTTTATTCTTTTAAATCATGTTTTAATAACAGAAACAATCAATTGTTTACACATTTCCAAGAATCTGGTCTTTTACTTAAACATTAGAAAAAAAATAGTATTGTTTTTAAAACTGTTTATAAATTACAAAGGCCTTGTGAAATTAGCTGGGAATAATCCTTTGTCAGTTGAATTTTCTTTGTATCCCATGAGCCATCCTTCTTCCTATAAAAATTATAACAATAACAAATAAAACCACTTATAGACTTTAAACAAAACAAAATTATACCTGATCATCTGGATCATCATACTCTATGACACGAATGATATCTCCAACCTCAAAACTCAATTCATCAACATCTTCCTTAATATATCGATATGTAGCTTTTACTCTGTACATAACCCCTGGTGGCAAATCTGTTGTTGTAGCACCTAAAAATTAAACAGAGAAGACAAATGGTAAAATTGAAAAAATATTTATTTGTGTAACCGAATCAGGGGAGGGTCTTTTGTATGTATGTAAAATTTGTCGGGATGACGATTAGATTTTATTAGCCAAAAAACAAAATTAGTAAACACCAAAAAAATTAGTTGTAAGCGCACAATTTGATGAATGGAGAACATCGCGATTATTTTTTATTTTTATTTTTAGAATACCTTACCAACGAATAAAACAATTTCCCACATAAATTTTTAAAACTCCATTTTTCATTCAAAATGTTTATTTATGTATTTTTTTTTTTAAAAGCTCGCCATTCCGCACGGGTCCATTTTTTTTTTTTTTTGTACAAAAATAAAATAAAATTTATGTCTGATGTTAAACGATTTACTCACCTACAGGTATATCGTACAGCTGTTCCAATCGATTATTATTATTATTGTTACTACTGATATTAATATTACCCCCATTTTTGTTCGATTCACTTTTTAAATTTCCATTCAAATTTGCTACATTTTCTTTTGATAATTGTAATAATAGCGGCGGCGATGATGATGCAATTGATATTGGTTCTTCTGTTATCGGTGGCGATTGCTGTTGTGGTGATGGTAGTGGTGTTGGAGGTTGTGGTGAAGACGAGGTTGAATTAATTGTCTTTTCGTTATTATCATCATCAACATTAATATTATTATGATTGTTATTATTATTATTATTAATAACAATTGATGGATTAGATAGATTAGTATCCATTTCATTATCATTTTCAACATTATTCACAAGAGATTCGTTATTCAATATTGATTCGGTATTTTGATATGTTGGCTCGATATCATTTGATGATTTTTCATCAATATTATTATTACTATTATTACTAATATTCGCCGATTGTGTTGTTGTTATGTTTATTTTATCGAAATTCTGATCTATAGGGGATGGAGAAGATGGTGATTGTGATGTAGCTGGAATAAAGTATACACACAAATAAACACACAACAACAACGACAACAACAAAAAACAATGTGACGGATTATTATCATGCAAATGCATAGAATATTAATATAAACATAAAACACATATAAAATCATTGGTTAATTAAAAAAAATTACAACATAAACATTATGAAATACTCACGACTTTCTGGATTACTAGTTGTACCATTACCATTCGCTACAACATTTGGATAGCTATTATTATTATTATTATTATTATTGTTTGCGACAATCGTCGAAGCAATAATCGAATTCATGGTTTTAACTGGTGATGTTGGTGGACTTGATGGATTTGAATTTACTGTTGGTGCAATTTTTTTAAATGTATAAGAACCACGTTGTGATTCTGTTGCCAATTTGTCAACAACCGATTCTAATTCTGAATATATCTAAATAAATAAAAAGAATAATTACATTTTTTAAAATTAAATAAACATTATTTCTTATAACATACTTTAGCCGTTTCATTGTGAAATACTTGTTCTGAAGCAAAAAGTGTTTGCAAATTTGTTACCAAAAATAATATTCGCGAATCATAAAGGGCCGGTAACTCATCATGTAATTCACTGTTCAACATTTCATATGTACGACGAGCCTCATCCAATTGTTCACGTCCTTTTGTTATTTTGATATCATCTTTTTTTTTAGCGGCCGCCGCTTGAGTATTTTGGAAATTATGCCGTTGACCATCGTAATCGATTAGTTTTCTATTACGTTTATCTATTTTTTTCTATTTCGAACATACAAAAAAAAATGTATAAATTAATACTGTTGTCATGCTCAAACGAAACTACTCTGCACTTACTCTCATTTCGGGAAACTGTGCTGCATAAGTATTTAATGGCAATAATACTTGATCGGCTAATTTGTGCTGATAGTCTTGATATAAAACTTCTATAGCTTGAATTTGAGCTTGTACCGCATCGGAACCTGTCCATTGAGTTTCATACACCTCACTTATTGCATCCATTAACTGTTTGGATACCGTTTGTACAGCTAAAAATATTCAAACAAATAAATTAATTATTTTTTTTTTTTACTAAACAAGTAAGATCTCATCATTGTTTACATATAAATTTTCAATTAAGACAAGATGGAAGAAACCAAATGATGAATGAAAATTGATTCAAACGATTGATAAAAACAATTTTCAAGGTAAACAATAATATGTGTTTAAGTTCAATTTTTAAACGATGAAGTCACCAACTATATAAATAAAAAGCAGTTTAGTGCATACTAAATGATTTTGAAATGTCTCTCGCATCACAAACTAGAGTTTATAGCTTACTAAACTGCGAGCTCAGAGAAGTAAATAAATTACAGGTAAACATAAAATTAGCGATTGAAACAAGTTAATTTTGGACGCTTACTATTTTAGGTAGTAGATTTGTTCATTATATTCAAGGATGCATTTTTATGTTGGAGTGTAACACAATAAAAATTAAGTAAATAGTAAATTTAACTAAATAGCTAAGTCTGTTGAAAATATAATAAACGACACAATCAAAACAAAATGCTATGCTATTTATAGATGTTTGATTCATTTGCTGGCTTCACAGCAGACTATTTGTGCCTAACCTCTAAAATGTATTTTGGTAAAACAAATGAGCAATGTGTTTGGCAAGAGATTGAACTGTCTTTTAAGAAGGAGAATATTTTATTTATTTTATATGGCGGCTTATAACTTACAGAAATTTAAACTCAATATCAAAAATAGAATTCTTGCAGACTGAACTCCCAACCCCAATCCCTTATAATTTCTCCCTTTTTTCCCCTTTTCTTTGGTAACGCTGTGTCTCGTTACGTTTGTATATTAAGGCTGACATTCCTAGCATAATTCAACTAGACACAATTTGATTTAAACTGCGTCAATTCCTCCTGGTATAATTCGACTAGGGAACAATTTAAATTTTTATGGTAGGGGTAAATCTGAGTGGCTCAGATAATTTGCTGTTTCTTTTTTCATTTACAAACAACCGTCTATCGCATTTATCGGATATTGCATGCAATATCGGCAAAAGCGGCACGTTTGAAATTAGAGCTTTAATGTCTTTAGCGTTTGTTCAAGATAAATATTACGAAATATTAATTGAGAACAATTTACTACAAAACCAGGATTTGATCGCGGGCAATGAATTTTTATGAAGAAGCACGAAATAATTTGTTGCCCAAACATGTGGCAACTGCTACAAGTATTAGAAGAGGCAGTACCGAGTAAGAAAATATACAAAGACTAAAGACATTTCAGAACATTTATATCGGATTTTACATAAAATAAATAATTATGATCGCATGGATTACGTTAAGACTATTGCCGCAATAATGAAAATTGATTGTGTTTAAATTTTCTTTTCAACATATTTGTTTGTTTTTTAAATTTCTAGTAAAATTTAGTTATTTTATAATCAAACGTTTCAGTAGGGTGGAAAATCGCAAAAAAATTCCTTTTTTTATGATAACTTGCATAATTTAACTTGGGCAGTTAACTTGGACAATTTAATATTTTTAAAGCCAAAGCGAATTAAACCATTTTAAAATGTTAAATTGTCTAGTTTAATTAAGATATACGTTTACCACATGAGCTTTGCTTATCTAAATGAGTGATCTGATTACATAATTTCATATTTTTTGTTTAACAGTCCGGGAAAATTTTAGATAAAACCGTTCTGGCGGTAAAACACAAGGATTTCTTAAAATATCGCAATAAAGGACGTATGTATATATTAAACTAACGTTATATAAAACTTAATTTAACAATAAACTTTTAATGCAACTTTTAATAATTTTATTTTTCACAATCAATTTGCGTTTTTTGAAATCGTGAAGGTAAATCCCAGATTTTTGGTAATAGCTAAATCCCCGCTTTGACTATTTATTAAAATTTAAATTTTAATAGAAACTAGAAAGTTTTTCAGAACATTGTTGAGCCAACGTTACTAGGAGTGAATAAGGCGATAGTAAGAACATCGCAACAAACCATTGATCTGCTGGGCGTTAGAGGGATCCTGCACCCTGATTCTCTAAAAAATAAGATAATGGGTAAACGTATAAACTCGTAAAAAGCAAAGCTTTCTTTTATTAGTTTGCAATTTTTCGATTTTATTTGAAGTAGTAATCAAATCAAAATATTGGGAATTCATTAGAGTAGGCCTCGCTTTTTGCAAGTTTACACATTTACCCATTATCTTATTTTTTAGAGAATCAGGGCGCTGACCGTCCAATCCACAACCCCCAAATTGGAAGAACAAGAAGAAGTATCAGGTGTTTACAGTCTCCGAAATCGATGCGGATTTGGTAACGTCAATCTCTAAGTTGAGCATTTTCGTTATTGGCAGTTCGGTAGCAAGTGAATAGTGAACAGTTATTGTGTCAGTGGTAATTTTAAATGGGTTTCCCACGAAATCTATTAAATCATAATCCATTTCTCTAAAATCCACTTTGGTCATAAGTCTCATAAATCACTTTTGATAAAACTCACCTTTTTCCGTTTCCATTATCATAATATCTATTATTCACAAAATTAATTTATGTCAAAATACTTTATAGTCAAAATACATAAGAAATCCAACGAATTCATTGTTTTTATTACTTTTGCAAGCCCGACTTGCAAAAGTAATAAAAACTAGGGATTCGTTAGATTTTTTATGGATTTCGAGAACTAATTAAGAATGAATTACATGGACTTAAATCGGTAATAGATGGCCGAATCTTGCTGAAAATTGTATTTGATAAATTTAAATTTGCGAATATCGGAAAATAATTTTGAAGGTGATTGCTTCTCCAATTAAGTTACTCCTAATCATGTACATATGTACATATGTATGGATGCGTAATTTAATATTATGTTAAAGTGTGAGCGAATGTGCTATACTTTGACTTAACATTCGCCTTCTCCTGAAGCTTGCCAAAAATTCATTAATATGGCAATTAATGAAATAAAACAAAAAGCACGAGAGACCTCGAAATCACCTGCTCAAATTATTCGCGATGCTATTGTTTCCTGCAATAGTAATTAGTAATTTCAAGGTGTATGTGCCTACAGAAAATGCTCAAAATCACAAAATATATCGAATTAGGGCGAGTAATTTGAAAGAACCGCTAGAGCTAGATGAAATTAATATTCCGGAAATTTTGAAAAATGTAGAAGGTGAAGTTTTCATTTTATCGGAAAAACAATTTAATGAAAATTATATTATTATTATGAGAACTCTGGCAAGTATTGAGCTATAAGGCGATGGACGGTATCTTTTGTGCCAACTATAATGCATCAATTATTTACAACTCACGATAGAATTAATGACGCGACCTTACCTCTGCTGTACTGCATCATGAGCTCTTAATCAAAAGCTGCGTATAGAGAGGTATTTTATGAGATATTTCAGGTTGCTTGTGATCATAAAATTTGTTTAAAGCCAAAACGAATAATAAATGAATAATAATTTCCCGGATGCAGAATATAGGGGTTGCTTGTTTCACTTTGGACAGATAATTTGGTGCCGCATCCAGAAGTTTGGACTAAGTAGGAAATACGGCAATGATGAAACATTCAACCTCCAAATGAAAATAGGTAGCCTCGTACTTTTTAAAGAGCTTCATAATAGCTTTAATAATATTGACGCAAAAAAGTTGTCTAACTATGGTTTAGACAAATTTACGTAAACGGCTTAGAGTCTAAAAATCCACAATACTTCTCCACAATTTGGTCGGTTTTCGACACAGTCGAAGAGAATCTCACTAGGTCTCAGTCTCAGAATAAAATCGAAGCTTGGCATCGACGATTGAAAGCGTAGTGGGTAGAACTCACATCGGATTTTATAAAATCATAGAGCAATTGACCAAGGAGTATATTGTTGTAAAAACTAGGCTTCAAAAGATAAATTCAGGCGAAGAAACTTATAGAAAAAAAAATTAGTATTTTAAAATATAAAAAGATTAAAAGGATTATTTAAAAAAGAGAAAATATGAGTAAAATTGAGTATTTACGATGTTTAGCTGATAACCTTTAGAAAATTTAGTTAAATTCTTTAAATTTGAAATTTTGACTTGAATATGTATGTTATTTAATAAAACTATGAAAATTTACTCACTTAATGTACATTCATTTATTGTAATAATATTGGTTGAGATAGCATTTATTGGATTTGGGAGTGGTGGTTGTAGTAGTAGTAAGGTATTGACACTCAACGGCAGTTCGATATCTTCGTTTCTTGCTCCGAGCCGTATATACTAGTTCGATCCGTCAACTGGCGATTAGAGGAAACCCTACGTTCAGCCCTCGTCATCCAGCGCAAGTGGCGGTGTGTGCTGATCGTTAGTAAAGAGAGCCTCGCTTGGGGGAAGGGTATTTCTTGAGGGGAGTCCGCGGTGGTTGGAGGAGGATTGAAGGTCCCTCCTGGTGATTTACCGAGGACACACCTGAATAAGAGCCTTATCACTCGGGAAGCCAGCGTCCTGGGGGTGGATGGTGCATGCATGAGGGCTTGCTCAGGAGACTGGATTGGGTTTGATGTGTGTGCCAGTGACGCCTTGGGAAGGCCGACGCGTCAGTAGGCCCCCGACACGCCGGGTAACGGCCGTTTCCTTGCTTCAATCGTTTTCCTCTTGCTTGATGACCGCGTCAGACCGCTGGCCCATGATCTGTCGACCAATGGAGGTTACTGACCAGACTTCGCTCTTGTCCGTTAGACCTTCGTGCGTTACAGGATTAAGCATTTGTAGGTTTCTTATTTTAAGAAGAATCTACAAAAATTTTAAAATCTAATACAAATACTCCTACTAGATTTTGACATCTCACGACGACGTTTCTTGTTACATATTTTTTCAATCAGTGATTGCAGAATTGGGCCGTTGAATGTAATTTGCATATTGAAAATTCAACTTTTGAAATATTTGAATTATGTAATTAAAAACAATAAGAGTCCAGTCAGTGACGGTTTTTCGCTCTAAATTCTTACGGACAATACCGATTTTCGTAAAATTTGGACAGTTGGACAGTAGGCAGGGAATGGCTCAAGGAACAAACGTTATATAGTGCCGATGTGTGCTTTTACCTTTGGGGTGCATGCCACCCCTTCAAGGGGGTGGAAATTAGTACACTCAAAATACCCACAGAAATCGATAGAGGGATAAATTCTAAGCAAAAAATATCGTATGAAGTTTTTTCGATAAATCAATATTTTTAGAGTTATTCGCGATTGAAAATGTTGGGTTTTCATCTAAAAATGCATGTTTTAGAGCGATTTTTTCACGAAAAACTCTAAAACCTTGCGTTTCATCAAAAAATCTTTCAGGACTATAATAAAGCTTTTAAAATAACAAATTGATTGGTTTATTTTTATTTCTTTGGATGCAATACGAACCGAGTTGTGGCTCGCAGAAAGTGACTGTTTGTTCGCCGAAAACAGAATTCAAACCTTTCAACATTAAATAACGGAAAAACGACAAATTTTTGAAAAACAATTAGTGAATGTTTTTTCAAGTATTTGAAAAGGCCTTTAAAATTAGCTTCAGTAAAAGTCGTTAGCATAAAAACTTACAGAGTTATGATATAAATAAAATGGTGATCTCGTTTCTTCGGAGAAAAAATCAGCAATGAAACAAATGGCTTAACCGCAAGAATTGAAATTAAACGTAATCCATTTACAATGTATTTTATTTAGATACAAGGATCTAGAAGTTTGAATGGTTTAGAATATCTAGATTTGAAAAGAAGTTTGATTCAATTTTGAAATGATTTCTCAAATTTTTGAAAAAATTTCTTTTTTCCACAATAACTCAAAAACTAAAGAAGATACGTACAAAATACGAAAATACAAAAATTAAGCTTTTTCTTGCAGAAAATTTTGTGATTTTTTTATTTCTCTAGGATGAAAATTAATCGAGATATCACCGTTTTAAGTTCGCGTTTGAGTTCGAGGACAACCTTCCTCGAACCCTTTAAACTCAAAAACACAAGGTTCAAGGAAGTTCAACATTACAGGCCTTATAGCCCTTGAAATTTCCTATAAAATGGTTTTTAGAACATTTAGATATCTTTAAAATTAAGGAAGTTAACGTTGAAAACCCAATCGTGTTTTTCGGTGAAATTTTCGGATTGCTCTCAAACAAGCATTTTTTAAATGAAAAATCAACATTTTCAATCGCGAATAACTCGAAAAATATTGATTTATCGAAAAACTTCATACGATAATTTTTGCTTAGAATTCATCCCTCTATCGATTTCTGTGGTTATTTTGAGTGTACTAATTTTCACCCCCTAGAAGGAGTGGCATCCACCCCCAGGGTAAAAGCACACATCGGCACTAAAACACTTTTGTTCCTAGGGCTATTCTCTACTTACTGTCTAAATTTCACGAAAATCGGTATTGTCCGTAAGAATTCAGAGGTAATGACCTATTTTTACCGTCAATGACTGGACAAAAATTATAAAATCGACTGACTCGAAAGTCGAAGCACCCTTGAAATTTACAACGACTTTACCGAATTCCTGCTAAATTGACGGAATTCAAAATCCATTTCCTCCCGATCTAGATCACATTTCATCTATTTTTTCAGTTCTATTCGCCTTTAAAGCGCCGCAAGAGGCGCTACAATAGCTCTGATCCAAAGGGGATTACATGTCAAAATGCTTTGGAAAATGGTGTAATGTAAGTATTATTGATAAACAATTTTATTTTACAATAATTTAATATGTAAAACCTATTTTATTTTAAGTTCAAATGTATGTATATTATAATAATATAATTTTGTTTATTTCAGATCAAATAAATTTGTTCAAAAGAAAAAGTGCGGCGTTTACAATGTGTGCGTAGTTTGTCACAATAAGTACTGAACTTTGGTACACTACACATTTTTTTTTACTTTTGCGATTGCTCATAGGTACTCGATAAATTTCATTTTGACTAATAAACCTTATTTTAAAACGCAAATAAAGAAACAAAATCACTGAGCTATTGACGATTGGAGCCGTGGTTTTAGACAACATTATACATAGCCGCTTCACTTTTAAAAAATTCCGCTATACCATATTTTAGTCGTTCTGCGAGCGCTGATGCTAGTTTTTGTATGGTCGCTTCAGTTTTATTTTATTCCGACAGGTAGTGCTTTCTCTACATTTACAATCGTCAATGTCATTTTTTTTTTACGTTTGGCCGCCTTTGGCTCTAGTTCTTGAATAATCTGCCAGATGTCAGCCACTTCGCGTTAAAAGGCGAATAGGGTTGGCTTTGTGAAATTTATTTGTATTTTGACTATTTTCTTGGCATTTATAAATAAAAAAAAAATATTTATGACTTAGGCTGGAAACATACCGAATTAGTCAAAAGGTTTTTTGCTTGTCTTAAAGCGACTTGCGGTCAAAATCCATACGATTGTATAGCGCTATGCACATTGAATCAGGCAAAACAATTTTACGTCAAACATTTTGTTTTGCAGCAAGATTGTTTTATGTTAAATTTGACAAAGCAATTCAAAACAACCTATAAAGCATTACGAGACAATTTGACTATGTTTAGGCAAATCATCTTGCCTATTCAAAGCAAAAACGTTTCGACTAATTTGGTGTGTCGCCAGCATTACGAAAATACAAAACCACGTCAACAATTTATTCGCGAAAAAAAATTATATTTCACAATACAAAATTTCAAAACCCCAACCTTTCAAAACCAATCGAATACCATACGACTATTTTATTCGATAAAAATTGAATTCCAATTCCAAATCCAATTTCTTGGTAAATAAAATACGATATGAAGTTCATCCATCACAATCAATCAAATGAAGGAGTTAGTCTATTTTAAAAAACATAAATATGCCTGCAGTTTCAAAACACTATTTTCGGCTCTTCCTGTGCTTAGCGAGAAAGAATAAGTTAAATCAGATTACGATTTTTTTTTTATCATCCATCAGATTATGATTTTAAATAAAAATTGGCCATTTCACGATAAATCGGCACGTTTAATATTCAATTCAAGTTTTTGGTAAAAATTCTTCACAAGAATTTCGAAAACTAAACTTACTTACTTGAACTGCAAAAGCGACTAAATCATGCAAAAAATCAATATAGCTGCAGAAACAGCCGAAAAATTTGGAATTAAGGTATAATTTTTACAAAGTAATGAAAATCCTCGTGTAAGACATAAAACATCTTGTAATTAAATTGGCTTGATGGGCAAAGGCACTATGAAAATAGACTGGAGCTCATTGGAATTCAGGAATCTGGAACGATGAGTCTAGATTTGAGGTGAGTGTTTGAAGAGAATTCTTTGAAGAAAAATGCACATTTCGAAAAGTTTTTCGTGCACCCGTGATTGAAAGACATGTCGAGATGTAGTCTTCTTCCAAATTATCGTCTACGTTCGTTTATTGATTAACGAGCTAGTAGCCTGGAATTGGTTTAGTCCATGTCAAATTGAATAAAAATCATTTTAAATAACAACAGAGGTAGCGAACTCAAATGAACGCTGATTATGATAGACGAATTTAATTGAACTCAGAAAGAATTTTTGAAGTGATTTGATAAAATTGATTAAATTTGTATTGTAATCTATTAATTGTTTTTATAAAAAATTTAATCTAAAATAAAAATCAATCAGCGGAAAACTTCTTCGAAAATGCTTTGATGTTAGCAAAATAAAGATGGATTAGATTAGAATTTTAAGTAATTTGTATTAAATTTTTAATTGAAAGAGTTTGAAATTACCTGAGGGAACTAAAAACCCGGTTCTCGAATCATTTTATAGCAAAATCCCCGGATAAAATTTCCTATGGAAGATTCAGTCAGGTCTAATACGAAAACTGATCAGACCAAATTTTAAGAACAAAAGACTAAATTTATTAAGCTTTCTTTTTGCACTCGGTTACGATCTACGAAATCAAAACTAGACCTAATGTTGCAATACGTTTTCTACTTTGCCATGCGACACCGTAAAATTATGGAAACATGTTTCATTAAATTAGATTCGATGGCACCTGTCGCAACTTCCAAACGATTTAATGCTGCAGCAATTTGTCTTTTAATCCTTCTTTTATAATCGCGTTTCTCATGTCATAGATTAGTTTCTATTTCAGTTATTTTTAAAAATATTTAAATTAAAATTCTTGTTGGCAAGTTAACAGATTATTAGCACAGAGGTTTCACAGATATAATTTTTATAAAGTAGTAGGTAAGTAATTTAACCCGATTCTCGAACCGTTCTTTGACGTTTGAACACAACATTCTTTTGGCTGGAAAACTTATTCCGAGTTTCTCAAGTTCATTTTATATTGTATTCTTTTTGAATCGAAAAATAATTTTAGGTTCAGGGTTTAATAAGTTTCCGGCATTATCCAGTTAGGTTTAGTATAAAAATTAATTTCGGGAACAAATTTTCCGACTTAGATAAATTCCGACATTTACAAGCTCCGGCATTGGTAAGTTTTACTATATTTTGAATTTTTGGTAAAATAATTTTGATAACATGATTTCACATTTTCCAATGCCTTATTAGGTAGTCAGTTATATTATATTGGGCGGGTTCAGTAAAGCGCAGCGATTGTAGGGATGAGTTTTAAATAGTCGTCTTCTTTCTGCCAATGGGCACCTTCAATACCTAGGAGCGATCCCCAAAATTTCTTCTTGCTGTAAGCAAAATCGCTACCATAAGATTTTATGTCGCATCGCAGCTCAATTTTCACAGGGGAGAAATACCTAGTTTGCTTTGCTTGCGACGTAGGAAGCATTTTATTCTAGCTAACTGAGATCGCCTTAGAAAACGATTTCTAATTAGCGATATAGTGCTAAAATTTAATGTTATTAAATTAGTCTTAAGCTCGTTTCTCGCCTTTTGTGCAAAATTCCAGTCCGGATCTCTTGTTATCAGGATATGCGGCTACTATATAATCAACGCCTTTTATAATTATTGCCTTCTAATACAATAACGATTCGAAATAATATTGGGTTTAAAAAGAAATATTTTTTTATGTATATGTATCACTCACGTTATGTATCACTCACGCGATTCCGACAGCAATATTCAATATATATGACAGTATTTTTGGAATAACTTGCCTGCATGCTCGGATAATAATCTGCGATGTATTTGAAATTTGCATAACTTTGTTGACATTTATTTATTAGTTATTTATTAGTAATTTATTATTTAAAGCTGTGTTCAATGTGATTTTCCATAATCGAACTTAATTTCCTTTTTATTTCTCAAGTAAAACCTAAAATTTCAAGATCTTCCTCACACACTTCATTGGTATTTACTCTTTTGACTGAATTGAATTTCGGTTATACATATGTTCATTGCCTTTGGAAGAAGTGACACAATATGGCTGAAAATATTTAACGATGATTTGCATTCAAAGATTTTCGCAGATGCACAGATGTCAAGTCAAAATTTCGTTTTATTTAAAGTCAATTTGCATTCAAGGTGAAACACAACAGAAAAAACTATCAAGGCAAAAAGAGAAAAAATTAATCATCTGCTTCAAATAGTAGACCATTGAAACTCGAGAAACAAACCCAAAAATTGCCGTCGCTTTTTGTTGTAGATGTCGTTTTATCTTTTTTCTGTAAAATCATTGATACACTTACAAGAAAATCAAACATTTATAATATTTCTTAGAGAATAAGTTTAGTTTTTGTGTACAAAGAAATCGAAATTGTAATTTGACCCTCTGGGCTCTTTTCTTGAATTCAATCCAAAAACGTCGCTTATGACTTTCTAGTAAAATATGCGTAATTTCAGTTGAGTCGAAAATTTAGATTGCTTTATACTAAAATTATGGCAATTTTTTTTCGATTGAATCCAAGAAAATGGGTACGTGAAAATGAAATAAAGCCAAAGGAGCTGATACGTTTTTTTTTTAACGAAAATTTGAAGCCAGATATTGGAATCTGCAATTTTAATAGAAAATACAATTTTCCCGAAATGGATTTCGCTCTGGCCATGGCAAGAGGAAAATGTAAAGAATAAAAAATATTTTATTGTCAAATATGAGTGATCTTCAAAAAAATCTATAGCTTTTGAAGAAGCCCAAATCGACCCTTGAAACGTCTCTAATCAGACGTCTCAATTGGTTATCAGATATTGGTGAAAGTTATAGATGGCCAAGCCCAATAAATGATCGTTTTTATTTCGTTTAGCCGTATTAAAACTCTGTTGATGTTAAATTCAATTTTATGTATTGAATCCTGGTGTTGGCTAATTAATAATAATAAACTGTAAATTATTTACTATAAATTGCTTATCCGTCCTATTTTCCCCACATCCTTTTTTGCATATCGCGAGTCAAATTTCGGCCATGTGATTTATTTTATCACAGGTACTATTGCCTATAAGCATTAAAATGTTATTTTGAAACGAAATCATTAATCAACAATTTTACAAGCTTGAAATTAAAATACGAATGAACTGATGAAAAGGGGAATAAATATTCGAGAAGGCCAACCTTAATAAAATATTAAGGAATGTTCGTTAAGTTCACTACCCACTAAATTGGTCCGTGTTAAAAATGGAGATGTGGGTTTATTAGTTTGCGCGAAAATTGGTTCTACTTCTTAAATTTTTCCGTACACTGCTCTCATAGTAAATATTTGTAGAAGATGCGTAGGACCAACATTCTGATTTGGTCTAATGAAGCCAATGAGTTCTACCGTTCGAGCCCATATAATGTGATGATTACATCTTGCTGTATGTGTCCAAATAGTTTTGAAATTGATTTAAATTTAATGAGGCTGTATGAAAACAGATTTATAGTTTTACATAATATACAATGGCTTAGAGCAAAAACAATACGACTACGAGTATTGTGTGTTTTAGTTTGAGTGTTTCATCTCCCGGGATTTTTTCGTTTTAATGCTTCTAAATTTCATAAAAAATAAATGCTTTAATCTAGGTTTTGCTAATA
The DNA here is from genome assembly GCA_963556165.1 of Tipula helvola. Lineage (NCBI taxonomy): Eukaryota > Metazoa > Arthropoda > Insecta > Diptera > Tipulidae > Tipula > Tipula helvola. Next base: position 151,935,999 of record OY744483.1, read on the forward strand.
AATCATAAAAAAGTTTCCTGTTCCCACTCGATCCCAAAATATTACGTTCTACGTCATTCTCATGATAAAATTCATGTGGGTTAATATTCATTCATTCTTAAGAAGGTAGAATAAATGTCCTTACGTCATATTGCCAAAACAAATTTATATATACATATTTATATTATAAAGATGGGAAGCTGCGATAACTAATTATTTTCTTAAAGTATAAAAAAATGGAATGAAAACGGATTGAGGTAATTTACTTACTTCTTATAGCTCGAATATAATTGCCAAACTCTTTTTGTAATCGTAATGCACTTGTTTGCTGCCTTGAATAATTAGTTAAATGTTCATCGAATATATCATCCTCTGTACGATCTACCTTCCCCAAATTTTGAAGAAGCTAAAACAAAAAACAAACAAAAATAAATCATTAACTTCACTTTTTATTATCAGTGTACGCGCGCGGTAAATAGTTGCGGCGCATATACTTGGCGAACAAGTTTCTCATGTTATTTTCTAATAAATTTTCCAATAAATTTAGAACACACAAAATAGAGAAACAAGTTTGCTGTTGTTGCCTCGAATCATTTTTTTTCATCTTATTTGTGTATCTATATGTACTATACTAATAAAATATATATTTCTCTTAAGATGAAAGGAAAGTAAATATTTGAGATTTTTTTATATTAACTTTAATAAATTTTATAAGAAAATAAAACAAACAACAAACGTTAGTAGTTAGTATGTTTGCATAAAAAAAATTAAAATTAATAATTGGCCTGTATGTGTGTGTGTATATACAACAGCGACAAGACAAGTTATAAAATTATTATAGTTTTAACTATAGCAGGAAAGATCATATAATATTAAGTGATTAAAAACAGGTGCCTATTTATACAGCGGAGGAAGCGCGGACGAGAAAGTTTGCGATCTCGTAAAATTATAAAAATTAAATATTAAACCGAAATCATCCAACATCGGTTAAACTCTAGTTAACTGTTTAAACTTAGTTTAGCAGAATTTAAAAACTCGTCCGGTATGGAAATTGTGTAGAAAACTAAAAAAAGCCATACAGAGCACTACTACTGAAATATCAACTGTAATAAAGATAAGATGTAAAGATTTTAGTTTAAATTTTTGGAAAATTTCAACGTTTTTTGATCGATTTTGTATAGACGTTCCTCTTACCCAATGAAAGAGTTTTTAATGTTTCACCCGAAAATGTGAAAAAGTAAAAAATTGCTATTGGACCGATTAATTTGTCTTTTATTATGGCCTAAAAAATTGCTGCTCAAGCGAAGGTTAAATTGAAATACGAAATTTTCTGAAGGTACTTCTTAGTTTTTTAAAGTAGAGCTTTAAGATTTAGCTTACCACGTAAAATAATTTGAGCAAGCGCTTTGCTTAATCTTAGAAACAGAAATATGTAGGTTTACCTTATACGGAGGCCTTTAACCTTGTATTGTTTGGGTACAAACAAATTTTTATTTGTGGATGAATTCCAGTGTAATTTGGAGTCGAAGAAACAAATCCGTGGTCGTTTCTTGCAATTTAGATTTAAGTAGATATTTGGTCGGTGAATTAAAAAAATGTCTTACCCGTAGCTCCTTAGGGGCGGGAGTTAGGGAAAATCGGCATTTAAGTGAAAAAATGGGGGTTTCACTAATATGTCGAAAGCTATCCAAATGAAAGAGAGAAAAATTTATCAACAAAAAAAAAAGGTTATGGACATTTTTAAGACGTAGAACCTTGCGCCTGCGAGCTGGTGACGTCTCAAAAATGAGCAAAGTTTTCACCGCTTTTAGCCGTCGTGCTTTGTTTTTATAGTTGTATTTCGACAACTGATGAACAAATTTTAATGATTCGGATCAATAAGCTCCATAAGTAAAAATCGCCGCCACAGATGTAGACAAAATAAAAAAAAAAATTTATAGACAAAATATATTAACAATAATGGCATTCACATCACAACATTTTTCGACTTGTTAATCAAACAAAATTAAGAGGCCAAACATTTATAATATATCTACTAAACAAGTAGAAATATCAAAATCCCCCCGTACTTTAACCCAAGAGTCATACAAATTGTATCGACCCCAAAAAAAATGAAAACCTTCCCTGAGTTTTCTATGTGGTAGTTTGGTTTCAAATTGAAAAGTTCGCACGAACAAAATGTTCGGTCTACTCTTCAGGTAGTTACTTACGACCAAACTACAAAATATATTTTGTTGTTGACCAAATGAATTTATTTTCATATGACAATTTTTACATGTAATATACATACATACAGGGTGAGGAAAATGAATGGAAACTCCCTAAAAATCTCGCGGAGTTCGGTCAGAAAAAAATGAGCGAGGTTTATTCTTAGGTAATTTTCAACAAGGAATTTAATGGTGAGCTTGGTTGTGACCTTGACCTTCATCTTCAAGGCATTTTAGGTCAAGGTAATTTTTTATAGGAAAACTTCTGTTTTTGACATCGGATTCGAAAAGAGCGATCGATTGTACTTCCGAATATGTATTTTCCATGACCTCCCAAGGCCATCTGAAGGAATATATTTTAGTTATAATGCTTATGATTTGCTCCGAAAATTAAAAAAAATAAAAATTAAAAAAATTAATTGTTTATTTTTAAAACTAATTTTTTTTTTAAATTTTCATAGCAAATCATAAGCATTACAATAAATTCCTTCATGTGACCTTGGGAGGTCATGGAAAATACATATTCGGATGTACAATTAATCGCTTTTTTCGAATCCGATGTCAAAAACTGGGGTTTCCCTATAAAAAAATTACCTTGGCCTCAAAATTACCTTTAAGATGAAGGTCAAGGTCACAATCGAGGTCACCATTCAATCCCTTGTTGAAAATTACCTAAGACTAAACATTGCTCATTTTTTTTAACATACTCCGCGAGATTTCTAGGAGATTCCATACTTTGTAAATACAATGTAAATTCCTTCAGATGATCTTGGGAGGTCATGGGAAATACATACCCGGATGTAAAATTGATCGCTCTTTTCGATTCTGTCATCAAAAATAGGGGTTCTAATTTAAAAAAATGACCTTGACCTACAAATAACCTTGAAATGAAGGTCAGGGTCATAGCCAAGCTCACCAAATTCCTTGTTGAAAATTACCTAAGACTAAACGTTGCTTATTTTTTTTCTGACCGAACTCCGCGAGATTTTTAGGGGTTTCCATACTTTTTCCTCGCCCTATGTTGTTTTTGATTTCTTAACCTAATTATAAACTATAAAGTTTTTAAACATTACTACATTTTTGATTTTACATTTGTTTATCTCATTGGAATAAGAGAAAAAAGAAAAGGATGGCGGTTTCCATTAAAAATCTCATTAGTTTTTTAAATATTATATGATGGTTACTTAAAGCTAACCTTAGAATATTACCCACTGTATAATTTAACCCCGACCCCATGTGCATTTATTACATTTTTTCCCCTTCCTTAACCTAAAATTTCCGAATCATTTTGTGTTTGATCCGGAATGGAAAGGTTGATGGATGAGTGTTGCCCAGAGAGGATATTAATGGATTCTCTATGAAGTAGATGGTTGAATAAAATTTGTTTGTTAGTTTATTTATGAATTGGGGTATTGTTTGGATGTTCGCTATTTCATGGAGTAATGCACAGTGCACATCCATAAGTAAGGATTGGTCTAATGGCTACTTTGTAAATGAGTAATTTGTTGGTGGTATGTAAAATATGTAACTTGGATTGTGAGTGGAAAAAGGCGAATAGTGAGTAAATTGCATTATTTGCTATTGCTGTTTTGGAGGTTATATGTTTTTGGAAGGTTAGGCGAGTATCTATAGTAAAACCCAGATACTTCCACTATCCTTCCATGGGATTTGCAAATTGTTGAGGGTAAGGTGGTGGGAATTTGCCGTTTCTCTTAGGTATTTGGAATGTGTGAATAAAACGACTTCGGTTTTGGAAGTATTTACTCTGATTTTCCATAATTTAAAGAACTGTAAGATATCGGAGAGCCCGAAGATTAAGCGTTTGGATAGTAAGTGGTAGTCTCCTTTCGTGATGGAAGAGTATATCGCCGTGTCGTCGGCATAGACTGCGACGTTGCACGAAGGCGGTGTGGGAAGCGGATTGAACCTTAAGGTACTCCTGATGGAATATCAAGCGTCCCTGACAGTTCTCCCAGGATACTGACGTTAAATGAGCGGTTCTGAAGGTAGGATTTTATGATTTTTTGGATATGGTAGGGAAAGCCAAGCTTACGGAGCTTATATAAAAGCCCTGCATGCCAGACAGAGTCAAAGGCTTTCTCTATCTCTAACATAACAAGTCCAGTGGACTTGTTTATGTTTGCCATCGTCGAAATATGTTCGCCCAGACGAACTAGTTGGTGTTGGGCAGAGTGTCCGTCGCGGAAACCAAATTAATGGTTGTTCAGGATGTTGTGGCTTTGTGTAAAGGAGAGCATTCTACTGTGGATAGTTTTTTCAAGGATTTTACCAAGAATAGGAAGGAGACTGATTGGCCTGTAGCTCGCTGATTCAGTGGAAGGTGTATTTGTTTTTTTGATCGCGATTACCTTGGCGTGCTTCCATACGGATGGAAAGTATGAAATCCGCAAGCAGGCATTTAGGATGGCTAACAGATACATGACCGCTTTTTTAGGAAGGTTCTTGATTAGGATGGGTGGAATATTATCGTGTGCTGGAGCTTTTGGTGAACGGATGATTTCCTTATAGCTTTGATTTGCGTAATATCGGAATCGATCTGATCAAGAGCCGACTGCGCTTCATACTCAATATTTGGGTCTGTATAGGATATAAGGAGATATTGTGGGCTTAGTGGAATTGCTGAGGAAGGAGATTAGCTTTATCACTATTGGTGTAGGCAGTTTTATCATGCATTGTTATGGGTGGTAATTGGCTTCCTCTGGCTTTCAGTTGTTTGACCAACTGCCAGACCGAGGTGTGGTTTGGTTTTATAGCTTGGAGTTTCTTTTTCCATGCATTATTAGTGATTTCAGTTATTTTGGATTTGATTTGTTTTGTTAGTTGGTTTATAGGATGACGAAGCGCACGATTTTGGGTACGCAAGACAATATTCCGTAGTTTATTGCGTTGCGAAACCAACTCTTTTACTTCTTGGGAGAACGGGTGTTTGGAGATAAAGTTATTGAAAGTGGGTGGCGAGGCTGAATTTACTGCTTGCTTGGATTCAGGGATGTTTAGGGTATTGGAGTGCCAAGTAATGGTTTTATCGATGAATTCTCTATAAGAGTTCCAGTCGATTTTGTATATACTTGGTTTGGTAGGATTTAACACAAGGGAGTCTCCTAACTCGAACAGGATAGGGTAGTGGTGTGATGACAATTCATTGATTGATTTGACATTCGTGATTTTGAAATTGGTTTTTGACAGGATTAGGTCAATGGTGGATGGAATAGTACTCGGTTTGAAGTGGGTTGGCTGGTCTGGAAGTTAAGCAGGAAGTTATTGTGGGATTCTACAAGGTTATTTAACGCATTGCCACATCTGTTGGCTCTAGCGCAATTTCAGTTACGGTGTTTTGCATTAAAGTCACCAGCAATGACAACGTTGTTATATTTATTCATGATTTTAATCATATCTTGAGAGAATTCTTTATGATTTATGGTCGTGTTGTAAATAGCTACTAGGGTTATTGTTTGGTTATTCACTGTTAGTTCTACTGCTATGTTTTCGATTTTTGTTAGAGGAAGGGTGACCGGGGTTTGTCTCGTGGAGCTACACCCCACTCGTTTTAAAATTTTTACTACAAACTATGCTTGAAAATTCTGTATTATAGCTGTGGATCCGATAGTGTTGAAGGCTGAAATATTTATCCTGACTCAGCGACGTTTCTGCCAGGAATACTATAGCTGGTTTGTGGGTTTCGATGAAGCCTTCGAATTCCATTCTTTTTGGGATGATGGAACAAGGATTCCATAGCATACACTTTACAATTTTTTGGGTTGTACTTATCATCTAATTGAAACTGGCCCTGATGAGAGCTAATGCTGCATGCTGTCGTGTTTCTGCTGATTTTATCGCTTGGATTATTTTCCGGTATTCTGCTATGATCTCCCAGATGTTATCGATGGCTAATAATTCCTGTTGAAGATTACGTTTGTGTTGGCATAGCTGTTGGCGGGGTAGCTGCATACGCTGCCGGCCTTTCGGTCGGTGGTGCGAATTTTGGCACTTGTTTTAATGGCGGGAATGCTTGCGTATACGCTAAGTGGCTTGCTGAAACTCCTTGGGTGTCCGCACGCATTTCCCAAAAGTTCACGGGTGGAGGTGGTGCCGGCTTATATTTGAACTCTTGGTATTTAGCGCATCCTTTGTAGTTGGCTGCATGATCACATTTGCAATTCACGCATTTGGCAGTACCTTCCCTTGTCGTTCGGGGGCATTCGTCTTTTAGATGTTCATTTAGGCATTTGATGCAGCGATGCTTTCTTTTGCAGTTTGTTCCGGCGTGACCAAACTATCGGCAATTCCGGCATTGCGTGTATTCCTTGACGGTTGGCGAAAATTGCTGCAACGCAACTACATAATGGCACAATTTTCCACACTTCTCTTGTAGTTCCTTTAGAGAAGCGGCCCCTCTCGCAAACCTCACTACATACATAATGGCTTGTGATTTTGTGTTCCGTTTGGTTACAGCTCTGACTTCATTAATGCTGGCGTCCTTTATACCGATTTTGATCGTTTCCGGATCCATGTCATATAGTCCTAGAACTACGGCACTATATTCTCGTTCGCTATCGTCGGTGAACGAGTAAAACTCATGGCTTTTCATTTGCTGAAGTTGCGAAACGGTTTCAGAGCAGCACACTGCCCTCAGATGACATTTTTTTGACTGGAACTTCGTTAATAGCACGTGATTTTCGTTTTATACTGATAGAACGGGCCGCTTCCACTTGGCTTATGGTTTCCGTGGGGTATCCATACTCCACGGTATGAGTATAGGCACACTTTACTCTTACGAAAATAAATGTTTTTATTTCACACTTGAAAAACTTGAAAAATTATTTTGAAAAAAACAGATTTTGATTTGCACTTAGACAAACTAAACACTGAAAACATATGAAAAAACAGATTTAATTTTACTCATACACCATAAATTAAGTATGAGGCAAGAACGTACTGACTTAGCGAATTATATTCACTAAATCAAAAACTCAAGGAAAACCATCATTTTTTATTGTGAATGCCATTATTGTTAATATATTTTGTCTATAAAAAGCCGAACCGAAAGAATCTTATTGATTTTAATACAGACAAACTTCTATTTCGACTATATTTCTATTTTAACCTTCTAATTTTTGTGGCAGAATAAATTCATATTTTTAGGCGGAGTTAAATTCACTTGGAAAATGAATTAATTTCGCCGATAAATTTGAATGATATTATTTTTATTGTTGAGTACATACTTTTAGTTTGAGCGGCTACATCAATTCAACGTTTTAAATACAATTACATTTTGTTTTTCTTGCTTCTACTCTTTTTATGAGACGTGCCTTCATGCTCTTGTTTAAAAGTGCATTTCATCGATCGTCTGAATATAAGGCATTCAACATATGGCTTGAGCGTGTCTGTGTGTATTTTTTTTACAGTGAACAGGGTATGACTCGTTTGTCAAGTTTAGTGTTTTGTTAGTTGTTATTTAAAAGTGTTTGTTTGTGGACAGTAAGTGTGAACCATTAAAAATCAGTTTATGTAAAAATAATCTTTTTGTATATTGTTTACGTAATATTTCGTCATATTTTTAGGTATGTTTATAAAATTTTTATCTTACGTACAGTGGTATTAAAGTGAAATTTTCTGTAAGATTATCAAATTCTATGTTTTTGAAGAAATGGGTGGAAAGGAAATCATCGAAAAAGAAAAATGTGATGCAACCGCTGTCATTGAAACTAGGCAACAATCCTATAGTGCCAAAGCGAGAAAACTGGGCATATTTTTCTTAATAATTTAAACACTGTAATCGACTTTTAAAAAAAATATTGAATGAAACCACATCATAAAAAATCAAATTTATATGAGAAAACCTAGGGTAGCTTTAGGCCTGTCAGCAAAGTTATGCGACTAGCGCGGCTTTTTTAGTTGGGTATATCCCGCTCACCCCGAAGTATATTTCAAATAATAATTTCGATTACATATATTTTTTTAGATGTTGTTTTAGTCTTTAATAGTTGGCGCTTAGGAATTATATCTTTAAATACAAGCAAATATACAATGGGCAGCCATTCAGCAAGTCAAACAAAAAAGGAATGGAGAAATAGTAGGTAAGAATTGAAAAGCTTTTGAACACGGTTGAGTGCAGACAAGTCAGCCATTGGAGCACTAATCCAAATATGGGGGTTATACCACTGACATACTAGGGATTAGCTAAGCGCGATAAGTGAATTTTTCGAGAATAGTGCACTAATCTTTGAAAATTTTCAAGTTTATCTCGTTGTATTGGGCTTAGTGGAGGTACTAGTGGCACTACAATGTGAATTTACGATATAAATTACAAAATCAATGGCAACTTACTTAAACAATTTTGTTCAGAATAAATTTTCAGGATATGTTTGTAAAAAGAAAATCTAGTGTGTTTTGATGTATAAATCTTAGAAATATTGAATTAAAAAATGAGTTGAGCTGATTTACTTCTCTGCCTAGGAAACTAATCCCTGTGGCCCTATTCTGGTAATTCCCGGGGAATAGAAATTTTAAATTTTGATGCAGTATTATTCCCTTTTCCCCAAAGTGTATTCTGGTGTTTTGGAAAAAAAATTATTGGGAAAAAATTATTCCCAATTACAGCAGTTTTGGCGTTTGTTCCATACGTATTTTATGAAAGAATTGATGGGGAATACATTTTTTAACGAAAACGTTTGTCAATCTCTAGTTGATATTAATAACACTACCCTGCAAAATTTTGCTCCTGGACAATGAATACTTGTTTCCGAAGTAAATTTTCACGCTGGATCCAAATCCGGGCTCAGAATTGCTCTATCACGTCAGGTTTTTGAGATATTCTAACCTAAAAGTGCAAAAAACACTGTTTTTTGACATATTTGAGGTTATGTAGCAATGCAGTTTTTACTTTTTTATAAAAGCCATGTATAGGATCTTACTGTACAAGTCTTCCTCTTTCAAATGCCGTTGAATTTGCTCAAATATCATTTCTTTTCGCTGAGATATCGCATTTTCAAATTTGCATATTCGTGAATTTTTCTGTATAAAAACACTACCCGGCAAAATTTTAAAAATTTGGTGCCACTTGACAAAGAATAGTTGTTTCCGAAGTAATTTTTTACGCTGAATCCGAATCTGGGCTCAGAATTGCTCTATCACGTCAGGTTTATGAGATATTCTAACCTAAAAGTGCATATATACCGTAGGTATAAAAGGTAGTGTATTATACAGTATACCGACAAATTCACGAAAATGTAATTTTGAAAATGCGATATCTCGGCGAAAAAAAAAAACATATTTGAGCAAACTCAAAGGCATTTGAAAGAAGAAGACTTGTACTACAAAGATCCCACACATGAACTTTTGAAGAAAAAAAAAATCGCGGTTCTAGATAACCTGAAATACGTCAAAAAACAGTGTTTTTTGCACTTTTAGTTAGAATATCTCATAAACCTGACGTGATAGAGCAATTCTAAGCCCAGATTCGGATTATCTAATTAGGCGATAGGGTACACGAATTCACGCACGCAACATTGTAAAAGATATTCCACGTTGTGAGTATGCGTAAATTTTGAGACATAAATATACATATGTACATACATATGAGATGTGAACAGGTGTTTCTCGTAGACATTCACATAATAATTAATATGTATGTACAAGAAATTCTTAATTTAAATATTTATTTTAAAATTGAGAAGAAATATAAAAAAGAAACGGTAATAATAATAAAATAAAAACCAAATTCTTTAAAATCACCGAGCACCGAATACAATATTTTTCATTATCATTTCACTTTTGTTAAAGAAGCAAAATGAAAATCATAAATATAAGATTTGACTTAGTTTTACTTAATTTTTTACCTTTCACTGATCTGGAAACAATGCCTCAGAAAAAATATGATATTTAAGTTTTTATTTTTATAACAAAAATGTCAAAGAATTATCTTTAATTTGGTGCAAAAACTTCTTGTACATGAAAATAAATATACGCGAAGTAAAATAGTGATTTAGAGCAAGAAACAATAATAAGAAGAAAACGAAAGGTGTTTAATGTTTATGTAGGTATATAAAGTGGACTTATGTTTACTATTTAAAACAAAAACTTGTTAACAATAATATAACATGCTTGGTCAGTTTAACATTTTTATTAGAGCACGGATAAAATTCGATTAACATTTCACACGTTCTGTCAACAAAATTGTAAGCGATATTGAAAATAAGAAACTGCCCAATCATGATTTCAATGGAAATCAAAATATGTATGTAAACCGTATTTAACAAATTGTATACAGGAGTGTGCGGCGTATTTATCTTTTTCACAAATGTGAAGTACATACACTGTATTAAGCCACTAATTTAAATACCGAAATGATATATTGATAACGTTTAGGTTTTTATCAAACAATTTTTTTTTTATATAAATCTCTTTATCGTATCTATAAACTACACGTAAAAACCAGAAATACCAAAGTTTGAGTTTAATTTGGTAAAAACATTTGTAAACGCCAAAGTTGTACGGAATATATACACTGCACTCCAATGTTCTGGTTTAACAGATTTCAATGAAATAACGATCTCGAACAAGTAAACTAATTTTTATTGAATTAAATCAAGCGTTTATGCAAATAAAATGTGTTGGGGCAATTGATTTGGCATGAGCAGAAGGGGTTTATATTGTATTTCAAATTTGCAATGCAATGCATTTTTATTGGAGGTTCCCTGCTACGTATCGTCTTTGAGTGAATATCTAAATAATTTAAAGCTTTTTTACATATTATACACAATCTTTGTGTAAGTAATTGATAAATTATTTGGTTGGGGGTTCGAATAAAATGAGTGATTTTAGGTTAGCAAAATCTGAGTGAAATTCAGTTATAATAACCACCCGAACACTGGTCTTAAAAATAGCACCGGCATAAAATAAATAATTCAGTTTTATACGATACATTACACACAACTTTCTTACCTAGAACTTGCATCTTCATATCTTGAAAAGCCGTTAAAGTTGGATGTTACCGAGCCGTGCCCAAGCAAGTATTTGGCCCCACAAACTTCAGCATTAGCTTTTAGCAAAATTTATAATCGCACTAAACCACTAAACTGGTTTCCAGTTTTTATGGAAAAATTATTGAATTTAAACGTTTTTTAAATTTTAAACTCAAGCTTAGGTTATGTTTCAAGTTAATGGTCTTTATTGAGATACAATTTGGTAATGTAAACTTCCATGTTTTATATCTGGTTTGTAGGGAATTGTAGACCTCATATTTCATGTTCGGCAATTTCATATTTACCTCTACTCAGTGCCATTTTTACCTGGGCAAGTTAGATGCCTTATACTTACAATTAGGCGCACTAAAGGAAACAAACTAAAGAGTAAAATATTAAGAGTAAAATGAAAGGATTAAGCTAAGCTGTCAAATATCTTAAAATGTAGTCTGGTTTGTTTGCATTTAGTTAATTTGAATTTTCAGATGAAATCGATATTTTTAAATTTTTAATATTTGAGAATTTTGATTGAAATTCCAATGACTTTCCAGTGACTCTTTACAAAATTAAGCTTTTAAAATATTTTAGACAATATTGGAAAATTCTACCAAATTCTGGGTTGAGAAAATGTTGGACTTTATCAAATTCGTGTACATTATAAAACAATTGAATTTCTAATTTATACTGGGGTTTTATTAAATTTTGTTATATTTTATAAATCGTTGATTTAAATTTTTGGTATTTTATCAAATTTAGACGTTTCGAGTTCCCCAAATTTGTCCTTCGCCAATATTTCATTCTCATTTGATTAAATTAAACCTAATTTATTTTTACTAATCACTGAAATTAAATTGTTAAATTTGATCGAATCCTACAGTAACTAACTAACAAAAAGATTATAAAACAATGAATCAGTACAATTTTTCATTGTTATTTATAATAATAGAGTTACCAACATAAATAATTATTGATAATAATTCCGTCGTTTAGATATAGTGACTCAAATGGTTCCATAAGTGTCATTATTACATCAATTGTCACTTATATCGTTTTTCTCAGTCGTAAGCTAAGGTATCAAGCAGTTGTGGTTTTGGCGGCAATAGTAAAATTTCATGTTATTTTCTGAATATTTTTCAGTTTTTGTGTCAGAGAAATGCTTCAGATTCATTGTCACAGATTCTATGTAACCTCGATAACAATAGTTAAAATAAAATAAGTTAAATACAAAATTGTTTAACAAACTATTTATAGAAAACATTGTGCTAACATGGCGAATGAAATACGTGAAATTTTTTATCTCCACAAAGTCATCATTTTTATCTATCCTACCTCATCTCCAAACTCATTCAAATGTATCAATAAACAAGTATTTCTTTATTTGTATCATTATGATCAAAATTTAGATAAATTTCCTAATTTTGAAGCTTTCTTATTTTTGCCAATTCAACAATTCCTATGATTCTTTGGAGTCAAAATTGTATTCAATTTTTTAAAGTAATGGGCTTTTTAAAAAGCTCACACCTAAACTTATTCCCTGAAACTTCCATGAACCCGTTTGGCACAAAAATTCATTATATTTCTTACAATAAGATGGTAAAATCATATTTGTACAGACCAGATGATTTCATATGCAATTAGTAGTAAAACAAAACAAAAAGAAACTTCCAATGTAAAGTTTAACGCCCAATCGACTAAAAAACGTGAATTTTGAAATAGCTACAGTGTGAGACAAAATAAACCACTCAACTAAATTATATATTAAAAACGGGTATACCACGAAATCCCGAAAGACAGTATCTCGATTGACAAAATCCCAAAAGTCATAATCCAGACACGATAAAATCTAGACAAGGCAAAATCCAGACAGAAAATCCGGCAAACCGTTTTGGGGTTATTTAGAAAAAAAAACAATTCAGAAACTGAAAATCCGGAAAAAATCCAGAAACAGAAAAATTCAGAAAAACAAAAATCCAGAAAACTAAAATCCAGAAGCAGATATCAAAGTGCGGACCAAATTAAAATTAAAATTTAGAAAATGTCTATCGAATTTGAGTGTTTCCGTAAAGTTTTAATATTTATGATAATGGAATTTGCTTCGTCAACCTTTGAGACACCGATCAAAGGAATCGCATCGCTCATATCGCTTCTACTGATAGTTCTTCCACAAAAGTTTTAATTTATTTTGTTGTTGGCTTAGCATGGTATTGGAGCGAATTGCTTATTTAATGCTTCATCAACGTTGCAGACACAGATCAAAGTAAGAATTGTATCACTCGTATCGCTTCTACTTATAGATAGTAAGAAATGTTTCAAGTGACGGCAAAACTCTAAAAATGTCTACAAAATTGATTTTTTTTCATTTATTTTAAACAATAGTTATTTATGTCACAAGGGCGGTAAATGAGTTGTTACAGTACGAGTTCCATGTTTATGAACGAGTACTGTAACGATCATTTAACGTACAACGTTTTATTTAATACTACATGGGACATTAATTCAATTTTTCATTTAAAATGAAATTTTAAAGTAAAAACATGAGTTTGAAATTTAAAGAAAATCAATCCAAATGATTTTCAAATTATCAAGTTACCTTAGTTATTTTTTTGTTTGGTTTTATATTTTTCTGTACTGTAATAGCTCGTTTTCCGGACACTTTTTTCTGTACCGTAATGAGTCGTTTTCCGGACTGAAATCAATCAGAATTCAAAATTTTAAAATTTTATATTTCTAAGGTTCTAAATTTGTAAATTTATAACTTTTAAAATATTAAATTTCCTAATTCTAAAATTTCCGAATTTTATAAATTTCTGTACGTGGCTCCCTCTTTAATGGGACCGAGAATTCTTCTTATCATCTTACGCTCAGTTACAGCGATTTTCTGGATGTTTTGCGCTGTTAGTGTCCAAGACTCGCAACCGAAGGTGACAACTGGTCTTATCAGCGCCTTGTAGATGTCCAATTTTATTTTGCGCGATATATGAAGAGACTTGAAAATTTTGATATTGGCGTAAAATCCTCGGTAGCCTGCTGCGATCCTCGATGAAATGTCTACAGAAACGGAGTTTTGTTCAGTGATCCTAGGTATTTAAACTCATTCACCTTTTCATATTGAGTATCTCCTGAAATGAAGTCCCCACGAATCTGCCTTCTCGCGGTCACCATGTATTTGGTCTTCGCTTCATTGATCTGAAGGCCTATTTGATTAGGAACATACACTGTATCAAAAAATTATCCGTACAGCACTCGGGTAAGGAAACATTGATAAAAAAAAAAACAATTACAAATCAAACAAAAAATTCAGTTTTTACTTTTTTAAAACTTAAATTTCATTTAAGAACCGGAAAATAATAATAATCATGATATAAATTAATTTACTTTCACGTTTGATATGATTTACTATTTAAACAGCCTAATAGCATTGACACACTGCGATTTAATAAATCGGATTTAGTGAATTTTTCGACTTTAGCCGTAGTGTGTCCCTAATATTTGCTAATCGCGTTTTGTTTCATAGAGTACCTGAACCAGTTTAGCTAAATCGGATTTATTAACCGCAGTCAGGTAACGCTATAAAACTATGTCAACTAATTGTCCGTACACACAAAGAAGTAAACTAGGTCTAATATTTGGTGTTGTAACCTATTCATGCAATGACACTTTGCAACCTTCTTTTCATTGAAAAAGAAAACTTTCGAGTTATTTCGGGGATAGTTTTGGCCCATTCCTTCACAATGTCCCGTTCTAATTGTTCCTTACTGCTAACTTGGTGTTCACGGATCTTTCGCTCTAAATAATGCCATAAATTATCAATGGAGTTAAGATCTGGTGGCTGGGGAGGATGAAGGAGTGTTGACTTTTCGTTATACAATAACCATTGCTTGATCAGCTTTAAGGAATGCTTCGGGTCATCGACATGTACGGAGCGAAAATCTTTCCCATATTCCATTTTCTCAGCACTAGTTCACAAATTATCCTTCAAAATATCCAAATAATCAAACCGGTACATTATGGTTTCAGTGAAGGTCGCAAATGCCCTATACTCCTTCAGCTAAAAGCTCGTCAAACCATTATACTTCCGCCACCATGTTTTACTCAAGTTCAGTGTTGGGTTTCCGACAAACCGTAAATCGCCTATCTGAACCAAAAACGTTAAATTTACTTACATGTTTATTGAAATGGTAATTTATTATAAAACAAAAATTATAATAAGTAACCTGAAAATAACTGTTTCTGGAGTTGCAGATCAGTGTACTTAGATTCCATTTCCAAGAACATTTATGGCCGATTAAACGAAAATGTTTAAAAATGTAGGTTAGGCCACTATGGTTCTGAGCCCCTCAATTGAGGTCAGGATAACAAAAAGAGAGAAATAAGAATTAATTCATGTTACTGGTTTCATCATACAGTTTTTTAAAGTTGTAAAAACTAGACGCAGCTTTAGCAGATGGATGATTATTTGTTGACCAATCAAGTACTTTGGATAAGGTAATAAGAACAGAGACGAAATCTCCAAACGAATATAATTGTTAATCATCAGCATAAAGATAATGGTAAGTATTATTAGTTTGTTGAACGACTTTGCATAGTTCATTTATGTAAAGAGAGACCAATATTGGCCCCAAAATCGAACCTTGAGGAACTCCAGGTGTATAATACAGATAGTTGAACTAAAATTTTCATAATATTTTACTGGTTGCTGTCTTAAATGGAAATAAGAAAAGACTAATTGACAAGCGCATTTAGGAAAGTTATACTCTTTACACAGCTTCATCAGTAAGGTTGTATGGTCAACTTTATCAAACGCCTTAGAAAAATCTAAAGAACTAGAATACCAAATTTACCATCTTCTATATTAGAAGTAATGTCGACCTCAACTTTCAAAAGTACTATAGTAGTGCTATGATTCGCTCGAAAATCAGATTGATAGTTGTTTAACCCTTGTGTGTATACCCGGCCACCCGGGTGGCCATTTCAATTATAAATATTTGTGGTGACTGCAATTTTGAAGTTAGTCGTTTCTAGCTTCTTTAGTTGTTAAACACCAAAATACAAAATTTATAAAATAAATGCAACAACATAGCGGACCCGGCATAAAAATCGGTTTTAAAGGATATGGAAAACCCGAAAAAATACACTTGGCCACACGGGTGGGTCGGGTGTGTACTAGCGTAATTTTTTTTGGGTATACACACAAGGGTTAATAAATTATACTTTGTTAAATTACCGTTTATTTGGGTCAAAGGGTTTGGATAGCACTAGTAAAATGCTAATTGAGCGAAAATCGTTCACAGTAACTGGGACACGTGTTTTAGGAATAGGTGTAACCACGGCTATTTTCCAGGTAACTGGAGACAGACAGATTTAGTATGTGCTGAATTTATTAGATAGCTTAAATGGGGCAAAATTATTGGCATTAAAAGTTTAATAAAAATAAGTGGTATGCCAGTAGCACCAGCAGTGCCGGATTTAATTCTATCAAAACGCAGGAAAACTTCATCATTAGAAACATTACGAAAATAGAAAGCATTTTCAGAACTATATTATTACTAACTAAATTAAACTCTTCTGGACAGCCCCAGAAAAATGAATGTAAGCCCTGAAATTTTTCCAGAATAATTTACATGGGATGTTTTTGTTAAAACGGTCATTGAAAAATTGGTGTTTTGTGGACTTAATCAAATTATTTACTGTATGTCAAATTCTGATATATTCTGACCGATTGAATTCAGTTTTATTTTTTCCAGTTTTTGTAAAAAAATCACGAATATTTCGGTACCTGAGAATTTCTTTACCAAAGTTAATCTAATTTAATTGAGGTTTCACTAAGTACTTTCGAAGCGGTGCAAAAATGTTAAGTAAATCCAATACAAAATCATTAAAAATTGATAGTTGCTCATTTACATCGCATAACGAATAAAAGCTATTCCAGTCTACAGAGCTGGCAGCTAAAAATAAAGCATCCCTTGCCAATATTACGAAAGTTCCCCACAAAATTAAATTGCGTGTTATCCTTATAATTTCCAGTATAAAAAGCATATGAACCATAAATCATATCGTGAGTAGTAGCAATTCCAGGGACAGAAATTTGCGTCAAAGTACCAAAATTGACAGGATAATTAGCAAACGCTAAACTACTTTTATTTATATTGCGTATTGTGTAAGGTTTTATCGGTATTTTTTCGCGTTGCTAAACTTTGCAAGCGATTGTTGGAGCATTAAGCTTTCGATTCTGTTTTCGATCAGCTTTCGATTGCGAGCACGCCCAGCAAACATCTCTAGGGATTTTGTTTTTTGGAAGTTGTGGATGACGTATTGAATCAAAAATCGCGGGCGATTAGTTATTTTGGTAATTTCCGATAAACTTGTACCTTCATTCTCCAATTTAAAGATCAATTTTTTAATTTCTACACTAATTTTGGTACGAGAATCACACATTTTTAATTAATTGGTCAATATTTCATTCATCATGCAAAAAATACGACCAATAAACTTTTACGCAAAAACCAATTTCGTAATTTACCGTTAGTTGAAAATAGGAGTACAACAAATCATAAATTGTTAATGAGCAAGTGTACGGACAATTATTTGACATAGTTTTAGGCTGTTTAAATAGTAAATCATATCAAACGTGAAAGTAAATTAATTTATATCATGATTATCATTATTTTCTGGTTCGTAAATGTAATTTGAGTTTAAAAAAAAATCAAAACTAATATTTTTGTTTGATTTGTAATTGTTTTTTTATCAATGTTTCTTGAACCGAATGGTGTACGGACAATTTTTTGAGACAGTGTATCTCGGGCTTTCTTGTTTTTACTGGAATATGATGAATTTGTGCATTGGTGTAAACATGGTTCGATGTAATAATTGTAATATAAACGTTGTCTCCGACGAGCATGAACCAGCGACCATTATGTTTATACTATACTCCAACCGTCTGAGCTATCGCTGAACTTGTTTTATGATGGCCAAAATCGTCATAATACGATTATCAAAATTCGACAATTCGTATTAAAATAGCCTATGCATACAAAACTATAAAAGTAAATTAACCCTCGTCCGACGGCATAATTTTACAACGTTAAGATTCTCACTATATGTATTCCTTCCTTAAAGCTTTCCTCCCGTTATGCGTTCCTATATGATCTAGACTAAAAATGTAGAAATCTAAAGTTCCATACTCTATGGTTTCTACAAAAAAAGTTGCTGCAATTTAAAAATCGCGAAAAGGTACAATTGTACCTATGCCGCCTGACGAGGGTTAATTGAAAATTTACAATTTCTAAATAAAATAACTCAAAAATTGAATCTGAATAAATTTTAAATGCTGAAATGTTGTTTTCCATTGAAAGCCTTTTACAATTTTATATAAAGCGTATTTTTAAAAATAATTTAAAATTTGGTAAATTATGTTAATTGAAATTGCCTTATTTGAGAATATTCATCAGATTTTTAAGATTAAACTGAATTTGGAGTGGGTTTGATTTTTTGCGTAGTGAGAGTTAAAAAAATTGAAATATTGGTTTTTGAATGTACAACGATACAAATTTGCAAGAGAATTGTCAATCTCAAAAATCACAATGAATGTTACAGAAAAACAAACCAAATATTATGAAGTTTTAGGAAAATTTCCCTAATTTTACCTGTAAGCAATTTTGGTTCAACAAAGTTCGGTCAGTTATATCAACTAAAGGGAGCATATATACCTACTTCTTTTAGAAGTAAAATACTTCTTTTTTATTAGCTAGACTTGCAAAAATACTTCTTTTAAATGATAAAATTCCGTATAAGTAATATGTACATAGTTAATCGAATTCTTTATTTTTATGTGTCTCTCCTTTTTATAGCAACCTAAAGTTTGAACTAGCGTCGAAAAAAACTCTTGTAATGGCTATCACTACCAACAACCAACAATGCAATTTAGAAATTTTTTATACCATTTTTATAAAAAAAAATTGGCTTTTTCAGGTATGACAGTAATGAAAAGGAAAAAGTGAAGACGAGCTAAACAGTAAAGAACCAACATCAAATAAGATGTTACACTATCACAATACTATCAGCATCAACGTGTATTGGTAACCAATTCACTCAAAATCGGTGAACTTTATTAGGTAATAATGAATATTGCCCGTTTTAGATTGGCTCTATTCAAAGTGGTATATAAACCGACCAGGAGAAGGAAGATTTATAACTTGGTGAAGGGATGCAGGAATTAGAACTAAATTTGTAATTAAAATATTTGTATCGAAATTATAAATTTCTAATTTGTAACCAAATAGCATAATTTAAATGTGCTCTAAATCGTAGTTTCTTTAGATTTCTGTAAATGTAATAATAGAAATAATTCTAACAAGCAACCTGCATTTAACATTTTTTTTTTTTCAATATTCATTATTATGTAACCGCAACCGCATACAATTGTTTGTGTTTTAATTTTACCACGAAGAATATAAACTAATATACAACAGAAAGAAGAAAAAAATGTTGTTAAACAAAACCCACCCATTAGAAATTCCATTTCGTAAATTTATTTATATTTGTCTAATTTTCCACGATTTTTCTTCTTCTTTTATTATTAAATTTCTTGTGTGACATTTTAAAGAAAAAGATCACGAACCGTAATTTTTTTTGTAATCTTATTTAACAAAAAGGTGTTTCTGTTTAAAGAGTTTTAACTTGATATCGATGGTACAGATATTTTGTTGGAATAATTTATAATTCGTGGACCAATTTTTAAACGAAATATGTTTATTGTTATGTGATTTTATATTATATTGAATTATTTTTTTTTTGCTTTTATAAACTAAAAAATTATGAAGGTTGGATTATTCATTCATAGAATTAAAAGCAATGATGCAAATCTTATAAAAATAAAAATTATCAATGCCATTAACCTACAATCAAAAAAAAAAAAAAATTAAATTTTTTATTTCGTAATTAAAAAAAATAATATGCATTAAATATGGTGTCTGTACAATATTATACAGGGTGCCGTAACCATCAATGCTTTGATGTTTGATGATATATCTTAACACCGACGAATATAATATAAATTAAATATTTTTCTGCATGCAAGTACATACATACATATACGACGAAAATGGTTTTGTAATTTCCTTTTATTGATTCGCTATTATCTATTTGTTTGCTGTTATTATTATAACCATTGTTAATATCAGTAATAGAAATTAATTGCGTTACTTAAAACAAAAAGTTTTGCATCAATGATTTCGAAATGAAAATATAGCTTTAATTTTATTTTGAAATATGTACTTTGTAATCTGAAGAGAATAAGAATTATCTAAGATAATGATTTTTAATATCAAGCTGGATGCCGATACACCTCTTAAAATTAGAAATGAAATTTTTGCTTTATTATTCATAAATGTTAGTCAATTGTATCAAGATTGTTATCTTGATTATACATATAGGGAATGCAAATTTATCAGCAATTCAATTAGTTATCTGTAAAAATTTTATTTAAAAAAAGGCATTTCTGGTATTTAAGAATAATGCGAGAATTACTGCTAGACGGAAATGATAAACATAGTCACTCTTCTTAAATAGTTGAGAAAGTTACATTTTGGTATACTTTAGTAAACTCATTTTCTGACAAATTGGTTTTTGTGTTACCTTGTTCTTCCTTGGTTTGGCCGAAATATAAATTAAACAAATCGATTCTTTGATTCGCTCTCTTTCGTTTGAAAAGCTTAAAATCATAAATAAAGTTCAGACACACTCTCTTCACTAGCAAAGAAAAATGTTTCAACCCTTTATTTTAAATTACAACATATTTTTTTTGTAATAAATTCAGATTGCATCAAAAAGCAACAGTTTTTGTCTAAGCCGTTTATTTATTCGAGTTTTCCATGGGAAAAGATGTGCTTAAAATAAATAGAAAAATACATATTTGTAAACTGCAACTAAATAGTTGATTGTACGGAGCTCAGACGTAGTTCATTTAACGGTAAAAACGTTCACCTTTTCATTTATCGTTTCCCGGTAACACAAATAAAATTTTACCGGTAATTTAATTATAACTGCCTTGTTTTTTTGATTATTTCGGACAGGTTAAAGAGAGAGAGAGAGAGAGAGAGAGAGAGATAGAGAGAGAGAGAGAGAGAAAGAGATGGAAACAGAAACAGGCCTTTTCCTTTGTTTTTATTTTTCAGATAAACAGAATAACACACTAAAATTCACATTTTTCAGGAAAACGTTTTTAAAATTAAGAGTCGTTCCCCTTGTAGAAATTGTAAGATTGTTTGAGGAAAACATGCACATAAAATTGAATATGTACATATGGAAAAATTCGTAAATTAAAAAAAAAATTAATTTAAAATATTTTACTCCTCACAAAAGGACCTATAATACTGTTCTCTTTTTATAGAGATACTAGCTGCGCTATTCCCTTTATAAAACGGAAAGTTTATACCAAATTTTTTTTTTGTTTTTGTTCGAACTGACCAATCATCTTGCGAGTTGTCTTTTTATTATTATGATGATTTTGATGTCAATACACCTGTATGACAAAGTTCCTTTAAAAATAAATTACTTATTTTACCAAATGTTTATTTTTTTAACACGCGTAAAATTGACGCGTACCGTAGAGATAGGTATATCAGAAATGTCCGTAAACCTAGTGTTAAATATGTTTGGTTTATTTTGGTCTATTTCGCTATTGGTTTATTTTCTAAACCAGTTTAACACGTTAATCGCCATGTCAGTTATATGTGTCTGACACTAAGAAGTTCTACATGAACCATGTCAGTCATATTTGTTGACATACGGGATTTAGTAGAAGGCCACGTCAGTCACTGATTTCCGAAGCAAACGATAAATTTGCTGTATCTTTTAAAAGTTTAGCCTACTAGGAGCAACACCTGAAAATTGCTTGAGTAAGTTCGATTATGGGGGCGGTTAACGTGTTAATGGCCATGAAATGTCACTTGACAACCATTTTAGAAACATTTTCTGTGCATTTTTATTTAATAAATTGAAAAACCGAAAAAATGAATAAAACATGCGGGCATGGCATATCGACGGGGATTGCCATCGTCCTTGCGGAGCCGAAAGTATTTGCGAAAGTCGACGTCGTCGTAGTTGTCGACCTTGGAGCGCTTGTCGGTGTGGTAAGGATGTTGCACCGTGTGCCGCACTTGTCGTGAACAGGGTGGGAATGATTTAAATCAACTGATTTAAATCATTTTTTTTTTCGCTAACCAATTTAAATGAAATATTGTTATATTTATATTGAATTAAAAGATTTTTAAAAAATCTCTGTTTTATTTATATTTATTTTAAAACTAAATTTCCGATTTCCAGAATTTAATATTTTTTGATATTTTTATTTTAAAATTAAATTCACTATTTTCCAGAATTTATAATTTTAGATTATTTTCGTTTTAAAGTGAAAATCCTCATTTTCCAAAATTTTTAAAAACCGAGATTTTGTAGCCAACCCAATTTACTAAAATAATAAAATTTATAATTATTTTAGTAGAAAATACAGTTTAAAATTCTATCATACTAAATTCTTATTAAGCAAATGAGTGGACCAAAAATGATGCCATATGGTCAAATTACACAGAAATTCGTAATGAAGACAGTGAACACTTGAAAGCGCAATGTGGGAAGATTTTGCAAGGCATTGTGCATCGGAGCATAAAAAGAAAATTTGGATCACAAAGATGCTTGCTTTATGTTAGCTAAAAATGTTTCATTCAGAACGATCGAGAATGTTTATAAATGATTTAAAAATGCTTGTAAGAAGCTACGACCGGGTTATCATCCGCCAAACCGCAAACTATAGGTGGTCAATTTTGAAGATGAACACATCGATTTGCGAGAAAAGTACTCTTCTGCTCTAAGATTATTAGGCATTAAAAATGTGACTTTGGCGTTTGACGGATGGTCAAATATCCGAAATTAACCAATTGTGTGTTCCTGTATAATTGCAGAAAATGGCGAAGTCATTTTAGTTAGCGCCCTTCATACGTGGGGCGTGCCTCACACAAGCGATAATCAAAGAAATTTGGTACAAGGTTGCTTACGCAAAACTTAACCTTATTTCAATGTTTCAATTGCCAGTTTCGTAACCGAAAATGCTAGCGACATGAAGAAGACGAGGAAACAAGTTTGTGAAGCTGACGAAAATGAAAGTATTATATTACATACGGATTTGCCGCTCATATGTCAAACTTATTTGCTTTAGACGTAATTGGTGAAGCTGGTTGCAAAATAATTTTAGATAAAATAAAAAAAATATTGAAATATTTTCGAAATCACTATTTACCCAAAGCTTGGTATGAGACGGTGGGTGGGTCTGCTCTGGCGCAGCCTTCGAAAGTCCGAGGGAATACTTATTGCGACACATCAAAATTCAAAACCTTATTTACAGAATTGGTCTTATTAGCGAAAGCAAAACCGAAAACAAGCTTTGATGCAAATAATGATAATTGGTCATAAATATAAGCATCAAGAGAGGAGGGGAAGACTTGGTCACGCTTTTAAAATCGTTTTCCTAAGCTATTCGCACTTGCAAAAGCAATAAAGCTAAGTTATGTATTACTTATGTGTTTTTTATTTGTATTATTAAAAATAAATATTAAACACATCAACGGTTTAATTTTATTGTTTTATTAATAAAAAGTCTTTAAATTATTCAAAATTTATATTTCTTTACCAAATCTAAAAAATTAAAAAAAAAAAATCTAATTTAATACAAAAAATGGATTTAAATCAAAAAAATCTGATTTAAATCAAAAAAATCAAATGATTTGTATTTTTTCAAAAAATACATGAATTTTTCCCACCCTGGTTGTGAATCTATTTGTCCCTCTGATGATGACGTGGAGGACATCAAAATGTCGTCAATTTCACGTAATACATCCATTTCTGAATTATGACGGAATAGAGTGATAGATTTCTTTTCCCTAACTGTGTTCTCTCCTTCCATGAACTTACCTTCAATCAAAAATAAATTTAATTTGACAAAATTCACAACACGATTGCACTAGTTAGCTTGAAAAGGAGTGAATAATATGAAAACATCGATTAAACCAAAAAAATGTTCTTAAACCGGCCGTCGGAGTGCGGTTTAAAATCGGCGTGGTTTATCGGCCAATTGGTTTAAACATTTTGGTGTAAATTTTTTAAAATTTCAAATTTCAGAAAAAATTTGGTCTAAAACGATTCAAACCATGGTCTAAAATAAACCAAATTTAAACCGAGTGATATGGGTATGTAGGTGTATGTACTCGAAAATATCGAATAATCTCGAGAACATCGAATACATATGCTAAAAAATGTTTAAATCATATCGTACAATCAAATAAATTCGATAATCTCAACCACAGTTGAATAATTTAGAAAATCTTGAATAACTTTTACTAATTCTTACTGTAGTTTGAATTAATTAATTAATTTGTGTCGTCTCTAATAGGTAACCGGTTCTAAAACCATTTTAATGTATTTTACAATTAACACAAAGAAGTATTTGGTATTTACAAACAACTAATCAACACACTCAGTTTAAGGCAAGATTCAAGCAATCATTTATTTTATAAATTTATATGAAGTTAATATTTCCGAAAATAGGAAAAGGATTAATTAATCCAGTTTCCAACTGAAAAGCCTATAATTACGACAAATCAATCTCCCTCATCAGGATTTGGCGATTGGACTGATTGTTTCTTAATTTACACTCTAAATACAAAACGTACTGTGTACATTTTGTTTTAGCGAATTATACTAAACCAACCAAATTCAATAATAAATTTTTCTGCGTTTTCAGTAACGGAAAAAAGTTGTAAGTGAAATATGCTCACTAATACAACCTGCACACAAAACATTCTGTGCCAAGCCTGACGAGAGGATTAATTTTTTTTTATAATCATAAGCTTATTAGTTGGAAACTGAATTAATCCAGTTTTCTTTTAGAATTTTCGGAAATATTAGCTTCATGTAAACTTACATCATCACTTACATAATTGTAATTCATCACACTTGATTGCTTAAAATTGTAAATTAATTAAAAAACTGAGACTAAAAAAAAAAAAGGTAGGATTTCCCTTGTTTCTAGATCGTTCGATAAACCGTTCCCTTGCTTCGATAAGTTTTTTGTGGTTGGTGTTTCTTGGTAAATCCTCTACTCGATGCTCTATTTCATGTCTTTATCTGATGTGTGCTGTAGAAACAATTTTGTGAACCATTTGACTTCTTTGTTTTAAAGTTTTCCCTGTTTCCTGATAAAAAACTATTATTTACTATTAATTGTTTCAAGTTGCTTTCGTCCCATTTTATTAAAATAAACAGTAAATTAATTGCACATCCAGTCACTTCGAAATTAAAAATTGAGATGTGATGGTAAAAATGGCTAAACCTGGACGGAGTCTGGAAAAGTTTCAAAAACCAGAACATTTCGACTTAAAAAACCAGGACAGTTATTAAATTTCGAAATATGTTATGTCTTATATGATTTTAAAAAAAATTGCTATACATAATTGGTTTGGGGTGACAACCATCCACTGGTTAAAATATAGATTTGCGGTGAAACCTCTTCTAAAAAAAGTTTCAAATCCGCTTCCTTGATTTATCGTTTGGATGTGCTGCGTCTAATTCACTGATCATCAAATATGTTAATTAAGTCAGATACTAAATTTCAATAAAATTGGCCCGTAATCGCAGAAGTTTTAAATAAAACCTGGCCCAGAAATAGAAATCATAAATCGAAAAATTAGATTTTCCAAAGACAAATTTGTTTTTTACATACGTAATCAATCCAGACTTTTACTACATTTCCAGCACCAAATGGAACACGCACGCTTGCCCACGAATTTTAGTGAAATTGTATATCTGAGTTATTAAGCCGATTCTAGAAGTAGTTCCTAATATAAAACGTGTTCTAGAAATATTGCGGAACACCACTAATGATATTATGGTCGGTACCATTAATCAAAAATCAAATTGTTTCAATAATTTTTTTTTAACATCGAGATCCAAACCAGTCAGTTTACTCAGTCTCCCGCTTCAAATGGAACTAGTACGTTTGTGGATGAATTTTAATTAAATTTTAGATCTGCGATTTGAGATAATCAAGTCGATTCTTATATTCGCCAAATTTATTTTTACATGCTTAGGCCAATTGAAGAAGATAAAGTAGCCTTCAAAATTGTATCAGTCACCAAAAAGGCAAAAATCGAGATGTGGAAGGAGGAGGGAAATAGCAGTCGAGTTATAGCTGCAAAAATTAGAAGAAGCAAAACGTTAGTTAATAACACTGGCCGACAAGCATTTCGGAACGGAAAAAACAACAGAAGAATTCAGTACTTTACTAATCGGCCATCATTATTCTATAAATAAAATTTACCAAGCAGGAAAAATTGAAAATTGAAATGTATATACAAATTTGTCATTTGGATATGACTTTTTTAGAATCTGTCGGTTTTTAAAGAATAAGATTAAGATGACAACTTGAAACTGAGACGTGATGGACAAATTTTAATTTTAATTGCAGAATCAGTATATCAAAATTGTCTAAAATCACCTGATGCCGTCTCCATTTCAGCGTAATTTTCAAAAAATACTGAGGGCTTTTTAAAAAAAACAGGATGGCCACACTTACCGAGCAACATTAGCGAAAGAAAAGCGTTAAGTACTGTGTGTAGCATCAAATTCAGGCAAATCACCAGGTAAAATTAAAGTGGAGACCGTTGTTAAGGCCAGCGTTTTAACGGTATGCCGTCTTATTAAATCATGCGTATATTTACAGCGCAACAAATTAAAAAAAACACCACTTAACACAAACAACGCAAAGAAAATTTGGACAGACACCATAGCAGAGAATGCAGAATAATGGTTTGGGGAGCTGTTTCCAATTACGGAAAAAATATCCTGGAAAATGCTTTCTCACAATTTCAAAATATATTGGCACCAATTCGGTGGATTTATCGGCACGATAATGCCTCGATTCACACCACAAAAATAGTAAAATCCTGGAGAATGTTTGGGGATGATTAGTGAGAGAGATCTATGCAAATGGACCACGGTTTCAAGACAAAGAAACCTTAGTTAAGGCTATAAAAACAGCGTGGACAAAGATTTCGTTCAATTATTTGAAGTCGTTCTATAATTCTATACCTAATCGTGTTTTGGAAGTTATTTCTAACCGTAGAGGTTCTACTCATTATTGGAAAGTAGAAACATGTAAAATAATAACGATTCATCATCGAAAACGTGATTTTTTATTTTATTTTCTTCAATTTTTTAACTGGCCTTATTCTAATGATACCTACAATAAAAAAATCGCTTTTTGCCAAGTATCGAAATGAATTGACTCAGTCGTTTCATTACAAATCCCCTCTAACTTATTTTGCAACAAGAAATATATAAATTACAACGACAAAAACTGAAATGAGCAAAAATTTAAAAAAAAAGTAACTGGCCTTATTCAATTCGTCCGGCATTTTGAATTGCAGCTAAACAGTTTAGCGACCAGAACGAATATTATCTAAAAACCAGCGCAATGTAAAATTTTCACCGGACGCTCGCAAAAATTTTAAAACCCAAAATATGTCTTTAATTTCAGAGAATTTGTGCTTAATAGTTTTCCGGTTGGCCGAATTCACTAAAATTCACTGGATTCTCCTAATTTATAAGTAAAGCTTAAATGTAAATAAAGAATCTCTGGATTTAAAGCCTATTTTATTAAAAAAAACAATTTATTTAATTGCACATGCGACGTTTCGGTATCTAGCTTAAATATGAAGTTTTAGTTCAATTGGTTAAACGATTTCAGCTGTAAAGAGAACCCAGGCAGATAGGCAGATACAGTTAGCAGACACCACTTGGAAACCCAATTTTGCTTATTCAGTGGGAATAGTTGAGCTTACATCATTGTACACTTCACAAATATAAAAGGAAAAATGCTATATACATATTTATTATTTTTGTTTAAAATACATAGTTTAATTACCAATATGAGGTATCTTTTATCGATAATCAAATAAAAAAAATCCATAAATAAGAAACTATAAAATCATTTTTACAAGTTTTCTGAGTAGATGCAAAATATTTAAATTTGATGAAGAATTAAACATGAAACCACAAGAATGACATAAAAGCTTTATTATCTCAAAAATAAAAGTGGGATAAACTTTGTTTTCATGGTCATGCAAGAAGGACAACAAGACCGGAGAAATCATTTCTTTTGAACACATTGGGTATATTTAAGTCTCCCATGTATAGCTTGACAAGTTATACAAGTAACTTCTAAAACACTCAATAGTCAAGACCTTGTGGCTACTCTCAAGCCTCATGCTCGTTTTTCTATTTGTGGCGTCACCTCAATATGTAAATAATTACCCTTCCTACCAAAGTTTAATAAAATTTATCATAGGACGAACGAGTAGGCGATTAAGACATTTAAGTTTTTAATCGTGACCTTCGAAATTGCCGGATTAACAGATTTGCGCAGAGCGTTGTTTTAATAATTTGGAAGGAGTTTCATATTTTTTTGACTTAAATCCTTTAATAAGTGTGTAATTGGAAAGTAATATTAATTTTTTATAGATTTACACGATCGTAAAAGTCTCGCAACTGGTGTACATAAACATCAATCATATACTTATTAAAGGGTTATTTTATTCAATATATGGAATGTTGATTTTCTAAGATATAATTTTAATTTGTAGTTGTTGTTGTTAAAATAAATGAACCGGTTACAAGAAATATTTTTATTGTCGTTTTTTTTTCTTCTTATAAGCTTAACGTCTTGACTACATGTGTGTGTAATATACAAATAAAAGCAACTTTCTTTAAGATATGGATGGTAATAATATTACCAACAACAATATCTTCTGCGTTCGTATGCATTTCCATGTGGATATCTTTGGAATTTTCGATTGACTCATATACTATAAAATACAGACACATCGATTTTGTCTCTAGGTCATTTCCGTTTAAATTTCAAGGGGAAACCGAAAAATTGGTCGTAGAAAATGCAATGATAAGAGATAAATATAATGATGATTCATAATAATCTGCAAAAATGTTCGTTTTATTTTTCTGTAAGTTTTCAACGACTTTTATGTTTCTAAGACGTAATATTATTTTGTAAATTATATTCGATTCATGCATGTAATAATTAGCAATTATTACATATTACAAAATCACGTATACTCGCGTGTGCAATCAGTGAAACGTGAACCGTACAAAACGATGGAATTTTTTTGGTCGCAAAGCAGACCACGAATACGTATTACAATTAATCGAGTGCGCGCACTAACTAAATCACATTGAAAACATAAGGAGGTAACAAGAAATTCGATGTCAAGTGAAATTTCACTATTTTATTGTTGTGTGAAGTAAAATAAGGTCGAATTTTTTTCCAATTCTTCTGTATGTGGAATTTCGAATGTTTTTTATTTTTATTATTGTTGTTTGATATGTATACATATCTGATGAATACATTTATGTTTTTACATATGTGTACTTAATCTTCGCGCTTTCGGTTATCGCGCACAACACCATTTCATTCACCTTTAGTTTGTTATGATTTTTTTTTTTCTTGAAGTTCATGACCAATATTTAATATGAATTCGGTGTTTAAGTCCTTATGGAAACGATGGTGTGCTAATAATTACACATCATTACGAAAAAACCTTAAAACAATTTATTGTTTGTTCTCCTATCAATAAAGTCATCCAACACAACTTGTTGTTTAAGTTATGGCTTAATATAAAACCTACCTATTTATAAATGTTAAATGTGTCTAAATTTAGTAAAAGACATTTTACAATATTTTTTGTTTGTATATATAGCACACGCCTACACCACTTACATTCATATTTGGCCATGCGATGCGGTATCATATAGATTTAACTTATCTTATTTATGTAAGTCTATAAACTAAGGTTTAATATCACTGACCCTAGTTAATTAGATTGAAATAGAAAACAGATGTTAAAAATATAAACTGACTAGCTATTTACTATTTTTTGTAGGTCGTGAGATTCGTGGAGTGTATATATTTTTATATCAATATTTCATTAGACAGATATAATATTTAAAGGTATTAGGGACAATATTGCTATAGTTTGAAATGTCATAGTTTACACGAAAGAATGACCCAAAGTTTGTACACTAATAACCTCCTTGGACGTTATGTACATGTGCTCGATGATGATGATAATAATCATAAAATTTATCATCGCTTTGTGTGCCAAAAAAACCAAAATTTACAAATTTAAAAAAATCTCAAAAAACCAGCAGCAACAGTTTCAAAAGTAATGAAAATGCCGTCTGTACACCGGAAAATATTGAAACCGTTTTATTTATTTTTAGAAAATCATACACACATACAAAATAAAAAATCACACTCACATCAGTGAATTAATATTTCATTTTTTTTTTAAATTACATCATTAAAAAGTTAATCGTGGTATACTGTCGCAAAAATCTCATATCAACTTTCAAAAGCTTTTGGATTGTTCATATGAATATAAAATTCAATGCATATATCTTCGCACTTTACTCTCGCGTTTTTTCAGGTGATTATTTTTAGACGAACACAATTTTTTTGTCTTCTCATAAATGACACATTCAATTACATTTTATTACATAACTAATTCAAGTATGTATATATATATATCTATATAGAAGATTCATTTACTAAACAAAAAAAAAATTATCTATAAATAGTTTTAGTTCACAAATTAAATACAAAAATATAAACGTTATGCGAATGAAATATTAATACAAATTAATGTGGTATATAGATGACACACTCACTAGTGACATCTGCGAAAATGGTTCAATTAATGTTAAATTAGGTAAAACATGAAAAGTTTTGCTGCTTAACAACCATCATAAACGCGTTTATAATTCGACAGGTTAATGTCAATAAAATTATGATTTGTTGATCACAATATTTTTCGTCAGATGATAATTTTCGCACCTTGTGCTATTGGGTGTTAATTTTATTAGTGTTGTTTTGTAGGTTCGCGATTTATTTGCGGTCAAAGTCAAAGCTGCAATGCTTTCACATGATACATAAAGAATCATTTACATACACAATAATGTATATATACTCTAATTTCGAATTGATTGATATCATTTAAATCCACCTGTTAATTCAATTCTGTGGTTTTTAGTGATTCGATGGTTATTATATATATGTGATATTTATATAGCTGCCACAAACACAAACATAAGAAACATAACTATGTAGCAGTAAGACATATGTATGAAGAAAAGTTTTACAAAAATCTGTCCTACTTTTCAAATTTTAAACAATTTATATATGTGTGTGTGTGTAACATACTTCGTTAATATATTATATGTGTTTCATAAAATAAAATACCAAGGCACAAACACATACAAATGTAAATTGACCGACCTATGATCAATTGCCGATAAATGCTCTCGCTTCTTTTTATAATTTTACTATACCAAATACTTTTAGTAAACTAATCAAAACCACCTTCATATGTGAATTTTTTATTATACATTTTCGAGTTTATACCAGCTCCGTTAGACATAGAATGAACTTATTTTGTAGCATAGTAAATACAATATTAACCTTGAATCCCACTGTACGTGTAAATGACTTTTCTCTTATGGCAAGTTGTTTATTTACGCAGTAACACGTTAATCTTGCATGATTATATAGTAAGTTATCAGCGAGAATTTGTTCGCGTGTAAGTTAACCAAACATCATTCAAAATCAAAACCTTCAACAAATTTGAAATTGTAAAAGATAATTTTCGTCATAATTAGATAAAAAAAATGAACACCTTCACTGTAATGTGCGTCTTTTAATTTTAATAAAAGTAACCTACAAAGCTCGATACATATTGAGATGAGTTGTTGCGTGAATTTTATTCCCGTGTAGGTGTATATTTATTTTCCATTTTTTTTCAGAATCTCGTTTTGATTTCCATCCTAATTTTGGTCATTTATTTCATCAACAAAATTACCTAACCTTCGATAGCTATACGAATAAGTAGATATATAGAAAATATCATATAAGTATCTATAAAATACATGTGGAGATGCAACGAATACCTGAAAGATTTGAAACCGTCATCTTTCGTTTTCATCATTTTAACATTTAGTTAGCATATAGTTTTGGACATACAAAGTGGGTGACATATAAAACCAAAAATATTAATTTTTTTTAACTTTAAAAAACCAAAATGTATTCAAGATATATTTTGCTCATATCTTACAAAATAGTATATGAGCAAATGGTTAACCTAACTCTAACTGTATTTAAGATAAATCAGCAGGTTTACTGTAAAGTTGAATGTTTTGAATTTCACTCAACTGGTTACTATTCAAAACATAAATTAATTGGAGGAAAAATTTTTTTTTGAAAAATACAACATCTTGAAACAATGTCTTTGAAACAAAAACAAATCAAAAATGACAATTATAAAATTTAATCTAAATTATTTTATTGAGAAACTTATTAAAAAATAAACAAAAGCTGTTGCTTTGCACACATGCTTCCATTTTAATAAGGAGTACGTCATTAGTACGTTTTGAACATTTTCCAAACTTTAATAAAACGATAAAATAAAATACGGTTTTACTACACAATTTTTAAAGAAATACTGTAATACAAAAGCTCAGAATATGCAGTTCGAGCTAAAATGCATTTTGTCTACACTAAATTTTAGATAAATCCCCAAGCTAAAAAACTGTCTACGGATAAATGTTGATATCCGTTTTGTTTATTTTTGGATGTAGTTTCTTTTACTCGTAGATTCGATAGGGGAACTTCGAAATTAATTCCCTTATTTTAAAGTTTTTATTTTTAAAGTGTTAATGCATTGTCTGATTTTCTTTTAGGTGCTTGTGTTTCTATATCCACACCGGTATCGTCGTCCAAAAATCAATATCTAAATATTCTATTTCGTAAAGTTGATATTTGATACTCCTCCATTTTTATTTCTATCCTCTTTCAAAAAAAAATTTTACTTCGTTCCTAATTTGATAATCAAATCACAAATGTCAAAATTTATCTTCAAATTATTGTCCTGCACATAGGTTCCATTTTCATGAGATGGGATTTTGTACTCAGCCAGTTTTTTGGGAGAGATAAATTGCGACTAAAATGTTAAGAGGTTGTTTAGTGGCGCAATCTAGATTTGAGTGTAATAACTGATTTTAAATTTTTCAAGTGAAGGTGCATAACCGCGAAATCTTGGGTTAACAAAAATTAATAATATTTAGCTATGTAAATTTATCCGCAAATTTGTATAGAACTTATTTCTTAGCTGGAGGTTCATACTGAGCTTAATACTGAAAATATACAAATTTTAGTTTTTTGTTTCTTATGAATAAATATAAATATTCATCTATGACCCCCTGTTGAGAGTGCGGAATCCATGGGCCGACCCACCTTTCATGTCAGTACTATACATAGGCTGGCATGAAGCAATGCAATGTGCAGGTGGTTTAAACAAAAGCGGGTCTATAGCCGTACGTCCTCGAGTTGGCTGGCAACGGCGTAAGGTAGGACGTTAAAAGGGAACTGCGAAAGAGTTGGGAGTGCCTAGAGCCCCAGAAAAAGATTGTAGAGATAGAAACAAAAAAACAAACAAAAAAGGAAAAAAAAAATATAAATATTCGATTTTTTTGATTTTATGTCTGCCATTTCTGCAATTCTTAACTTATTATTAAAAGGTTAGGTTTATTAAGTGACCACATGCATGTACTGATCACATCCTTTTGCTTTTCTGTTCAGCGTCTAGATCTCTGTCAATTTTAAATCTTTTTAATTGATTAAAAATGGAAAATACTCGTTAAAATATTTATAATGAACTGTCAAAATTTCAAAAAGATCCATTTATTTCTTTCCCTTCAAAAAACTTCCTAAAAATCTGCTCAATTTCGGCGTTATAAATGGTTGTCCGCACCATTAACTTTAAATGAATTAGAATGGCGCTTCTGAAAATAGAGCGTGTTAAGGGTGTATTTGTATTACTAAGTTCTATTGGAGTATCTCATTTCATACACAACACGTTCAAAAAAGAACGGGCTCGCTAATTCCTTGTCTCGTTTGTTTTTTATTAGAAACTGCTTACTCGTATTTACGCTAGAGCGCAATATTAAAAATAAAAATAAAATAAAATCTTAAAACTTAACTAAACCTGCAAACTGGCTTAATTCAGCTTAAAAGACAACCAATAAAAAAGGGACTTTATATAAAAATAAAAATCCATTGGTATTCCTACAACATCTCTAAGCGGACCTAAGAGCTAAGAATTTTATTATTGGTGGTTTCTGAGAGTAGTGAGTAGTAGTAGATTAAAATAATCAATAAAAATATTTTTATTCGATAAACAAATCCAAAGTGAAATTTTGTTGACCAGTGTAATTTACACTGCGTGGTGCGTACTACACTACATCAAAAAAAATGCACCTCATTTTCTTTCTTGTGTTTTCTTTATATAAAACCCTAAACATTTGATTTTTTCACATTTATTAACTCAGGACGGATCCGATTTCTGTAATAATTTTCTTTTTTGTACGTGTACGAAGTTTGTAATAATTATTTCAGCTGTAATAATTATGACAGAATTTTGTATTCAACCAAATTACAGCGACTGCTATGCTCTAGTTTTGATGTTTCCGAAATAATTTTTGTTGATATTAGTAGAAATTTTTTTGCATTTATGAAATTAAATTTACGACCAATAAATTTATAATCGTTGGTAAAAGTGATCATGCGTCGTGCCTTTATTCTGTCCTTTTTAATCATTTTGTGAGCAATTTATTCGTTTTTGTGCTGCACCAAAAATTGTGTAATATTGTATCAATAATATTACCAGCAAGCGCTAATTTTATCTTTAAGTACATAATTCTTAAATTCATTGCCATTACATCGTTAAATTATGGTTTTTAGATTATTAATATATAGCAAATATTATTGATCAACTAGCAATTTTATATGTTTAAAAATGCTACATTTCGATTAGTGCGCCTAAAATTTCATTCATTTCTATGATAAATATGCCGCTGATCCGTAGATTTCTTTATTGGTGTTAAAATTTGAAAAACATTGATCTAGGCGCTATTTTAGGGTTATTGTTTTATTTTCCAAGCATTATCTGTCAAATTTATTATGTCAAAATTATATCAGAGTACTTGGACCCAAACGAACTTATTACAAAATATGGAAGAGAAAATTATTTCACTCACGTCAAAATTATTACAAAAAAAAGTTTATTACAAACTTCGGATACCTACGTACTTTGTAATAATTTTGACGTGAGTGAAATAATTTTCTCTTCCACATTTGAAATATAATAAGTTCATTTGCTGTCCGAATACTGAAATAATTTTGACATAATAAATTTCACAGATAATGCTTGGAGAATAATACAATAACACTAAAATAGCGCCTAGATAATTTTTTTTTAATTTTAACCCAAATAAAGAAATCTACGGATCAGCGCATATGTATCATAGAAATGAATGAAATTTTAGGCGCACTAAACGAAAATTTATCAGGGGTACAAATTGAAAATGCGGGATTGATAACAGATGGCGTTACTAACGCTATACGCATCAGGCAGTACTGTGACTATGTTCATGTCAAAGCTACGTCTTATAGCTTTAATTTTCAGTATGTGTCAATTTGTCGCAGTGTCAAATTCATAGTTTTTTTGAGCTCTCAATATGTCGAGTTTCGTGCCAACAAAACAGCATTTGCGGGAAGTTTTAATTTACTTCTTTAATTTGAAGAAAAGTGCTGCTGAAGCACATCGATTGGTCTCCGAGACTTATCCGAGTCATGTTCCATCGGTTTCAACGTGC
The DNA here is from genome assembly GCA_963556165.1 of Tipula helvola. NCBI lineage: Eukaryota > Metazoa > Arthropoda > Insecta > Diptera > Tipulidae > Tipula > Tipula helvola. The sequence continues at coordinate 151,971,994 of OY744483.1, forward strand.
GAGAGATGGTTTGTGCGGTTTAGAAGTGGTGATTTTGACGTTGAGGACAAAGAGCGGCCGGGCCAAGTGAAAAAGTTTGAGAATGCTGAATTGGAGGCAATACTCAATGAAGACTCGTGTCAAACTCAACAAGAGCTCGCAGATTCATTGGGAGTGACACAACAAGCCATTTCCCATCGTATAAAAGCCCTCGGAATGATCCAAAAGCAAGGACATTGGGTGCCGTATGAGCTGAAGCCGAGAGACGTCGAGCACCGTTTTTTTGCATGCGAACTGCTGCTCGAACGGCAAAAACGGAAGGGTTTTTTGCATCGCATTGTCACTGGTGATGAAAAGTGGATCCGTTACGATAACCCGAAGCGCAAAAAATCATATGGTTACCCCGGCCATGCATCATCATCGACGGCCAAACCAAATATTCACGGCGCCAAGCTCATGCTCTGTATTTGGTGGGACCAGCTGGGTGTGGTGTATTATGAGCTATTGAAATCGAACGAAACCATCACAGGAGCACTATACCGAACTCAATTGATGCGTTTGAGCCGCGCACTCAAAGAAAAACGGCCACAATACGAGCAAAGACACGACAAAGTAATTTTGCAACATGACAACGCTCGGCCACATGTTGCAGCGCCGGTCAAAACATACCTACAAACGCTGAAATGGGAAGTCTTACCCCACCCGCCGTATAGCCCAGACATTGCTCCTTCCGATTACCACCTTTTCCGATCGATGACACATGGCCTAGCTGACCAGCGCTTCCATTCTTACGAAGAAGCCCAAAAATGGGTCGATGACTGGATAGCAGCCAAGCCGGCCGAATTTTTTCGCGACGGTATCCGTAAATTGCCAGAAAGATGGGAAAAAGTTGTGGCTAGCGATGGACAATACTTTGAATAATTCATTTGTTACCATTTTTTCAGAATAAACGTTCAAAAATAGAAAAAAATCCCGCATTTTCAATTTGTACTCCTGATAGCATTTTCAAACAAATACAATTGCCAGTTGATCAACACTATTTGCTGATTATTAATAATCTAAAAACCATAATTTAACGATGTAATGGCAATGAATTTAGGAATTGTGTACTTATAAGATAAAATTAGGGCTTGTTGATAATATTATTGATACAATATTACACAATTTTTGGTGCAGCACAAAAAAGAATAATTTGCTCACAAAATGATTAAAAAGAAGAATAAAGGCACGACGCATGATCACTTTTACGAACGATTATAAATTTAATTTCATCAATGCAAAATTTTTTTTACTAAAATCAACAAAAATAATTTCGGAAACGTCAAAATGAGACTGTAGTCGCTGTAATAATTTGTTTGCATACAAAAATGTCAAAATTATTACAGCAGAAATATTTATCACAGAAATCGGATCTGTCCTAATTATATATACATATCTTATTTCCGAAAATAATAATAATTTCACAAAACATAATCAAAAAAAAAAAAAACATGCAGTTCAAAGTTTTGTTAATGTTTGTGCCCCATCCTTTCTGATCAATTACCTGTTTCAGGCGATTCTGCATGGAATGCACTACTTAGTTTTCTGATGTATGCGGTAATTTTATTTCATTTTTCGATTAATTACGAATCTCATATTGTAACACCCGTTTTTTTAAATTATCCCAAAATATGTTCGATGAGGTTGAAATCTGGCGATTGTAGAGTATGTGGAAAGATGGATTTAATATTTCAGATCAACCAGTTTTTTACTAAGCAGGATATATTATTTGGGACATTTTCGTGAACTAAGATGCAATTTTCGGGTATTCCAATTTTTATCACACTGCTTTTTAAATGGTTCCGTAAAATTAGGATATTGCTCAAACTCCAGATCTCCAACCCCACCTGCACCTATTACACCCCATAGCATGACATTCCTTTACCGCGTTTGACGGTAGGGAAAGAATTTTACTTTTTGGTGCAGTACGTTTTTGACGCCATACAGCTCCATAACCGCCTGATCCGAAAATGTTAAATTTTATTCATTATCGACCACAACTGAGTTCCAAAATTCTTCTGGTTTATTTACATATCGCGGAGAATAATCAAATCAGATTTTTGATCTTTCTTTTCAAGAAAGTTGTTCGAGCCAGAATATACCCACGTTTAGTTTAACTTTTACTAATTTAATCTAGCTTTCAAGAGTACCAATATTGATTTTTGCGTCCTCCACTGTTTTGGATGCGAAAATGCATATTATGCAGCTCTTTTTCACGTCTCACATTAAAATTCTGTAGAAATCGTATTTGTACTGTTGGTGCATCTATTTTGTTATTTTTATAGGAATAAGTTATTTCATTCATCAAAATCCCAAAGAATCTATAACAGTATTAAATCAGGCATCCCGGTGGGTGAATCGGTGTATTCCGTTCGATTCACTTTCTGCATTACCCAACCTCCAGAAATGTTGATACTTTAGTTCTCTACGTAGAAATTCAATAAGTCCAATAATTTTTTTTTATATATTCCAGTATTATGATGCGTTCGTTATTCTGTTCCTATTAAATTGTGACACATCCGCCATTAAGATGTTCAATAGTCATCAGCTGCATTTCGTTTAATAACCAACTGCAAAATTTGTTTCGTTTATCCAATTCCGCGGTCAACACTGTACAAGTATGTAGTCTAATGCTAATTAACGAGCCATTTCTAACAGCTTATTAGAACACTGACACAAGATTTCAATAATCGAGCATCATGTAAACAACATGGGAAATTTTCCGCTATACTCTAAACTAGCATTTTTAGCACCTTCATCGCAGAAAACAAAACGAATTTTTTAATTTTATTTTGTTGGTTCAATCAAATAGAGACAAAACTTATCTTTTTGTATGCGTCATGTTTACATCTGTCGGATTTTTTATTGTTAAATTACAATACAAACTATAAATTTGAAATTTGTTTACCAATTTTTGGTAGGTATTAATAAAATCTACAAAAAGACCTAAAGACTAACAAGCTCAGTATAAAATAATTGAGAATTTTGTAAAATTTCATTTAACACACAGTTGTTTCGACTGCTTGCTACATAAAACGATTGATTTATTGGAGATAACAACTGTGAATGACTATTCACAGAGTTTGGCCTTGATCTGGGTCCAGATGCAGAACTTGCGTTTTATTACACGTTGAGTTTTACTGAATTACCTCAATTATAATACCAAGAGAAAGCCAAGAATTTTCAAGTGATATCCAACTTCACCATATCAAAGGATGCTTCAGTCAGGATATTTTTTGAATTTATCATCTACAAAGTTTTCGATGAGGGTTTTTAATTGCTGAACAAAACACTAAGTTCGTGAAAAATAAAAAAATGTCCACAGAACAAAATTTTAATGAGTTTACCCCGTAAACCAAGGAATAATTAAATCAAATCGAAAAGTAAAAAGGAAAACAAAGAAAAATCCGAAAAAATTAATTTTTATTGACACATTGCCAACGTCGACAGCTCTGAATTTTTTGAAAATCTATCCACCAGCTGGCACAAATTATGCCAAAACTTCTAAACTAGATAACCGATTTTCATAAATTATATCTTAAAACCTTCTGGAGGCGAAACTCTGACCTTCGATGAAAGTCCCATCAAAATTGGTTTCGTATGAGATTATCCCATAAAAAGAGACAGACGTTGCGCTTTACATAAATTTATGTCGAAAAGAAGAGAAAGCGACCTTTCCGATGGAAATGTGTATTGTGGCGTTTTTGCTGTATTGTAACCATATGTATGATGTTATCCAAGTTTATTTCACTAAATTTGTGCTAAACAAATTGATTAGCATATCGTGCTAGCGCTCATCATTTGTTTAAAAGAAATACGGTCTTATGATGATAGAGAGTGAATCGTACAAGGCTTTTTTAAACTTCTTTCGATGCAACAGTTTTGCTTGTTTACACATTTATTTGATTGTTTATGACTTACAAGCCGCATACTACAAAAAAAATTCAGTAACTTTTTTGGTAATTTCGCAACAGACGAACTTGACGGACATAAACTTTTCTCAACTTTTCGGTAATATTTTTCCCCTCAATTCTTTTTTTTTCATACGAGAAAAAAAAATATGTTTTTTAAGTTGGTATGGAGGGGAAAAAATTTACAATTATATGAGAAAATTTTATGTTCGTCAAGTTCTTCTGTTGCGAAATTACCATAAAAGTTACTGAATTTTTTTTGTAGTATGCGGCTACAAGCGGCCTCCCAATACGTCGCCGAATACTTGGATTTTCTTACGAACTATCACGAACTGCAGCAATATTTTAAGCAGAATGAACTGAATATTGATGGACACGTTGAAGGCGAGTTTGTACAAAAATAAAGACGTTTTCGACTCAATTCGACTAATTGTAATTTGGTCGAATAAGTTTTCAGATTTCACTAAGTGCACCGAAACAAACAGAACTTTTGCGTTTTTAAAAAGAAATGGGGACTGCACGTGGGGCTCGGTAAGTAATTCTACTTATTGGTTTTGTAACTTTTTTTTAAAGGGTACCTAACACGTAAGAACTACCTAAGTATTTGGATATCCGGTACTCGAGGTTGAAAACACTATATAGACGTCAAGGTTAAGACTATACCGTGAAGACAAACCGGTGTTAACTTACTTTTTTATTGGGAATAAACGTTACGCTTACCAGGATTTGTTGAGGCAGAAGAAGAAATTATTGACCCAATATGTCAAAGAAATTATCTCACGAATAGAGAAGCAAGGGATTAATGAGTTCAAACGTAGATTAAATTATGAAAGACTAATTTCGGAAAAACCTAATTCAGTACTGATTTTCTCTTGTAAATACATCAATTCTAGTGAAGACTGATGCACTTTATTGTTCAGAGTCGCTAAATAAGGCATGGGTTCGAGGACTAAAAATATACTACCAATAAGAAGAGGACACGAACAAGACTTAGTATCGAGTTATTGCAAAAGCTCCTGCAAAGCTTTCATCCTACAAAGATCTTAGAAAATCATCAACATTTTGGCCGACGTCTTGGCCGTTATTCTGAAAATTTCGTTAAACTGGTGTCCATTAAAAATAAAAATATTTCACTGTACTATCACCATCGATTTACTGATTTTATGAGAAACTATGTATTTCTCGATTAATAAAAATAATTTGCAAGTCCAAAATAGCTAACCAGGTTAAAATCAAGTTAAATCAGGTTTTTGAAGCTTCTAAACAAATAAAGCCCTCGAGACAAATGATTGACGTAATTCGTAAAAAGTTTAGCTATATTTTAATTAATAATATTCATTAAGATGGTTTAGTTTCGGATATAAAATATCAGCAAACACTCATATTACACTTGTTCGTAAGTATAACGAAGCTTAAGTTCGCTTGTTACTGATACACATATTTTTTCAACAATTTATGTTAATTATATTTTCAATCAGTTTCTAGATTAAGCAAATAAGATAAATGATTTCTATACGTGGAGTTAACAAAATAAAAATTTAATTTCTAAAATTTGTATTTACTTATACAAATTTGTATTTGTTTTCGAATTAGAGTCAATTGTAGTGGAATTTAAATATTTTTCTTGTATATTTGATTATCGTCTAAAATATTATACGTGTATCCATAAACACAAATATCACCAAGATAGAAAGACATCACGAAAATTTATTTGGCGATCCGATAACACATTTCGGGTACATACGATTCCAATCATGGATGTTACTTATCGAATAGCTAAAAAAGATAAACTTGAAGTTTTATATCAATTAAATAATTAAAGTGGTCAAATATCATAGATCACCTATAATACAATGTCCACTGTTTTTTACACCTGTAACAAGTAAACTTTAATAGATGACAATAAAAAAAAAAACACTAACAAGTTTATCTCAGAGTAAAATCGTTTGTATTTGCAAATTAAATTTTTAATTACACGTTCAAGACAAATTTCTTAATCGTAATTAAATAAAATTATTGTTTGTTTTATATACGAATATTAAAATAAGAATCATACAAACAGACGAAGAAGTGTAAAATACAGCAAAATAATTATTTGACCTATTATCTCATGCAATTACAATTTGTTAATTAATTTCAAGTATAGTATCTGGGAAAATGTTATATTTATGTAGATCATTCATCGAGAGTAAAATATAATTGTCCCAAATAACAGTAATTGAGACGCGTCACGAAACTAAAACAGTTTTTTATATGTAGGTATGTAACCGCGCGTAAAGTAAAATTTCAAAATGCGTTTGGCATCGTCTCAAGAAATTATACAAGAAATATAGGCTATACTTACGACCTACTCATCAAAACGAAATGAAAAATTACCTTCTGTACATTTTGATTTGAATTAAAATGCAAATCCTTACGTATTTTATAACGTTTACCTAAGCGTAATTTTCTAATATGTATCTACATAATATATCCTATTTTATTATGATAGTATTACGTAATGAACGTATGTACACACTAACTGAAGCCGTATCAAATATTCATAACAAATGGACACAACGTTTTGTGATTTATTATAATAATATAGTTTCTATGAAGTCTAATCTATGTCTATCGACAAGACAAATTTTTAATTTGTGTTGCGACTTGTGTGATTCTAAAATAAGGATAGAAGCCTTATTAGAGGTTTTGTCAAATATTATTTTCATAGACTTGAGTTTTATTAATTTTTTGCTTGTGTGCGGTTAATTTCAGGGTGCGTAAATAAAAATTCGAAAGAGGTTTAAAAAAAAATAAATAAAATGGAGAAATATTGTATAAGATAAAAAAAAAAAAATACTTGCAGGAGTAAAAAAAGTTTTGTCTTTAACACGCGTGAAATAGTTATTATTACTCGCTATCGTTCGTGTCGCAAACTTTATTCTCATGAGTAACACAACTAACATACACGCTCGCTGAATAATTAAGTGAAGAAATTAAAAATTTATTAAGTGAAGAAATTAAAACAAAATTCACGATTAATTTATTACCCTCGGGTTAATTTAGTAGATACGAAATGAATTCATTACTCACTGGTTGATTGCAATCTAATACAATAAATATGTTAATATCAATTTTTCCAAAGCAATAACATATTATTTGAAATATTAACTGTTAACGATCAATATCCGGTGCGGAAATAAATATTCGTGAGAGCATTTCTTTTAATAAAAAAGTTAAAAATATTTGCAGGAGTAGTAATTGCCATTACTCATTCGGATGAATAATTTTATACTCATGAGTAATAATTATAATGTATCATTTCTGAGACTACTTTTTGTGAAACCGGGCATTAGAAAAGTTGTTGTCTTTTTAATCCGATTTCATTTTGCAACCAATTGCAAACTTATATTTTTTGTTACTAGGTTAGGTTAGGTTAGGTTGAAGTGGCTGCTATCGCACACTTAGGCCAGCAATGGCCCGTTGTGATACCACAGGATCCCATCTCCCCATTACTCCCGTTGAAACCAACCAGAGCTATTTATATAGCGTAATAAATCTCGCACTCCACAGTCCGCGAGTTCCGAAAGGCTGTCCATACCGTACACACCCAAATACTTATGCCTTCTGTATGATAGCGCCGGACATGAGCATAGGAAGTGTTCCAAAGTCTCCTCCTCCTCTTCGTCCATGCAACTTCTACAAAAGTCATTCGTCTGTATCCCCAGCCTTCTCGCATGCTCCCCAAAAAGGCAGTGACCTGTCATTATCCCTACGACCAATCCTATTTCTTGTCTTCCCAGGGATATTAGTACCTTGGAGCGCCGCAAGTCCAGTTTTGGCCAAACTTGCTTTGCTACCCTGCACGTGAGAGTGTTGATCCACCTCTCATTTGTCAAGGCGATTGCCTTTTTACTGAGCGCCCATTTTAGCACTGCCATAGGCCTCCCCAGACCTACCATTTCCGGCTGCATCTGGAGAGTCGTACCGTACCTAGCTAGTTCGTCCGCCCTGCAGTTCCCCGTGACGTCCGAGTGACCCGGGACCCAGATTATCTGGATGCTGAAATACTCGCTCATCTCGTTAAGAGATGATCGGCAATCCAGCGCCACCCGCGACTTCAGACAAACTGCCCCAAGTGACTTGATCGCTGCCTGACTGTCCACATAAATTGCGATATCCCTCCCGGATACCACATTATGCTTCAACCATGTCATGACTTGCCCGATCGCCACCACTTCATCCTGGTACACGCTGCAGTAGTCAGGGAGACGAACAGAAATATTAACATTAAGTTTATCACAGAAGACTCCGGCTCCTACCTGATCGTCTAGCCTCGAGCCGTCCGTGAAAAATTGCACTGCCTCGTTTTCCAAGATTGATCCGTTTCTCCAGGATTCCCTTGAGGGAAAGATGGTACGGAAACCCTTATCGAAGCACAACGTTGGTGTAATATAATCCAGATTCGCCAGTTCTTCGCCAGCGAATCTACCTATCGTCGAGTGTCCCACCTGAAGACACTTCCATTGAGAGACAGCCAAGAGCCTCGTAGCCACGTTGGCTGCCATCTGTTTACCATAAAGGTCGATTGGAATAAGGTGGAACATAACCTCTAAAGCGCGTGTAGGTGTTGTCCTAAGCGCCCCGCTTATAAGCATACAGGCCGTTCTTTGCACCTTCTCCATCATACCTCTATAAGTTACCTTATCTAGAGCTGGCCACCAAACGCCAACCCCGTACATTAGCACAGGTCTTACCACGGCGGTATAGAACCAGTATACCAGCTTCGGTTTCAAGCCCCATCTCTTACCTATAGCGTTTCTACACGAGTATAAGGCTACAATAGCCTTATTCACTCTTTCCAAAGTGTTAGGCTTCCAGCTGAGCTTACTATCAAAGATTATGCCCAGAAATCTCGCTCGGTCAGCAAAAACTAGTCCGCTGCCGTTTATGATAGGAGGGCTAACCACCGGAATTTTATATTTCCTAGTAAATAGTACCAGCTCTGTTTTGGACGGGTTAATCCCCAATCCACACTTGCTGGCCCATTTCGTAACGATCAGGAGTGCATTCTGCATAACATCCCTAATCGTATCTAGATATTTGCCTGAGACAGCTATCGCTACATCATCAGCATATGCTACAACCCCTATCCCCTCTCTCTCTAGTTCCAGCAGCAATCCATTAATCACTGCACTCCAGAGAATGGGGGACATTACACCTCCTTGTGGGGTTCCTCTAACCACCCGTCTTCTAATCTTGGACTCTCCCAGCTCCGAGGTAATAGTCCTGCTTACCAGCATCTGATTTATTAACCTACTTATGTTACTAAAAAACGCAAACTTTTTCGAAAATAACACAGGCCATATGATCGCCTCTTGAGTCTTGCTACCTTACAGGTCTCTTCTTTAATTACATTTTTGACAACTTTTCTGGCTCAATCAATGCATTAAACTAATTGTTTTGGAATTATTCTTGTGAAACTATAACTGACCTTTGACATAACCAAGTTCAATAATGTTAAAAACAAGATATTGTTCGCCAATTCGCATTAACATTTTTGGTTACTGCATACATCCTGAAAGCTTTTAGTACAGTAATTAGTATCAGATCAGCTGCTGTATAGGGTCGGTAAAGTGTTTAAAGTGACTCACCTAAATATTTCGAAACTATTATCTCGAAACATAACTTAAACTATTTTGGATGATTTGGGTTGGGATATCAAGTTCAACTTTATTTTCTCATTTTCTCTTCTATTTTCTTAGATAGCACAAAGGGAGCCTAAAAAAAGTAAAGAGCGGGTAAAAAAAGAAATTTTTTGCATAAAATCAGATAAGGCATCTACAAAATGAATATACGTTTGTAATTACAAAATGAACTTGACCTTGATATTTAATGTCAAGGTCATTAACAATAATTTAATCAGCTTTCCCGCTCGAATCGAAACAACTTTGTCTTAGAACAACACGCCACAACAAATTGCTTTACTTGTGTGCTACGGGGTGGTCCAATCTGGGATGATAATCCAATAATGGTTGACTCTGCGGCTAATTTTAAGTAAACATTTTGCCTTTTCACTGAAATAATTATATTTTCGGTACTGATTATGTTTAATTAAAGGATTATAAATTAATGTATAATATCTGTTTTTAAGATCCTAGAACTTGGAATGATGGTTATTTTCATAATTAAAAATTACTGTAATAAAGTAAGTGCACTTATATTGCAACTAAGCAGTTGTGTTTTGAATTTCGATATTGCCACAGTAAATTTTAAGTTTTGGAAGTATTTTTTAAATGGCAGAGTTTACAAATTAGAACAAGCAGACATTCATTATGTTTACGGATTTAGTATCGTCGGGATTCTAGAACTATACTCTATTCTAGTATCTACTTAAACTGATAACTATGCATAACCAACGATTAGAACACCACATAAACTGTTTTCGTGTCTAAATGTGTTGCGCAGAACTTAAAGTTCTGCGGACAGGGAACCTTGATCCTTATCATTCAACACCAGTTCAGAAGTCGCAGTTCACTAGAGATAGCAATTACCAACTTCCATAATCTTAACACAGACAGAAGACATCATTTTAACATTTATTCAACGTAAACGTTTGGGCTGATGTAATTGGTGATAAGTTAATTGGACCTTTCATACTTCCACCGGGCAACATATTTGGAATTTTTGCCGAATGAATTGCCAACACATCTAGAAAATCTTCCTACTTTACAAAGTAGGCATTTTGTCCAACATGATAGTACTTCAATTTAAGTTGGCCGAATTGTTCTTGAATAAAAAATTCTTAAATCGATGGATTCCTGCCAGACCGACAGATGTTATAGTGCGACGGATGATAATTTGAGCAAATGTTATAGGTTTAATAAAGTTTAAAGGTTATGTAAATATCCAGAATAGAATAATAAAACTATTTCAGTGGAAATCTAAAATTTGTATTACTGTTTTTTTTATAGAACAGGTTACATTTCGTTAATAAACGATTTGTAATAATCGATTACAATATGACGAAGGGAGTGGATACTCTTGACTAACACGTAAGAATTTCAAATTTCAAAAGAAGTTTTCATAGAATTTTAATTTATTAAATCATGTACTCAATTAGGAATCGAATCAATAACCACAAAAACCAAAATTTTCGGAAATTGGTATTTCATTAATTTTGTTTTTTCAAGATTTTATTTTCATACTTTTGTATTTTAAAGATTTCCTTTTTCGGGGTTTTTTCGGAATTTTCTTTTTCAGTAGATTTATAAAATGCAAGAGAATAAAACTATGTTTCAAATATACAGTAAAATTGGGAAGAACTGACCTCAAAATACAAGATACATATATGTACTTATTATATTCGTAATTTTAGCTACTTTTATCGCCCTCGGTGGTTCAGTGGTTTTGCTTTGACACTTGGGGATCCCGGTTTCGACTCCCGGTGGTGACTGAAAGAAATTTATCATCATTGGGTGTTGTATATAAGTGAATGTAGTGTTACTAGCCTTGTATAGTAAATCCGATTAAGCTCCAGAATATTTTAGCTAAAATAATGCAAACAATTGGGAATTATTGTGAAAAAAACGAAATGCACTTTTTCTTTTCTCAAAAATTGAATTTATAGGCACTTAAAATATGCTCAAAAAATAAAAATCTGTAATTTCTAATTAGATTAAAAATATCTATACATATTCCATAATATTCAAAATAATTTTATTGTATGTGTTTCATGTAATTTTATCTTAAAATAGAACTATTTTTCAGAAAATTTGAAATTTGTGTAAATAAATTTGTTAAAGTAATTCTAAAAATGTTTGCTGACTTCATTTAACATTTGTTAATTGAATAAAAAAAATTTAGAAAATAAAAACGCTCGAAAATGATAATTAGGGCTAAAAACTGCCAAAAAAGTGGGAAACCCGTAAGAAGGTACTAACCAACGAAAAAGGTAAAAAACTGAACAACCCGACGCCAAATGAAAGAAAATTTCTATGTTATAGCAAAACCTATATACTGGAGCTTAATCTATATAATAATACAAAAAATGTGTCTACCTTCGTCCGTTATAGACTTTGTAACCATCCAACCGATGTGTCCTAAACCGGTTTCATTTGAAATATATGTGATAATAATGTGGAGATGGTTTTAGACCACCAAAACAATGCATTAGGCACAATCGGTCCATGCATGAAGTCGATTTTCGACTTTTCCAATACAAAAATTTCCAACCTCAAATGAATTTGTTACTCGCAAATGAATTAAAAACCTTAGTTGGCGCATAATCTGTCAACACAAAAAACAATGATCTGTCATTCTCATCAGAAAGTTTTCTCATTTGTGGTTATCGCGTCGATAAAAACCTCATGAATAGTAAAAAAATATTTGCTTTCGTGAAATTTGGTGGTGATTTCGAGTATTGTTTGCAATTGCTTGCAAAAATTATCTATCCACATATAAAAAATAAAAATATTAGTTATCAAAAATGCCACCGAAAAGAGCTGTAATTGAAAGAAATGCAGCAAATGCGAAACGATTTTTCGAGCCGAAAGAGCAGCCGAAACGCCCGAACAACGTGAAGTGCGTTTGCAGTCACACCGGCTGAGAGATCAGCAGTCAAGAGCAACCGAAACACCCGAACAACGTGAAATGCGATTAGAGTCAAATAGGTTGAAAGAGCGGCAGTCAAGAGCAGTAGAAACACCCGAACAACATGAAGCACGTCTAGAACAAGTTCGAATCAGAGCTACTAGAGCAAGAGCTGCTTAAACTCCTCAACAGCATGAAAACCGGCTTGAAGGTAATCAATTACGAGCGGCTCAAACGAAACAAAGAATCGATTTTCAGTTGGCGGCATTCAATTAGGACAAAGACTGCGACTATACTAATCATCCGACTGTTGTGATTGGGCCAATGAGCACTCTTTGTTTGTACGGCCACGCACTGAAACTTCAAAAGGAATCACCCGGCATGTGCTGTTCGAATGGTAAAGTCAAGTTATCACCGCTGGTTCAGCCACCTGAACCACTTATAAGCTACGTTTCTGGCAATACAGCGTTGTCCAAACATTTTTTGGAAAACACTCGGAAATACAATTCGAGCTTTCAAATGACTCCATTCGGAGCTACAAACATTGTTAGCAATACAGGTTTGTCTGTTTTTTTCGTTTTTTTTTTGTTTTTGGAAGATGGATGATTCACCACCACATTAAAGTAAGAAACGTTGATATTGACATTGATAACAGATGGATTGCTCCATACAGTCCAATACTGTCAAAAACATTTCAACCTGATATCAATGTAGAATACTGCAACTCCGTAAAATCCATTAAGTACATATGCAAATATGTTAACAAAGGCAGTGACATGGCAGTGTTCGGGCTTTCAAATCAAATCGATGAAAACACTCAATTTCAGATGGGTCGTTACATCAGCAGTAATGAAGCTGTCTGGCGAATTCTTAATTTCAGTATTCAGGAACGATATCCAACTGTTCAACATCTTGCTGTTCATTTAGAAAACGGTCAACGTGTTTATTTTACCGAAGAAAATGCCGAAGAACGTGCAGCACAGCCACAATATACGTCGTTACGGCTTTTCTTCAATTGTGTCAAGCTGATAATTTTGCGAAAACATTGCTGTATCATTCAGTTCCAAAATATTACTCTTGGAACACAAAAAGCAAAATGTTTTACAGGAGAAAGCGAGGCTCTGTTGTTCTAGACTATGCTGGTGTTGGGTCGAGTATATACTGTACATCCAAATAACGCTGAATGTTACTATTTGAGAATGTTGTTTCACACAGTCAAAGGTCCAACATCATTCCAAGCTTTGAAAACGGTTAATGAAGAAATATGTGAAACGTACAGAGAAGCATATTATCGACTCGACATTGGTAGAAGCAGCTCTCACGTGTCTTCCGCACGCAAATTCGCACGCTGTTTGCAATTATTTTAACGACTTGTACGCCTTCTGATCCAAAAAATCTTTGGGAAAAGAATAAAGAAAGCATGAGTGACAATATACTAAGGCAAGCACGTAGAACGAATCCGAATGTGGAAATGCAGTTTTCGGATGACATTTTCAATGAAGCACTCGTACTACTTGAGGATAGATGTATTTCGATCAACAACAAAATTCTTTGCCAGCTTGGACTACCAGCACCGACACGTGATCGAAACAATGTTCAAGACAGAGATTTGGTACGTGAACGACAATATAATTCTGATAAATTGCGCAATTTTGTCGATGCTCAGAAACAACTGTTGACTGCTTGACTGCTGATCAAAAAATAGTTTTAGAAAAAGTTATGCAATACGTAGCAAACGAAAGTGGTGGAATTATTTTCCTTGACGCACCTGGAGGCACTGGAAAAACATTCTTGCTCAATTTGATACTCGCTGAAATTCGATTGAAAAATTGCACTAGCTCGCATCAACGTTACTTGATAGCGGACGTACAGCGCATTCAGCTCTTAAGCTTCCATTAACTGTAAACTATACCGAAGCACCAACATGTAACATCGGTAAAAATTCTGGCATGGCTGCAGTATTAAAAATAAGCTCACTTATTGTATGGGATGAATGCACTATGGCGCACAAAAAATCTCTTGAAGCTCTTGACCGTACTCTCAAAGATTTCAGACAAAATGACCGACCAATGGGTGGAGCTCTATTGCTTCTTGCTGGTGATTTTCGACAAGTTTTGCCAATGATTCCAAGATCAACATATCTTTGGAGACATGTAGAGAAACTTACATTGTCGACAAATATGCGGGTGCATTTACTTCAAGATGCTGCTGCGCAAATATTCGCCAAACAGCTTTTGAATATGGGCGATGGAAAACTTCCGATTGATCCGACTACACGTGAAATATCTTTTCCGCCAAACTTTTGCCAAATGCAGTCATCAATTCAAAATGTTGTGCAGAAATTTTTTCCCGATATTACAAACAATTTTAAAAATCATGATTGGCTTTGCGAACGAGCAATTTTGGCTCCAAAGAATGATGATGTCAACAAAATAAACAATCAAATTCAATGGAAGCTACCCAGTGAAGTTGTCAAGTACACATCGATTGACAGAGTTATAGATGAGGAACAAGCTGTTAACTATCCAATAGAGTTTCTTAACTTTTTGCAACCATCTGGAATGCCACCACACATATTAACTTTAAAAGTTGGTTCACCGTTGATGCTCATTCGCAACTTAGATCCACCGAAATTGTGTAACGGAACAAAACTTGCTGTTAAAAAACTATCGCCGAATTTAATTGAAGCCACAATCATCAGCGGCAAATGTAAAGGAGAATATGTGCTGATATCACGAATTCCAATGATTTCAACCGATTTGCCCTTCGATTTCAAGCGATTACAGTTTCCAGTGCGTCCGGCTTTTGCCATAACCATCAACAAGGCTCAAGGCCAATCGCTAAGTGTTGCTGGTTTGAAGTTAGAAAATTCCTGTTTTTCGCACGGCCAATTATATGTTGCTTGTTCCAGAGTTGGAACGCCGAAAAATCTTTATGTTTACACACCTAAAAACTCAAAATATTGTTTATCTGCTAGCATTAAGATAAAAAAGTTAATAAATAAACACAATTTCCTTTTTTTTCAACAAATAAACAAAATTAATTTCTTTTTTTAGCCTAGTAGCACATGCCGAGTATTGCAGCGCACGCCGGGTATCCGCTAGTTATGTATATAATTCGAGTATTCGACGCTATGTTTGATACAAGAAGAAAAAGGAAAAACATCGTAGTTGTTTCTTTTTTCTTCTTGTACCTTTTCTAACACAAAACGATTGCCGTCTAAAACAGCGTCGAATCGGGCTCCATGAATTAAGTCCGCGGAAATTATTTTCGCAACATCGATTTTTTAAAAACTCAATTAAATCCGCGCGAAATTAATTAATTTTTAATTATAAATTAAATTCGCTGCGATATTAATTCATTTTAAATTATGAAAATATTACGCAATGTAAAACAATGAAAAATAACTGTTTTGTTTAATTTATTTGTACTTGTTTGTCAATAATATGTTACTTTTCATGAACTTGTAATGTAATGTTTGTGTAACATTTCAAGTTTATTTCAAGATATTAAAATCGTTTCAATATTTTCTAGTCCAATAAGTTTTTTATTCCCTTTTCATAAAGGTGTAATTTAGGTGACACATTTCAAGTTCCAATAAGTATTTTTGGTACTTTTTTGTGAACGTATTATATAATGGATGTGCAGAATTTCAAGTTAATTTCAAAACGTCACATTCATTTTATTTTCGACGGTGATATTTTTATTTCAACCTTCTAAGTTTTGTGGCGGAATAAAATCATATTTATCGGCAAAATTTAATGCACAATATTTAATTTTTAAAAAATATATGTCGCGGATTTAATTCATATTGAAAATGAATTAATTTCGCCATTCAAAAATTTTCACCGTAATTAATTCCCGCAGCCTTAAATCGGTCCCTGGTCGAATAGCTGTGTAATTGGCTTGAGCGAAAGGTTTTAAACTGAAAATCGCAGTACTAGATAATTATTATTATTGAATCAAGTTATTTTTTAATTTTATAATTGGAAATCTTATAATTTTAAAAGAGACATAAGTACAAACTTAATTTGAAATTTCGAATAACTTAATTAAGTCCAAAATCTAGAATTTTTTTTAGAATTTGAAAGAATTATAATTTTAAAATTTCTGATTTGATGCCACAGTTTATGAAATGTTTCAAATTACTGAATTTGAATTTTATGAAATTTTTAAAGTTTTGAGTTTTACCTTTTAAGTTTTGCATATGTTGTTGTCTTACAATGCAAAATGTAAGCTAGCTGCGATAGGTAATTTAATTTACAAATTGTGACCTATTCCTTCCAAGCAGCTGAAAATTGTCGACCATTTTAAGCAACATCTTTTTTTTTTTTGACAACGTTTTTATTTCATTAGTTTTTTTTTTTTACCAAAATGCTTGATTTTAATACAAATAAAACCCAAAATGAGAAATTTCTTATCCATTTTGAAATCACCTGCTGGTCTGGCTTACGCTCTATAAATTAGTTTTTCGTCGTAAATATCATTCTTTTTGTTATTTGAAACGAAATTAATTGTATTGATGATGTCAAATTTCACATCACATTCAAGTATTCATTTTCATTTCCACATGTTCAACACAAAAAAAAATTCCTTCTCCATTACTAATTTGCCGTGAATTGCGAAATTCAAACAGCAACCAATCACCCAGAAATAAATTCAAATATTTAATCACTATTTTGTGTAAGTACTGACAAATACAATAACAAATTTTGCAATGACAAAATAGCCGCACAAAGGCCCCTATGTGATATGTAGTGAAAATTGGGCCCCTCGTTTTTGTACTTTCGCATGAAGATAGAGCCTTGAAATTGAAATATATGTGTAATCACATCTTTCGAAACCTGTCTGCAAAATATGAGCGGCAGCCTTTTCTTCGTTTTCCAGAAACTGAATTTTTACTAGACCAATTTTTACATGTGTAAGCATAGGAAAGCATAGAACAATGGCATTTTACATATGTTCGCATTGAGATACAATTTTGATTTTTCACATATATGTTATATAAGAATCGTAGAACAACATACTAAAAATTCTCTAGCAGCCCCTTCTTTGTTCGCATACAATTGGACTAAAAAAATTATTTTTATGCAAGAGATGTCAGATACACATTACACATTACTCTCAATCTCAATCAGTACAATTTGGTTCATAACTTTTATGTTTATATAACAATCACATATATAACAGACTATACAACTCATTGGAAAATAGACCAATCAGATAGTTCAATTTAACACAACTAGTGGTGTTTCGGCCACAAACAAGTAAATCATATTATGTTATAATCATATCATCCATGAATATAAACAAACAATTAATATTTTTGACATTTCGCAAAAATGAGTTTATTTGGTGCAGTTTTTATTTGGTTGTGTAATATATTTGGTTGATTCGTTGTATAGTCTTAACGTATACAACTCTAGCTTCGAAAATCATCTGAATATACAGTTGCGGGCTCGATGTGTTACCTAGGAAACACATCTCGTCCTCTTAACTGTATATTAGATTATTTTCGAACCTCTTGTTGTATAACTACTGTTGTATAAATCGTATTTCAAGTCTTGTTTTGAGTAATATAACTTGTGTGTAACATAATCTTTAATACTTTTACAATTCGTTAACTTGTGTGTTCATCATCATTAGAACTGTTTGACTTAACACTAATGGGTCCAGAAGGTAAAATGTACTTTTTATATTTATTTTGCATGTAATCTCATAAAATTGTTTATTGTAGTTGAACGATCTCATATTCTCTGTCGCATATGTAAGTCACCCATATTGAAATGGCGAGGAGTTTGCACTTTAGGAGCACCTTCTTTATGGATAAATGTTACTACATACTCAAAAAGCGTAGGAAAGTCATATAATCCAAATAGTTATGCCTGTTTGAAGTGTCATTCAAGATTAAAGTTCAAAAGATATCACTTACTGCCTGGTAATACAGCTGAGGGTAATACTGTGGACAATAATTTGCATAATTATGAAATGGATATAACTCCTGATAGTTCTTGTTGCACTACATCTTCAGAGATTGATTTCCAGGCTTCAACCATGAATAGTACAACTTCATTTTCGACATTAGAAAACACAAGTACTGAATCTCAATCTGAATTTACATCTGAATTTCTCAGTAGTCAAGCTTCTGTAACGTCAAGCAAAGTTTCTTCTGTTCCAAGAAATGGAATTATAGTCAATCTTCCTAGCTGCTCTGGTACACAGAGAATCGATATGTGGAAAAGAAAGAAAATTGTTATTCCAATGAGCAATAGATGCTGTCGCTCACATTTTGACAAAAATGGCTTGTTTAATAAGAAGACTTTAGAATCATTAGTTGCAACTAAAGAAACAATAGTATTGTCCGCTGAACATATTACAGCCACATTAGGTGGCGAGTCAGTAACCATCAGGGCCGTAAAGGGCTGTCCCCAAGGAGGTGTACTATCTCCTCTTTTATGGTCATTGGCTAATGATAGACTGCTGATCCTCCTGAATAGCCATGGGTTTGATGTCCAGGGCTATGCGGATGACGTGGCTATCGTGATTAGAGGCAGGTTTGATGAGATCATCTCTGATCTCATGCAAAATGCACTCAACTTGATATGGCAGTGGTGTGACAAGGAAGGACTTAGTGTCAATCCAAACAAAACTGTCATTGTCCCTTTTACGAGGAGGAGAAAGCTCTCGCTTGTAGCTCCCTCGTTAAACGGTACTATTGTTGCCTTTTCCAAAGAGGTTAAATATATAGGGGTTATCCTGGATCATAAACTGAACTGGGAACAACATATACAAAAAATTCAAAATAGAGCCACAAAGGCTTTTTGGGCCTGTCAGAGACTCTATGGACGTATTTGGGGACTACAACCAAAAATGATCTACTGGTCATTTCTAACAATTATTAGGCCTATGATCACTTACGCATCGCTAGTGTGGTGGCCTAAAACTCAACAAAGGAGAGCGCAAACTTTATTGAATAAGGTTCAGCGTATGGCCTGCATTGGGGTTACGGGCTCAATGAAAACATGTCCGACCGCAGCAATGGAGACACTCCTAGGACTAACTCCATTGCATCTGCATGTAAAAAAGGATACTGCTACTATGGCCCTTAAGATGCAGGCGGAGGGTAACATCAAACCAGGCAATATGGTGGGCCATCTGGAGATCCTTAAGGAGTTTCAGACAGACCCCACTATAGGAATGCCTTCCGACTGTATGCCAGCCAAACTGGATTTCCACAAACCATTTTGTGTTAGATTACCTAACCGGGAGGAGTGAAGTACAGGGGGACCATCCTTTGAGCGAGGGTCATTGGTGTGGTTTACAGATGGATCAAAAACGGAAGATGGGGCGGGGGTAGGAATACATGGGAGTGGAGTATCACTCTCGAAGTCCTTGGGTACCAATGCAACCGTCTTTCAAGCAGGAGTGCATGCTATAGAACTTTGTGCTAGGATAGGCATTTCTAAAGGCCTAAACGACGCAAAGGTTTATATAGTATCAGACAGCCAATCGGCCTTAAAGGCTCTTAGGTCTTTTACCATTGAGTCAAGGCTGGTATGGGATTGTCTGAAGGTTATTAAATTGCTGGCAAGCTCAAATAAGGTAACACTTGTTTGGGTGCCAGGCCACACTGGAATTGTGGGAAACGAGGCAGCTGATGTCCTCGCCCGCGAGGGATCTGCCTTTCCATTAATTGGACCAGAGCCCTTCTGCGGCGTCTCTAAGGGGCACCATAGGGCAGCAGTTAAACGCTGGGAGGATGTGCAAAAGTTCTCTTACTGGCGCGGAATTCCAGGTTTGCGACAGGCGAAGGAATTTATTTCACCTTCGTCGGCCAGGGCCAAGGAATGTCTCGTACTTAGGAAACCTGAGTTGAGGCTGCTTACCGGCTTCCTCACAGGTCACATCCCCTTAAGGTATCACCTAAAGAAAATGGGCCTAAGTTCGACGGATAGATGTCGCTTCTGTGACATGGAAGCGGAATCAGCGGAACATGTTCTGTGCCATTGCCCAGCCATTTTCTGCAAAAGGTTACAACACCTAGGAGGGAGAGTAATGAGCCCGGATGGTATGCACCATATACCGGCCGGCAGTATTGTCAGGTTCATTAAGAGCCTGAATATTGACTGGATGGCTCATTAAGTAGGGTCCATGCACAAAAGATCTTTTAGGTCGCAGTGCGGGGTGGCTTGAACGCCCACATGGCCCTCAACTAATAATAATAATAATAATAATTGTCCGCTGAAGATATTGAAGAATTTTTCAATGCCGTTTACTTTAGTAAGGCCAACTCATACTCTAAAATCGATTTCGACAACGGCTCTCCAATAACTCCATATAATTATCAGAAATTCACTGGGATTTCACAAAAAAATTTCGATTGCCTTCATGCTTTTGTAAAGCCACACATCAGAAATAGTTGCAACAGATTTACGAGAAATGCGTTAGGAATATTCCTAGTAAACTTGTCACAGGAATTTTTGGCATATTTATTCAATGTATGTAGATGGTCAAGCAAGAGTGTCTGCAATCTTTGAATCTGTTCGAAAAGCTTTGGATGAGCATTTTGTCCATCTTCATTTAGGTTATAATCATCTATCACGAGAAGATGCAATGAAACATCAAACTAAAATGGCTCATAAACTTCTGGGTGCAGATGAAAATTCTATTGTAGTTATCATTGATGGTACTTATCTATATGTTCAAAAGTCATGTGATCAGGAGTTACAATTATTGACGTATTCCAATCATACACTGAAAAAAATTTAGTGCATTCTATTTACGAATGGCGTTCGTTAACCACAAATCGTACTATTAATGTAAAAATTGTTATATTTACGTAAAGAAACCAAATTTCGAAAAAATTTATAAAAATGTGTGCGTTAATAGTACGAATCATAGTTCATAAACTAAAAACTGGTTAAGCTTATTTTGTTAAACGTATAATACATTCACTGGTTGCATGTGTATTAGTGTAACTTTCAAGATTTTATTAAAAAAATGCATTTATGAACAATTCGTAATATGTATGAATAACACTATTTACGAAAATTATTCGTTGTATTTATGAAAATTACGTAAACTTGAATCATATTCGGGACAATCAAATTAAATAACTTGTTCTCGCTTCATAATTATCAATTGTCATGCAGCTTGAAAGGACCCCCTTATCATAAAATAAGAGATTTTTGTATGTTGAAATAAATCAGGTAAATATGGTGTTTTATAATAGTGTTACATAAGTGTTTTCGTTTTGTACGTGTTCTTATTATAATAAAATAAAATCACCGAATCCGATGGTTGATTAATTCTCATTCCGTGAATTTAAAATAAGAACACTATCGTGCGTATGAAAATACTAAAATCCATTATATAAATCATATGTAAATTTATAAATATTTAATGTGATTTATGCGGGACTAAAAATTTGTTGTGTTAGTAGTAATACTTTTGATTTATTATAGATGCTTACAAGAAAATGTCAACCGTGACCACGAGAAGACCATCAATTAAAAGCTATTTGGAGTATTTGGACCAGATCAGGTAACAAAAATTTAAAAATACTCGTACTTGTGATTTTTATTTAATTTATTGAATTTACAGAAGAGCACTGTATCGAAAAAAATAATGGAAGTTCACCATCACCTATAGAAAGACCCAACAATTGCAAAAATTCTCAAGAATAGCAATTAGAAGTTCTCAACATAATAGCAAAATTTGAAAAATCAAAAAATGTTAACATTTGTGTAACAAGAGTAACATTTGTATCAAAATATATTTATTTTTAATGAAATTTTATGTTTTATATTTTTTTATTTCTGAGGTGCGTAGATTTCACGAATAATATATTAAATAACGTCAAACGACCTAAAAATGTAGGTATATTCCTATTATTATCAACCATACGTATAAATATTATGTAGTTTTGTGTATCAATTATGAATCCGCTTCTACATTTTATGAATTATTTTCAGTATATTTATGAAAATAATCATCAGATTTATGAATTATTCATAACTACTAGTATTCCATTCTTCCTACATACGAATAATTTCGTAAGTACAACAAATGAATTTCTAAACTTATGTACATATAATGTATGAATTTATTCGTTAATGTGATGTAACATTTCAGTAATATTATGAAAAAATTCATTGTGTCTCTATTTTCTTACGTTAATAATAAGAATTTGTTCATCTAAAATCATAAAATTGTTCGTATCTTATATGAATTAATTCATAAATATCACAACGTAAGTAGTAAACATTAAAATAAACAAAAATATGTGTTTCACTATATTAACGTATGATTTTCGTACTATTAATGAAGGGTCGTATTGGCTCCTTTTTAACGAATTTTTCGTACTATTAATGCAGTATTTGTCTACAATGATGTAGGATTTTTTTCAGTGTACATACAGAAACTTATTGAAGCCCATGATTTTGGTTTTCCCTGACGGATACATTCTTGAGGTTGAAGGTTTGTTTTTGTAAACAACGACAATAGCGATTCAAAAATTTTAGAATACTTGATTTCTACCCCTTATGGATTTAAAAAATATTTCTTAGAGAATGATGTTTTACTTCTCGATCGTGGGTTCAGAGATGTCATAGAAAAGTTGAAATTGCTAAAACTTAATCCAATAATGCCTCATTTACTAACCAAGGGACAAAAGCAGTTTTGCACAAAAGATGCTAATGAGTCCAGAGCTGTGACTATGAATCGATGGATAGTGGAAAGTGTGAACAGCAGAATCAAAAAATACAAGTTCTTTGCTTCAACTATTGAAGTCACTTATTTCCCCAAGCTGTCATCTTTAACTAAAATTCCTTGTGCCTTACTGAATGCATACAGTCCTCCTATGTTTATAGAAAACGAAAATCATGCACGTTATGCATAGAAGGCAATGAGCAAAATGAATGATGACAATTCTCTTCAAAAGAAGATTGAAGAGCTAGGCCTTGAAAACAAACGAATTTGTTGGGAGGAGGCTACTAATCAGATTCAAGACTTTCCATGTTTATCAGAAGAAGAAATTAAAAATATCACTTTAGGTATGTATCAGTTAGACCAAGGAAAATGATATACTTATGAACACATGAAGGCAGATTCTAGTTACAAGATCTTTATACATAACGAAATGAAGAATTTGATAAGACGCAAAATTGAATTCGTTTTTCGTCAACTCGGATTCATCAGTTATGGTTAGAATTCTTTCCTAATGGTAGTGGAGCCGAATCAATTTTAGGATATTACTGTAAGTGCAAAACTGGGAGCAGAGTTGTCGGTACATGCAGTCATATAACTTCAGTGATATGGTATTTGGGCTACGCAAGACACAACCCACATGTATTATCAAAGCACCGCAAAGGTCTAGCAGATAATATTATAAATGCTATGAATTCTGGTTGTCAAATCTCAGACTCCGATTCAGATTGAGTCTCTACATAACTTGTTCTAAAGTTACAATAGTTTAGTAAGGAATGTTTCTATGGATAAGTTTGTTTTGCTCCTTCCAAAATAATGTGAATTTTTTATGCTGCTTATTTTGGAATAAGGTTATTTCTGCGCTTATCCAAAAATTCTCCGGTAAAATAAAAACGATAATAAATGAAATACCAATTGAATACAATTTTTAGATTTTTTATTAATAATGATCGCACTTCTGTTTGGCTTGGTAGTGTGCAAATTAATTATACAGTCAAGTACTAAATGATAGCCGCACTCCTAATTTAAGATTTATTTAATTTCAAATAAATTCTTTTAAAATTCTTCCTTTGCAAAAATAATACTTTTCACTTTACCAACTTTATTCTCTGCGGCGTCATGGAAAATTTATGGGTAACCCTCATTTAGTATGGTAATAAAAGATAGCCGCACACAATATTTTATTGTTTTTAATAGGAAATAAATATAAAAAGCACAGTTATAAAAATGATTTTTTATTCCAATTAATATTTTGTGTTTCGGCCATTGTTTTTAATTATTTCGAAAATTCGATTTGGCATACTTTTGTACAAGTTTTGGCATATTAATTTGAAATATTAGCCAATTCGCGTTGTACTGATGACTTTAGTTCATGAACGCTGCTGTATTGTGTTCCTTCAGCATATACAACTCTGCTGAGTACACCCCATATGTTTTCGATGCTGTTAATGTCGAGTGACCTTGCTGGCTGTTTCAAAACTGGTATCTGAGCCTCCGTAAACCAATAATTTACTATCCCGGCGGTGTGTACGGCTGCATTATCCTGCTGGAAAATAAAGTTTGGGTCGCCATTTTGTGCATCAACAACTGGTAATGTTTCGGGATAGCATGGATTTATACCGGTTGCTGTTAAGACGACCGGACATAAACTTCACATCCATTCTTCCTCCATAGCCAATTGCACCCCAAACAATCAGAGATCCTCCACCTCGTTGACGCCTCGATAGCACAAGAAGTTCTTTTCAAAGGTCGTGAAAATAATATTGCCATTAATCAAGGCTATCCATATTCAATTTTTTTCGTCACTAAAAATAACGCGCTGCCACTTTTTCTTCCACGACATATGTTCCTTCGCGAAACGCAATTTGGTAAAATTAACCGTTTTTCTCTATCAATAAGTTCCACTGGCCGGCGGCCTGCACTTTTATGCGAACCGTATAATTGCGAATTTTTTAAATAATTTAGCACTACCTTCTCACTCCAACTAATATTTTCTGCTATTAACGGATACTCATATTACTTTTCTTAATAACGTCAATTTATCAAACTCGTTCAAACTACCTTTTCCACCCATATTTAAAAAATAACAAAAATCGGAATAATATTTAACGGCTATAATACTTAAGCGGCTATCTTTTATAACCATACTAAATGGGGGTTCTCCAATTGTCCATGATCCCGCAGAAAATAATGATTTGTATTTGTGCACGCATTGGTAAACTGAAGAGTATTATTTTTGCATATATAGGAACAATTTTAAATGAATTTATTTGAAATGAAATAAATCTAAAATTAGAGGTGCGGTTATCATTTAGTACAGGACTGTACGTCACTGTAGTGTGCAAATTAATTATAATTCGCATAATTAGGCTAACATACACCATAATTACTGTTTGGAATATTTTTTTATTCAAAACAAAGCAATTTATTGAATTTAGAAAAAATAAAAATTATAAAAATGACAAATGCATAAAACTGCTGTAACACCCTGTAAACAAGTGGGAGGGAGTTGCGAAATATTTTTGCAATTATAAAACAATATACTAAAGAACCACCAATCCTAAAAAGTCGCAAAAAATATTTAGAAATATCGAAAAATGATGTATATTCAATTATGTAATATTTGCATTCAAAACCGGAAGTGCGTCACTGTAGTGTGCAAATTAATTATAATTCGCATAATTAGGCTAACATACACCATAATTACTGTTTGGAATATTTTTTTATTCAAAACAAAGCAATTTATTGAATTTAGAAAAATATAAAAATTATAAAAATGACAAATGCATAAAACTGCTGTAACACCCTGTAAACAAGTGGGAGGGAGTTGCGAAATATTTTTGCAATTATAAAACAATATACTAAAGAACCACCAATCCTAAAAAGTCGCAAAAAATATTTAGAAATATCGAAAAATGATGTATATTCAATTATGTAATATTTGCATTCAAAACCGGAAGTGCGTCACTGTAGTGTGCAAATTAATTATAATTCGCATAATTAGGCTAACATACACCATAATTACTGTTTGGAATATTTTTTTATTCAAAACAAAGCAATTTATTGAATTTAGAAAAATATAAAAATTATAAAAATGACAAATGCATAAAACTGCTGTAACACCCTGTAAACAAGTGGGAGGGAGTTGCGAAATATTTTTGCAATTATAAAACAACATACTAAAGAACCACCAATCCTAAAAAGTCGCAAAAAATATTTAGAAATATCGAAAAATGATGTATTCCATTTCATGCAACTGGGCCCAAGCTTATCTATGGGGAAAATAGAAAATACGTTGTTTTGGGCCCAATTTACTATGCTTATCCTATAGGGTCCTTTGTGGCCAATTTTATATTTTTAGCTATGTGAATCGAAATAAAAATAAAATTAAAATGAAATATTCTCTGTGCTGTTTGGTGCCGCTGTTAAAAAGAATGAAAAATTCTATTTATTTATTTACATTTTTTTCCGACAATTTCCCGACACTTATTCACACAAACTCACACACACTTTCTAAATACGTTCTATACGCATGCAATATTACATTTTTCTTTTATTTATTTTGATAAATCCCAGATTATACCGATAGTATGTGTAAATCGGAACATTTTATGAAATTCTATTTATTTATTTTATTTCATGAAAATTGTGCGGGTTATGTAAGATGGAAAATCTATTTTAATAAATTTTGTGTTGTAATTTCAGTTTTTCCATTCCATCATTTCACACATACAAAACGCAAGGGAATGGTTTTAAAAAGTAATTAAAAGGAAATGTAGGATGGTCCATAAGTTAATAAATACCAAATAAAAAACACAAAAGCTCCAAACAATGCTTTTTAAGTTCGAAAGGATGCAAAGGAGTTTATAATTTGGCATAAATACCTAAGATTGAGACAGATTTGTTGATTAGCTACGCCACTGTTTAAGGTACAACAAAAGTATTTTATTTTACAATTTTTCTGCCAAGTCTTCGTAAACATAAAATAAGAAGACAAAATATTACTAAAAGTTTCTTAACCTTTTGCACTAATCTACTATTTTAGTTGAAATATTTACAAAAATATCAGCTACAACAGATGAACAATATAATTACTTTACTAGACAATGTGCAATCTATTTATAGGTTACATATTATTGTATTTTTATGCTGTTCCGTTTACTAGTAATTGTCTGAGAGACTTTGAAGTTCTTCAATAAAACAATTACACCAATCATGTCGTTGTTTAGTTTGTTTGTCTTATGTATACAGAATATATTTCTGTATACAATAAAACGAATATGACACGAATAGTTTTCTATTCTATTGTTATTTGTGCTAAAGTAAATAGACATTATCGACATGTAGATCTGATGTGTGCGGGGGATGAAACCATGGTGTTTAGGGTGAAATTTACATACAATCGAATGTACATGATATATACATTTTTCGTGCGATGGAAAATTTTCCAGCTGATGTTTCTTATATGGGCGTTTTAAGCTTTATTTGCAAATTTCCAAAATAATTATGTAAGATTTAAGACAACTCAAAACTATCAAAATATACTCTATCTTTATCTCCTATAAGAATTTAACCCAAGGCACACCTTCACAGCCTATTTATTTAGTAAACATACATTCTAAGAGTCGTAAGTCTTAATCGCACAGAAATCAGTAATTCCATCATCAATTTTTGAAAATACATATGCAAATTAGTGTTTAGAGCTCAAACAAAATAAAAACAAAACTAAACCCGTTAATTGAAGGTCGCAAATATATTATGTATAATGTATACAGCAACAATAAATAATAGAATAAATAATTGTATGTAAGTATACATACTTTTTACTTTTAATATATAAGACGCCGACCCACACACACACGATGAATAAAGCAAAGATTTTAATTTATTTCGCACGAAACAATTTACAGAAATATGAGTCAAGAAATATTTAATTAGTTTTTGTGTAAAGTATTTTAAATTAATCTACCTGTCCTATATACATACATACATACGTAAATAATCTATAAAACATCGCGAGTTTATAACGAGATGCAAATATTTCGCAATTTCCAGACGTTACTCAACCACGAAAATAATAAACATTTCATTTTCTAAATCATAAACTTGACATCTTTCTAAAATTCAAGGTCGGATATTTCGATACATTTAATTTCCTTTATCAAGTTTAAAATTATTAATCTTTGTATAATTTCAAAATTCTATGTATACAGTTTTAGAAAATAATTCAAGGAATTTCAAATTTTGTATGGTCTTTGGCAATAAGATTATCTTAGCGGAGAGCTGGGTGTTTTTATAGATTGAAGAAATGAACTCACACTATAAAAATATATACAACAAATTTACCTAAGTTATATTTTGCAAACAGGTTTTTTTTTTTTAATTTACTTGGGTCAAGTCAATTAAAAATTGTGCGATTGACTGTGAAAAGAAGTGAAATTCTGTTAAGTGTTAGAAAGTCTTTTTTTAACCATCAGTTCTCGTAATTCTGCAAATAAGATAAATTTCTATAAAACAATTTATGCTTGGTTTTTATTTTATTTTCCAGATATCCAGATTAACTGAGCACAATGCTAATTAAGTTAGTTAGTAAATTCATTTAGTTTATGTAATACAAACTATGACAATTAGATCAAATAAATGTTAAGTTCAGTATACAATAATAATTTGTCAACCTCGGTGGAACAATAGGTAGAGTCTTGGATTCGATTCTCGGAATGATTCTTCTTCTTTATTCAATTATTCTTTGGAATGATTCTTCTTCTTTATTCAATCATTATCATTTATTATTCAGTTATTATTCAACCATAGAATTTTCACTCATTATTCTCTTATTATGCAAACATCCTTAACTCAGTGTCTTTTATCATTCATTCATTAATCCCTCAATATTCACTAATATTATGCATTAATCACTCATTACTCATCTTCGTCCTTCAGGTTCGATGGCATGAACAATTGAACACGAATAATAAATTAATATTCTGATTAATCCTAGTTTGAATTGTTTCTGTCTGCCGTTGTTGGTGCCTAAAACAGAGGATAGAGATTTTTGGTTTTGTTTTTTGTTGACAATAATTTGAATTTATGATGAATTCATAATTATAAATAAATAACAAATAATATGGGCAATATAAATTATGTTA
Source organism: Tipula helvola (assembly GCA_963556165.1). Classification (NCBI taxonomy): domain Eukaryota; kingdom Metazoa; phylum Arthropoda; class Insecta; order Diptera; family Tipulidae; genus Tipula; species Tipula helvola. The sequence continues at coordinate 152,001,347 of OY744483.1, forward strand.
AGTCGTATTAAAATATAAAAATCTTACTAAATCATACTCTCCCATTTTTTATTATCTATCGCTGTTTATACGATCTGGCTTCAATGAATAATCAGCGAATAATGAGAGCATGTGAATAACGTGAATAAAGAATGAATAATGACTGAATTTATTATTCATCAATGAATATTCAGTGAATAATGGGTGAATAATGAATGAATATGAATGAATAATTAGTCAATAATAATCGAATTATGAGGGAATAATTAGTAAATAATGAAAGAATATAATCTATGAATATTGAGAGAATAATGGGTAAATATTTAGTGAGTAAAATAGTGTGAATAATCAGTGAGTAAATAATGTTTGAATAATGAGATATGACAGAATACTACTAGTGAGTGAAATAACGAGGGAATACTGAGTGAATAATGCTTGAATATTTAGCGAATTCACCTGTGAATAAAGAGCGAAAATCGGTGAATAATGGATGAAGTATGAGTGAGCAAAGGGCGAATATGCAGTGAATAATACCTGTAGTGTCGTAAAAATGGATTAGGATTTTGTTTTAAAAATCAGACAACATCTACATAAATCTAATTATTTTTGGATTTATCTTAATCTTTTTTAGTTTTATTCAATGAAATTGTTACCTACTGTAAATTTGTCTAAATCCGAGAAAGCAATACCGTAAATGACGGAATAATGATTGAATAATCAGTGAATTGGCATGTACGTATTCTATGTAAATAGTTGTAACAAATCAATCATTTGCGTTAAACAAATTTTAAAATAATCCATTTACAAATTTTTAATTGATAAATTTTGAAATTGTTAGGGATTTTATGGTGTTTACGCAGCTTCATCGGCCTAAACCAACAAGCTATGAACTCAGTACGAATATTGTGATCATTATATAAAGCAAACAACGATAAACAGGAAAACAACAATATTTTCGAGAAATTACATTTTTTCATCGTAAAAAATAATTTTTATATTTTTGGGGGTTATCACCAGAAGATGTAACGCCATTAGCGTTTGGAATGAAAGAAATAGTAGATCTCGTGCACATATTGGTCTTTTAATCGAGGACAACCAAATCTTACACGTATGGAGCAAAATGACGGCCAAATCGATGTGGGAATCATTACAGCATTATGATCAAAAATCAACTTTACCCAATAAAGTGAGACTTTTAAGACGGTTATGTCAGATGAGGATGCTTGAAAGCGGAAATTTGCATACACATCTAAATGTATCGACAAATGTATCGACGAATTAATTACTTTGGATGTGCCATTAGCAGAGACTTTCGCAGTATCGTTGTACCTGCCTAGTTTATCCGAAAGCTACAGTGGTTTGATAACAGCTCTCGCATCACTTGCTGAGACAGACTTGACGAACAGTAAGGTGAAAAACAAATTGTTGGAAGAGTATAAGTAACGATAAGATATCGAAAATACGAGTGCCAGTGAAGAAAAAGCTCTAATCATCCGAATAAGGTAAATATATCTGAATGATGTGTAGGCTCAGGAGCATCGGCACACAGGGGCAGTGAAGAGTCATTTTTCAAATGTTTGACCAAATCCACGATGAATTCCGTTACATTAGCCAATGGTAGTAATTTACCACATAAAGGAAATGGCATTATTGAATTCAATGATTCAGTAACAAAGTTCAGATTGTGTGATGTGCAGTTTGAACCTGGACTTAAGTGTATTCTACTGTCAGTAAGCAAACTGGCTAAAAGCGGTTGCACCATCACGTTTAAAGAAAATCAATGTGAAACCAACAAGAACGGGAAAACATTATTTATTCTTAAATCCAGCAATAATTTAACCAGGAAAATCGAAATGCATTCATGAATGGCATATGGTACTTGGCCATCGCAATTTAGTCGATATCAGGAAAATGATGGAACATGCAGCAAGCAAGAAGATAATTGCGATCACAATGATACGTGTAAAATCTGTCTTCAATGTAAGAAAACCAGAGATCCATTTCTACAAAAATTATACACTAGGTCAGCGGGTAAATTAGACCTACTACACACCGAGGTATGCGGACCATTACAAATCTAACACTAAGAGGTAATAAATATATATTTACTCTCATTGAAGATTATTCAAGATATTTTTATATATGGGGCATTCTTTGTCAAATCGGCCACCCCTGCACATTTCATATTTTGAGATAAATAAATTTTTTTGGGCTTAACATTTTGCTTAGAATGTCTACTTTTTAATGCCGTATGGCGTTTTCATGGCGTTCTTGAATTTTCATTATGGCGGACCATATCTGCTAAGCAAGTCTTTAATTTTTAATAAAATTGATATAAAAACGTAATTTTAACTCTGTTAATTTACTCAAAACAAAAGTATTTTTGGTGTCAAGATTACACAATTTTTATTTGTTTTTTACAATTCCACGATGGCGGATCCAAGATGGCCGCCAAAATTGGCAAATTTTGCGACGTTCATAAAGATCGTTAGAAATATGTCCTAGAAGGTTTTCGGGGTCGCTGATCATGAATTTGAGGTCAGAATTTTAATATTCAAGATGGCGGACACAAGATGGTGGTAGAATATGGCCGAAAAAAAGCTAATTTTTCGACGGTCATAGAAATCAATAAAAATTCGGTGTAGGGGGTTTTCGGGGTCGGTGATCATTAATTTAGGCTCAGAATTTGAAAATTCTAAACGGCGGACCCAAGATGGCCGCCATAAATGTCAAATTTTCAACGTTTATGAAAATCGATAAAAACATGATCTAGGAGGTTTTCGGGGTCGCTAATTACGAATCTGAGGTCAAAATTTAAAAATTCTCTCAAAAAAGTACCAGATTCTCGATAAAAAGTGTTATTTTTAGATATTTTTTTCAAAAAATGTCAAAAATAAAACTTACTATCGAGAATCTGGTACTTTTTTGAGAGAATTTTTAAATTATGACCTCAGATTCGTGATTAGCGACCCCGAAAACCCCATAGATCATGTTTTTATCGATTTTCATAAACGTTGAAAAATTGACCTTTTATAGCGGCAATCTTGGGTCCGCAGTCTAGAATTTTCAAATTCTGACCCTAAATTCATGATCACCGACCCCGAAAACCCCCTACACCGAGTTTTTATTGATTTCTATAACCGTCGAAAAATTAGCCTTTTTTCGGCCATATTCAACCACCATCTTGTGTCCGCCATCTTGAATATTAAAATTCTGACCTCAAATTCATGATCAGCGACCCCGAAAATCTTCTAGGACATGTTTCTAACGATCTTTATGAATGTCGCAAAATTTGCCAATTTTGGCGGCTATCTTGTATCCGCCATCTTGGAATTGTAAAAAACAAATAAAAATGTGTAATCTATGACACCAAAAAGCAAAAACACTTTTGAGTAAATTAACAGAGTTAAAATTACGTTTTTATGGGTCTATTTTTTAATTCACCCCGAGCGAGTATACTCACTCAATCGGTGTAAACAGAGTACAGAGTACGGACAGTGTAAAATTGTCCAGTGTACCCCGAGCGTATATTTGTATAAACATATTTGTTTTTAAATGTCAAATATGTGATTTTAAATCTTTTGCTTTTTCTCTACACTAATGTCGTTTTCGATTCACCAAAAAAAACTGATCTCGAGCAAAAATTACTGAACTCCTCATAGTCAAAAATTGACCAGTTCAGTTTTTTTTTGCTCGAGATCAGTTTTTTTTGGTGAATCGAAAACGACATTACATTCATTTCAGAGCAAAAATTTACAAACGGAGTAAGCTCAGAGTATATTCACTTCACATTAAAAAATACAGTGTATAGAGTAAAATTAGTCTGGTTGAATAAAAAAAACACAGTGTGTTATTTTGACAACGCACTGCTCGCTCAGGTTGAATTAAAAAATAGACCCTATATCAATTTTATTAAAAATTAAAGACTTCCTTAGCAGATATGGTCTGCCATTTTGAAAATTCAAGGACGCCATAAAAACGCCATACGGCATTAAAAAGTAGACATTCTAAGTAAAATTTTAAGCCCAAAAAAGTTTATTTATCTCAAAAAATGAAATGTGCAGGGGGTGGCCGATTTGACAGAGAATGCCCCATATGTATATTTGCTGAAACAAAAATCTGACGTTTGCGGAAAGGACAAATGACATTTGTCGAAATGATGAAAACGCAATACGGCATTTCACCTAAAGTAATTAGGTCAACCGACAGAGTTGGTTGAATATGTTAATTATGACCTGCGGAACTATTTAAAATTAAAAACAATTGAATCCCAGTTTACAGTACCTAACACGCCAGAACAAAACGTAGTTGCCGAACGTAAAAATCGGACCTTAATTGAAATTACACGGTGCATGTTGATAAGCTCAGGTTTGCACATGATCAATCGTCTACCAACTAGAAGCGTAAAAACTACCCCGTATGAGATGTGGCGTGTTAAATTACCAAATTTAAATTATTTTCATACTTTTTGTGCAATGAATACCAACTCAATGAAGCAGCACGTTAAAACGAAGTCGATTGAGATCCAGAATGGGAAGAAGAGCAAACTGCATGAAGTACCACCAAAACGGTTAATCATGGAAATAAATAAGGCGGCAGAAGAAATAAACTCGGATCCGGCTTCGCATGAAGAAGCAATAAATGGCTCAAATTCTGAAAATTGGATAACGGCTATGAATGAAGAGATTGAGCCACTTCTTTAGTCTACTTATCTACAGCAAGACGTGTGAGTAACCCAAAGCGATGGGACTGGAATGAGGTAAAGAGAGTTTTCAGATATTTGAAAGTTACCAAATCCATAAAGCTTAAATTGGGAAACGAAGAAAACGATCTAAGTTTCAAATGCTACGTAGATGCCAATTGAGCAGAAGACCATATTAACAGGAAATCTAGTAGTGGTTATTGTTTTATTTTCAATGGCGCTTTGATCTCGTAGGTTAGTCGAAAACAAATATCTGTCTCTTTGTCTTCGACAGAAGCTGAATTCATCGCATTTTCTGAAGCTGTAAGCGATCTAATCTATGAGTGCATATTAAATGACAAGGACGATACAATCGGAACTTCAATAAATATATGCGAAGATATTCAGCGTGTCAAACATATTTGTAGTGGTACTTTGGTATTTTTACGAATTCATTTTTGGAATGAATAATTTCATTCCTTGTAGAAGTAGGAATATAATAATTCAATTCTTCACATAGTCGTAGTGTTTACCACTAGAGAAACTATCTTATTTAGTTTTATTTTATCACTTGTAAAAATTCTAAATAATAAATTATTTTTTTAAAGCTCCGTGCCAAACTATTAAAAGTAAAAAAAAAAAAATATTTTGGCTCTGACTTTGGGGCAAAATTTTTTTTCTTTTCGAATAGGAATAAAATTTACCAAAGTAAGACGATATTTGACATCAAATACAAATTCGGACATGACTACATAACTTCGAACAAGATAACAGCCATTTATTGTTCAACTGACAATATGATTGCGGATATGCTGACGAAATCACTAAATGGATCAAAGTTGGCTAAATTCACAAGTGCAATTGGTTTAAATTAATGTAAGTACATGTTGAGAAGGGGATACCATCATATTCCAAAAAATGTAAAATAATGTGCCCCATTAAAAAGGAAAACCCCATTCAATTTTTGTTAACTATAATATGAAAATAAAAGGAAGCTAGATTATTTCTTGTCAGTGCAGAAAGGACACCAATCCATGAAAAGGAAATCACAATTAAGCAACCGCTAAGTAGCCAAAAACATTGCTTTTGCTAAGGAGTATTGAGCAAAACCTACCTAGGACATTTTCAAATTTAATAATTTAGAGGGATGAGAGTAAATTCATCGTGGTTGGAGGTGATGAGATACCATACGTAAGACGACCCCCAAACCAAGAGCTTAACCCTCGTTATGCCAAAAAAAAAAAAAAATTTGGCCTATCATCAAAATCGATGAAATTATGGATGTCCTTAAATACATCGAAATTCTCGATCAGAATTTAGATGATTAAACGGTCTTCCGCTATGGCGGCATTATCAGCACCTCAAATATCATCTAAAAGTATGAACGGCGCACTTAGAACGATAAAGAACCGAGAATCTAGCGGGAAATTTTAAATGAGAAATCCAAGTAAGGAAACCGACAAACAGAGAATATTTATGGGCCCAAATTCAGGAGGTTTGGAAGATTACAACGCTAACCCAATACTTTTTACACTTTCTGCCGGAGGCATTTGGCGAAACACACTTAATACACACATTTTGAAATTTTTTTAAAAACACTTGTTAAATATTTCGCAAAATTACAAAAGGTTCAAAACATCACTCGATCGATTACGGCTTGTTAGGCCATCATCAGGAGTATCTACTAAACTGTAAAAATAAAAATGTAGTTATGTAGTTGGAAAAAGCAAAAAGTGACACAAAAATATACAAATAAAAAATGTGGGAGTGGTAAACAATAAAAATGGTGAGAGCAATAAACATTAAAAATTAATTGGGGGGGGGGGGGGGGGGGGGTGAGTTAAACACAGGTATATGCTTATTGATTAGTCAACGGCCGAATAACAAAATTCCAGATGTTTTTTTTTTCCTTCTTAATTTTATTATAACCCGACGTATTAGTCATTTTATGGGATGGTATGAGTATGGGATTAAAACAGTGCGGGGTCGGTAATTGGTGAGGAACTGATTTTTCTCTGTCCGTTGAGGATATTTTGGTTAAGAAATATAGCTTTTCGAATTTCGTAAGATTCTAAGTTGTCTAAACGTCTGCTTTTTGGTTGTACATGTAATATGTCTAAATTGTTTAAACTGGATGTGTGATTTTCTAACGTTAAATGATTATAAAGAGATGATTCATGGCTACCAGATAAATGTTCTTTAACTCTAACTTCAAAATTGCGCCCAATCTGTCCGATATAAGAAGAACTACAATCATTGCAATTGATCTTATAAACGCCAGACTTGGAAAGGCGATCAATTCTTGGTTTGTAGTTAAAAATCATTTTCCTAATTGTATTATTGTTATAAAAAGCAAAGCTAATATCTGTATATTCTGTTATTCTGTCACGATGTTACTAATCCGTTGGCTAGTTTTTTCTATATACTCTAAGCGGCGCCAATTTTTCGGCATTGGGCTATCAGGTGGATAAATGTTAGGTAAAGCTTTATGTTTCAGTTTTCTGTTTAATAGCTTTAATATAGTCTTAGCTGCATAACCGTTATTCGCTGTTATTTCTAAAATTATATTAAGTTCTTTGTTCTAATTAGATTTGGTCAAAGGAATGCTTATTAATCTATCTAATGAGAATGAGTGGAAAGCTGACATTTTAATATTATGGGGATGGTTTGAAGAGTTAGGTATAATGGCGTCTGTATACGTGGGTTTTCGATAAATTTTGAACTCTAATGAAGAATTAATTTTGGTTATTGTAATATCTAGAAAGTTAATAGATTTGTTTTCTTCTTTTTCTACCGTAAAATTAATGGTGGGATATTGAGAATTTAACTAAGTGAGAAAAGAGGTTAATAGCCTATCAGTTCCATTCCATAGACATAGTATGTAATCAACATATCTGCACCAAAAGATCACATAACGGAAAAAAGGATTATTGCTTGATACACAAAGGTGACAGAGTTGCTAACCCAATAAGCCTCTCTTACAAATAGTATAGGCAGAACATGAAGTTTAACTAAATATTGATTTTTTTTCTATTTTTATAAGTAAGTGGCTTAATTAAAATGCCAGCCGAAACCACTACTACTTTTTTTTAATTTTGTTTTATTTGACAAACTGTGATTGTCAACCTTTGAAGTATAACTTTATTTATTTATATACCTATGAAATATTTAAAATAAATAAAGGAAACTGAAATAAAAACCTTACTTGAAAATTTTAATTGTTTAGAACCAGAAATAGGGCTGTGTGAATGTCATGAAGAAGAAAAATTGTAAGAGAATTTGGCTCTATTAGTAAAATTCGCTAATACAACCTGCACAGTACATTCTGTATAATATAGAATGTAAAATTGTGGTAGAAAGATTGAGTTGAAAGAAAATTGATTTTTTCATAATCATAAGCTCATAAGTTCGAAACTGGATTAAATTCTCTTACAATCTTCGGAACATATTAAAATATATGTACATGGAAATTTATAGATCAAAATATGTGTTCTACTATAGTTGTGGCTCTATTATAATGCCACAACTGTATATGTAAAAATGTATAAACAAACCGTAAGTCTTAATGACATTTTGTAATAATAAAAAAAAATCACACTGTTTTATAATTGTAATTCTTAATCATCGACCTAAACCAACACTTGATACAAATATACGCTAGGTACCCTAGAAACTCAACCACACCGCAAATAATCGTAACAGAAACAACTACAAAATTATTCCTATATTTAGTGTAGTTTTGTGTTGAAAATGTGTGCCATCAGTTTTATTGAAAACTATCGTGTCACATAAATGTGACGTTAAGTGGCGAACTTGTTAATATCCCTGTTTAGAGTTTTTTACGAGGTACTAAACAAAGTGTATATTTTAAGCATGCCTAAACACAAAGTAATTTATTATAGAAGTAAATGAAAATGCCAATACCTATTCAAATGCACTGCCAAATATCATCGTTTAGTTTTTACAAATTACTGAACGGAAGATGATTTGAAACCGTTTGGAAATGTCAGTTAACAATGATGATTTTAAAATCATCATACATATATCTATACAATTATACGTACTAGCAGATGATGATGGTGTTCATTATAAATACATTTTACAAACACATAAAAAATGAGATACTTAAAAATAAACCACATTTCTTTTACGCGCGCAATCTTAAAAATTTCACAAATTTAATGTCTGCTGTACGTCTCCAAGCTAAAAATATAATACAGTATAATTTTCACACACAGAAAACGGATTTAAGATTAAAAAAATGAGCCAAACACAAATTTGATATCAAAATATGTACTTTAATTTCCCATTCAAGGCAAAATTTATCTGTGCTCTCATATTAACAAAAAAATAAAAATGCCCTAAAGCCACTAAACATACATATATGTTTGTTATATACACGTATATTTGAGAAGAGTGCACACTTAAAAGGAAGATACTTGAAACAAAATAGAAAATAAAATAAAAGTTTAATTAATTTTTGCTTATATTTAAATATTTGCTTCGACTGATAAGAGATGAAAATTTTATTTATATTTTATAACTTTCATAGTTTGTTTTTCGTGGCCTTGCTTTATTGCACGAGTGTGAGTAAATAATCGTAGGCAATGGTTATGGATAGTGAATGATTTGCTATAAATTTTACAACCAATTCGTTACACGATTACAATACATTAATAAACCCGGAATTCATATAGTTCCCTTTTTATAGCCTTAAAGCTTTAATATAAATAATTTTATCACGCTTCACGTAACATATTGACGAAGCTAAACAATTTAACGCAAACCAATAATAATTTGTATATACAATGACGTCAAAAATATATGTACATACTTACAAACAAATAAACCAAAACACGATTTTTTTTTCGTATTTGTGTAATATTATTGTAGATATGTGGTGATCTTAAATTGTCTTACCTGTAAATAGAAAAAAACAAAAATTATTATGATATTGTTCTTTTATGTTATAGTAAGTACTTATATCGTATATATGATCTAACGGAAACGTAATTATTACGTTGAAACTATTCTTGTTTCAATATATCTTCATAAGAATTGTCATAAGTACATACATACAGTATTATTAAAAGAAGTGCAACTAATTATTGCCCAGCAAATCACGTGCAACACCAGCCAACAATACAATTTAAAACAAGTTTTTGTAGGCATTTAAACGCGCAGCTAAATAACAAAACAATCCAATATGACATTGTTAGCTATTTTCAATGATAATAATCAATTAAATATTTGCAACGATCAAATCATTACATAATAAACTTTAACTTTGGTATAATCTGTTAATATTAATATGTATCTATTTATATCCGTAGCCATTTTATTTGTTGCATTATAATACGTAGAAAGAAAAAATTACTTTGACATTTTCCAGGTCGACGATATTAGAGTATGATTAAGTGTTAAGTATAATATTATGGAAATGTAATATATACAATTACACTAGCGTGTTAGCGATATACTAGGTAGTTTTACGGTAAAGTAACCGTAGTTTTATGCTTTTTGACATTTTTTTAGGTTTTTATAATTTTCGATTGAAAGAAATTAGTCATGTAATAAATAATTATACATAAAATATACTTAAGGTCGCGTATCATGCATACAAATTTTTATTTTTATAATTACGAAATTATGAACTTTATTGTATTACATTTTTATAGTTGTTATGTACTATTTAGTATAGTGTACACATAGTAAAATTATTTGTGTTTACGGTTTGATTCGAAACACTTTCAGTCTCGGCTCTTATGCGGCGATGGGAAAATCTCATTTGGCACCTAAATTATTGATTATGTATGGGCTTTTTGTCCGAAAGAGTTAAAAAAAGTTAAGAACACAAAAATTTGACAAACAACGTTTTTAAGATAATATTCAAAATAAAGCACTTTACAAATAAATTATTTCCTTCAACTCGTACACCAGGAAATGTAAATTTGATTATCGCTTTTGCTCATTCATACAATAACATACAAATGTTAGGGAATTATAAATTTTACAGATGATGCCCACGCTTTTCTGGTTGTGCAAACTATAAATAAAGAAGCATTTGATCAAAACACTAATATTATAGTGATTAATCGCTTGACTGGTAATGTACATAATAATTTGTTTAGCTCTGAAATTGAATTGTCTACTTTTACTATTTACCAACTCATCTATAGAGTTCTTATTACATAACAAAATTTATTCAGAGAATTGAAATTAAAAAATTTGTTATCAAATAATTTTAGGACTTGTATTTATCATAACTTCACCTAACAAATCAATTTATTGATTTGTTATCCAAAAATGTACAAGCTTTTCTTAACGAACAAGATAACTTTCGAAAAAAGCAGATTTAAAGTTCTTTTCATACGGATTAACCGAAACTAACGGATTAAATGAAAATTTATAGAGTTCACGAAATTTAAATAAATTACCAGAGGTTAATAATAATAATAGGTGGTTGGTTGCCCCTCCCGTGCCAGCAATCTTGTTCTTTCGGTTTCTACTCCGAGTTAGCTCTTCGTATTGTGATCGATAACCAGAAGATGTTAAATTGTTCTCTGTATGACGAGGACTGGTGATGTAAGGCTTCCGTAGGGCGCGATATTATGCCTTTGATCTTTCTAATTTCAACAAAACTTGTGTGGTTTTCCCATATTGCATATGCAGACTATTTTCCGCTTACGTGCTCTGGTCAGATTTTTATTAGTAATATTGCTAGCATTGATTATATAATTACTAATTAAAATGTGTGTAATTATGTGCTTGTAAATATTATATGTAAATAGAAAACATATGTATTTTGAATTATAAGTGGGCGTTGAATGGTATTGAAGTTTGTGTTTTTTTCCGATTTTGTGAATTTTTAAGGATAATAAAACTAAATATTAATTAAAATTGTAATTATTAAAAATATAATTAAATAATAATAAGTGTTTGTAAATATTATTTTGTAAGTAGAGTACATGTACATTGAATCGTGGGCTTGAATGGTATAGACCAGTGTTCGCAAATTATTCATTTTTTTGCGTGCCAAACTAGGTAATTCCGTAAAATAATTTTTTTTATGTGTAATATTAAAGATCAGTCAGAATCGGGCCATAATACGCCAGATTTTTATTTTTGTTTTTCAATGCAAATTTGTGTAGGAAGAGGGCGAATAAAATAACTTAAGATAAATGTTATTATCTCGGAGTTGGGTTTAATATTTAAACTCCAGACAATTATCTTTGGCCGTTAGATTCCTAATTATTTTTATAATATTTATCTGTAAAAAGTAGAAACTCACAACGATTTGTCGAAGGAAGATCTGTTAGTTCAGGTATTGTCAGCTGGCGCGCTAAATAATTTTATACAATAATTGGCAATGTAAAATAAATGGTTAAGTATGTAGGTTGCAATAGATGAAGTATAACGATTTTAAATTTTAGGTCTTCGTACAAAATTCCAGTTCCAAATCTCTCATAATACCATTAGTTAATCTTAAGGCCGAAAAACTTAAAATAATAGGTTTTATATTAGGAACTATTTATATTATCTGCAATATATTTCAACTATAAAATTTCACTAAAATCCGTCAACAAATATGCTTGTTCCATTTGATGCTGGAGACTGAGAAGAAAGTCTGAATTGGCTCAGTATGTAAAAATATGATTTGGATTTCAGCCATGATTTAAATAAGAAATCCGACCCCAGATGATATGGCCAGAGAAATTCGTCACAGCCGGAATTAATTTATTTTCTATTAGGAACTATGTACTTAAAGAATCGACTTTACATTTCAAATCTCAGAAGTACATTTTTATTAAAATCCATCCAAAAAAGTGCTGTCTTGTTCCATTTTGAGCTAGAAGCGTAGTAAGGATTGGTTGTTCATGTAAAAAAAAATTGGTGAACCATTTTTTTGAATAATGGTACTAACCATAAGATCATTAGTAGTTCTCGAATTTGGCTCTTATTTTATTTAAAAAATTCGACCCCAAATGATATGACCCAAGGAAATCTTTAGAGCGTGAATAATTCAATTTTATATTAGGAACTACTTACTGAATCGACCTAATAACCTAGATATGAAATTTCACTAAACTTTATTAATAAACGTGCTTGTTCCATTTGGTGCTGGAACTGTAGAAATGGCCTGGATTGGTTATGTACTTAAAAAACAAATTTCTTTTTAGCAAATCTGTTTATTTTGATTTAAATTTAAATAAGAAACTCCATCCCTGATTCAAACGGAACTCATGCGATTATGCACCAATTCCGTTGAAATTTGGTATCTGACTTAACCAACATATTTAATGATAAATTAATTAGTTGCGGTGTACTCAAATGATGAATCGAGGTGGCGGGTTTTGAAACTTTCCTAGAAAAAATTTCACTACAAATCTGTTTTCTAACCAGGGTCGTCAACACCAAACCAATTTTATAAAGAAATTGTTTTTATCAACAACGCAACAAATTTCGAAACTTAAAATCTGTTTTGAGTTGACCTGATTACCCTAGTGACAACTCTTATTTGCTATCGGTTCCTTGTAACTAATCCAACCGCAACGTGCTGCTTAATTTGTTGTACGAAATAACCCCAGAACTAAAGCTATTTAAGCCAATGAATAAAATATCGCTAAACTCGTAAAATTTGTGAGGTTCTTGCTAGAGATTTGAATGTTTGATCTAAACGATCAAGTTATATGTGGTTGGGTGTGCTCGGTGAATTTTACTTGTAGAAAAAATGGAATAAATAATCTGAATGAATTGTATTTAGGGTAATGCTGAACATTTTGGCTTCTATGAATAAAAGAAACATTTACGAGTGGTAGAAACGTTTCAAAGACAGCCTTAAAGACATTGAATATAACGAGCGCGTTGAATGCTCCAGCATACCAATAACCGACGACATAGTCGAAAAGTCCACAAAATGGTTACGGACTATTGCCGAATCACTATCATAGAGGTGATGATGTTGGTATATCATTTGGGTCATGCCAAACACTTTTTTTCGATATTGTTGAATTTCGCCAAAAGCAGTACCAAATGGACATTGCTGAATGAAGTGAACGACGATTCAGAACTGCTCGAACGAATCTTAGCTTCTGATAAAACAGGAGTGTACGAATGTGACATCGAAACTAAAGCTTAATGGTCCAAATAGAAGCTGCTTTCTGAAGAGGTAAGACCGAAAAACGCTCGTCATGTTCGAAAGAATATGAAGGTTCTGCTCTGCAGTGAGCTTCGATTTCAATGGCACAGTATACCATAAGAGTTCTTCCTACCAGGCAGTAACAATAAGGAGAACTTCCCAGAAAATCGACTTTTCTGCTTCTTCGTACATTTTTGGCCAAAAACGACACCGTTATGAATTCTCAGCCTCCGTATTTGCCGGCCATGGCATGCGACTTCTTCCTGTTCCAAAAATTGAATTGCCGAGAACCTTTTCGACAGCCAACAATAAACTAAGCATCCAATATAGCTACAAATCTCATGATACGTCAGGGACAAGTGTCCCTGAAAAAAATTGTAACAACGGGACATGCAGCCCGCGAAGTTCAAAAATTCGTTGATTTTTTGATCAAACCATATAATATGTATTTAAGATTATGTATATATTTTAAGAAAACTATGGATGACATGCTTTTCTTTCAAACTGTCATTTCTCGAAAATATTTGGTATTCGTAAAGGTTATATGTCCAAATTGATTTTATTGAGGGACTGCAATTTTAGTGCGAATACTGTCCCGCAGCCCTTTGTTGAGAAGCTGCTTGATGAGATTACTAGTCTCAAACAACAACTTGGTATGATCTTCGATCGCCTACCTGAGTTGTCATACATGACTACCACATAGTTTGTGCCTTTAAGTTCTCCTGCGAGAGCAACTAAAGATTCGGCTTCACGGATTATATCCGACGAAGGAAATTATTCAGCTTCTCTGATTTCGTCTGGTAAAAGCGTAGAAAGCATATCTTCAAAATCTGGGCACAAAAACTATTTGTGGTACCAAACAATTTTCGAAACATTTTGGGATAAAAGTCATTGACCGACGATATGGCTACACGTCTCAAAATTTGATCCGGATACTTCTGAAAATGAAATTGAGTCCATCTTGAGAAGGAAGTATCCTGAGCTCGGAAAAGTTGAACTAAAAATTTTAAAATTTAGCCCTTGTGTTGACACGACATATCCGGGTGTGTTTTTGATTTTTTGTAACTGAATGAAGTTTTTCTTCTAATAAAGTTAAATGACTTTTCATTATGATATGTTTATCCGTCTTTGATGCAAAACTCTTGACTAAATTCCTATACACACCAGTTGTAGAACTTGTTGGTGAGAATTCGTTTTATTCTCATGTTGACACAAAGATTAAATAAATTTCTTAATATGAATGCTTATTTTAAACGTTGTTTTTAATTTAGAAGTTTAAAATTTGTTTGTATTATCAATTAATATGATTTTTCGGTTTTTTATAGACAAAATACATTATTTTTAATAGCATTCCCATTATTACGACTTATTAAGGGTTATACGATGAATTATACCCTTTCAAAATATGATAACTTTCCTTACGCTTAGTTTGGTTTCGTACTGATAAAAAGCTAGCAACGACCAAACTACAAAAATACAATTTCCACCTTTTACGTATAGCACTAGGTAAGAACGTAATGATTTAGCGAATTATGTGAACCAAATCTAAAATGCTATTAAAAATAATATATAAATAAATAAAGCCGAACAAATCATATTAAGGCGGGACCAGACGGTGCGAGAATTGACAAATATATTGGCGCATATATTTTAGAAGTTTCAGATATGTATGTATTTAAATCTGAAACTTAAAAACGATGTATAAAATAATCATTCATATTGTGAAATTTATTTAAATTTTAAAATTACCGCCAAAAAAAAAACGGAAAATTGGAAGTGTCCAATGATTTTAATTTTAACTTTTCCGAGCTCAGGACACTTCCTTCAATAAGGTTCACTATGTTTTTTTAGTGATAGAATTTTTCGTTAAAACTGATTTCCAGCACACTGTGTGCCATCACAATTAATCAAATGTCAATTATGTAACAAGCAAGGATATAGCGCCAACAAGGGTTATTCTTTAAACAACAGATCGAATTATAATTATAATACTTCACAAACGTCAAATATTAAAAATTCTTATCAAAATCATTGCACTCAAAATCCAATTAATTCAGAACTAATACAGCTACAGAAGAAAGATTAAATCAGCTCTGAACTAATAAATACAGTGTCCAATTCTAGCAATGATAACAAAATAAATTCGGAAAATTTATGTATACTCAATCAGGAACCAAGCACGTCTGGTCGAGCAGGCAAGCTCTAAAATCATGCTCTTTCCATACTTTCGTAGTTCAACAAAATATTAACAGTTTAAATAACAATAGTAATTCTTTTTCAGATCTTTTAAATTCACAAGGTTCTTTTACTGATAACAGTTCTTGCGAATTATCTGAATTTAGTTACTGTTTCTATAGTATAAAATTTTACGTTATTATTTTGGCGAATACCATAAATTCCGTGTATGATTTTACTTGTCACAGGTGCCGATATAAGCATATTCAAGAAACAATTTGTTATTGGCAACACTAAATCTTTGCCAAACCTCAAATGTAATATTAAAGGTATTACTTCTCATAATATTCAAACGTTAGCATTATGTAAAGTAAATCTTTTGTTCGAAAATTCCCGTCCTATTCCTATTGCGTTCTATATTGTACCAGATTCTTTTTCATTAGATTGTACAGGCATTATAGGAAAGGATTTTCTCAACAAAGCTAACAAATGTAAAACCGATTATGCCAAAAACAAAATCATATTGAAATTTGGCCAAATCAGATATAATTAACCCAACACGTAGTGAAACAATTGTTAAAGTGCCATTCAACGTAGTTCACAATGGAGATTATATTTGTGAATATCAAGAAATTGAAAAGGTTGTGTTTTGGGCTGGATCAACAGTCAGTGTATGAATTCGTAATGAGTTTGTTTCCATGTTAAAAATGAATGATTCTTATGTTATTATTAAGAATTTTCCGATTATTCGAAAGTCAATGAACACATATGACATCTATCTCGCTAATCAGCTATCAAATAAAGACGATAATAATTCATAAAAACAAATATTCTTTTATTTTAAATTTTCGTTTATCGCTTAGTAAGAGTGGATTATTCCGGTGTTTATATATTTCAATTTCTTCCATTCAGTATATTATACTGCACTTTGGAAGTTTGTGTAGAATTCTAAATTCGTGTATGAATGTTTTTCTGTATATAAAGATATTCTGTATAATTAGATTTAAAATTTGTGGTATCATTTGCTGCGTTAATTTCCTGCCTGTGTTTTATGAACCTCTGATGGAATGAACGCCCGGCTTGACCAAGGGTAATTTTCTTACAAAAAAAAATATTTAGGGCACTCTATAACTAATCTATGGTATCAAACCTAACCCTTCCAAAATAGCAGCAATTGCAAATTATGATAAACCTACAAACAAATCTCCGAACCCTTGAATGCATTACTCAGAAATTATATTATGTTCAAATGGGACGCTTTCACCTAGGAATTATTCCACAAATTGAAAACTCTTTTAATAAATCCCCCTATTCTGAAATATCAAGACTTTTCAAAAGAATTCACTGTAACAACAGATGTATCGGTTGATTGCCCTATTTAATTTGCCAGTCGTATTCTAACCAGTGCCGAACGTAATTATGCTACGGTTTAAACGGAGCTATTAGCCATTGTTTGGGCCGTTCAATGATTTAGACTATATTTGTATGGTAGATATACAAACGGACCACAAACCTCTATCGCGATCATATTATTCAAATTTCTGATGAAAACGAAATAACTCGTGTTCTAAAAGAATTCCACACGAGTCCACTTGGGGGCCATCAGGGAGCGATGCGCATTTAGAAGCGATTGAAATTATATTACTATTTTTCGAAAATGATGACAAAAATTAAAAAAATGTATCCGCAAATGCGAGTTATTCCAGAGAAATAAATATTCCCGTTTGGCAAATTCGCCGTAAAATTTTCTTCTTATTGTTGTGCTCTTGCCAATTACACATACAGGCAGTCGTCATTTATTAGCCACGAACACGATGAATGACTTATTAAAATGTTCAATTGCAATATCTCTCGAATCTCAAGATGCTAGTGTGGTTGTAAAAGCTTTTGTAGAAAATTTAATTTGTAAATTTGGTTCACCTACTGGTATTTTAACAGACCAAGGCATTAACTTTATGAGTGAAATGTTCACAAAAATTTGCAAAATTAATTATGCGAATATTTTAGAAATTATATCTAATCCGACCCGTTAAATTGGGAGCAGTTGCTTCATTTTGCTACATTTACATAAAATTCGACTTTTCACTCTTCTACTGGATTTATGCCGTTCGAGTTTTAATTCCAAGTTCATTCAAACGACCTCAACAGCCAATATTCATACAATTACAATTATTATTGCGAAAAATTGAAATATCGGTTGGGTCACTTGGAAAGTCGCTAAAGAAAATTTATTGAAATCTATGATCAAACAGTAAACATTCCCAATTTCCTAGTTGATGATCAAGTATTACTAAAAAATTAAAACAGGAGTAAACTTGACGCGCTTTGGTTGAGCCCAAGCAAAGTTGTCAGTATTGATTCTCCAGATAATTCTACCATAAAGGTTAACAGAAAGAATGTTAAAGTTCACAATAATTGTTTAAAAAAATGTATTATCGAATAATATTCACTTCACATAAATAATTCTTTGTTTCACAAAAATGATTTCTCCTTCTTGGCCTTTATTCGAGTCGCTGGAATTAATGCCATTGCGTCACCTGTTTGTTTTGAAATGTCAAAATTAATCAAGCCAAAATACAGAAATATTTTTCATTTTAAATTGATTTATTTATTAAATTAGTTTTTGTTATCTTTTTACTTATATTTTGTTTTTCATTGTTATACCTTACTTAATAAATGTTTGTAATTAATTTCATTGAAAATGAGAATTAGTAACACATGGTCTAATGATCTAAAGGTGTACTCGTTTCTTTATTTTTAATTTTGTACATGTAAATGAAAAGTTTGTTATTTATTAAAATTGGTAATAAACTAAAAACAAAAAAAAATGCCATCGCAAGACGCGCGCCTACCAAAAGGTAGATCATAGATCGCTGCACTACTGGTTCCGGATCATTACACAGACAGAACGTGATCGAGCCAGTGTTCTCGCTGTGTTTTATTTTAAAGTAGAAAATCAGAAATTCGTAATAAATTTCTAATTTCGCGATTTTACAGAACTTGGTATGTGCCATTAAAGTCGTGCTTAATGCCAAATATCACTTGTATCACTCTTCCCTTGAATATCATCAGCCACCTTTCGTACTGTTCAGTCAGTCGTAGGCTGGCTTTCCTGACACTTTCCTTACTCTCGGGATTCTAAAATTTTTTTTTTCTAGGAATTGTTATTTGCCGTCCAGTCAATATTCAGGCTCTTAATGAACCTCATAATATTGCCGGCCGGTTTATGATGCATTCTATCTGAGCTCATTATTCTCCCTCCTATAGATGTTGCGAACTTTTGCTTTAATAATATCAAACTGTATGTATGATAGATGCGCCACTATAGTATGTTAAGTTTATCTAAAACCCAGTGTGTTAACGCAGATTAGTGGTAGATTACCTAAACGGGTTTAGCTACGTATACGTTTAGCTAAATCGCAGTGTACCAAGTAGTGGGCCCTGTTCCCAGATGTTTTTCAAATCCCGGGGGTCGGGATTAAGTTTTAGGCAATCCCCGGGATTCATAATAAAAATTCATAAACTTTTCACAGACAATTTTTATTTCAATAAATTATAATAAATAATAACTAATATACATTTCGATAAAATTAACAAAAAGTTAAAAAAAAACAAATCGAAATTAAAGATTTTGATTTTTAAAATATGATCAGATAGGCAAACAGGTTTTTCGTGACGAATGCGCTAGAAATAGAGAACACACGCTCAGATGCATTTGAAGTCGGTGTATGGTCATCAACGAATTGTAAATACGTTTTAGTGTATTTGATATTGTCTTTGGGAAGCTGTGATTGCCTTTGCCAGAGACACCTTAAGCGGAACTATAAGTGGCTCTCTCGAACGGAATAATAACATCATTGTCAACATCACAACCAGTTTCTTCGATTGAACCTGACGGTTGATTCTGGTGACTCTGTTCTTCATTAGCATTAAAATATTTTTTTAACTAAACCATTTGCGTATTTAGCGATGCAAGATATCGATGATTTGAAAAAAAAAAATTACCATGATTATACTTCTCAGCTGGTGGGTTTAAATTTTCCGGATTCTGTAGAAACATCACTCCGATAACCTGGTTTTCAGAGCTTCCAAAAACTCCTTCGATAAATGACCAGGTATTTCACAAAGTGAATTTAACAAAAATTTAATAATTCCCTCAGAAGTAACTAAATTACATACATACAATGACTTTCGCTCAAAGCTTCAACTGCTATTTCCATTGGTTTCAAAACGTGAAGCAATTCTTGTATCTTGGGAATTTCCTCCTCTATCAGCTTTAACAGTGAACTTATATCCTTTAAAGCCTTTTTGATACTGTTTTTCACCAACAAAAATCGTTCGAGCATCGGAACAATACTGCTCCATCGCGTTGGAGAATCGAGCATGAGTAGTTAGTTCTTTTCCAAGCTTGATCTTTGCAATTTTTTGTATAGCACACAAATCTTTACAGCTGATTTTTTGAACAATCTAATGGTTTGTCTAACATTGTTCAAAATTGTCTTAAAATCTTCACGCCGTTCAATGGCAGTATCAGTTTTGATAGCAATTTCACCTAGCTCATCGTCTCGGTTATATTCATCTTCGTAGTTTTTTCGTCAGTATTTTCATCTTGCTCCTTTGAAGAGGATATATCGAGATCGAGCAGATCGTCATCAATATTAATGTTGGGTTTTGTACGTTCTTATAAAGAATTTCATTAATTGCGAGTTGAATTCCATGATTTAAGCATAGTTGATGATATATGATTAATGATTCTCTGCCAAATTTTTGCATCATGGACGCTCCATCTGTTGTTACAGCTATAACCTAGTTTAAGCTGATCTCGAAACTAATTAGCTTCCGTTCGAGTAAATTTGTTAAAACGTCAGCCGTACAACTTCTATAAATTCTTATCAGACCGAGATTGTCAGAATGTAACTACAATCACTTTCAAATAACGTCCGTTTTTGAAACTCATTCATTCATCGAGGGTTAAACTTAATAATTGGCCAGAATTTTCCTTTTTGTATAAATTAGTTTTTGTAATCGCTTCTATTTTTACCGATTCGTAGTAATCATGTATGCATCACATCTGTTTTTGTTTTAGGTAGTTGAAAGCCACGAGCACATAAACTTTCTCTTATAAATGTACTCCTACATACACCAGACCCCAATTGAAAACTTATCCAATGCACATAGTTTAGAGTTTTGACAGAATTTTAGCCATAGACTGCGATTTGTTTACTTTAATAGCTTTTATTAAAAGGAATTTTTCGTAAATACCGGGATTTTAACCAAAATTCCCGGGAATCGGGATTATAAAAGATGATCAATTTCCCGAGATTTCGCTCCCGGGAAATCCCGGGTAGGACCCACTAGTACCAAGTCTATTATAATCGGGTTTTGGTACCCAAGCCTAGAAAATTTTAATATGATGTTACAAAAAAATGAAATTTTTCACTTGATCAGAATTTAGTTATTGATCGATTTTAACTACATCGGATTTATAAAATTGCTGTCTGGCTAGGACAAGTACTACTACACCCTTGGATAGGGCTAAATGCTGGTTGCAAATTCGAGTGCAAATAACAAATGTCGAAATTGGAAAATATTCTGGAATTTGGAAAACTCGCAATTATTTATCAGATATTCTTAAAATTTTTTATTTAATCCTTGAATGAGTTTTTTCTTGCATTATGTGCCGTCTTACATGGGCCACTGGAATAGTTATTGGTATAAAAATAAAAATGCAAATTATGCTCAAAATAAAAACCAAAAATAATTTTCTGTTTTACTTTTAACAAATGACATTAAAAATTAAATAACAAAACAAAAAAAAATCAAAATTATTTCTAGAATAATTTTATACCAACAAAATTTGATTTGAAACTATTCATTCCGAAATGAAAATACACGGCATTGTTGTTGTAGAATTCCCAAAGTAAGACAGACGGCCATGGTATGAGTTGCCGCTACAATCGTGCTACAAATGACCAACAATTTTGTTTGTCCAAAACCACTTTTCTCCTAGGTTTTGTCGGTACATACCCCGGTTTCTGAAGAACGGGTCTTTCGATTTGGATATTTTTCGAAAATCTGTTTCTATGGTCAAGGCGAAAAATTGAAAAGCTTTTAAAACTTTTACATCAGATAGTACCTGTCATACGTATTGGTTTTCGAACGACGTTAACCAATTTGTTTATGTATCGAGGAATTTGTGAATCGATTGCCGTTTCTAAAATATCGATAAAAAGTAATGTTAAGGGGAAAACTTTGCGTGTTCGCTTAAGGAGTGTGAGATAGTTTTGTCTCCTGAAAAAAATTGTTTGTGGACTTACACATTCTGCGTTTCTCGCCGACAATATGCTAATTTAAAGATTGAGTTGAGGGTTGAGTTTGGAGTTAATTTGCGGTTGAGTTGAACTCGAGTTGTGGTGAGTTTAGGGTTGAGGGAGCAGTACAATTGGTGATGCATTTGGGGGTTGAATTAAGGGTTGATTTAGAGTTAGCTTGAGTTGAGTTCATGTGTGCGTGTAGTTTTACAGGGCATGTTTATTTGGGAGTTGAATTTGGGGTTAAATCGAGAGTCGAGTTGATATTGGGTTAGGGATGAGTTGAGGTTGAGGTGATGTTGGTTGGTTCAGCGGTTCAGTTAGGGATTTATTTGACAACCTCAAGAGGAGATGTTGAGGGTTCAGTTGCTTGGAAGTTAGCTTGAGCCGTGCGTGTTGAGTTTGGGGTGAAGTTGTCGGCTGAGTTGGGGGTTCAATTGAATGTTGAGTTGGAGTCGAGTTAATTTCAGGATTAAGTTGGCCATTGTGTTTGGAGTAGAGTACTCAACCAGTTAGCTTTAATTGGGGTAATAAACGTAACGTCTATAATTAAAGCCATTTTTGAATAATTGTAATTCTGATCACCTCGTGCGACATTAGCCTTTTAATATTTTTAGAATAAAATCGCGAATAAAATCTTCACCATTATTTTTAAGAGCGGGATTCTTCCATTGAAGATACGTACATGGTAAAATTCTGGTAAAAAATGCACACCACAGAGTTAGCTAAATGAGATGAGTTATTCTCAACTCGCACAAAAATTTAACCAAGGTAACCAACATAACGTAACCAAAATGGTTCAAAGGACAAAAATTTAACCCACAGGATTATGAACCTAGTAACAAATTAGTTACGTATTCAACTCATGTAGCAAACTTCGTGGTGAACATTTTTTCACCAAAAATGTATCACACCTTGCGGCATCTTATTGTTTTTAAGGTAATCAAGTTATATTTTGTAACCGCTGGAACCGTAATTTGAGTTTCATGATTGAGCCTAACTGGTTTAAAACTCACACCACATATCCTGTTTAAAAATTTGTTTGACGTATAATTGTTTAATTTACATATTTTATTACTTTTATGTATAACAAAATAATTGAATGAATTGGAAAAATTAAGATTTAAATATAAAATGTTTATTTTTAATTTTTATTATTATATTCCCGTTATTATGTATTATTTTTTTCACATTTCTGATTTTTCCTAAAAACAGCCTACTACTGGGCATGTGTTCCAAAAGGCACTTCCAGATTGTTTCATTTTAATTTATAAAATTTATGTATTTCTATTTATTGTATAACTTATCAAAGAAAATATAAATACACATTTTAATCACAACCATTTGGTTTTAAAAAATTGGGAAAAAATAATTGTTTGCGTGAAATAAACAATACGGAGGATTTTGTAACAAATATTCTAATAAGGAAATTACATTGTTTGGTATTCTTATTTGTTTCAAGTGCAAAAATAATTCCCAGTTAAAACGATTTTTAACATGATTGAAAGAATGACATCTAAAAGCTTTAAACGAGAAAACCTGGTGGTTAATAGCATAACTATAGTCGTAAATTTAGTTTAATCGACAGTTTAGTGGAAAAAATCGGTAAGTTATAAGATTTGTTTTCAGAAACATAAAATTTCGAATTTTATTCTTGCGCTTAAATGGACGTTGCTGCTGGCCGGAAATTGGCCAAAATTTGAATATTACAATATTATATATAATTATTTCTTTAACAAATTCAAATCTGCCAAATTCTGATGGCCATCTGCCAAAAAATTCACCAAATTATTGTGAATCGATTCAGGCTCAATTTCCCATTGATACAAGTTAAGCAATTTAAAAATTTATAAGTCAGTGAAAAGTAAATCTTAACTCGGTTTAATCGGCCCACGGGGTGCAAATTAAATTATTGAAGGCAGACTTGTTAAGGTTAATTAAATATGATATGTCAGCAATTATAAGCTATTTTCACCAAAACTAATTTTTTGAGAACCGAAAGATGCTGACCCGCTTGTACTGATACTCCGATTGTATAAAAAAGTTCTCATATCAAAAAATTAAACAAAAAGTGGCAAACCTAATTCAAGTACGAATTCTGCCTTTTCACCATCACTTTATGATGTTTCCGAAATTTTCGGGACTACTTTGCATAACTTTCCTAAAGCAAACTCGGCCAGAACGTGTGATAAATTGGAATAATTTTTTCAATTAAATTTCTGTAAAATACAGAGCACATCTTTTTTCAAATGTGCCAAGGTGCCACAATATTCTGAATTTTCTAAGAATATATCATACTATTTATCGGTAAATTGAATTGTCGATAAATTTGCAATATCCAATTCAAGAATAACTTCGCTAAACAATAACTTCAATTGTATTCGAACCAAAAATAATATAAAATTGTGCACATTGTTGTATCGTTGCTCGGAAATAAAATTTATGACCAATAATCGATTAGTCATTCAATTATGTGCGAAAGACACAGAAATAATATAAATTATAACGATTGATGCTTTTAACTAAATATTATTGTTTGGTGCCTTAACGTCTGCACCAATATTAATATTTTATACAATAATATGTACGTTTAATATATATTCTCTTCACACGAAAACAGATGCGGTTTTAGTTTTAGCTATATGTGTTATCGTATACAATCAGAAATAATTATCGCGCAAAAGTAGAAATTTGATATACTCGCTAAGTCGCTATCACACCAACGACAAAACAAAAATCAATTTGACCATTAAGCAAAATATATAAATATAATTTTAATGATTTATTTATTTTAAAATAAAAAAAAATTAAATAAAAAATTAATTACGCTTCTACTGAATTTTTTTTTTTGCAAGATCAAAGTCTTATAGTGATTCTGATTTAGAAATGTTAAATATTGAATTATTTGTTATGTTACATTTTATTGATAATAATAAATAATGCTCATGTTCGACAAATTAAATGTATAGATTACGCTTACACAAAATTATTATCAAAGGGTTAGGAAATCTGTGCGGCTACAAAGTAAACATTCCCACGCATAATTTTTACAAAACAGAAAATTTCGTTACACATTAATGACAATATGCTCGTAATTTATCACTTTTACATTTTTTTTTTTTTTTGATGCCAATCATCATAATACCTATCATGTCATAGAAATCCTCTCTGTCGTGTTCCTTCTATTGATTTTTCTTTGTGTTGTGTTATATTACGGTTTGCCTGTCATATTATTATTTTATACACGAACATGATACATATAAAATTTTAATACTAATTACCGTTAATTAAATATGGCGCAAAATACACAAACTACCAACCAATACAATACTAAAAATGCCGCAAGCCCGAAAATAACATAATTTCGATGAGATGTGTAGTTTATAAATATTATTTTTTTCTAATTTTATTGAGGAAATTATATTTGAGAAATTTTATTTATTTATTTTGAGAATTTTAAATTTTCTTAAATTTTTTTATTTTTTAAATGTGGGCGCGCAAAACACCAATATCAAAATTATATTTGATATTGGATTTAAGTTTTATTGTTACACGTACAGACAATGCATATAAATGTATATACATATGTACATATGTGTGTACTAGTAGTAAGACGATGACGCCTTTGAATATGTATTATAAACAAAAACGTTATAAATCATTAATTGTAATGGGGACTAAAGTTTTAAGTAAGCAAACATTTTATTTTAAACTAAATCATTCGTCGACAATGGGTTGATCAAAAACTGTGTACATTTGGATTATAATATTATAATGTACTGTATATTTATGTAATCACGTCATTTGTACAAATTTAAAAATCTTTAATTGCCCATGAAATTAGTGGTGACATCTGATTTTAGATTAGATTATTGTATTTTTATGTCCAAAAATGGTGCTACTGTAGCTACATAAATCAGTAAATTTAAATTGATTTGGTTTGCGGTTCACCCAATCGATTTCATGGTATCTCCGTTAGTAATATACGTCAAAGGTAGAGCAGGCCTGATTAATTCTGAGTTTCTTATAGCGCGGTTTCATATAACGCGGTACGAGTTAATCGCGTAATAAGAGGGTTGACTATTATATTATACAAAATGTGGAAATAACACTGTTTAAAAGAAATTTGTTCTAAATGAATTTATTTGATAAAAAAAGGATGTTTGACTTTGTAATTGGGCACCAATTACGTTGGGGGAATTAAATAAAATTTATTAATACTATCATTGAAAAGAAAGTTGCTTCTCATAGCATCGGTATTGAAGGAGATCGGCGTGGTGCTGTGCATGCTCCAGCTCACAAATTGCCTGAAGACGTTGCAAAACAAATCAGAACTCACATCTACAGCTATCCAGCATATGAGTCGCATTACTCTCACCGTGCTACAGCAAAAAAATATTTGCCAAATGATTTAAAATATTACAGAAATGTACCCAATGTACTGCGACTCATACGAAAGCCCGATTTCGTAAGGCCCTTATTCGGCAATTTTTAAAACAACAAACTTGTCATTTAAGGAACCAAGATTAGACGCGTTCAGTTTATGTGACAAGTTAAAAGTTCAAATAGAATTAAGTGAAGGTTAAGAAAAAGAAAATTTAATCCTGCAAAAGTGCAAAGAAAAAATCATCATGAGATTACTGATCAGTAGGGCAACCAAAAAAATGCACTAAAAAATCGTTTTTAAGCTCTTAAAATATGCTTTAAAAATGTTGAAATATGCATTCAAAATATGCTTTAAAACACTGAAAATATGTGTTCAAAATAATTGGACCTTCAAATTTGATAAAAACGACTAAATAACACCTTACGACAGCAAAAAATATGAAAGCAAACTGCAGCCCAGAACTTTCCAATTTAGTAATGGACCCGTCGAGAAAACCATAATTTGCTGCAATAAAAATTTATTCTGCCTTTACTTTTTTATGTCACATAACAGCTGTTTTGATATTTTGATTGAGGCTGCCTCCTCATCGCCCAATGCATCAAATACACCAATAATCTCTTCAAAATTATTAGCGTACAACTTAACAGCATCTAGCCAAGTTCTCCATCTCGTGGTTGTTGGCTATGGAGAAAATGCGAGCCCGGGCTGTAGTTTTTAAGAATCTTGAATCTCGACGGAGCTTTTAAAAATATTTTTTTGATATTCGAGATAAGGCGGACCTTAGGATAAAACCCTCTTATAAATTCGTATACACGATGAAGACCGTGAGAAAGGCAAGAAATTTAGATGTGTAATTTTGGGGTAAAAAGTTTGTATTGCCCGGGCCGCTTTCATCATGTACGGTGCTGCATCGGATATAAACAGCTTTTATCTTTCTCAAAACTATCCCCTAAAATTATAATCGAATCTTCAAAAAGCCGACCAATGGTGGACTAACTATGGAACCACTATGAGTGAAAAAATTACTATTGGTATAAACTAGCCACCATCGAGGAATACCTGAATCAGAAATTCGTATAACATACACCCTAAAGACAAACTCATTTTGATATTTACTGCTAGTAACAGCGCTAGTTGCGGTAAAAAGGAAATTTAAAAAATTAAATAAATAAATAAATAAAAATTATCTGCGAAATTTTTTTTTATAAAATTTGGAAATTATGTAAATGATTTTGACAAAATATGCTTATATGACACAAAATATGTTCTTTTGGGTGAAATTTTGGGTAAAATATGCAAAAATATGCACTAACAAGTAGGGCTTAAAATGCTTGGTTTTTCATGAAACGGATTTATATTTTGCTCTTTTCAAAATTCGTGCACTGGAAAAAAATATGTTATTGCATATTTTTGGTTGCCCTACTGATCAGGCCTTTAAATAGAAGGAAATGGCAAACATAAATTTACACCTTCGATTTACAACAGTGCCTCCCAACGGTATTTCTCCGGACGTCTATATCATTTTATAACCGGCAGTTACGGATATTTAATCTAACAATCCATGACTGCATAACTAATGTACCGTTCGGCTCCGGGAATTCTAGTCAAAAAAATTTCAGTCATAAAATTTCCTATACAAATATTATAACTCTTTTAAAAATAAAAACTTTAATCGACAAAAAAGGTATTTCGGTCAGAAAACAGTTTGACTGAAATGCCCTTTGTGTTTTTGGACTGAACGACCTTCTTGAAAAGTATTTTAGTCACAAATTGTTGGACTGAAATACCTTTCGTTTGTTGGTTTTTTTGACTGAAATGCCTTCGTAGACCTATATGTTGGCTTCGGCGCCCCAGCCAAAAGCATTTCAGTCAAAAACAGAAAGGAGTTTCAGTCAAAAATTAAAAGGCAGCTCAGTCAAAATAGTTTGACATTTATGCCTTTTATTAAAAAACGCATTCAAGTCAAAGATTTTTTTATTGGAATTTCTTTTGGTTTTGTGACTGATCGTTCGATGTTGAAAGGCCGAATGCCGAATGGCCGAATGTGTCGAAAGATCGAAAGTCGAAAAGCCGAATTTTCATGAAATTTTCCTTCACTTAATTGATTGAAATGAATATTTAACACTATTGACTTTATTTCTTAATGTAAAATAATTTAAATAACTTGAAAATACGTGCTAATAAATCTGTGCATGTAGCATATTAATGTGATCAAATTTTGTCGAAAAAACAAATTTATTTATTTTTATTTTTTATTATAAGTAATTAATTAATGGGATCACTACATTTGTCTGGAGAAAATCCAGAATACTTGAAAAGAAAAAATCTAGAAAAAAATTCCGAAAAAATATCTATAAATTACCGAAAAAGCAATCCAGAAAAATATTTTAATTAAAATAAATGAAAAAAATCAATTTTATTGGCATTTTTAGGGGATCGGGGGATTTGTCTGCAAGACAAAATCTTGTTTTGCCGTTCAATCATGTTTTTTGAATTCTTAAGGGCCAACCAGTAAGAAATTATAAACTTAAAAAAATTAAGAATTTTAACAAATCCAATTTTTTTTAAGTTTTTTTGAAATTTCAACCATAGAGAAATTAAAAATTCTTTAAGTAAATGACAGCGATTTTTGTATTTTTATTTTAGGGTAAATTAGTGTTTTTGGAGGCATTCCATGAGAATTTCGTATAACTTTTAGAAAATATGTATATTATGTCTATAAAAATGGCATTTATTTTTTAGTAGGATCAATTTGTGCTTCAATCATTTTTTTTACGTTCGGTTTCACAAATTTTGCAGATTAAAAATAAAATAAAAGACTTAAGCGAGAATATGAAATTTAAATCAATAAGATTCTTTCGGCTTTTTATAGACACAATATATTAATAACAATGGCATTCACAACATTTTCGACTTGTCAATCAGAAAAATGATGAGGCCAGTCATTTATAATATATCTACCAAAAAAAGTAGAAATATCAAAATCCCCCCCCATGCGTGAATGCCATTATTATTAATATATTGTGTCTATAAAAAACCGAAAGAATCTTATTGATTTAATACATACAATTAAACTTCTCTTTCTATTATTCGTGTTGGCATAAAACACACAGAAATGAAAAGTTTTCCTTGTGTTTTTTGATTTGGTGAATTTATTCATAATTCGCTAAGTCAACTACGTTCTTTCCTCATACTTAATGTATGGAGTTGGAATTGTATTTTTGTAGTTTGGTCGTAGCTACCTGATGAGTAGATCGAACTTTTTGTTTTGAGATTATCATCAGTACGAAACCAAACTACCCACGAAAACGCAAGGAAAGGTTTTCTTTTTTAGAGTCAAAATACATTTTGTATTAACTCTGGGGTTAAAGTACGGGGGGGATTTTGATATTTCTACTTTTTTTGGTAGATATATTATAAATGACTGGCCTCATCATTTTTCTGATTGACAAGTCGAAAATGTTGTGAATGCCATTATTATTAATATATTGTGTCTATAAAAAGCCGAAAGAATCTTATTGATTTAATACAGACAACTAAACTTCTCTTTCTATGAAATTTAAAAGATAAATTTAGAATTTCCACTTTTGCACAAGGGAAAACAATGTTTTTGACGTCTTGTTTTAATTTTTTTTAAGTTTGGACGGAAAATTTCGCATTTATAAGTTTTTTTAAGTGACAGATAAAATTTGACGAAGCTTTGTTGAAATTTTTAAGTTAATTTAAGTTTTCCATGGGCGAATACACATAAATGCCATTTACCGAATTCTTAATTTTTCTTAATTTAAGTTTATAAGTTTTTATAAGTTATCTATGGTTACCACTTTACCGTATAAAATTCTTACCGTATAAATTGTTTTCCGAAATAATTATTTTGATTATTTTATAGTGAAATAATGAATGCATATTTAGTGAAATGGTTTTTCTGGGATCGATATAAAATATTCCGATTTAAAACGTTGCAATTACAAAATGTTGCAACCATAAAATTTTGCAATTACAAAATCTTGCATAATAAAATAGTGCAAATATTTTTCTTTTTATTAGGTATCATTAATAGATTCTATATAATCCGCTCCTACGTGCGGCAACTCCTAAAGCCCCTCGGAGGGCTAAGCGGGGGGGATGGGGGAGGAGGAATGGGGAGCGCAGTGACCTCCCGCGTGCCCGTGAGAGTTACCGAAGCCGTTAGCCTCTACAATTCGAAGTTAAATTAGTCGATGTCATTTTATTTTAATGTAAAATCTATAAAATATTAATAAAAACATTATTAACATAAATAAACAGTTTTTTGAAAACAAGATTTTGAGAAACAAGATTTTCTCCAAAATTTTGTAAAACAAGATTTGGAGAAAAGATTTTAGAAACAGCTTTTGTAAAAAGTCTTTTGAAAAAACAGTGATACGTGGCCAATCCCATTTAGAAGCGATATAAGCTATACGATTACTTTGATTTGTGTCTAAAAGGTTCATTTCCATTATCATACATATTAAAAACTTTACGGAAAAACTCAAATTTGATAGACATTTTATAAATTTTAATTATAATTTGGTCCGCTCTTTGATAATTATGTTTCTGGATTATAGTATTCTGGATTTTTGTTTTTCTGAGTTTTTTGTTTCTGGATTTTTTATTTGGATTTTTTCTGGATTTTCAGTTTCTGTATTTTTTTCTAGATAATGTAGCCAACCCTTAATTCATTTTTAATTATATGACAAAAAAAACGTAAGAAGATTTTAATATTTAAGATGATTTACTATTTAACATTTTTATATAAAAATTTTGATAAAAATATAAATTTTGAAACTTTTCATTCATGAAAAGATGAAATATTAAAGTCAATTTCGATAAAAACAACCTTTCAACATTCAGCCTTTCGACACAATCGGCCTTTCGACGTATTCGGCTTTTTGACACATTCGGCCTTTTGAAATTCGGCCTTTCCAAATTATGCCTTTCGACATTGGGCCTTTCCCATTCGGCCTTTCGACATTCGGCCTTTCGACACATGCGGCCTTTCAACATTCGGCCTTTCGACCCTATTCCCACTAATTTAACTTAGAATTGTAGAGGTTAACGGCTTCGGTAACTATCAAAGAACCGCGGGAGGTCGCTGCGCTCCCCCCCCCCCCGCTTAGCCCTTCGAGGGGCTTTAGATTTGAACTTCGGGGGAAGTTTTAGTCATAATATTTGTATGGGAAATTTTATGACTGAAATGCCTTTCGTTTTTTGACTGAATGGTTTTTGACTGAATTCCCGGAGAAAAATTTTGCCTGGAATTCCTTTTTAATTGTTTGACTGAATCACCTTCTCAAAAGGTATTTCAGTCATAAATAATGCCTTTTTAGTTTTTTGATGGAACTTCCTTCTGAAAAGGCATTTCAGTCTATAACTATTTTGACTGAGTTGCCGTTTAATTTTTGACTGAAATTCCTTTCTGTTTTTGACTGGAATTCCCAGAGCCGTACCGTTCAACCATACGTGGCATCAAGGATTAGGTAAGCGTGGTGAAAATTAAATCGCTTCCTGCCTATATAAGCACCTGGATACGGTCCCAACTACTGTCCAACATATTATCTTTTATAGTGACTCGTGTCCAGGCCAAAGCAAAAATAGTTACATTGCATCAATGTTCCTTTTATGTACCCAATTGAATAACAATATTGAGGTGATTGACCACAAGTTCCTTGTAGTCGATCATACACACATGGAGTGCGACACCGACCATGCTGCTACAGAGAAGGCAAAAAAAAGGTCCACCGCTCGAAATAACCACCCAAGGGATTGGTATAATTTTGTTGCAAGCAATAGGGTTTCGAAAAAATGTAAGGTTATAGAAATGACTCATAATGATTTCCTTAATTTTGAACAAATTGCGAAAAAGAAATTTGTTTTTCGACCAAAATCAAGGGCTGAGTATTAAGATTAAACTATTTTTATATGTATTTAATATTCATCAACTCTTTTGTGGCGAATTATGTAGATGGTAACCCATATTCGTGGAATTCCGTACGATGGCTTCGATACAGCCAAGAATTTGGAGAGATTCAATATTAAAACAGTTTAGATGAAAACGAGCCTTTTAAAATCCTAAATGTTAGAAAAAGAGGAGTAAATTCTATTGCAGCATCAGACTTTACAAAGTGTTACGCTGGCTGGACAAATAAAATTAAGGGATGAAAAGAAAAAGGATCTATTATCTGTACTCGAACTAATTGATGCCTTTTTACACTGCTTTTGTAAGCAATTAGAGTCAGACATAATGCCGGATTATCATCCTGATTTAATCGAGGAAGATAATGAGTTGGATGGATAAGAGGAGGAACATAAATTAGAAGGTTTTGCCTAATAATTGCTAAAATGATATAAAATTAAAATTAAGGAATTTTGCGTTTTATGTTATGTTTTAATCACATAAATTTAAATTGGATTCAATACTACAAAAACAGTATGTATATTAGTGATTATAGTCTATTATTGATTAACTACATCTGAATGTTTCATAATTTTCCTGATTTCAATTTTTGTATTGAGTTATCTCCATTGATGCAAATGATATTTTGGGATTTGGGAATAAGTCTCATTATTTAATAAAAAAAAAAAATTCAAATAGGTATGTACCATAGAATATTGAATAGGAATGTTTGACAAAAAGGTATGTACCATATAAGTTAGTTATTCTTTATCACGGCCGAAAACAAAATATGGCAGAAGGGTATAAGACGATCAATTTACGATAAAACGATCAATATTAATCTAACCTAAAACTGAACATGCAGTGTGATAAAGTAAAGAATTTGGTGTCACTTAGTATTAAAATTCTTCTACAACATGTTGAAAATTATTTCACAATAATTTGTAACTTCAAAACGCTCTCCTGGAAAGTTTGTAAAAAGAGTTATTCCCTTATGCATTATTGCCACAGAATTATTGTCAATGATTTTACCTGTTCTATCAATAAAAACAATTATTTAAAGCTCTTTTATTAGTTCTTTATGAGGTATAGCAAAATTTTAATAATCGGTAGCGCCCTCTAAAAGTGACTTTAATTTTGTAATATTTTTCAACGATTTTTAAGATACAAGGTGTCTTATATTTAAAAATTTCTTGCACTTGGTATTGCATTTATTGCTATAGAAAAAAAAAATTAGGTTATCCGAAAATTATAAAATTGGGCTCATGTTAAAGATAAATGAATAGGGCAGGGTTTCGCTTTCTTGCAAAATATGTTTAAGCATGACAATCTATGTACAAACTTTTTGTATCTCAAAATGAAATATAACATCTACCCTTTTTTGGGAATAAAAATCCGATTTTAATGATGTGTTTTACCGTAGTACCACCGTACCTGGAATCGAGCCCATTAGGATTCCTTTACTGGAGAAGAAGGCCCATCTTTATGATGAATTCATGAATCAACTGGAAAAGAAGTTTAAACAATTGGACAAAAATTGTGATAAGATACAGGCGCTGACTACATTGCTGAAATCACTAACCATAGAACAGATCATGCAAGAGTTCAACAATACTCAACATAATATGTTACCATATTATGGTGCGAACAACTAAACAAATTCAAGACAAAAACGGCCCGCTGAGCCTGCTGCTACCAAAAGCTGATAAACGTATAAGGGATGAACTCAAGCAATCAGTGTGCACATTGCACAACCAGGCAACAGCGGAATGCATACAGTTTGCGTATGTATAATATATTAACCCTCTCAAACGCCTTGTACAATATATTGTACATCAACTTTCATCGCTTCGACCAACCGTAATTGTTAATTTTTGTCTCATTTCTCTTGTGCGATCGTTCTCTTATGTATTTATGTTCACACTACAGTTTTATGAGCAATCCCATATCATAACAGTGCATAATTGTGCTACGTATTTTATTTTTGGAAGAAAGTCAATTTTAAATGGCGTTTGAAAGGGTTAAAACGTATAAAATTTAAATTGTGACTAAATATTTTCAAATTTTTAATAAAATATTTTTTATGAATAATTTTTGTTTAAATGTATTTTTGAGATACAAAAAATTTGTAGTTTGTCATACTTAAACGTATTTTGCAAGAAAACGAAACTAGGTTAGCCCAATTTTATAATTTCCGAATAATTAGTTTTTTTTTTCTAGTGCTTGACATTTTTAAATATTTGACACCCCGTATCTTACAAAACCACAACACCAGCAACAACAAAAAATCATCTTTCATAATTTTTTTACTCTGTGCTACACATTCAAAACATAAAAATCATAAAATTCAAACATGACTTCCGGTTCCATGTAACGAATTAGTGATTTCACGTATTTTTCTCCATACTCCATATAGAAAAGAAGCACCCTACCATATAAGCACGGAATAGTAAATATGCGGAAGCAAATTTTGCTAAACAGTGTAGAAAAGGATTGATTGGATCGAATAGGAAGTTCACTTCGAAGAAAAAAAATAATTTAAGCGGAGTGATCGAATTACGGCAACAATTTTGAAATTACAAATATTGGATACATAAAATAAAAATTTGGAATTTTTACTTAAAATTTTGTTGTAGAGATTTCCAAAAATATCTTCTATTACTTGAATTTTTAGCTGCCTCATTTGGTTGCTGTGTAGTATGCTTTTATTATATATCTAAATTTAAGTATAACTGGATACATTTTTTAGCATGACAAACCTGGCTGGTGCCATACTTATACAATATATTTGTTTATAATGATTGCCTAGTTCGTATCGAAAATAAGTTTGAACATTTTTACCACTGGTGCCGTTAATATTATACGACAAATTTTAATGTTTCTTAAAAAATCACGAACGTTTTTATTGTTTTAAATTATACACGTACAATAAAATTTGTATGAAATTACAGTTCAACGATTTTATAGTTTTACATAGTTTTAGTTTGACCCCTCAGTATTTTAACGATTTTGTTGATGCAGAAAATTCATTACATAAAATATGTCTATAATATAAAAAGGAATAATATTGGATAATCCTAAATAAAAAATCTAATTCCTTTAACCGCAGGTCATGTTGGCATTGTTGTATAATTATTACGGATTTTATTTTTGAGAGGTGTTTCCAAAATTTTAATGAACTATAAGTCATAAATCAAGGAAAGTTAAATCGAAAAGAAAAACAAACAAAAATCCGATAAAACAAATTTTTATCAACGCACAGGGGGTAAAAATAGTCACAAAAATCTTCCTCCACTTAAATTTTTAAGGGATCTGAATAAAATATTTAAACATTTGATCATACATCGAAAAAATATTAAGAAAAATAACCTTGATCTTGTTCCTGAGTCTTCTAAAAGACAAACATTTATTTTTATCGGTTTAAGTAATAACTCAGATGTTGTGATAATGGTAAGTAAATTTCGATGTACTTTTGTGTGCTGAATCCGAATCTAAGGACAGAGTTTCTCCGTTACGTCAAGATTTCGAAATATTCTAACCTAAATATGCAACAATTCCCAAATGAATTTAAAAAATTACAGAATTAAATTTATCATAAAAAAATCACAAATTAGAGACGATTTAGGTGAGTCTCTTTTTCTCATGTAATATTTTATAATACTAAACATGTAGGTAATGTGATTTTCATTCGGCATTTATAAGATTTCTTATTTGTATTTCGAATAGATCTTTCAAATAAAGAACAAAAATCGATATGTTTATTCACATTTTAGTAATCCCTTTCCTTTTTTGAGGTTAGGTTACAGGTTAACGGAAAAATTGCAGTGTCGTATTGTAGATTTGTAGCCTAGCCTTTCCAGAGTGATTTTAAATAAAAAATTATTCAGATCCCTTAAAAAATAAAGTGGAAGAATATTTTTGCCCACTGCACGTCGTCGTGCCAACGTCGGATTGGTTTACTATTATTTGGTTGATGCGTCGACATTAACAGTTGATGCATCGTCGCACATCCCTGCCATATCGAAATTAGAAATTTCAAAGCGTTCAAAACTTTTCAAAATATCCAATTTTTCAAATTTTAACAACTTCTCCAATTTTGGACATGATCGCTGCAATTCCAATACGGGTGTGGTAAATGGTAATAATATTTTTTTCTTTCTATATAAAGTAGATAACCATTATGATTTTATATTTTTGTATTAGTTTTAGAGTATTCTTAGAAAAGACGTCTGATAATATTTTTCCAACCATTAGAAAACCTACTGATACGAGTATGTAAAAAACACATATTTGCCGGAAGTGTATTATTGGGCTAAACCCCAAAGCTTGCTTTAAAATGTACAATACTTTATAAATTTAGTTGATTTTAGTTTAGTTTTATGAACTTTGATTATAAAATAAAAGATTTTCGTAAATGCGTTTTTTTAAATAGTTTTTTCCCAATGTATGGCATCATACCGACCCTACCCTTTTGGCAACATCTTTTTAGTATTTTTTTTTTCAGAATAATGGTTTTCAATCACAAATATGACTGCCAAGTCAATTTGAGTAATATGATGCAACTAGAAATTAGTTCGGGAATGAATGAGTTAATAAAAAATGTTGCCAAGAAATTTAACTCAAATTCACTTCTCATAACACTAGAAATAGAATTATGTATCGCGAATATAATTTGACTGATGGTTAATTCGACTAGTTAGATAATTGGAAAAAATATTAAACAGAATTACTTATGTACACTATCATCAAAACTCATTTTTTCACAAAATCCTGGAAACGTTTTAATTAACGATTGTGTTTACTTTTAGTGTTAAGTAATCAGTATAGAAATCATGTAAATATTCGAACTCCAGATTTTTGGGATTTGCAGGTTAAGTATGAGAGCCCCCCTGTGAGTCAGAATAAAGATTTTCTAGTAGTATCTGTTTGTCGATTGTCTGCTCCTTACAACCCAAATGGATTAATGGATATGGCTAAAATTTAGATTGATATTTAAAAATTGAAACGGAACGGGCCAGCAATGGCCTGTAAAAACTAATTATTATTATTTAGCAACATTTTCAAAACTTCAAACCGGAAATTACGATTTATTGATATTGTTTTCCCTTCGCAAAAAATTAGAAATTTAAACAAGTCTAAGGGCCAAAATTCTAAATGTGAACAAACTTTTTTTTTTATTGCGACCATTCTCTTAACCACCGCCCTAGTTTAAGTGAATGTCGACAGATATCACCAACGGTAAACATGACCTAGTGTGATTCACTCTTCTGATTACTCTTAGTGTGATTCAATACGGTGATCAGACTTCCCACATTTCGGTGCAACTATCCTTTCCGAGAGTTGTGATTAAAGTCAATTTATTAACACATATCGCTAAATATTAAAGTGATCAAACGCTCTTTGAGAAGGTAATCTTACCTTCTTCATAAATTCGGTAGTATTAAACCGTAGAAGTTTAAACGTAAAACTTTCCAAACTATCAAAAAATTCCCGGGCTTCCAAATTTCTGTCGCTGGTCATTTCAAAATGTGAAAATTCAGAAACTTTAAATTTGATTTTTTTTGCTTTTGTGCCTTTTGATTGAACAGCAATTACCTGCTTTTGGAAAAAAGTAGGCCATCAATGCTTAAAGTTTAATATTTTATCATTATGTACTTGATAAAATATTTGTATTGATTTTTTGTAGTGCACTTGCTTGGTTGATCAATGCCCCATATATCTCTGGCAAATAAATTCTGTCAATTTTCTTTAAATTTCTCTTGATTACTCCAAACACACGATCACAAGGTAGAAAACTATGGCCTCGAACGGGGAAATACTGATAGATTTTGATCAGTTTTTTTCAATACAAAAAGCCGTTAGAAATCTTAATACCGTGTTATTACGATTTTCGATGCATAAAAAAAAATATGAAGTTTGGTAGTCTCAGATGGAAAATATTTTTCTACGAAATCACTGATCAAAGAGTATACTTCATTTTCCATTTTTTTTTTGCCATTCCTTCGTGATAAAGGTACATTTCGCTACATTTCCTCTTCAAATCATAGATACAAAAAGTATTCATCCAAAGCTGCCGATAGTAAAAAATTGTCTGCACGAGAATATGTGGTAGCGGCAGATTCTGCATGTAATTAAATACTATGTCGTGGCAAGAGCTGTCATTTTCGCATTTTTTTTCGATTTCATTTTAATTTCGTCATACAATTTTTTAGATCTTTTGAGGTGGATCATCTTTTCGACTATCACAACCCGTTTTGCGTCATCATTAAGGACCGTATTTGTTACACGTTCCGCAGACATCTTTTTGCGGTCTTCCAAAGTGGTAATTAAAATCATCCTTAAAATACAAATGAATCGTTTAGTATTGAAAGAACACATCTCCTGGACATGTGCCTTTTCTAGAATATATAATTTTTTTTTTGCAAGGTAGGTGCCGTTCCATTAACCATATAGTAATGTCGTCTTGTCATAAAACGTATATACGTGTCTGTGATACAAAACCGTCATAATACTAATTTTGACAAAAAGTGGACATGAGCCCTTTCAAAACTAAACGATTCAATTACACAAACTCAAATTTTACTTGTTTTATAAATAAAAAAAATTCGAAAAATCTTATAAACTTTAAAAATTTTGTAAATTCAATCATTTCTATAAATTTTATAAGTTCTATAAATTCTATGAATAATTCTATAAATCCTATGCATAAAGTTTTAAAATTCAGTAGGTTCTTTACATTCTGCAAAATTTCATAAATTCTTTAATTCTTATAAATTCTGTAAATTCGATAAATTCTATAAATCTTAAAAGTCCAATAAACTCTATAAATTTTAAGTCTGTAAATATTATAAATTCTAGTCTATAAATTCTTTAACAATAGAAGTACCAACCGGTCAAAATGACCGGTTGTACATTTATTGAACTCATTTATTTTTATTGTTAAGTAAGTATTGTTTCGGAAATATATGATGACTTTTAATATAATTACTTTGTTGTCATATTAAAAGTCATCTTGAATTTCCAAAACAATACTTACATAATAATAGAATAAAATGATTTCAATAAATGTACAACTGGTCATTTTAAATGTTTTAGATAGAGGGCTCTATGTCAGTTCTATAAATTCTACAAACTCAAATTTGACTTATTTACATTCTACATGTTTCTAAAAGAATTTTAATTTTTATAAATTTTATAAATTCAATAAATTCAGTAAATTCTGTAAATCTTATAAATTCTCTGAATTCTATAAAGTCTAAAAATCCAATAAGTTTATTAAATTCTATAAATTTTATAAGTTTTAATATGTCTATATACTCTATACATTTTTAAATTTTATGAATTTTATAAATTCTATAAAATCTTCAAATTCTATAAAATTTATAAATTCTATAAATGTTATCAATAATATAAATTCTTTAAATTTTGTAGATTATTTGTATTCTATTAATTGTTTCAAGTGTATCTGTTTTATAAATTCTACAAACTCGAATTTTATTTGTTTTATAAATACAACAATTTTGAAAAATCCTATAAAATTTAACAATTCTGTAAATTCAATAATTTCGTTAAAAATTTATAAATTCTATAAATTCTATGAATAAAGTTTAAAAATTCAGTAAGTACTTTAAATTCTACAAATCTTTTTCTTTCTTATAAATTCTGTAAATTCGATAAATTATATAAATTTTACAAATTCTACAACGTCTATAAATGTTACAAATTCTAATATATTTATAAACTCTATGAATTTTATGAACTTGATAAATAAATTCAAAGAATCCTATAAATTACATAAACAAATATTATAAATTTTATAGATTCAATAGATTCTAGAAATTTTTTCAAGTTTATCAGTTCTAAAAATTCTTTACACCCAAATTTTACTTATTCTAAAAATTCCATAATAAGCAAGACTCAAAGCCTCAGCAAGACTCAAAGCCTCAATAGTACTATGAGTCAAAGCTATTAATTCCGCCTGAAAGACAGAGCAATGCGAACCCAAGACTACCAAAAACCAAACGATCTAAAATCATTCAAAGGGCAGTAGGTTCCAAATCCAGCACCAAGTTCAGAGCAAGAGCCATCTGAGAAGAAGGCAAGAGATTCCGATAAAATTTTAAATTGGTGCGAGTACCACAAATTTCTAGATGAATAAACCACCGAGAACAAATTTTCGAAGTTCAACTAAGGCAATAGCCTTTCATTACACTATAAATTTCTGGTATTAATGATTAGGTAGTATATGCTCTAAAATTGCAACTGAAACACTCCATGCACCAATGCATCTCAAGTGAAACGCCGCGGAAAAGCAGTGCCTAGAATGAAGGTGTTCAACCGGGAGTGGACACAAAATAGACTCCATAGCAAGAGGTATAGCTCCAGTAATGGCTCTACAAGTAATATTTTGAAGTCCATTAAGTTTGATTAAAGAAGCCTTTAATTTAACCATTGCCCACCAAACAATGGAGGCTTGTGAACAAAAGCTCTTCTACACTGTCAAAAAATGGCAGTAAAATTGTAATCATGTAATGTAATCATGTAATGGCAGTAAGTTTGTAATCAAGATGGTAATTCCATTAGAGTTTACTATCCAATAAGGCACTAAGATGTTTTACGTGGTCGGATTTAGTGATCGCACTTCCAAAAAGAGAGGGAACATGTAGAAAACTTCAATATTTATACACCTAATACACACATTTTTAAAATTTTTAAAAACACTTGTTAAATATTTCGCAAAATTACAAAAGGTTTAAAAAATCACTCGATCGATTTCTACGTGGTTTAGTTTAGATTAATACCATTCCATAAAATTACTAATACGTCGGGTTATAATAAAATAAAGGGGGAAAAAAAAA
Organism: Tipula helvola; assembly: GCA_963556165.1. NCBI lineage: Eukaryota > Metazoa > Arthropoda > Insecta > Diptera > Tipulidae > Tipula > Tipula helvola. The sequence continues at coordinate 152,042,791 of OY744483.1, forward strand.
TCAACATCTGGAATTTTGTTATTCGACCGTTGACTAATCAATAATCATATACCTGTGTTTAACTCACCCTCTTTTAATTTTTAATGTTTATTGCTCTCCCAAATTTTATTGTTTACCACTCCCACATTTTTTTATTTGTATATTTTGGTTGCACTTTTTGCTTTTTCCAACTATATATATAAATAACTACATTTTTATTTTTACAGTTTAGTAGATACTCCTGATGATGGCCTAATAAGCCGAAATCGATCGAGTGATTTTTTAAACCTTTTGTAATTTTGCGAAATATTTAACAAGTGTTTTTAAAAATTTTAAAAATGTGTGTATTAAGTGTGTTTCGCCAAGTGCCTACGGCAGAAAGTGTAAAAAGTATTTATACACCTAGTGAAGACAATTAAATCAGGCTTAGATAGATTGACGCGTAAGCCCTTTTCAATACACCATGCCCTAACTATAAGTAGTGCCTGTTGAATTAAGTCGGACAATACAATCAGATATTTGCCCGAAACTGTAACAACAAGGTTATCAACGTAACTTTGGACAATGAAGCCAGAATGCTGTAGTTTAACAAGTAGCTCGTAAATGATGAAAAACCACAGCAAAGGAGAAAGCACTTCAACCTGTGGACAGCCTTTAGCAGCCTTGGCAGAAAAGGATAATGGATGGCTTATCAGCCTTAACACTGCGAGACTTAAGCACATATGAAGTATGTACTATCAAAAGCTCCCACAATATCTAGAATAGTACCCACAAGAAACTATTTATTAATGAAGAACCTTTCAACTCTATAAGCATGTTGCATGTTACTGAGTCAGAAGAGCGGTAAATAATGATCTCTAATAAAACTGTCGACGATCATTTCTAAAGTCTTAAGAAAAGTTGAAGATAGACAAATAGACTCGCCAGCCTTCGGGAAGATTTTTAATCTTTCCCCAGCATTGTGTATGTAGAGGAAGTCATACTGTAATATACCAGGGAAAATCCCATGTGGTAGGGGGCCCACGTTTATCGAGTAAATAAATCTTGTAACTACCGAATCTTTGGATTTTGACGCCCACCAAATTTCTGGTCCCGCTTAATATTATTTTGCTTCTAATTATCACGTTTCAATAATCTGGCCTTGCGGTGCATATAGTTTTCACATCATTAGTCGAACTTTCTATTTCGGTTTATTGAAGAGTAATATATGGATTTTTTTTTAAAACTTAAACAATTGTTTAAATTAAGCTAAATAAATTTTAATATACATATGGAATGCTAACGTCATTTCGGCGATCCATTTTTATACTGGTTACGACAAAAATTTATCAATAACTTGGAACAATAAAAATTAAAATTCCTCTTTGATTATTTTAAATCCCGCCTAATCCCGGATTGAAATAAAAATTTCAATGGATATGTGAATAGTAACTATAGGTTGATTAACTAAGTTCAAACGGACTTAAATAAAAATGAATAACAGTTGTGCTAAAAATAGTTGATTAGGGTTTATAAGTGATTCGTATCCATCTAAATCTAAACTTTGTAGGGGGGGGGGGGGGGGAGGGGGAGTAGTATAACAAAAGGAATATACAAATTAATTGCTTGCAGTTTGAATTGAAAGGGATTTAATAGTAGTTCAAGTTAACTAAATTAGTTTGTTCAACTTAATGTTTTAAATTTAAGTGAGATTTAAAAATCTTATTGTTTGAAATTATTTTGATGTGTTAAAAATAACACGCTAAATACAAGTGTAATGATCGAATTTAGAGGTTTGAGTCAGCTACAATTTTAAAATTTGAACTTGAACTTTTGAAAAACACCCATTTTCATAACAAAATTGATGACAACCTTGATAATAAGTAATTGGAATTTAAATAAAGTTTTTATGGTGACTAGAGTTAAAATTAAATTTAATTATAAAACCAAAAGTTGACTAAAATTTGAATGGTTTTGTTATGATTATTGATTATAAACAAAACAAGGTTAATTTCAAACAATAATTGGCTTTTTTATCGAACATTTTGTTCGAGCAACTTATTATAGTTAAACCGGTCACACACAATGGCTGGATTCCCCCTTTTCTAGAATTTATTATAAATAAATTGGTGATTACACAAGATTTTATTCTCAGAATTTATTAAATAATGGCCAAATAATTTGTGGTTTTCTGGTCGAGAAACAGAATTTATGTGAAAATGTCTTTGTTTCCAAATTATGTTATTTATGAATTTGTCAGGATATGGATTGCGAAATAATGTATGTTTGAAAATTTATAATGTGAAATTTAGTATCGAAAAGTTTTAGAATTTTGTAGGTCAACATTTTTATTTATGGTATTAATTTTGTAAGATGTGGGAAGCAAAAAGTGAAAATTTAGATATCGGCCAGACCAAGTATCTTTGTGGTACCAATCACAGGAAATTTTGCCGTTTGATTCACGAATCAACAGAATGTTCAAAAATGAAATTTGGTTATTTGTTTCTTTTTCCAAAGTTAATTTTATTCAGTTGTTCTTTGAATTAAGAGCTTCTAAAAATGAATCAATTTTATCATCGACATATCTATAATAGATAGAACATAGGTTGAAAGTCTAAAGAGTTTAAAACTGAAATTTCTAAATTTTCTATTATTAAATTTGCTGTGATGGGACTTATTGGAGAACCCATAGGAGAGCCAATAATTTGTTATCAAAAGAAAATTCCGAATTGCTTAAAACGATATCTAAAGCGGTAAGAAACTGGACTTTCGTTAATTTTGATGATCAAGAGCATGTCAATTTTGGGATCATTGGTGTGTATAGAGCTTACTGTCATTCAAATTAGAAATTGCACTTTCAACATCTGATATAATTTTGAAAAATGGTATTGCGGTACCAACTGTTGGCGTACAAAATTTAGTCCCTAAACTTAAAATGAATTTCACGTGAAGTGGAAGATCGATATTGGTAACATTATCTAACCATTTTCCACAATTTAAAATTAAACCATTTGTTGTAACGTTTAGTAAAATTTGTTTAAATAAACATAAATATTATCAATTAAGTAAGTAATAAGATTTTAAATAAATTGTAAGAAGGTCAACACCTTGGGCATACTATAGTAAAACTAAATTTATTTTCTCACTACATTGGTTTATTGGACCACTTGAAAATACATATCCACAAAACATAATGCAACCGTTTTAATAAATTTTGTAAAATCTAGTCGCTACACTGTTTTATGGGATAACCGGATAAACGTTTATCCCATTATTGCTGTATACATTCTCGATTTTAACATTTATGATTAATGATTATCTATAAAAATACCAAACCAACAACTCGACAAACTGTAATTTTACTTGCCGGCTTACAATTTGTAAACGAAAGTTAGAGGGTTTATGACATTCTCTTGAATTTTAACCGTACTAAATTGAAGGACGATATGTTATTTAAACTGTATATTTTTAATCAAATTAGTCAAGGTTATTTAGCATCGATCAAGTTCAATCAATCAAAAAAAAAAAAAAAAAATCTTATGCGGTCTTTTATTTAAGTATGGTTAGGAGACCCAAATTTTATAATCAAACCAACACTGCGGTATTAATCGCCCTACATAATATGCTAATAATTAATAATAAGAATTTAATTCAATTAAGATTAATTAGGTCAACCATAATACCTATAATAATGTAATCACAGTCTCTTCGATATGTTATTATGTAAAATGTATTTGAATACAAAAAACTAAACGAATTTAAATTTATTTATTAAAACATAAAAAGTTAATTTAATTTGATTAATACATAAAGTCAATTGTTATTAGTTGGTAATAGTTCAGACTGCCTACTAGATTCGATGTTAGATGCTAGCTGCTTAAAATCTCCAATCAAATTTGCAAATTGTATTTTATTTGCATCGAAAGAAAAACTAACAAAAATTACGCAACTAGCTATTATATTTTTCGAGATGAAAATAAAGATTTAAACACAATTTTTTAAAGTTTTACAATTAAAAGATATTTTAAAGATTTAATTTATGCACATTATATATATTTGAGATGTATCTTTAATTTTTTTCTTCTTCAAAAATATGCTAATGGTATGAAATGAAACGGTAAAATTTGTAAAAATCATATTTTCGTTTTGATGTTTATTATAAATACTTTGGCTGATTAAGGTCGTGGATCGTGGTTAACAAGAGGAGAGAACACTTAAAAGTTGTAATAGAAGTAATAAGCTACTGGATTAGCTCTACTATAATAAACAATTGATAAGACTTGAGAAATGGCGACAATCGCACATAGGGGATTATTCCATTACAAGGCAGTTCCGGCCTTGGTCATATACATACATTTTATTCTTATTAGATAACACAGTAAGATAAAAGCATTAAAATATTTTCTATTTTATATACGTACGTTGTACGGTACAACTTTTAACATACTTAAGTATTTGGATAATTCTTGCAAACACAACAAACACATGACCCAAGTTGTAGCTAAGTGGATTGTCCCCAGAATTGGGTTTATCTTTTGTTTTATTTAAAAATAAACATTTTTTATTTAGAGCACTGTACAATTTCTTGTACTCGGTGAAATCAAAATATTTTTTTCGATTTAAAATAAAATAAAAAATACTTATGTATAATTTAAAATTAGAATTTAAAATTTCGCGTGTGTCGTCGCGAATACGGTCGCGGTTAAATTCTTATTTTTGTATCCGCACACATAAACTTTGTCGCACTTTTATTATATTCAACATCTTGGAATATACAAAATGTAACACTTGTTTGACTTTATCATAAAAGCTAGCTACATATAAAATTTAACAAACCTTTTCTTTAGCACGTCCAGCATGTTTTTGTACAGATTTAGCCAGTAACGAACCTTTACTCTCAGCCATTTTACAGTTGAATTTTTATATTATTTAAATCAAATTTTTTCACTTTACTTAATTATATTATATGTATATACTTTGTAATAATAGCTAGCTATATAATAATTTTTTTAAACACAAAAATCTAGAATTACAAAAAAAAAACTTTTTATTATTATTTCTTCTAAACACACTGGAGATTTTTTCTTATTTCAAAGAAATAAGAAAAAAAATCTTTTATTTTTTTTAACACTTCACTTTTATATATTTTATCTATTAAATTAATTTCTTTTTCATTATATTATTAAAAACTTAAAATTTTAAATCAATTAAATATTTTAGAATAATTAATTTAAATTTTTTTTGTTATAATTAAATATAATTTTTAGATTTGCTTTTACATGAAACATATGTCGAATGTGAATGTGTCAAAAAAATTATTTCGAATGAAAATAATAAGAAAAATAAGAATGTCAACAAACTGAAGAACATCATGTGGAAGAGTGTAATTTTTATTTTGTTTTATTGTTAAGCGCTTCGATCAGAGATGACGCTGTGTTTTGTGTTTTATGTGCAATTTAAAATCAAACCTTTTTAAACCATGAAAATTTAAACCACATGATTGGCTTTTAATGATACTATACGGTTGTTATTTACTTAATTATCACCTAATAGTTATTCAATATTAAATTTTATTTAAGACCAAACTAAATATTTTCACACTACCTGCACTGTTAAAGAAAGACTTATCAAAAAATTTTTCCCTGTTGATTTAAAAAAATTAATTGCCCCAATAAACTGGACTATTTTTAGTGAAACACGTTCAAGACGGCATGTTTCAAATCAGTTCATGAGGCTACGACTATCACACTACCGAATTAAAGAAACGTAGTAAATGTTCGGATGCTTCTCTTTCCATGTTTCAGAATCTGCAACGATCTATTGTATGCCGACCTCCGCTCCATGTTTCCAAATTGTCATTAAAAGCGCTATGTCCTATTAAATACCAAGTAAGTAGTTTTAAAGGTTGGGCTGTCCATCTTGAGTGTCTCTACCAGATGTGTAATGAATTTTTTGACTTGCTTCAGTCCGATGGAGAACTCCACGAACACTTTCTTAGTTTCTGTTCCCAATTTCTAACGTAGATGACAATTAGAATAGGCAATGCTAGCTCGTGGTTGAGAAAGGTGCAATTTGCTTACTTAAGATGACACGTGTACCCCACTACTTCTACCACACGTGCCCAAACTCCGTTTCAATCCGTAACTCAGAGTATGCGATGTACATGTATAACACATGATTAACTGGTTATTACATATTACGTCAATACACGAAAACACTGATTTATTATTTAATATTTATTTTAAAACTTTATAGCGATCAATTGTTTATAGATTTACAATCGTTGTAATATTTTAAGAAACAATTATTTATTGAGAAACTCTATAGTGAAACAATTGTAGATCGATTTACATTCATTGTAACATTTTTTAGACACAATTATAAAAATATAAAAATTAGTATTCAAAATGGCTGATTATAATGTTCAGCATACAATGTCGCTTTTTATTATTTCACGTCTATATCTTACCGCGTTTACTACTCGAATCATTTTTTGTCAAACAACAAAGATAAAAAACAACAACTTACTGAAAAATCAAAAACGACGCTTTTTGTTTCGCCAGTACAGTGTTGTTCGATTTGTGCCCTACGACCACAGTACTCCCCCACCAGAGAACCTGTATAGATGAGCGGTGTCGCTTTGTCCTTTATTGCATTCTCGTGTGCCAAAGGTTTCGTTATTGTTCTAGGTATGTCGTTGTTGACTGGCTCAAGTGGAGTGGAAGCGTACATTATGTTAGGATTAAAAGTTACCTTAGTCGATTTTTTTTTTCTCTAGAACTTATTTTGTCAGCGATCGCAGAATCAGACGTAATGCTGGGAATCGAATAATCACCCGTGAGGTGACCACTAGTTGTTGGAACATCGGTATTTGAATTAGTACATATGTAGTGCGACTAACTGCGGTGATGCTATTGGTTCGGAGCTCTCGACAAAACATGGTTTCGAGCGGTCTATCGATACTCTAACCTGCCCTACCTTTAATGTCGATCACAAAATTTTTTTCGGCACGGCTGATTACCAAATACGGGCCATCATAAGGTGGTTGTGAAGATTTACGCACCATATCTGATCGCAATAGAACATGCGAATAAATTTATTGCTTTAAAAATGAATTCGCGATCATCCGATATATGACGAGTAGGCGGATGGGGTCGCAATTCTTTGAAATGTTTTTTAAGAGCTACGACAAATATCACTTTTGTATCCTTAGCTAGCTGGCCTGGAATTTGTATAGTAGTACCATAGACAAAATGTAATCGACGTTTTGGGAATGTCGCTTGCCTCAATAGGGATTTGATGGTACACTCGTACCAAGTCTATCGTCGAAAATATCGTACATCCATCCAATTGAAATGAAAAATCCTGTAAATGAGGAATTAGATATTGGTCACCCTGGGTTATATTATTAAGAGCTCAGTAGTCACCGCATGGTTTCCACTCTCCATTTTTTTTTTAAAACCAGGTGAAGAGGACTCGACCACGGACTGTTAGAGGGTCTGCATATGCCCTGCGATTGCATTAGCTCGAATCCCCTTTTTGCAATGCAAAGTTTTTCCAGGAAAAGACCTCTCGTCTTCGCGGAGACAGGTGGACCACGAGTTTCTATTGAATGCGTGTGACCGAATGTTTAACTTGTTTTGGAATTGTCGAACTAATGTGTATAATTTCGTTAAACTCGACAAGAAAGCAGTCATTTCTGGAGTTATTGCATTATGATTTATAGAGGTCAAAATGTGCACCGAGGTTCTAGAAATTCCACATAACGAGGAAACTGTTGTGAGGGGATCCCACAGACGCTTACTTTTAATGTCGACTAATAGACCATATCGGCTAAGGAAGTCAGCTGCAATTATGGGCACTGTGACAGCAATAATAAAAGTCTGGGGTTCGTCTGAGCCCTAAATCCAATTGAATGGTTTTCTTCCCATATGTGCTCACTTTCGTACCATTTGCTGTGTATAGAGAAAAGTCTGATCTTCCTCGAGACTTATCCTTTTGTGATGACAGAAGTACAGAAATTTCTGCTCCGGTGTCAATAAGGTATCTGTTACGTGAGGTTTTATCATAAATTGTTAGGCGACACTGGGTTTGGTTGTCATCACACGTCGCGAACTGTGATGACTTAACGATTTTTTTGGATCGTATTTGGTAGAGTCGTAAAATTCACAAGCAGGTATGCATTTTTTTGCTTTATCATTAAAACGATAATGATACCAGCAAATTCCATCCCTAACTGTTGTGTGCGTACGTGATCTAGACCCTGATCTATGTCGATACTGCGAATATCCTGACTGTTTCATTGCCTGGGTCAGTTCGCTAACTTGGGCCTGCATATATAAATTCCAATTCTCTAATCGTTCAAAGTTCGTTTGTGTCAAGTTCGCCGTATGATTCGGTAGCTCGGATCTCTGAATACCCCTAGCGCTACCGGAAATCCATGATCTTATGCTCCGTACAGGCTTCCAGTACCTTGTCGGCCAACTGTGTAATTTCTTCCAACTCTCCAGTGCTCCCCGCTAATACCGTTCTAATTTTCGTTGGTAGTTTAGCGTCCCATAATACCTGAAGTGTTTCAGCCGAGAAAGCATTCACCGCGGTGGCTTGCATTTCTCGTAGGAGCTGCGAAGGTTTCCTGTCACCGAGATCCATTTCACTTAAGACCTTGCGTATTCTAGCTGTCGATGATTCCCCAAGTCTTGTTATCAATGCTTGCTTAAGAAGATCGTAAGGATTTATGGGTGGGATTTTTTTAACGATATGTATTTTAAATGAGTTGTATTTGTGTATCCAATCCATTTAGTCGCTTCCCACCGATTGTGTTTCGTAGGTAATTTTTAAGGCGCCTGAACGACCTGGAACTTTCCAATTGGAGAGATTATCCAGGTTAAGAGTACTAGTAAAAATCTGACAAATGTTTTGTGCTTAATTTGTTACGAACTTGATAAAAGTCTCCTCTTAATTATTCGACCAATAACTTGATGTATTTTAAATGAGTCAAAGGACGCTCTCCCCTTTCTCTTTTAACTTCTTTGTATAGTATAATATGTAGGAATTAATTACAGAAATTTTAATCCCCAGAAAAAGAGTTTACGCCACCGCTTGAGAGATTTTCTCAGAAAACAATACGTTGGTGTATATTGATCGGCTATATCGACGCCTCCCATGAATTTATTGTATTTTATGACAGCATTTGGTTTTGTATTATAACTTCAACACCACTACGTTGAAACCTTTTTACAGAAGTGAATCCAGCATTATTCCAGTTTGTTAATAACGTAATAATACGCTTATCCTTCTGGCTATGATTTTTTCGACATGCAACTGAGCTTTTTGATTTAAATTTCGGGTTTTTTATGCCAAATGGTAATCCCTTACTATTTGACATTACAGTGCCGGTTAGATGACATTTCAATTTCAACAATCTCATACAACAATTTAGGTATACATATCTCATTTATAATTTTGCTAATCAGCTCATCCGTAAAAAATAATTTAAAGAAGTGAATCGGTTCAGTTACACTTGCAGCAACATGTGGACATGTAGCTCTATTTCCACTTTGGAAATTGATTCGCTTTGTAATTTCCACAGATTCTGTTACATCCTGCCAAGAATCAGAATCACTATCGGTATCATATCAATTACTCTGATTTTCCGTTTTCTTTTACTACCAATCTGATTCCTTTCTTCACTCTCATCAATATCACTTGTATAAATAAAATTGTTATCTGTATTGGTTCCGACAAGGTAAATGTTAAATTCATCATCACCTCTACTAATATCATCACTTGAAAACATTTTAAAATAATAAATCTTCCTTGAAGGGCGCAATTAAATTGATCAAAATAAAAGCGTTTCGTCGTCCTAACTGTGAATTAACGTATCTGATTTTTTTTTCAAAATCACATCTCTGATACTAAAATGTTCGTCGTGAGAAACTGAAGCCGAATTCCCGCACCAACGTTAATTGACTGTTAGGAGACATCGTCGTCCTAAGGATAAACCAACGCACGTGCACTAATTCAGACAGAGTTTCTCACGATGAACCATTTAGTATCACAGATGAGATTTTGAAAAAATGTCAGATACGTTAATTCACAGTTAGGGTAACCCATTGTTTTTTATTCTCATGTTGTTGCATGGTGCTCATTTCATGTGTCGTTTTACAGTCTACTTCAATCTCAATTCGGAGGTATCATCGTTAAAAAAAATTTACTAACTTTGGCCATACTTCTAACGTAGCAAACTAGATTTTCAACGTTTACAGATTCCATCAACCATCGACATTAGCGAAAGCCAACGAGTTTTGCAGAAATCTTAAGCTATTTAATAACACTACCCTGCAAAATTTTGTCCCTGGACAATGAATAGTTGTTACCGAAGTAATTTTTCACGCTGAATCCGAATATGGCCTCAGAATTGCTCTATAACGTCAGGATATGAGATATTCTAACCTAAAAGTGCAAAAAACACTGTTTGTGACATATTTGAGGTTATCTAGCACCGCGATTTTTTTTTTCTTCAAAAATCCATGTGTGGATCTTATAGTAGAAGCATAGACATTCATACTAGATTTCTCATTTCATAGTAACTAAAGGAAAAAAACAAAAACTTCTGATAATTCCAATGTATCGTTGTGTTGTGTATTTTATAAGGCAATGATTTTAGAATGCTTTGCAAATATAATACGTATATGCAATACACCGATAATATTTGAATGGAAAATTTTTGTTTTTATTTTCTGTTTTTAGTCAAATGAGAGATCTATTATGATTGTCTAAGGTAGAAGTCTTTCAAATATTATTGAGTTTGCTCAAATATCTTTTTTTTTTTTTCGCCGAGATATCGCATTTTCGAATTTGCATGTTCGTCAATTTTTCGGTATACGAAAATTTTATAACGCAGGTATAAAAGGTAGTGTTATTATACCGTATACCGAGAAATTCACGAATATACTCAAAGATTTTACTTATAAATTATATAGAGGCACTAGGTGCCCCAGTACACGGTAAGTAAGAAATAATACAGTACACAGGTCTAGGGTTAATCCTTACACCATGATCTACAATATACTCACTTTAATTTAATATGCAATTTGATCTTTTTATTTACCTACATAGATTTACTTAGTTTGGACTTAAAGAGTAAATTTAAAATTTCCAATGCTATTTTTTTCATATTTTTATTGTCAAAATATTAAAATATTTCAAATATACAAAATACAAATTAACAAAATTAAATAATTAAAAATTGAAATTTAGAAAATACAATTTAACAAAAAGAAAAAGTTAGAAGTATGTATGTAGAACTAAAAATTTCAATAATTTTAACTTTTTATTTTTAATATTTTGCATTTTTCCTTTTAAAAACACAAATCAATTAATTTTGTTTGTATGTAAAGTAATTTAAGAAAATCAAAAAAAAAAAATCTTTAAAAATATTAAACTTTTAATTTTTTTTTTTTCTTTAAATAGTATATAATATAATATTATGTATAATTTTGTTTTTCTCTTATTTATTTTATTTATAAAATTATAAAAAATTTCCTGTTACAATTTTTTTTTTGTGTATAATTTTGTTTCATATTTACATAAATTTTATGTTTTTTTTTAAAGTTAATTTTATTCCAAAATATAGAGTTATAAATATTTTAATTTTTTTTGGTTGCAACAAGAAATTTTTTTTAAATTAAAATAAAAAAATAATACAAATTTTATAATTATGCATTTAAAAAATAAAAATGAAAAATGTGTTTTCTACAAATATGGCGCCTTTTTTAACGAATTTGTTTTTGAAAAGCTTGTGAATTATACAAAAAAAACACCATATATAATTTTGTAATAATAGATGTATGTACTTTTTTTATTTCTGCAATATTTAATTATATAGTTACTTTTATAATTAAGTTGAAATTATAATCAAATTATTATGTACCGTTTTTGGAATGAAAATATTTCTTTATTTTTAATTAACTTCAATGAAGCGATTAAGCGATCGCCTTTTTTTATATAAAATGTTTTTGAGATATCACAGGTAGGCTCATTAAAATTAAAGTTGCCTTATTTATTATAATTTTTTGTTACAGCATTTAATTTTTTTAATAATGAATCTCAAAATTATAATTTCAACTTAAATTATTTTTTGATTTTTAATGTTTATGAACAAAAAGGAAAAACAACAGGAAAGTGTGTAAGAATAAGATTTTTGTGTGTGTGGATGAGAGACAAATGCAAGAAGAAAATAATTGTGTATATTTTGTGTTTTAATTTTATTTTGGAATCTGTGTGATTGATTCTGTTTAAATCTTATCAATATGTATATATACAAAAGAAAATTTAGACAAAAAACCCGCGATATGATTATTTTTCATTTATTTTAATATAAACAAAAACAAACTTAAATATATCTAACAAGTCCCTTTTTGAAAAAAACGGGGTTGGATGTTGTATTTGGTCAAAAACCCATAACTATTTATATTGACTTACATAACATAAAAGAATAAAGTAAAGAGACACTTGTGGAAAATTGTATATATATATATGCTTATTTTATATATTTTCTTTTTTCTTTAATGAATTTCCATTTTAAAAGTAAAAAAAAAATTAAAAACAGAAAAAAAGAAACACTGAGACGAATTTAACCATCATGTTTTCTCTTTTTACCTCGGGCTGGAGATTCTGTCGCCACTTCATTTTCTTCCTCATTCTCTTCTTTTTCATCCTCTTCTGAAGCACTCGATCCATTTGAAACTTCGTCTTCCTCTTCATCGTCGTCTACATCTGCAGTTTCATTCCAGTCTGAATTATCTTCTTCAAAATCTTCATTATAAACCTCAGACAGTGGGACATCGACATCTTCTTCTTCGTAGGCATCATCTTCTTCACTGTCGCCGCCTTCTCCTAAAATTAAATAAACGAAAATCAATTATTCATCTTTTAATCGTAATAAAATCATAAATCTTACTAATATTAACATAATTTATAAGAAATAAGATGGCTGAAATTGCTAACATAAGTAATGGAAATGGTATATTTGGTTTTACAGGTGGAACAACAGATTCTTCTGTCTTTTTATTTAAATTTAATTCTTTTAAGTATTCATCTAAGTCATCTGGTTCATCCAAATGAGAATTATGATCACCATTTACAAGAGATAACCCCTCTTTTTCCCGTTTCTCTTGTATTTTTTTCTCATAAATTTCAAATTCTTTAAGATTTATATCAATACCATTCATTGCAATAGTACCTTAAATTCGTATCAATTTCAACATAAAAAACAAATTATCTACCACTACCATCTAGATTCCTTTTTAGGAAGTCTGTTATGCTTACCTTCATCATCTGAATCTTCAAAATTTTCATCTTCTCCTTCACCTTCAGAAGACGCTGCCTCAACATCATTACAATCAAAGCTAGAATTGAGAAAGAATCGGTAACTGAAAAGTTGCTCTTAACATTAAGTTTACGATAAACTTACCCATCTAAATATTTAAGCGATGGGATCATCGAGAAAATTTTTTCTCTATAATCGCTTGCATTCGTAACTTCATTATTAAATAAATCCAAAGCTTCTAAATTACTAAAACTTTTTAATGGTTCTAAATCGGCATAGTCCTTTATCTTATTTCCGCATAAATTTAAATGGGTTAACTTTGGGCTGCCCTTTAAATGGTGTAGACCATTTGATATCCGATTATCAGATAATTCTAACCGTTTTAATGTTGGTAATTTTGGGAAACCTTTTAAATTTGTTAAACCAACATTGATAAGACTTAGTGTTTCCAAAGCGGTGAACTCTTCCGTGAGACCGGCGATATTTGGACTCCGACAATTATCTAAAGTTAATTCTTTAATCTGGAATTACAAAAAATAAAAAATAAAAAATTTAAATCGTTTTGTAAAAAATAATTTAACGATTTTCGTTAAAAATATAAATGCACAACCACCACAAGACAAAAATATAATTTTAACGAAACCGATACGAAAATTGAACGAAACAGAAAATACAAAAACATTTTCATTAAAATTGGGTTCAGTGAAGTCAAGACAACACATAATACTGTACATTCCACACCCCCAAAAAATAAAAACAATTTGATTTTTTTTTTTTTTGCAAGATATAAAGAAAATGTCACTTGCTAAATTATAAAAACAGTGAAAATGTTTTGTTCTTCGTGTCATGAAACGTGATTCACGTAAATTATATAGTGACATTGGTGAATAAATTGAAAATTATTGGAATGAAAAAAAAAATACTTTTTTTCACAAAAATAACAATGGCGTCCCAACACACTAATCAATTATGAAACGTCGTCATTTTTCCATCATGGCTGATTTTTTCTTTTTGCATGGCATTTTTTTCAAATTTTATGAAAAACCGCGAATTTGATTTTAATTTTTAGTGGAATTATTTTATGTGTGAAACAGCTATGTGATAAATAAACAAATGATTTCTTTTTGAATTTTCAGTGAAATTTTCCTATTCAAGTTATTTTTTTAGGTGATACAACCGAATAAAAAAAAAACAACAAAATAAGTTGAATGAAAAAAAGTGAAGCGCGCGAGGTGCACAAAATTTCATAAGGCACAAACAATAACAAGCACGCACATATTTGTATATTCTATTTCATGGTACAAAATTTGCAATCAAGTGCATTGAAATTTTTGGAAGATAGTCGCATATAATATGCAATTAAGATTTAAATAAGGACAAATTTATTTTAGTTTTTAGATACGGCAATATGGCGGTTTAATATTTTTCGTTACTGTTGCGATAATTGATAATATATAATCGAAATAAATTATTGAAATTATGAGCGGGGGGATTAAAGAGATTATCAAGAAAATTTTGGGAGAAGTCTGTGTGCAGGATGCGTCGATATTATGAAAATTAAAATGTAATTAAATATTATGCAAATGCGGAAACAATTGGCTATTAACATGAAAAGTGGGAACTTCTGGTTTCGGGACCGTGTGCCAAATGGGCGCACCAATTAAAAAGGATAATATCGAATAGAAAACATGATTAATGATTAAAATGAATTGATGAAGACCATTGTTTTGTCACAAGCGCATTGTGACATTGAACGATAAAATTGAAAAAAAAAAAATAATAAATTAAGTAATCAACACAAAATGAAAAACAAGCACACTTACCTCGTTCTCTGGTCTTCCACGTTGCTCCAATTTTATTCTTTTTTCCATTTTTCTGGCCTGTTGTTATGGATGTTTTATATAATTATTCCTCCTTTGAACCACAAACGACAAACAAGCACACCACCACCGTAGAATTTTTTAGATTTTTCACACCGACAAAAAAACCGAACAAACTTATCTTTAATACTTAAATATTCTTACTGAATTTCTAAATATTTTCTTTATAATAATTATCCAGCAAAATAATCAAACAAAAATCAAATTAATTTTTTTCCTTTTACGGCGCAAACAACACACCAAGACGCAAAGTAAATCAAACGACAGTATGACGGACTCATATAAAAACACCGAACGCATATAAAAAAAAAAATAAAATAAAAAATTAAGAAAAATTTAGTTCGTGTTGCCTTCGTGTTTTTCGTTCAGTTTGATATTTTTGTTTTTTTTTTTATCGACCAATGAAATAAACTTAACGAAAGGCGGGAAGCACAATTTTGCAAGCTGCGGCATGTTTATACAACGAAAATAAACGTCCATTTTTGTTGGTACATGCCATCATCTATTCGTATTTGATGCCATAATTTGACAGATGGCAAAATTTTTTAAACGAAATAAATAATTACAACGAAACAATTAAAAACTCATGTTTTATATTTTTAATGCATTCCAAAATAACTTTGTTTTTATTAAATCCATTTTTTTTTTTTTTTAATTTGGTAACAATAAACAATAATAATAAATACGTATTTATTTAATTTCTTCTTTTTATAATAAATATAAGTGATTGTCTTATTTAATTATTTATTGTATTTCGAGAAATCAAATAAAAACCATAAAATTGATTTAATAATCATAAAAACGTTTGTGCTAGAATTTGATTTCGATTTTGTTTTGTACTAATAAATTTAAATATTTATTAGGGTTTTATTTGTACATTTATAAGCGCTAATTATTTTGAATTATTATTTTTTTTATTACATATTAAACTATATTTAAATAAATATTAAATAACTAATAAACAGTCTTTAAAGGTTACAAAAAAAAATAAAATAACGACAAAAGGTTTGAATGAGTACATAAACAAAGAAATGATGAGAACCATCTACCATTAAATAGCAGTACTAAATATTTTGTAATTTTTAGCATTGATTGGGATTATTTTTTGGTTTTTACAATTGCGATTTTCACAATTGACGTTATTTTCGTAATGTGAAAAAATTTGATTTGTGCACTTTAATTATTTAGAATAAGGCAAGGTTTTATGTATATTCTACAGGTGCAAATAATTAAATAACATTATGCATTTTAAACTATGCTCAAAATAAAAATTTGGTTTGAAAATCATCCACCACTGTCTTTTAATTTATAATGAATGGAAGCATCTTCTTTTAATTTAACATTTTTCTTACAGAAATATAATATAAATATTATATTATGTTTCGTAGTTTTTGCTGTTCTTAAAATTGATTAGAAGTAGCCGTCTCCATTAATAAATAAAAGATTGGGGGCTTTGACTAACTGGTAAAAGGATGGTCAGCGAAGACCGTTGTCTTAAAAATTTCATTACTTTTTGTTTTTGAGTAGTTTTATTTAACTTCTTTTTGTAGGTATAGCTAGTTCAGACTTGGGATTAGTAGCCCAGATTTGCCTAATAAAGATTACTTGAAATTTGGATTAGATTTTGTGGCTTACGGAAAACTTTTTTAAATCCTATTGTTTATTAGCGCATTTTGCGTAAATTTGTTCATAGAACATTTCAAAATCAATTTATTTCATATGTTTTATTACTGAATATTAAATAGGTCTGCTAATGACAAACCAAATGACAAACTCAACAATAAATAATTGAAATTGTTAATGTCTCGCTAGTTGTTAACTAGTTCGCTCTAATGAGATCCGCTCGAAATACGATATTTTAAAACGCGATATTTCAAAACGAGATATGATGAAACGCGATATGGTACAAAACGCGATATTTCAAAATGCGATATTTCAAAACGCGATATGGTACAAAACGCGATATGGTACAAAACGCGATATTTTAAAACTCGATATTTCAAAACGCGATATGGTACAAAACGCGATATAGTACAAAACACGATATTTCAAAACGCGATATTTCAAAACACGATATGGTACAAAACGCGATATTTTAAAATTAAAATGTTAAAATAATAATAAAAATTAAAATATTAATAATATTACTTTAAAATAATAATTATTAATCTTCCTTCATTTAATAAAATTTTCCTTCACCAAAATGATGAAAATGAATATGTATGATCAGAACTAGGAAATCGCGTTTTGAAGTATCGCGTTTTGAAATATCGCGTTTTGTACCATATCGCGTTTTGTACCATATCGCGTTTCGAAATTTCGCGTTTTGAAATATCGCGTTTCGTACCATATCGCGTTTTGTACCGTGTCGCGTTTTGAAATATCGCGTTTTGTACCATATCACGTTTTGTACCATATCGCGTTTTGAAATATCGCTTTTTGAAATATCGCGTTCTGTCAAATCTCGTTTTAAAATATCGCGTTTCAAATGGGACCCCGCTCTAACATCGCAATATTTTAAGCGCTGTAATAATTTAATCGATATTACACACAAAATCCATCAATTTTTGGACGATTAGGTTATCTATTAAATACTTGAAACAGGATTTAGTTAATCAAGATTACTAATCTCTGGTCTGAACATAGCATTATATAGAGAATTTTATGGAGTTTTATGATGGCTACTAAGTTGCGACGAGCAACAACAAGTCAAAATCATTAAATTTTTTTCATTTTCTTGTCATGACTCCCTGCAAATATGAAAGAAGCCAGTTTTCATTTAAATTGCTATACGAATACTAGAAATTGCAGATTTTGGCCTACTGAGAATCCTAGAGCGTTTCAGGATCAATAACCCCCCTTCCATTTGCACTGTTTCACTTGTTTTTTATGGCTATAGCTAATTGAGTGATCGGTCCCTTATTTTAGGCTTAGATTCTTCATAAATTGGGACAGACTTATTTAAACAAATTTGGAGATCGCTTGGCCATCCCGTTCATTAGATTTGATAGAGCCTGACTTTTTATTGTGGGAGGTTAGGGCAAATCAAAACATTTGTGTTGAACTAAGGAATCTAAAACTAGAAACCTTGCTAGAAGTTATTCGCATTTTACACCAGTGTGCCTTCGTTGGGCCACCCTTTAAAAGAGCTGATACTTTTGCGCTAAATAACAATTCTTATAATATTTAAAAAAATTCTAAAAGTAATTTAAATATTTTTAATTATATATTACAAATATATTAGTTCGAAATAATTATTAAATACATAATTAATTATTTTTTATTTTGTCTACAAATGTATATTTTTAATTTTAATTAATCTTTTTTCTTGCATACAAATACAATTCAATTTTAATTTTGTTTAATCTATTTATAGTTGAGACACATTCACAATTCACTTTTTGTTGTTTAAATTAATTAATTATATTTCTTTTTGTTTATTTATAAGTATTTTGCCTGAACATTGCAAATTATCTTGCTTATAGTTTTTTTTTTTGTTTTTTGCTCCTAAAAATAAAAATTCGTTTGGTTTTTGGTTTAAATTTAATAATCCGCCATTTTGTTTAGAAATCACAATAATTTATATATAATATTTAGGTGTAATATGACAATAATATGCTAAAACAATTAATAACAATTACGTAATAATTATAAATATGGGTTTAAATTTATATAATGTTTTGTATTTGTTTAAGTAATTTAATTTAATTTAAATTTATATAATAAACATAAAGTTTTTCTCTTAAAATATACAAATATCGTTAAGTAGTTAGTAAATCATTATCATCATTTTGGAATACTGTTGATGGTAATATTGTTGATGTAATTATTCCATCTGTATAATTTTCACCATAATTAGATCGTTTCATTGATTCTTGCATCAGTCTTTCGTTTTCTTGGCGTACTAAAATAGGAAAATAAAAGAACCGGTTAATATTTTTGTAAATAAATGGCTATTAACTAAAAAATAAAAATAATAGTTGTAAATAACATTGATTTACAAAGTGACGGAAAATAATGAATGTTGCTCTATTTGTTTAGAATAATCGAAGAATAAGCCGTTGCAATCCTTCAAAATTGGAACTATCATCGCCTTTCAAGTCAATACTCTCATCAGTCCATCAACAAATGATTGCCAGAGTTCTGAAAATTATTTTACTTTTTATTAAATCGGTTCTTCGCTTAAACCTTAATGAAATTTGTTCTTTAAGATGTACTAAAGTTTTCCTTTTATTTTAAAAAGCTATTTGATTCTTTGCGTCATTCTTTTTGCAATATATTATTATTTTTATATAATTATCGAAGTCTGCATAGCAAAAAAAAACTTATACAGAATTTTTTAAAATTTTGGCGCCAATTTTTTGTGCCACCCTCATTTTTCAAGATTGATATAAAAATCATCTAATTTCATTTCACCAACCAAACAGCTCAGTGATTGAAGCTGCGGCTTTTGGATCGGGAGGTACCGGGTTCGAATCCCGATAGGGGCGGGATGCAAGAAGAATTTTTCATCATCTGATTACAATCGATGATGACGATGAACTATGACCCCCTGTTAAAAGTGCAGAATCCATAGGCCGACCCACCTTTTCATGTCAGCACTATCGGCTGGCATGGAGCAATGCAAATGTGCAGGTATACAAAATTGGCATATAGCCGTACGTCCTCGATTTAGCTACTACTGCGTAAAAGTAGAACGATAAAAGTTAACTGCAAAAGATTTGGGAGTGCCTTGAGCCCCGAAAAGATTGCATCGAATAAAAAAAACGAAAATGAACGAAACTTCATTTCATAATACGATTGAATGAGTTTTAGATATTTTAAATTTAAATACACAACGATGACGATGATAAAGTCAAAGTGTTTCACAAGCTCCAATATATGTACATGCCAAAGGGTTTGGTACAAAGTACAAAGTACAAAGCGTTTTCCGAAAGAGGCAGCACGATCAAATAAATAGTACAGTGCGTTTACCGAAAGAGGCAGCACGATCAAAGAAAAAGTACAGAGCATTTGCCACTAGATGTCACTACACAATCAAAATATATTCTGACGTTTTTCAAAAGGGGACGGCCAAAAACAATTTAATTAACATGTATTAATAATAATCGCTTTTATAACACGCAAATATTTTTGTTTATGTTTACAAAATGCACATATAAAAATGTCATACAATTTTTGACAACAAATATTTAGTGACACCTATAACCTATTAGTATTATGTGAAAGTTGCTTATACTTTCAGAGTTTTCTGGAAGATGGTAGCTCTGGCGGTTAAAGAAAATTTGACATTTGAACATGATCTATTTCGGACTGGCCTTAGAAACTGCGCGGCTAAACCGAATCGATAATTTTTTTTTCTAGGTTGGTACAACCTTCTTTGACATTCGTGTGACGTTTGAGTTGAATACATCCATTAGTGTGAGTTTGGCAGCCATTTGTTTACGACGCGAAAAGTTTGTCTGGCGATTTTTACTATGGAAAAAAAAATTGAACGAGTTTGTTTGAAATTTTGTGTTTCCAATGGAATTACGGTTACGGAATCATTGAAAATGTTGCAGAAGTGTTTTAGTGAGTCTATTCTACCCAGAACGCAAGTTTTTGAGTGGCATAAAGCATTCAGTGATGGTCGTGAGGAATTCAGTGAAATATGACGTCGATACTGCCCAACAATCTAGCAAATGGCGCGCCAAAAATGAGCCCAAACCGAAAAAATCACGTCAAAGTTGGTCGAAAATCAAGGTAATGCTCATCGTTTTCTTCGATTACCGTGGTGTGGTCCACCATGAATTCGTTCCAGAGGGTCAAACGGTCAATGAAGCATACTACTTGGCCGTTTTGAGGCATCTACGTGAAGCAATTCGTCGTAAACGGTCGGATTTGTGGGCAAACAATTCGTGAATTTCTCACCACGATAAAAAAATTGGATTAACCGTTGGTATGCTTGTATTGGCTCAAAAGGAGTCTATTTTGAAGGCGATTATAAAGATTTGTATTAAAATACAAAGAAATTTTGTTATTTTTACCAGTCGGAGTCAAATTTGTTCAGATTATGAACTTTGTACTTTTACAGTTGATAATTAAGGACGGGAAATGCAATTTTAAATCAATAAAGCAAAATTAAATCACATATTGAAGAAGTTGTCCAAAGGAAGACGATGAATTAAATTACTAAGCCGACAAATAAATTGAAAAAAAAAAAATGTTAGAGTACGAGACCAGAAACCTATATTTAGTAAGAAAAATGAGACTTGCTCATCGATAAATCGGGAAAAATTAATTATGGAAACTACTAATCGAACAAAATCGCTTTGGGTGTTTTTAAACTTCAGGGACGTAAGTAAAACAGTAAATCAACCGAAAGAATTCAGAGAAATTATCAAGCCACGAGGAGAGGTGCAAAAGTCGATAAAACAACTAAACAGTGTTCGTAAAAATTTAAAAGAGCAGAAATCCAATGCTGTGCAATCCGAAGGAACAACAAAACATGGCGTAACAATTCAAAGAACGACAGTTCTTGAAATAAGTACAATGAAGGATATGTCAAGTCACTGGTTGTTATTATATAATAAACAATGGGGGGAGTGAATAAAAACTGAGTGTTCACTCTGATTGAACTCTCTGGAGTAGAGTGAGCTTGTTTGAGTGAACACTCTTTTTGGTGTGAATAAAAAAATACTTATACGTATTTCATTCACTCATACGAAATTTACATTTTAGAGTGCAGAAATGTCAAATGTGTCGTGGAATAAAACACGCTAAATTTATAAACACAATTTTTTTAAGCAAAATAAAATTTAAAAAAATATTTTCAAATATGTTTATAAATATTCAAGCTCGCAAGGAAAAAAAATATAATCTTCGGCGTTTTGGTGATACAGGTGAAAATTTTAAATCGTTATATCGCTTTGAATTGGAAAATGTTGAGTGGTTAACAAATGTTTTTTTACAAGAAATTGTGGAAACTGGTGGTGGTTCTATTCCTAATCTAGAAAAAATGAAAACATTTCTAAGATATGTTGGAGACCGCGGGTTCCAAGTTGGTGTTGGTGAAGATATAGGTATTCTTAGAACTACTGTATGCAAAGTTATTTGGCAGGTGTGCTGTTCTGTATGCGAAAAAAGAAATGAGTGGATAAAATTTCCAGCAAAATTAGTTTTAATTTGATTTTCCATTTCAGCAAGAGCCTTATTTTTTTTCGCCTTCATAATTGGTGTTTGGCTTTTATCCATTAAACAAGGATGCATTTGTAAAAATTTAACAAAATCCAATTCTGGTAAAAATGTATTTTTCTGCTTAACATTTTCAATAAATTCTTCTTCGCTGTTATCAGCAGATAAATCTTCTGATTGATCCATTTTAACATGTAAACTTTACTTCAATATATTCGTTTTTTATGTATTGAAAAATGTTGAGGCTGAAAAAGGCACACTCAAATGTATATGAGCGTTCTCTCAAAATTTAAACGTCAAATTATTTTTATTCACATCAAAACTGAGTATTCTCTCCATTACGTAAAATGTTGAGTGGTTTATTTAACGAAACTTAACGAAGAGATTTTTTTATTCACATGAAAGTGAGTGTTCACTTGAAAATATTGAGTGAACACTCACACTCAGTTTTTATTCACTCCCCCCAAAAACGTTACAATGAGGATAATTACGAAACTCTCGGTTCAATGATAGGTTAGATAAGGAACAGATAGAAAGCACCAAATGTTTCAAAATAAAAATCTTATGGGGTAGTTCCTATAGTTAAATATGTAGCGTACCGAATTCCGAATTCGGTTGCTCAAAGGGTAAAATGTCAAAATACAGAAAACTACTTCATAGGGTAATTTTATTTTAGTACTATTTTCCTATAGATCGTGATATTTGTTCATTTTAGTACCGCAATACAGCACTTGTACTAAACATCAACTTCGCCATCATTTACGCTAGGTACGCTAGTGTAAATTACCTCATTTGTTATGGAAAAGATAATTCACACTAGCGACAATTGCGGTACTAAAATGAACAAATATCACGATCTATTCACTTTTATAAAAACAATATATAAATTATTAGCATTGTAAACTCTCGACAGAGAAGACATAATATAAAATAAACGCCATTTTGGGCAAGCGCATTTTTGCATTAATTGCATTACAAAAAATAACTTTTGTAATTTTAAATTAATTAATTTTATTAAAATACTGTAGTGGAAATAAACGTAAATATTAATAAAATTTTGTTAATAATAAAATACTGTGCCTGTGATTATTCATGTTGGGGAAAATTGGTGAAATACGCGTTCACATATAAACGTTTATCGGCATCTACGTAAGCCACAAATTTTTATATATATAACGCATAGCCGTTTGTACGATTGCTTGATAATCAAAGCAACGGAGCTTACTAATCGTGACCAAGCGTCCGATTAAATCTCTGGAGTCAGATTAAACCTAAAGAACGGAGCAGCATCACGCTACGCAGTGGATTTTTTGGTATCATCGCCAATCATTTGCTCGACCTCATAGCAGTGACACACATATGCGCGACTACAATACCGCTTATCCCGACCATAAAGTGGACACGACCATTCCGGCTATACAGCCACGGTACAGTCCATAAAGTGGTAACCCCGATGCTCCTACACGCAATAAATCCGGACAAAAACCCAGCACGTGGCAATTTACTTCAATTTGCAATATATCAATTTGCAAATACGCAATCCAGCACGGCAAATTACATCAAATTATCGTCCACAAAAATCAGCACGTGGCAATTTACATCAATTTGCATTTTATATCAGCAAATACGCAATCCAACACGGCAAATTACATCAAATTATCGGGCACAAAAATCAGCACGTGGCAGATTACATCAATTTGCATTTTATATCAGCAAATACGCTATCCAGCACGGCAATTTACATCAATTATCGGCCACAAAATCAGCACGTGGCAATAGCGTCAATAATTTTGGAGCATATCAGGGACGTAGTCCAGCACGAGTTGATATACATTCGCAACAGTTTCAACTACACACGAGTTTCGAATTGGACGAGCAGCTGCATCAATTTATTTTTGGCGGACGGCCAATTTTATCATAAATCGTAAATAGTTTTCTGTATTTCATACGTTCATTGACATTTTTATATTCGGCACAAATTTTATGAGCAACTTTCGGTTTTTATTTTTAAATTTTTTTTTAAAAAACTAATCGGGTATATTAAATTCGTGTGTATATTATATTCTCTACGTCAATTCGTTTTTCAATTTTTTACAAAATTATAATTTATATACACTTATATTAAACATTCGTGCGCCAAATACGACACTGTCCGGGAAAAACACACCTCCACTAGCGGAGGCTGGTCTGGGCGTTTCAACGAGTCTAAATCCTGCAGATCTCATCGAGCAATTACGCGAAATGCTCGAAACTTCGCGTTTGACACAAACGGACGACCTCAAATCGCAAGACAACGACACACGTACTGACGTAATTACAAAATTAAGACGGTCGGCTGACGCTCGAATTAATCGTATAACGTTCAAGGCACCACAGCCTCTCTATCAGCAAAACCCGTCGGTATGGTTCAATATTCTTGAACAACTGTTTCAAATTTCAAGTATTACGACTGAGGGTACTAAATATGGACATGCTCTTAGCGCACTCGACCCGCATCTCCACAATACATTCGCGGACCTCATACTGCGGGACAAGAGCAACGAGCCTTACACTACTTTTCGCAATGAAGTAATTCGTGTCCTCGGCGACTCAAATAAAGCGAAAATTAATAACATATTGCACGGTCTTTCGCTCGGCGACAAAAAACCATCACAGCTACTAAGCGATTTTAAGCTTAACCCTGGCGGTGATTTCAACGATAAAACCATCCGACAGTTATGGAAGTCGCGCCTACCGCAACAGGTCCAAATGGTACTTACGCCGTTTGAAAACGACGTCAAGCTGTCTATATTGGCGGAACGAGCCGATGCGGTTTACGAGACAATGTCACACTCGCGAATTAGCACAATTGATGGAATTTCTCCACAGGTGCAGTCCACAAGCTCGGCAGTCAATCAAGCGCCGAACATTGAAGGTTTGCTGGATCGTTTTCGCCACAGCATTATTGGTGAAGTCAAACAGTTGATTGGGGCTAGCAATAGTCAATCAGTTAATTCACGATCACGTTCACCGGCGAGTTTTAGCCGGCAGGGTCACGCAGTCGGTCTGGTTCTAGTCGCCGACTCAACGCCAAATACAAAACGTGTTATTACCATTACAAGTTTGGTGATAAGGCTCAAAAGTGCATCGACGGATGTACTTTTACGTCTGAAAACAATAATGGTAATAACCAAGACCAAGCCCATGCAAAAAAGGATTTTTAAAGTGTCATCAAACGTTGGCGACAGTCAATGATGACACCATTTCCAGTCGCCTTATTATTTTCGATTCGTCAAACAACTTCAGGTTTCTAATCGATACCGGCGCGGATTTATCTATCATCCCTTGCAAAAATTTCAAAACAACAAATGTTACCTCAACTTTAAACCTATACGCGGCCACTGGCACACCTGTGTTAGCGTATGGTACCAAAATGTTAAAAATCGACATTGGTTTACGTCGTGAATTTCGATGGGAATTTATCATCGCGGACGTTTCGACGCCTATACTTGGCGCAGAGTTTTTACGACATACGGGTATAATAGTGGACATTAGCAAACGGAAGATCATTGATCCGGTAACTTCACTTTCCGTTATAGGTCTGATTACACATAGGGCAACGCAAAGTATGTCGTATATTAACCAGACAGCAGTCCCATCAAAAGTTCACGATCTGTTTAAGCAATTCCCTGAGATAACAAGTCGCTCATTAAGCAGCTCGGCTATAAAACATAGCGTCACGCATCGATTAGAAACAACTAGACAACCTATCTTCGCGAAAACACGTCGTTTAGCACCGCATAAACTCCTTATGTTGGCACAAGGTATTTGTCGCTCTAGCAAAAGTCCGTGGGCAAGCCCTCTTCACCTTGTTTTGAAAAAGAATGGAGACTGGAGACCATGCGGTGATTACCGTTCGCTAAATCGAGTTACAGTCCCTGACAGATATCCCATACCAAATCTATTGGACTTTTCGTATCAACTCGCGAGTTGTACAGTTTTCTCGACTATCGACCTTGTTGAAGCGTACCATCAAATCCCGATCGAACCATCACATGTTCCCAAGACAGCAATCTCAACTTCTTTTGGTCTTTTTGAATTTACCAAAATGACCTTTGGGCTAAGGAATGCAGCACAGTCTTTTCAGATGCTAATGCATTCTGTTTTATTCGGCCTCAAGTTCTGTTTTGTCTACTTGGATGATATTTTTATCGCACCTCAAGCTAGTTTTTCAAAAATTATCAGAACATGGTTTGATCATTAATTCCGACAAATGCGTCTTTGCATTACCCGAAATTAAATTCCTTGGTCATCTAATCAGCGAACAAGGCATTCTTCCACTTCTAGACAAAATTCACATAATTAAAAACTTCGAACGACCTGTAACGGTTAATCAACGCAAGCGATTCTTGGGAATGATTAATTTTTACAGACGTTTTATTCCCAGCGCTGCTGAAGACCAAGCTTTACTTAATAATTTCTTGAAAGGTTACAAGAAGAACAGCAAAATTCCAATCGAATGGACTTCAGCATCTATTGATGCTTTTAACCATTGCAAGGAGAAACTATGTCAAGCGACACTACTTGCACACCCAATCCCTGACGCTCGGTTAGTAGTTATGGTTGACGCATCCGATCACGCAATCGGAGCAGTGGTACAGCAGTTTCTCTCGAATATATGGCAACCGCTCAGTTTTTTCTCGGTACGTCTTAGCGAGACGCAACAGCGTTACAGCGCTTATGATAGAGAGCTGCTTGCAGCTTACTCTAGCATTAAGCACTTTCGGCACCTACTCGAAGGTCGTAGTTTCACTCTGTTCACCGACCACAAACCCCTAGTCTACGCATTTTATCAGAACCCGGATAAAGCATCTCCGCGGCAATTTCTACATCTGGACTTCATCGGTCAATTCACAACCGATATCCAACACATCTCCGGCGTTAACAACGTCGTTGCAGATACTTTATCTCATATAGATCAAATTTCTATTCCTGAAGAGCTCTTGCATAGTAACAACATGTCACTAAATTTCAAGCAAGTTCCAATAACGTTTAATTTCCATAAACACATTTATTGCGATATTTCGACTGGCATATCTCGTCCATTCAATCCGTTAAACTTCCGGAAACAAATTTTCGAATCATTTCACAACCTTTCGCACCCTGGAATTCAAGCCACAACCAATATTTTAACTAAAAATGTTATCTGGCCCTCGTTACGAAAGGATTCGAAAGTTTTCACTCAACAATGTGTTCACTGCCAAAAGTCGAAAGTTTCAAGGCACACTAAGTCACCTCTCAGCAATTTCACTTTAGCTTCGC
Source organism: Tipula helvola (assembly GCA_963556165.1). Lineage (NCBI taxonomy): Eukaryota > Metazoa > Arthropoda > Insecta > Diptera > Tipulidae > Tipula > Tipula helvola. Next base: position 152,070,436 of record OY744483.1, read on the forward strand.
AACGTTTTGCAGAATTACATCTAGACATCATTGGTCCTTTACCGATTTCTGATAACCAACGTTATTGCGTCACGCTAATTGATCGTTTCACGCGTTGGCCTGAAGCGGTTCCTGTACCGAACATATCAGCTGCCACTGTAGCGTTCGCCGTTTATTCAACATGGATATCCCGTTTTGGCGTTCCAGTTTCCATTCTCACAGATCAAGGAACTCAGTTCGAATCCGAACTATTCAACGAGTTATCTAAATTGCTAGGGTTCAAACGAATCCGAACTACGGCTTATAACCCTAAGTGCAATGGCATGGTTGAGAGATGGCATCGCACTCTCAAGGCTGCCATTATGTGCCACGAGCGAGCCGACTGGACCAACATACTTCCGACAGTCATGTTAGGACTACGATCGTCTTTCAGCGAGGAATTACAAGCTTCATGGGCGGAACTAGTTTACGGGACAACAATCCGGTTACCAGGACAATTCCTGGATAACTCAAATACGGTTCCACAAAGCGATTTTGTGAAACAAATAAAGGGACGCTTCTCTGAATTAAAATCTACGCCAGCATCGCGGCATTGCGCCGAAAAAAGATTTGTGAGTCAAGAACTTAAAACTAGCACTCACGTTTTCTTATGCACGGATGCAATTCGTAAATCATTACAACTGTCGTACACTGGTCCACACCGTGTGATTAAGCGCGGTGATAAAAATTTCATCATCGAATTCAACAATAGGCAGGTCAACGTCAGCATCGACCGACTTAAACCTTGTTTCACGACAAATTTGACATCCGACCAATAGTTCCCTACGCAAAGCACTGATACGTCATTAGACCACAGTCAAAAGTACACCCAGTTAGAAACTAAGTCGGCGAAAAAACACGTAACGTTTAGCGAGCCCGAAAAAATCGAACAGTCGCCTCTACGCTCTGCCAGCGGTTGTCAGTTAAAGACAACGGCGCGGTTTTTGGACTCGTTGTTTCACTCAGGCTACGCCTTCGCTGGGGAGGGAGTATTGTAGCGTACCGAATTCCAAATTCGGTTGCTCAAAGGGTAAAATGTCAAAATACAGAAAACAAAATACCCGAGTTTTTTTGACAGATTTTACCCCCGCAAACTTCACTTCAATAAAAAACTCGGTTTTTTTTTTGATGACATGAGCGAACAACTTTTTTACTTGACAAATAATTTTGGTGTTTTAAATGTCAACATTACATTTTCTTTTTATTATTATAATATTTTTTATTTATATCATTATCCTAATCGAAGCATTTCATATTATTTTATTTTAAATTTTTCAATTCATAGAAATTTTGGATTTTTTTTCTCCGATAAAAGAAATAATTTTCGGTTGTCAAAAAAACCCAAGTAAAAGTAGACTCTTTTTATGCGTTCGTTTTTTTGCTCAAAAAAACTCCGATCTTTTTTACCCCGGTGGCCATCAGCGAACACTAGGATAGGGTAATTTTATTTTAGTACTATTTTTCTATTCACTTTTATAAAAACAATATATAAACGATTAAGCATGGTTTCCACGATGGCGAGGCGAAAAAATTAGTCAAACTAAAAAGAGGAAGGAATAAAAAAAATAACATGAGAGTGAGTGAAACAGCAACAAGTCGTTACACCGAATTTTTATTCATTTATTTTTGACGTATTGCGATTTCATCACCTATAACTTTGTTTGTGTTTGGATTGATATACATTTGGAGAAATTTCATAATTTAACTTACATTTTTTAACTTTATTAACATCCATTACTGGATTAATGCTTTCCAAATTAACGGTTCTATGTTGAAATTGTTTTTATTCCGAAAATTTTCTTCAAATTGACATATGAATTCCGAAAATCAGTGGCTAATCCGAAAAAATATGATCCATTTCATCTTTTTTTCGGATTAGACGTCCAATTTCGGAGTGCTGAATTAAAATATTAAAAACTGGACGTCCCAATTTTTCTGTCAAAATGGTATTTTGTCTTTATCGTACTATTGGTGAATTTTTACTTTCTCTTTTTAGTTTGACTAATTTTTTCGCCTCGCCATCGTGGAAACAATGCTTTAGCATTGTAAACTCTCGACAGAGAAGACATAATAAAAAATAAACGCCATTTTGGGCAAGCGCATTTTGTGCATTAATTGCATTACAAAAAATAACTTTTGTAATTTTAAATTAATTAATTTTATTAAAATACTGTAGTGGAAATAAACGTAAATATTAATAAAGTTTTGTCAATAATAAAATACTGTGCCTGTGATTATTCATGTTGGGAAAATTGGTGAAATACGCCTTCACATATAAACGTTTATCGGCATCTACGTAAGCCACAAGTTCCGATACATATATAACGCATAGCCGTTTGTACGATTGCTTGATAATCAATGCAACGGAGCTTACTAATCGTCACCACGCGTCCGATAAAATCTCTGGAGTCCTAAACCTAAAGAACGGAGCAGCATCACGCTACGCAGTGGATTTTTTGGTATCATCGCCAACCATAAGTGCGCTCGACCTCATAGCAGTGACACACATATGCGCGACTACCATACCACTTATCCCGACCATAAAGTGGACACGACCATTCCGTCTATACAGCCACGGCGGCTATAGCGTCCATAAGTGGTAACCCCGACGCTCCTACACGCAATAAATCAGGACAAAAACCCAGCACGTGGCAATTTACTTCAATTTACATCGTTTGACATTTTGTTTTTTTTTGTTTTACATAAAATATATTATCTCGTGGAGTGCGCATGCTGAGTTTTTTTTTTATTTCCAATTTAAGTTAGTACTGTTAGAGTGATAAAAAGAAATCTGAAATCATCTGGTCATCTAACAAAATGTACCTAATAATTTTCCTTATAAAACTTCAAACAAGCGATATTTTCCGTCACTCTGAAATACATTTTTATATGATTTAAGATAATAAAAAATTAATAAAATTTTTTGTGACAAATTTACTTACTATTTATAATCAAATCAAAACTAAAATCTAATTATCAAATAAATAACTAAACATTTTCATTAACTAATAAAAAAAAAATAATAATTTAGAATATGGGGTTTTTGTGTTTTTTTAAAATTTTTATTAAATAACATTATTTATTTTTAATTTTTAGTTTAATCAATTAATTAACATATAATATAACTTTAATTTTTGGGGCTATATTTATTTATAGTTTTTTTTTATTTTATTCATTTCATTTTTGGTTTAAAAACATAATTATATATTTATTTATAATTATATATTTAGATATATAATATTTATTAATTTTTTTTTTGTTTAATTTAACATTAACAACATTAACAGCAACAACAATTTTTTTTGTTTATTTATAGTTTATTTTTTAAGTTTTGGTTTAGTTTAGTTTTTTTGTATTTAATTTTTTTATTTTTTTGGTTGAGAAATTTGCAATTGCTTTCCTTAATAATTTTTTATATTTATTTTTTGGTTTGATTTAAGAAAGTTCGTTGTTTTATTTTATATATAAATATAAAATACATTATCTAAATTAAATTAAAAAAAAAATTTGATAGAAAAAATAAAACAATCGATGATTTAATTAAAATTTTTTTTGTTTTTTGTTTTTACATTCTAAAATCTAATAAAATTTATTTCAACATTATAAATATATAATTTAATATATTTAGAATTAAAGTTTACTTTTCTGGTTTAGTATTTATTTATGTTTTTTTTTTTAATTAATTTATATATTTTTATAATCCCTGTAATTTAATTTTTTTATATTCATTTTTTATTTCTTTTTTATTTTCAAAAATCTAAATTTATCACAGCAATACTGACGATATACAAAAAATAATAAAATAAACTAAGATAATGCTTTAAAAATATATACTATTTATTATATTTTTTTATTAAATATGTACTGACTTTTCTTTTATAGAAAAAAAATAACAGAAAAATGATTATTTTAAATTTAAATCATCGATTTATGTTTTAAATAATTTTTTTTTAAGTGGAAGCCATTTTGAATTTTTTGTAATGATATTATTAATCTCAAAAAAAAAGACGCCATCTTCTTTCTATTCTTTTTGTGTTAGGTTAACATTTAACAATCGCAAACTCTATTTTGTTAAGATTTTTATTTTGTGTTTTTTTTTTTAAATTTATTATTTTTAAATATAAAATGTTTTTTGTTTAATATTATAATTAATTAATAATTTTAATATTTAAAGTTTTCTTTTTTGTTTAATTTTAATTTATTTTATTATAAATTCCTGTTTGATAATATTTTTATTATTTTATATAAATTTATAAATTCTTTTATTTAATTTTATAATACATATAATATTGTTTTTTTATTAATATTATTATTTATATGAAACCAAAAGATTACTGTCAAAGCACCTTTCTTGAAAAATAATAATAATGATAATATTTTTTATTAATTATTTATTTTTGAAAAAATATATTATATTGATACATTTATTGTACAGTCTGATTATGTCGAATATTGAATGAGTCGGATTTTTTTTTGATATGAAAACATTTTTACCCTGCAAGCGCAAAAAAAGAATACATAAAAAATGAACCTTTTACGAACAGCTCCCGAACGGTTTTTTATATGAGGCACTACTACTACTTCACAATTTCAGATTTCACATATGTATCGAACAGTATAGTTTTCTTCATTTAATTTCTAAACGTGAATGTGGTAAAGTAAAGCGTGGTCCGTCATTTTTAATTTAATCTCTTGTTTACAAATATATTTTTTTTATATAACAATGTCTAATCAAAAACAATATCGGCTAAAATTTTTATAAAAATACTATCCAAGTTTACCAAGAGATAGTCGATCTTCAAAAGAAGACACCACGAAAAATTACAGAGATTATACCAATGGGTAGTGGGTCTTACTTACATATTGGATTGGAAAAGCAATTATTGCTCTTCCACGAAAAATGTGAATATAATGATAGTGAGTTGTTGGTTGATATTGGAGTTGATGGGATCCCACTAACTAAGAGCTCCAAAAGCCAATTATGGCCTATATTTGAAAATATAGTAACCGCCAGTGAGGTATTTATTATAGAAATTGAATTTTTAAAATCTTTTGTAGGAGATCTTACCGGCCTGCTTCATAATAAGAATATTCACAGTAATCGGTCATTTAATGTGAAGATTAGGTTATTTATAATTTTTTAATTTTACCACATAAATGATGAATTTAGATGCAAATAAAGAACATGTCACGACATAGAAAATTGGAAAGCCACCGAGTACAGAACTTTTCTCTGCTACAATATGGCATATAATTTTTGACCGATTTATTCTCTAAGCACCTGCTACCCAAATAATTATTGTTTTGTAAATGAAAAAAAGTTCAAAATCAGCGAAATGAATGATTTTGAATTAAAAGGAAACTTTATTAAGAGCCTCAGGAATTTTTTCGAATATCCGGTATCATCCTCCGATTTAGGCATTTATTGTACTAACAACGAATGCACACAATACCTCTGCAATAATGACCACCAAAATATTAAAATTGATATCCGACATTACTTTTGTATAATATACCTATTCACGTGTTCCCCAGATGAATAAGTACATCAGTTATGTCCAGTGCCGGCTCCAGACATTTGAGCGCCCTGTGCGAGAATTGTCGCAGCGCCCCTGTTATTTTTTTTTAATTGATAAAAATATGAATTATGAAATTGGGAGTTTAGTAAGAAAATAAAAAATCAAATTTAGAGCAAGTTGCAATCCGATATTTTATTGGAACTATGTAGTTTTAAAACTGCATAGGCTCGAAAGAAGGATCCCGCTAAACAAAAAATGCGAATCGTTAAAAACGATACGTTATAGATACGTAAACGATACTATAATACACAAAGGGTGTACGTCACAATTCATTCGCCATATTTTCAATTCAAGTTCTAAAACAAAAGTGGATGGAAATATTTGTGTTATTAAAAAATATTTTGTGTTGAGGTTCGCAAAGTAAGTACACTTATATATTTATTTTATTAAACCATTTAAGTTTATTATTGATACATGTATTGTATATACATAGTACCGTTCTAACCATTGAACAGTAAACACTCAAATTTATTCTATTGTGCAATAAAACATAATAAAAATAAAAAGTGCAGTGATAACAAAAATTTCAATAAAATATTTTGTGTAAATTATAGCTTTAGTTTGCATGAACTAAAATAAAATTGCAATGTTTGCAATTGAAAAGATTAATTTCATAAAGAAAACTATACGTGAACTATAAAGTGTAGAGAAAACAAAAAGTGATTAAACGTTGTAAGGTGTTAATGACTTAGATTCTAGGTCATTACACATTGCAATGCTCGATACCAATTTATTTTCAAAAACAACAAAAACTCCACTAACTCCACCACCAGGTAGTTCGCTTCAAATGACACAAATAAATCAAAATTCATTTGAAATCATGTCATCTATACAACAAAATTATTCTCCGATGTCGCCCAAACATATAATTCCGCTAACTCCGCAACTACTTCCACAGTCGGGTCAATCTGAAGAGTCAAGCGATCCAACTGTGTCCACGCCGCCCATATCTACATCTGAAGATAACGATGGATTGGCCACGGCCAACAAAAGGGGTAGAGGCACGAGTCCACTAACACCTCTAACACCAAATGTAAACAAATGAAATTGAATGAGTACTGGTTAGCGCAACCTGCAGCTGCAGTGCCCTTATCTACAAGATTTCATAGTTTGCCCGAGGAAATCGAAGAACTACCCCAACCCAAAAAAATAATGGCGCCACCAATATTTGTGAGAGGCGTAGAAACAATCAATCCTTTAACTGGCTTGTTAAAGGAACTGGCTGAAGACAACTTCGATTTAAAAATAATTGGAAGTAACCAGGTTAAAATCCAGTTAAAAGTTGCCGAGCTGTATCCGTTGGTGATCAGAGCCCTAAAGGAGCGAAACACCGAATTCCATTCGTTCCAACAGAAAGTGGACAAAACCTACCAGGTAGTCATACGAAACTTGCATCCATCAATTAACATCGAAGATTTGAAAACTGAGTTAGTTAATCTGGGCCACGATGTTGTTAATATCTGCAACATGAAGCAAAGTGGTACGAAAAAGCCACTCCCACTCTTTAAAGTTGAGCTTCGAATGAATGAATCAAATAGAGATATACATTCGATAAATAGACTGATGCATTCAGTTGTTCAAGTGGAAAGCCACATGTCAAACGTGAAGTAGTTCAATGGACTACTTGTCAAAGATATGGACATACCAAATCGTATTGTAATCACAAACCCAGATGTGTGAAATGTACAGGTGAACACCTCACAAATCAATGTGAAAAGAAAACGTGGGGTTCAGAGGTGAAATGCGTGCTCTGTAATGGTAGCCATCCAGCCAACTATAGAGCACTGTGTATAAAGAAGTTAAAATTCGCAGATTTCCACCTCTTAGAGAAAAAATAGTGGAGAAGTCACAGCCCGCTGCAAAACCGAATCCATCTTATCAGTTAGTTACTGGGACAACATATGCGCAGAAACTCAAAGATTCAATTGAAGATTAAACTTCGGAAGGAAATCGTACCAGAGAAAACCAATCAACGGATAACTCAAAAAATCATCAACATCTGCCCGAGCAATCTTCTACATAACGGTCGGAAATTATGATGGAAAAATTAATGACCAAAATGGACACTATACTTAATCTTCTAACGACCATTGTTTCCAAATCATTTAATGTCCAGAACCCTTAAATTAGCAATCTGGAATGCCAACGGCTTGTCACAACATGGACAAGAAGTTAAAAGTTTCTTGATAGAACAAGAAATAGATGTCATGCTAATATCCGAAACGCATAACACCAGCAAAAGTTTTCTAAAAATACCCAGATATACCATCTACAACACAAATCATCCTGGTGGAACAGCTCATGGTGGCACTGCAGTTATTATCAAAAACATGATTAAACACCATGAAGCAAAACAGTATAAGAAAGAACATTTACAAGCAACTACTGTAGTAATAGAAGATTGGCTAGGTCCTATAGCCATTTCGGCCATATACTGCCCACCAAAACATGCAATAAAAATGGAACAATTTGATCATTTTTATAATGCTTTGGGTCATCGCTTCATAGCAGGGGGTGATTATAATGCAAAACATCAACAATGGGGATCAAGATTGGTGACAACGAGAGGACGAGAATTATTAAAATCAATTCAAAAAAGTAATCTTCATCATGTATCAACCAGTGAACCTACCTATTGGCCAAGTGATAGGAGAAAGATCCCAGATGTCATAGATTTCTGCATCACCAAAGGAATATCACGTAATTATATTAAAGCAATGCCCTGCTTGGACCTGTCATCGGACCACTCGCCTGTCTTAATCACTTTAGGAACAAAGATAGTGAATACACAGAAACAAGCAATGTTAAGCAACAATAAAACCGACTGGAATTGCTTCAGATATAAAGTAACAGAGAATTTAAACACAAATATCAAGTTAAAGACGGAAACTGATATAGATAAAGCAGTGGAACATCTCAATAAATGTATTCAGTCGGCAGCTTGGAAGTCCACACCACTACAAAATGAGAAAGGAAGAAAAGGAGAATGTTCGAATGTTGTCAAGAAAATGATTAAGGAGAAAAGAAAGTTAAGACAGCAATGGCAACGATATCGACTAGCGGGAGATAAACGTAAACTAAACAAAGCCGTCAAAAAGTTAAAAGAACAGCTTCTCAATGAAAAAAACCAGTCAATTCAAGAATATTTATCACAACTCTCACCAACAGAAAACACAGATTATTCACTGTGGAAGGCGACTAAGAAGCTCAAACAACCACAACAGCATATTCCGCCGATACGTAAAAGTGACGGCCACTGGGCGAGAAATAACGAAGAAAAGGCTGAAGTATTTGGAGACCATTTTGAAAGGGTATTTCAACCATATCCATCAGAAAGTACGGAAGAACAGAACAACAATATTCAAAACTACTTGGAAGCACCATTGCAAATGGATCATACTATCACGAGGTTTTCTATATTAGAAGTAAGAACTGTAATACAGAGAGAGTTAAATCCTAAAAAGGCGCCAGGATATGATCTTATCACAGGAAACATTCTGTAACAGTTGCCAGCTAAGGGTATTCGATTTATAACCTATTTATTCAATGCTATACTTAGGACAGGATATTTCCCTATACAATGGAAGGTTTCACAGGTAATATTAATACCAAAACCAGGCAAGCCTCCAGAAGAAGTTACGTCGTACAGAGTTACAGACCTATAAGCTTGCTACCAATTATGTCTAAATTATTTCAAAAATTACTACTTAAGCGTTTAAAGCCTATATTGTTGGAGAAGAAGCTGATTCCGGATCATCAGTTTGGATTTAGGCCAGAACACTCAACAATAGAACAAGTGCACAGAATAGTTGAAGTAATTGAAGAAGCCCTCGAGGAAAAAAGATATTGTTCTGCTTTATTCATGGACGTAGCACAAGCTTTTGACAAGGTGTGGCATGTGGGATTACAATACAAAATTAAGCTATGGTTGCCACATGATTTCTACAGAATATTAACATCATAGCTACTAGACAGATATTTTATAATAAAACATCATGATGCGTATACAAATATCCGCCCAATTAAATCTGGTGTACCACAGGGCAGCGTACTTGGGCCGATATTATATCTGCTATATACCGCAGATATACCTACCTACAAGCAATCAAGTAACTGTCGCAACATTTGCAGACGACACGGCAGTACTCTCATCACATGAAGACCCCAGTAAAGCTACAGAAGTTTTGCAGGAAAATATTAACATTATTCAGGCATGGATGAAAAAATGGCGAATTAAAGTTAATGATGCTAAGTCTAATCATGTAACCTTTACTATGCGAAGAGGTACGTGTCCACCAATACAAATGAATGACCAGAATATACCTCAAACTGATGAAGTGAAATATTTAGGCATTCACATCGACAAACGGCTAACATGGCGTAAACATATATGGACAAAAAGAAAACAATTGGGAATGAAACTGACAAAAATGTATTGGCTGATAGGCAGAAAATCAAGTTTGTCGATTGAAAACAAACTACTGCTCTATAAAATTGTAATAAAACCTATCTGGACATATGGTATACAGCTGTGGGGAACGGCCAGCAACTCAAACTTGGACATTCTTCAGCGGTTCCAGTCTAAATTTCTAAGGATCATAGTACCCCATGGTTCGTATCAAACGATATAATTCACAGAGATCTACAGGTCCCAACAATACGGGAAGAAATTAGGGATTCCAGTGCCAGGTATCACTCAAGATTGAAGATTCATCCAAACGATCTGGCCAGCAAGCTTCTCACTACCACAACGATGGAAAGATTAAAACGCCACAAAATTTTTAATTTGCCAAATAGGTTTTAGATATTCCTTTAGACATTAATTTTTAAAATCACTAATGAATCGAACCAATAATAGTTAAATTTATGGGTTATTTTATACTAATCGTAATGTAAGTGAGATTTTATCAATGGATAAAAATACTCCGATCGTGACAATGTAAAAAGACAAAAAATTTACTGAATGTCTCACAATGAGATAGATTGTAAAATAAAGGAAAACAAAAAAAAAAAAAAAAAAAAATTCCATATTATGTGGTTAATCAATTTCTCCGGATACTGGTTGCGAAATAATGTATCTTTTAGAATTTTTAAATTTTTATTGTGAAATTTTTCCGATAGAATGTTTTAAATTTTTTTGGGTCAGAATTTCAATGGTGGTAATTATTTTATAATTGTTGGGAACCCAAAAATGAAAATTTAAATATCTACCAGACCAAGTATTTTTATGGTACCAATCACAAACAATTTTGCCATTTGGTTCGTGAATCAGCTGAATGTCCAAAAATGTAATTTTATTATCTACTTCTTTTTCTAAGATAAATTTTATTGTGTTATTTTTCGAATTAAATGTTTCCAAAAATGAATCAATTTTGTTTATTGGTATTGCCATAATTGTATCGTCCACAAATCTAAAGTAAAATAAAGGTTGAAAATCTATTTAAACTGAATTTTCCAAATTTTCAATTAATAAATTTGTTATGATATGACTTATTGGTGATAGGTGAGCCAAAAATTTGTTTATAAAATTTGTTGTCAAATGAAAATTCAGAATTGTTCAAAACGATATCTAAAACAGTGAAAAATTGAATTTTTGTTAATTTTGATTTAGCATTTTTCTTTATATTTCTCCAAATCTTGACTTATAATATTTTTGACAATTCACGATTTTCTACACCCTTTGCTTAGCATTTATTCTTTAAATTTGGTGAGCACTTGTAGAAATGATAGGTAGGTTAGCACAAGAAGTCATATGTCTGCTTAAAAATTTTAAAAGATTTCAAAACGCCAACAAAATTATCGGGAGAAATTACTAAAACTTGTTTAACGTAGACAATAGTTAATATTTCGTCGTAAATTTGAAAAGCATGGTTTATAGTAAATTTGAGTTATTTTGCCGTAAATTTGAACAGACGCAATGGTAATAAATATAATTTTTAAATGGGTATTGTGTTTTAAACGAGTATTGATTAAGTGTTAAAGTGTTAAGATATAATTATCGGGAGAAATGACGATAGCAGCTTGGAATAAAAAAGGCGACTGCGACGTTCTATTTAAATTCGACTGTCTAAGTAAAAGTAAGTGGCTCACAAAATTATAATAGTTTTATATTGCTTTGTTAAATAAAAAAACAACGTCTGCATTGGATAACTCCTAAAAACCAAACATTTAGCTAAACCAATTTTGAATTTACCCAATGCAATTGTTGTTGTAATTGCTTTATTTTTTTTTAATTTATCAAATCAATAAAGCTACTAATAAATAAAAATATTCAATTTTGGATTCGATGTTTTCATGTTTAGAACAATTATTCGACTTTAAATTTCTGACGGACTTTCGAAAATTTTATTGTCCTTAACGAAGATCTTTATGCATCTGGACAATTAGTTTTTGCATTTGTTTTAAGGCTACATAACCCACTAAATACCTCATAGATGATTTTTGAAGTGGAACATCCAGATTAAAATATTTTCTAACATACCCGAAATTGTGCCTATGACATCCATCTTATTTACGCTCTTTTCAGGTGTTGATGAATTTATTTCGGTATTCCAATCTATATTCGGCATACTGTCCGTCGTTTCAAGCAAACGAATATCCAAATCGTATTTACAATTGGATAAGTTTGAAAATGGTGTCAATATTTTAGTGGTGGTAATTCTGGCAATATTGTGATTAAACTCATTACAATTTTTGATCCCATGATGGCATCAATCACAAGATTTAACCAGATCTTGTTGTAAGGATATAATTAGTTTCGACGCTTCCTGTACTTCTCTGATAGTTTTGTTAGTCATTTAAAGCAGTTGAGACAATCGAATAATTTATCAAAATGTTCAATAAAATTGTAAGTAGGTAGCTAGGTCTCGTTGCACATTTTGTTAAGTTGGACTGCGGTTTTAATGGCAGAAGCAACATTTCTACTAAAAACTTGAGTGGCTAAGTGTACTCTCATTAATTCAAAATTATTCGGGTAAAGACGCATGTCGGCATGTATGTAATTTTTGGGTAACATTTCATCATTAAATTTTGTTCTAATTTCTTTTGTTCTATTCAATCAGTACTTTCCAGCTCACTAATACTCTTGACAGACTAGGGATTAGCTAATCTCGTTTTATTTGAGGATTAGCGACTAATCGAAATTAGTGCACTAATCTTTGAAAATTTTGAAGTTTATCTCGTTGTATTGGGTTTCAACATTGCTGAAAGTGTAAGCGGCGTGAGGTTATGATAGAAAGTTATAAAATAAATGACATCTTAAATAATTTTTGCTGAATAAATTTTGAGGTTATATTTATAAAAAGGAAAACTAGTATGTTTTAATGTATAAATCTTATAAATATTGAATTAAAAAACGAGTCCAGCTAGTTTACTAGTTATATTTGAGCGAATCACCATCATAGTATTTTAATTCTCTGATCTCTGCCTAGGAAACTAGTCCCTAGTCTGTCAACGCAAATGGATTTGTGGTAGATTATAGCTAATCTTGGTTCACTAATCGCGCTTCGCTAATCCCTAGTCTGTCAAGGGTATTAGCCATCTTGGCATCGAATATCCGATTTCATTAGTATTTTTCTAACTTATTTCAATAGATGTGGCGTGTCAAAGATTACCATTACTGTCTGTTTATTATCTAGGACCAGTGCTAAAACCAAAAAAAAATGTTTTTTCGTGAAACAAAACCAATTTTAAAACAAACTTAAATTTAATAATAAATTTCTGCCTATATTTACGCAAATCTAATATTTTTTAAAACTGCCAAAAAATATTTTGCTTTATATAATGTGTCTGTTGTTGTAAACTAACCAAAGCAATACGCGAAAATTGCACTCAAAAAGTTGTCAGTTTATTTGGCACCAATACCAATTTGGTAAAAATAAAGTTGGTTCAATTTTATATAGAACTTTATTTTGGTAAATGACTGTGATCTTATTCAATATAATGAAAGATGGAAAATGATTTATCTTCAACCTTCCCTTTGCTCTTATCCTTCACTTTGTCGATAATACTACCGATATCTCAGTCAAGGTGTTAGAAAAACAGTAGAAATTGTAAAAAGAAGGTGACATTTTTTTTTAATTTTCCTTTTTTCAAAAAAAAACTAGAAAATTTAGTAAATGAGTCTAAACGAAATTTAAATCCGTTAAAAAATCACAGAAATATTCAATAGTGAAAATTTAGATCTATACCCGGGAAATATACAATCAAATATCAAAGTGAAGGTTAAAACACGTTCAAACAGAAAACTGCCAATTGTAAACGAGATATAAATTCTATTCGAAAATGATTTTCGAATCCCGTCTTCCACAAAACGAGTTCAACAGTACCACACTGGCGTATACAGAACCCATTTTAAAAAATCATTTTTAGAATTGAGCGATCACTACACGTGTAGCTCGAAAAAAAACACAAAAATCCTTAGACAAAAATTATTAACCAAATAATGATCATACTGTTTTTTACAACGCCAATAAATGTGTTATGAAAGATATACATATTATTTCTCATTCATTCCTATTGTGTTTTGTTTGTTGTGTTTTTTATTATTATTTTTTTTTTCATTCAATACGAAATTACGAAATGCTATGTATTTTATTTGTATGGTATGTAGTAGTAGCTACTCGTATACAGTCAAACCTGTTTTTGTGCGGTCTTTTTTTATGCGATTTTTTTTTTATGCGTTTTTTTTGTGCGATTTTTTTTTGTATGCGATTTTTTTTGTGCGATTTTTTTTTATGCGGTATATGAATATCGAGATTCTGTTCAGCCATTTTCATACCTAATGCATCAGCCAAGTTCATTAATCATTAGACATGCTCAATATTCTTATACATATATTCCATATTTCAGAAAATTTCAATATGTAATTACATATTATTATCTTGCACACAGAGAATATAATTTAGTTAAAAGAAATTTTTATTTCACAACTAATGAAATGCGTAGTAATAGCCACACTGATTGTTAACCTTGAACATAAACTAAAAAAATATACAATAATTATGTAAGAAAAAAGGAAATTTACCGTTTTATTTAAAAATGAGAAATTAAAATTTTTTTAAATGTTTCCATGTGTAATTTAATTATTTATTTTGTTTAGAAAGCACTTTCTCGCTATTTCGTAAAATTTTGACATATGTATTTTCTAAGGGAAATTTTTTTTATGCGGTCCCTATCCACCGCATAAAAAAATTTTTTTTGTAATTTTTGTACAAAATTATTTATTTTAGCGATTTATGGAGTTTGCGAATATTTTTTTTTGTGCGATTTTTTTGTACGGTCCCTATCTACCGCACAAAAACAGGTTTGACTGTATTTACATATATATGTATGTACATAGCTACACACAAAACAAAAAAAAAATGAGGAAATCTGATTCGGTTTGGTTTTTATCTATTTACAAGTAGATGGCACAGTTTTGGGTTACAGGAATAAGCTTTGATAATATAAACTGAAAGTAAAAGTGGAACCATTGTCGCGGGCCAAATATTTGCTCTGTATAATCTATCTCTTTATTCTTATCTCTGGTTAGGGCAATAAGAATCATTATAGTATTTCATAAATATTTTACTTATTTAATAATAATATGTGTAAGGAATTAATTGTATTTATTCATATTAATATATTTTATTGTATTTATAGATACAGGTTTTTGCATCAAGAATATATTATGTAAATATTAAATTAATAATGACAGTCATTAAACACAGTTTTTTTACGAAAGATTGTTTGCTTACGAAAGATTTTAGTACTTCGGAGAAATCGATACTTTGGGCTACATAATTTTCAATTGAAAGAATTGCTAATGATCTCAACTTTTTTTGCCACATAGTTGACCTCAAATATGTTTTAATTAATTTTAATTTTGAAAAGCTTCTTTTACCACTGACAACCGAAACAGGTTTAGTTAACAACATTCTTAAACTAACCCAAAAAAAGGATATAAATCTTCAATTTTATTTTTTCTAATGAAATTAAGAATATTGATTGGGGACGAATCATCAAGAAGCTCGTCACATAAAATAGCCCATTCAATATCGGAAGTCTCACCAACTGTTAAAACCAACTGAAGATCGTTACAGTGCTTTTCAAGTTATCCTCGTTTTGGCAGATTTTTTAGGTCGTTTCGGCATGCTGGTTAATTAGTTCAAATCTTTCTTGAATCGACATCGTTACGGTATCAAGCAATATGTTGAAAAATTCTATTTCAAATTGTTTTTTAGGAATTAAAATGGACTCATCTCTAGCCTCATAATTAAATTGCCATATCTTATTTGTATTGTTAATTGAAAGTCAGTTTCAGCATCGAGGAGTCCGGCAATTTCTTTGGTGACTAAAATAGATTTCTCCAAACCGGTTTGTTAGTAATCTTTAAAACATCCTTTGATTAAATCCGCGGTTTTGCTGACATCGATATTTTGACCCTGCATAGATTTACTGACAATATTTGTTGAAACAAAACGTCATAACAAATGATCAATGATATAAGAAATTTACAGTGCTTTAATTGACGAGCTAACCTGAACGCTTCGTGTGCTATTTCTGTATCGTACTTCTTTTCGGAATAGCTACGAAAGGCCGAATGTCGAAAGGCCGAATGTGTCGAAAGGCCGAATGTGTCGAAAGGCCGAATGTCGGAAGGCCGAATGGGTCGGAAGGCCGAATGTCGAAAGGCCGAATGTCGAAAGGCTGAATGTGTCGAAAGGCCGAATGTCGAAACGCCGAATGTGTCGAAAGGCCGAATGTGTCGAAAGGCCGAATGTGTCGAAAGGCCGAATGTGTCGAAAGGCCGAATGTGTCGAAAGGCCGTTTATGTCGAAATTGATTTTAATTTTTCAGCTTTTTATGAATGAAAATTTTCAAAATTTATATTTTTATGGAAAAACAAAATTCATATTTTCATCAAAATTTTTGTATAAAAATATTTAATAGTAAATCGCCTTAAATATTAAAATCTTGTTAAGTTTTTTTTGTCATAAAAATTAATTAATTATAATAAAAAAGAAAAATAAATAAATTTTTTTTCGACAAAATTTGATCACTTTAATATGTATGCTAAATACACAGGATTTACATTTTATATTACGAAATAAATTCAATGGTTTTAAATATTGATGTCAATCAATTAAGTGAAGGAAAATTTAATGAAAATTCGGCCTTTCCACGGGCTGGCCACGTATCACTGTTTTTCAAAAGACTGTTTACAAAAGACTGTTTCTAAAATATTTTCTCCAAAATCTTATGCTATCTTCTCGTAAACATACTTAATAAAGAATAAAAGAAATGCTGTAACACGTTTGAATTCTGTTCACCCTTAAAAATTACAAAATAAAGAAAAATAAAACAAAAGAAACACTATTATGTACACTGAAACCTCACTACAGTGGACATTGATGCAACCAAACAATTTTTTTACGAGAACGAAAATATTTTTAAAATTCGGCCTTTCGAAATTCGGTCTTTCGACACATTCGGCCTTTCGACACATTCGGCCTTTCGATACATTCGGCCTTTCGACACATTCGGCCTTTCGACTTTTCGACATTCGGCCTTTCGACACATTCGGCCTTTCGACATTCGGCCTTTCGACATTCGGCCTTTCGACCCATTCGGCCTTCCGACCCATTCGGCCTTTCGACCCATTCGGCCTTTCGGCGTTCGGCCTTTCGACATTCGGCCTTCCGACATTCGGCCTTTCAACATCGAACGCTTCTTTTCCTTCTCACCATGTTTGTCAAGTGCATCGTGAACATCTCCAATTTGGTTACGAACAGCCTTAACACTAGACATTTTTGCTTTCCAACGTGTATCGCTAAGTCTTTTTAATGTCAGTAATTTGACATGATCGGTTAATACTTGCCAACGATAATCAGACGCGGCGAACAATGAATAAAGGACTTTAAAGACGATTTAGCTGCATCGCACAACACCTGGTTTTAGTTGTGGCATCCTCAGCTCATGAAAAATTCCAATGGATTTTGATTCAAAATTCTCTTTAGAACTCCACTGTGTTTGCCTTTCATATTTGCGCTATTGTCGTATCTTTGACTTCGGCAGTACTTCAATTCGATTTTCGTATTGGATAAACTTTACATATTACGATACATATCTCGACTTTACCATTTGATAAATCAACTAATCTTATAACCAGAGATAATTGCTTTATATGACTCCGGAGTACAGTCAGCAATGATGGAAAAATACTTTGCATTTTGAATACATGAAATTATTTTTTGAGTGACTTTTTCAGCCATCAATTCATTTATTTAGTTTAAAATGTTTTTTCCACAATAATGAACAGATAACTTGTTTTTAGGGTTCGACGAACGTGTTCCTGCATGACGGGGTCAAATTTGGCAAGTAATTCGATTAGGCCTAAATATTTTCCGTTATTCTTGGTATATAACTTATCAGAAGAACCGCGGAATGACATATTATTTTGCGAAAGATATAGAGTGATACTCATCAATCTATTGAAAACATTTTTCCAGCGCTCTGTTTCCTTTTGAATTATAAGTTGTTCCGCTCGATCGATTGTTGATTCTGAATTCAGTCTTGATTCCGTATCTACCCACGTTTCATAACATATCATATGATTTGGGCTAGTTTCATGTAACTTAATTGCTTTAGATATATGTGGATCCAATTATTCGATTTCGAATTCGTACCACCTCGATCAAAATATAAACAACAAAAACAAAATGCACGGTCAGAATCGTCAACGTTTAATTGGTCGGATACAGATGGGGAAATCAAATGATCTTCTATTGAAGGGCTTTCGTTAGAATTTTCGATCGAAGGAACTTCTGACTAAATTGAATTATGAATTTAATAAACCCCAACACATTAAAAAAATTGTTTTTACCGAAATACATATGTGTATATAGTAGTGACATTAGAATGCAATACAGGATGATAAAAAATTTTCTTATTTTATATTCAAAAAGCAAGTTCCATTAGAATGTAAAATATAATTTTGCGCCCTGCACGGCCGCACATTTCGTTCATCCCTCGAGCCGGGCCTGGTTATGTCAAGACGCCCAAGAATTTGGTTCAAATACTGACGATAATTACCAAAATTGTCTGAAAATCAATAGTAACATGAAACCAGTGGCTTCTACGCCCGTTAATTAAAAAAAAAATAGTTTTTTGAAACAAAAAATGGAAAGTTGATTTCTAGATCGTTCCAGGCTTCATTTATCGCCTTAATAAGGCTTTCTTTGCTGTCGAATTGTCGATCATCTTCGAAAACTTTCCGAGACAGCCAACCCCACACATGATATTGAGATCCTGCGATATCCATGATTTGATTGTATTAGCTGTATAGATAGGGCTATTATCTTGCTGATATATCCATGGTAGTGGCCCAAAAGTATCAAGAATCATAATCATCTTCTTCAAGGATGCCCTTGTAAGTTGGAAATGATAAATCTCCCGGATCATAAAATGATACATTTCCTCACACCATAACGCCTCCTTCCCGGCTATGGTGTTTTGCGAAGAACTTTTCCTCTTTTCCAAGGTCGCGAAAATAATAATTAAACCCATCGGGACCATCGAGGTTAAATTTCTTCTCATCAGAAAAAACGGCACATTTCCATTTTTCAGTCCATGTCATATGTTGCCTCGAGAAATCTAACCTTTTCTTCTAATCCTCTCCTGATTTAGAGGTGGTTTTTTTTAAGCTTTCTTCGAATAAGGTAATCTGATATTTTAATCACTCTCCATATTGTTATTCGTCTCGAATCCACACAAACTCTCGCTTTAATTTGTGCACAAGGTAGTGGATGCTGCCCTTTGTATGGCCCACTTGTCGGCTGCGAATGTAGCCTCAACAATTCGGCCTTTGTTGTTTGAGCCATATTCACTTGGATTTTTTGTAAAATTGAAGATTACAGTCTTACTTCGTCCTATTTTATCTGCAATTGCTTGTAGAGAATAATTTTCGCTGTGTAATTCTTGAATTTGGTCTATTTCTTCCTTACTACCATTTTTTATTTTTTTTAAGATGAATTGGTAACCTTTTCTTTTAAAAAATAATTTAATTTAAGTTTAAGTTTCTAACACTTCAAATTTATTCATAATTATTGTCGTTGCTCTTCAAGTGAAACAAACAAAAATCACACTTTAAAAAACAAAACAAAATAAAATAAAATTCTTGTGGCCTACTAATTTATTTTTATTTAAAAATTTTGTCATTTTCAACAAGTAGAAAAAATTACACCGCAGTTAGGATCTAAATATCCAAAAAAATATTTCATGGGGTGTTGTGAGGAGAAAACAGTTGGTGCCGTTTGGAGTAAGGCGACAAAAGTTACAGAGTAGGTGTGAATATGACATTGGGTGTATTCAAATGCATGTAACTTTAGAAGTTTTTGACTAAATTAACCTTAAAACTGTATTTGGGGAATACAATTCCCCTTAAAATTAAATCAGTGTTAGGAGCATTTTAAAACTATTTATTTTTATATTAATAATTTTGTTAAATTGTTACTCATTGTACCTAAAGTCCTATTGTCGTTTCACAACAAAATAAAGTACATATGTATTTGGTCTCGCTTTAAATTACAACCCCATTGAAATTATTTGTTATTTCCCTTATTTTTTTAAACGAGATTTGGGTATATGCGAACCTATAAAGAAAAAAATTACTTGCAAACAAAACCAGATGTGATGCAATAACCTTATGTATTTTAACCAACGATCAATAATTTATTATACATATGTACATAGTACAAAAAAAAATATTTTGTTTGTTGTGTAATTGAACATTGATTATACTCAAAAAGTTATTATTTCATTAAATAAAAGGGGAATCACCTCAAACCACACGCTCTTATAATAAAATGAACATACTACCCACCCACATACTTTATTATATTTTTCTTCTTAAATACTCTGGTTGTTTTAAGAGGATTATTGATAAGCTTTTCCAAAGAAATTTTGATTTTTTGATTGATTATACATAAGAAAATAAAATACTCGTAAATTAAATTTTTTTAGTGAAACGCTTTTCTAAATATCAAAAAAAAAAATAATGAGCTGTGAAGCTTAAGTATGTAGGCACATTTATCGTATGTGTGTGTGTGTGTGTGTGTTAAAATTATTTATACAATTTAGAATAAGCTTTTTTAATATTTTATTGTATGTGCTTTTAATGGTAAAAGCTTTCATGTTACAGAAAGTTATGTGTAACCCTTTTTCAAAATATCTCATTTGTTTAACAATTTCTAGGTAGCAACACATTTTATCTCACATTATTATTTAAGGTGTGGTCGTCATATGAAAGAAGGTGTGGTCTCCAGTGAAAACATTTGAAATTTGAGAGCTATTAGATCCCTAAAAGCAGAGACAACAATTTCTGTAGGTTCCAGCCAGCAGAACTCACTGTCCTATTTAATTGCAAAAATCCGTGAAATCCTGGAAGATTGAGTAACAAGACAGTCAGAACATTGAGAGCTGATGGAAAACACGTGTTTATCTATTGCCGGATCACTATAGGTAATTCTATATGGAGCTCTCGGTACGGAAAATAAAGCAATTTCAAAATGCAAATTTTCCTATTACTAGTTATTATTAGTTGTCTTATTATTATGTCCAAATGGTATCATTATATCGAATTGGTGTGCAAATTAATCGAGTTTAAAAGTACTCTAGCCGTATTTTAAAAAATTACAGAATATATTTAAAACCATTTAGCAAAATCTTATGAGTCTATTATTGCCTACATTTGCTCTCTGGTTTTTCGCTTAATAGTTTTATTCTTCTTACTTGCTTAAATTTAGTTGAATCTTTCGATTTTATTTTACCATGTATTATTAAAACAATCATTTGGCAGTCGTTCGTGTACCTAACTAAAAAACTTAGATATTATTAAAATAGGTATTTATCACCTTTAATCAAATCGTGATTTCCTAGAAATTAAATAACAAAATATGAACATAAAAATTGGAAGGTCCAAAACAAATGTTATCGAAATTTAAAATATCCTGTCGAAAAATTTAAATCGAAACAAATAAAAAATCACCATTCAATATGCAACAGTTTACATATGTAGATAAGGACTAATAAAATTCACAGGCAGTATAATAAGAATAAACTGGTGGCAATCACTCTACCTAAACCACCAACCTATATGATTAGGTTTCATTTATCATTTAATAGCCGTCCAGATACATTTTAATGGGATTCGTTCAACATGGCATATTTCAAAACGGAATATTTCAAAATGACATGTGGTACACTACGGCATATGGTACACTATGGCGCATATTTCAATAAAGCATATTTCAAAACATCATATGGACACTATGGCATACCTATATTACTTACGTTACGGAATATTTCAAAACGGCATATTTCAGTAAAGCACTTGGTACATGGCATAAGGTAAACGACGGCATATTTAAGGGTCGACTGAAAAGATGCCGACTGAGAAAATGTCGACTGAGAAAATGCCGATTGAGAAAACGTCGACTGAGAAAATGTCGGTTAAGAAAATGTTGTCTGAGAAAATGTCAACTGAGGAAATGTTGCCTGAGACAATTTTCACTGAAAAAATGATGCCTGAGAAAAGGTTGATTGAGAAAAAACTGCGCAGTTTGGTGCGACAACATTTCCTCAGTCGACATTTTCTTTGAAAACATTTCCTCAGTCGCCATTTTCTCAGACAACATTTCCATAGTTGACATTTTTTCAGTCGGTAATTTTTTTACAGTCGATATTTTCACCCATTCGACATATCGACATTTACAACTTTATCAATTTAAATGTATAATGTTTTAAAAACTATAAAAATCAAACCAAGTTAAAAAAAAATTGTGGATTGAAAAAAAATTAAAATAACAAATTATTAATTTTAATTTTAATTAAATAGTACGAGCACGGAATTATACTCATTTCCCACGATTATGGAAGTTTACAGCAAGAGCCTTAGCGAGTAGCGACTAACCACAAAACGACTCATAAGGGCCACATTTCGATATAGTCGTAGAAAAACATTTTTTGAATTTATATGCTGTATAACATTATGTAGTTTGATTTAATACGTCAATATTTAAAAATAAATTATATCTAGTAATCGTTTATTACTAACAAGACATTCCCATTTCTGTGAGATTGACATTTTTATGACCTTTTATTGATTTTTTGTGATATTTTAATGATTGCAATTTCAACAATATATTGATCGATACCTTATATTTGTGAGCTGCTTTACTAAAATCGCGTTTAAATGTATTATTTCTGAGTAATAAATTTTCTTGGTATAAGGTCGTATATAAACCTTAATAGCAAATTGTTATGGGACGCCATTGGGACGGAGCAAGTTTTGGAGAAAGGCGCTGGGAGATATAAAAAATGAAATAGTAGGTATGTGAGTGTACTGAGGAGGTAGGATTCGGTGACAAAAGATAATTAACGTTAATTCTGATTTTGTATTATTTGTGTTTTATTATTTTGTATTCTCGAATGGTCCACAGTGATGCCAAGCACTGAGTGAAGAATCATATCGGTTTATTCTGACGTTGTTCACATAATAATGTGAAACGGTACAAATTTTCAGAAAATAAATTTTGAACATTGTGAATGCTCTCTAGACTAGACGAAGTAATTTAAATTCTTAAGGATTTTCAACAGTATACTAGAACAACAACTGGATCTAATTGTTAAAGGTCGAAGATGAAAACTCGGGTCAGTTCTATCTTCTATGTAAGTAATCTCTAACAAGGGAACCTTTTGAAATGTCAAATTCAAAAATTTTTAAAAACTATTCTAAGTTGTAGTACGCTGACTTTTTTTATCGGCAACCAAGTCCTTTTTAGGTGTTAAAACCACCCCTTAATTTAACCGTAAAAACGTTTTAAATCTCGACTTCTACTCCATTTTTTTTTTTGATAAAAGAACTTGATAATAATTCCTCATAAACAGTACAACTAATCCATAGTAAATTAGATTATAAAGGTTGCATGTTGCATCTCTATATTTTTAGGAGATGAAATTACCATTTTTCACAAATTAAGAGGTGGTTTTAACTTTTAATGCCTAAAAAAGGCATAGTTGTCGATAAAAAAAATGGTTTCGTTATTGTCTCACAGAGTACTACAACTTAGTAATAATTTTTTTATATATTTTTGAATTTGACAGTACAAAAGGTTTCCTTGTGAGACTATTTGTGAGTCTGTGATTGTCGTGATCAATTGCGATATTGGAGAAGAGGTCTCCAAGTTTAAGAAAATGCCTGACAGGCCATATATTATCTGCAAGTTTATGAAGGTGCATAGTTTGATTAAAATCAAATTAAGTTGAAAAGATTTTAAAAAAGTTCCAAGAAATTATTCAAGTAAATTAAACAACAGACTGCTATGAATTTCTTAAATTTGCTGAATAATATTTTTAAAGCCCTTTACATTTTTAATTGATTTTCCATATTATATTGTATTTCGATGTTTCTGCGAAAATTGTGTTTGTTGTATTTCACGAAGTTTAATCGGAATATAATTTACAAATTAATATTTTTTTTTATGTAACAACAGTTATCACCCTTGGGCATTCAGCTTTCCTCGAAAATTAATAAGTAGAAAGTCAATAAAACAGTTTTTGAAAATCTAACCTTATAATTAAATTCTCAGAAAATCTTTAAAACGAAATTCGAATAAAAATTGGCTAAATATGTAATTTGTTGTTCATTAAACTGTTAAATATTAGTGAAAATGGTCTAACTTGTTGTAGGCATAATGGGACGGTATGGTTGATTATGAGGCTTTCTTTTTGGCAATAGTCATTTTTATTTTATTGACATATGATTTTTAACCGATCCAGCCGTTTTAATGCGTCGTACGACTACGATGCAGTGGGATTTTATCAAACATCACATAGAGGCAAGCCTCAGGATAATCTAACAAACAAATTTGGTAAATTCAGTCGCTCGAGTATTAAATCCACCTTTTATCATTCAGTTTGTCATTCCGGTTATTTCTGTATTATGTCATTTACCAAAAAAAAATTTTTTATTGTTACGCTACTTAAGCTAATCAAATGAATACATTCAGGGGTATTTAAAATTATCAAAATTAATCTTGCAAATTTAAATTTTTATTTTGATAATCTAGAAAAACAACTGTTCTACTTTCTTTTAATTAATGTCATTAAATATTTTTTGGAATAAGGGTTACGGAAAATAATTATGGTAATGATTTTTTAATATTTAAAAGACCTTACGTTTGAGTGAAACCTGAACAACTTAATACGCCTAAATGACTATACTTGAATAGCGATGTATGTAAATCTATTTAGTGCATTTTTTTGTAAAATATTCATCGTGTTGCGTTCGCAAATGAAGAAATTACTATAATTGAACTAAAATACAATTAAGATAAGACTGATTTATAAAATACATTCAAACATTTTCGTAGATGCAGATGTCAAATCAAAATCTTGTTCAATCACACCAAAACTAAATGTAAGCGAAAATTACTTAAAACCTTATAAATGTTTAGTTTGCTTGTATGTGTTGTGTAGGCTTATAATTTTTCTGCATGCAGCGGCGATTTTACAGGAAAAAGAATATGAAACTCGACATCTACAGAAAAAGCAGACGACCAGTTTTGGGTTTGTTTCTCAGGTTTCAATCGACTTTTTTAAGCAGATATGTAATTAATTTGTGTCTTTATCTGTCTTTGTATAGTTACATAGTTTGTTGAATGCAAATTGCCTGTTAACCCTCCGAGAACACACCTATTTTTTGAATCACGAAGAACACTCTGGATCAATCTGACCCTACACACTTTCTGATCGTCTACCATTTTAAATTGGTGTTCAGCTTGAATTATTCGCAGATATACTTGAAACATTAATCAATCAATTAATACAATTCAAATGTGCCGGTGGAATTATTAATATTGTTGCAGCCTCATCAAAATGAGAAAATTGAATCCAAGTTGTGCGACTGTAAGTACAGAACGATTATAACTGCTCCCAATTGTATAATGTTATTTATTATGTCGTCTCGTGGCGTCTATACGTTCTAATGATTCTGCGCTACATGCATAGTTCACATATTTTTGAGTTTTGTTCCGTCGAACATTTCTGCCAATAATCGTTTATTACCAAAATTGAAGCAATATGTCTCCTCAATAAATTACGCAAATTTTTGATTGAGTTAAATGAATGATGTTTGCGCAATATCTGATTCTAACTTGTTATTGAAGTTCAAAGTTTTAAATAAAGCGCTTAAACGTGAACTATGTATGTGTTGAGAAACAAAAATACTATAAAAATAAATTCAACAATGCAAAAGGCAATATTAAAAATAGCTGGATAGTGGTCAATGAGGTTTTAAATAAGAAGCATTAAAAAGATTTGATTGAGAAACTCGTAATCGATGATAATTCTACAGTAAAAATTCTACCACCAACTCAAATAATCAAATTTGTTCTGATCTTGTATTTAATAAATAATTCGGTAGTAAAATCTTGCGTTTTCTAGGAAACAGATTCATTTGAAACATAATGTTTGGTTTTACTACTAACTGCGGGTCGACTGTTAAGTATCAGATTAATAAGTTCTTCTGGCATTTTTCATCTTAAATTAAAAGAAGCTGTGATTATCATGTATATGGTAAAATTATTGAGTATCTAGCTCATTCAAGAAATAGCAGTTTCTTGATTAAAACATAATTTTTACATAATAACCAGATTTAGAAAATCTAGAAGTACAGAAAATGCTTTATTGGAATTTACGAATTTTCTGTATAAGGGTCTGGATCAAAGAAATTCTATTGGTGCTATTTTTATACATTTAACGAAAACATTTGATATGGTAAACCATGATGTGTTACTGCTAAAACTTTTTTGATATTTGTCTGGTCGGTCACATCACAGGTTGTTAAAATCAATGGTGCTTTGAGTTAGCTTTCGCTGACGATCTTGAGTTTCTGTGAAAATTTTGCCTGTGTTGAGACATCACACAAAAAAACCTTACAGACCGACAAAAAGCGGGAGCTGTGCCTTTCTTAAAAAAAATATACACGTTACTGCTAAGCCACATCCAACGTAAGAAAATTTATTTAATTTTCATTATTATATTGTTTTATTGTTTCAAACATAGCATGGTAAGAAGTTTATGACAGGGAAATGCTACACTCATAATAAAACAGTTTTTAAATAATTTGTAGTAGTGTACGCATACATTTGGGCGCATCATAAACGTGTACCACGTATTATTTCGTGTAATTACTGCAATAACTATAAAGCGCAATATTTAATTTAAAGTAAAATATTTGGTCATTACATAAATACTAAAAAATAATAATAATAATAATTAAAATAATAAATTGGATGAGAATCGAACCGAAGACCTTTGCGGCTTTATTCCAGTGTCTTACCACTAACCTACAAACCATATTAAAAATCAAATTAAATTGATGATTGAATTGAGATTTAATTGATTCTATTCAAAATAGAAAACATTTTTCATTTTTGAATGTGGCAAAAAACTAACATAAACAAACGTCGAATTTTCAATGCTTACAGCTCAGTTTGCAGCTCGAGTTAAGATCAATTTTAGCCCGGTCCATGTAATAAAGCTCAGTATGCAGCTCGAGCTAAGATAAATTTTCCATACAAATTTGACGTAAAATTTAGCTAGCTAAATAAAATAATTTTTTTTAGCTGACAATTTCGCTGAGCGGTATGCACCTTTATGTGAAAAATTTGAAAAAATATCAGTTGTTTCATTCAAATCTAGATTGCGCCACTATAAATTCTCCAAACATTTTAGCCTCAATTTATCTCACAAGGACAATAATTTGAAGATAAATTTTGACGGTTTTGAATTTTGATTCATTTTATAATCGAAGTAGCCACGAAGTAAAATTAATTTATTTTTATACATATAAAGAAGACAGAAGTCAAAATGGCCGATCAACATTACGAAGTCGCTTATTTAGAGTGCTATTATTTAGGCAGAAACTTCATTCAAAAACAAACGAATAAAAGTCAAACAAAATCAACAAAATGTATCTCGACACAAATTTTTAGCTTGACGATTTTTCTGTAAAGCTCAGTATGCAGCTCGAGCTAAGATAAATTTTAGCGCGGTCTCCACAAGGCTCCATTTAATTACAGATAAATCGTCAAGCTAAAAATTTGTGTCGAGATAAATTTTGTTGATTTTGTTTGACTTTTATTCGTTTGTTTTTGAATGAAGTTTCTGTCCAAATAATCCTCTAAACACTCAACTTAGTAATGTTGGTCGGCCATTTTTACTTCTGTTTGCTTTATATAAAAATTAATTAATTTTACTTCGTGGCTACTTCGATTATAAAATGAATCAAAATTCAAAACCGTCAAAATTTATCTTCAAATTATTGTGCTTGTGAGATAAATTGAGGCTAAAATGTTTGGAGAATTTATAGTGGCGCAATCTAGATTTGAATGAAACAACTGATATTTTTTCAAATTTTTCACGCAACGGTGCATACCGCTCAGCGAAATTGTTAGCTAAAAAAAAATTATTTTATTTAGCTAGCTAAATTTTACGTCAAATTTGTATGGAAAATTTCTCTTAGCTCGACAGCATTCTGAGCTTTAAGCATGGTTTCCACGATGACGAGGCGAAAAAATTAGTCAAACTAAAAAAAGAAAGTTTAAATTCACCAATAGTACGATAGAGACAAAATACCATTTTGACAGAAGGACGTCCAGTTTTTAATATTTTAATTCAGCACTCCGAAATTGGACTTCTAATCCGAAAAAAAATGAAATGATTTGAAATGAAATTTCGGAATTCATATGTCAATTTGAAGAACATTTTCGGAATAAAATAAATTTCAAAATCGAACCGTTAATTTGGATTTTGTTTTGTAAAGACAATAATTAAATATAAAGCATTAATCCAGTATTGGATGTTAATAAAGTTAAAAAATTTAAGTTAAATTATGAAATGTCTCCAAATGTATATTAATCTAAACCTAAACAAATTTATAGATGATGAAATCTCGAAACGTCAAAAATAAATTAATAAAAATTCGGTGTAACGACTTGTTGCTTTTTCACTCACTCTCATGTTATTTTTTTTATTCCTTCCTCTTTTCAGTTTGACTAATTTTTTCGCCTCGCCATCGTGGAAACCATGCTTGACTACTAAGCCACATACAACGAAAGAAAATTAGAAAATTTATTTTATTTTCACTAAGTAGCTGTATTTCGTTGAGAAAAATTTAAACAAATCTAGTTTTGATTTATTTTTTGTCCTATTCTTTCCTATAAACCTACTACGATTTAACCCTTTGATTCGTCATTTATTTTAAAACGCCTGTTATTTTGCTTAACTATCTGAGTAATTCTGAACTTTTATAATATTTTTCGCCCTAAATATCCTTTTTTGGTAGCTTAAGACTAAGAGCCAACATAATAGTACTTTTCATACCAGGCGCCTCGGCTTTGAGCTTCAAAAATAAAAATTCTTTATTTCATTTTTTAATTATGTAAATTAGTTTAATTTGATTGATATCGTTTAATTTTATAGAAATAAATTCAATTTCTGGAGAAATAATTTATTTTTAAGTGATAATTTAAAAAAAATAAAAATATATTGCAATGAAGTTATCTACAAGGCCAAGGCAATGCGTTCCACACTCGACTGCGACATTTTAAAGTAGTACAAAGCGAAGCGCTTTGTCAACATAACCTACAAATCACATTTTTGGTACAACTGTTTTATATTTACCGAAAACTCTAGCTCATATGTAGCTTACAAATTCATAATATCTCATTTCTTGCTATAATTCACGTGTAAAATGGACCTATATAAAATATTTGATAGCAACTAAATGTGCAAAGCCAACGCCACCGGTATGAAAGGGTCTCAGCTTCGCATTTGTGGTAACTAAAAATTTCGAGGCGAGGCGTCTGGTATGAAAAGTACTAATAAGACTTAAAAAATCCATTATTAGTGCATTGAATCCCAAAAATTAGATTTAAAGTGTATGTACGCAATTGTGTACAGTACGAGTCAACGGGTTAAATAAAACGGATTATCCAATGCAATTGAATATGCAATTTCGAAAAGGACATATGTCTGAAAAATAAAATTTTTCAGGAATTAAAAAAAACTATCTATTTTCTAAAGTAGTATATAAATTTATACAATTTATTTTAAGCTTAAGTGTAGGGTCAAAAAGTAATTGAAAATTATATAAATATTTAATGTTAATCTTTATTTTATATATTTTTTTATGTATTATTTGCATATGAGATGTGCCCTTTTCGAAATTCATAAAATATAAAGTAAATTTAATTAAAAACACAACGTTTAAACTTTATGAAACTGTTATCATAAGTATCAAAATCACTTGAGCGACAGATAGAGATATATCGCCGTCGCCGATTAATAAAATGCATTAAATTCGAAAAGGGCACATCTCCAAGAGTTGTGACCTTTTCGAAATTATCGTTATACAAACCGACACTGGTGGCCGTATTAACACAAGAAATGTGCCTATTTCAAACCAAATAGGTGCGGGGATATATTTCCATCACATTAACGTGAAAAGACGGGTTTGTCAAAATTTTCGAGATGTGCCCTTTTCGAAATTGCATATTCTTGTTGTTGTAATTTTGTCAACAAAATACACTAATAATTGTTATATTGTTTTATTATATCAAATATAGCATGCTAAGAAGTTTATAACAGGAAAAAAATTGTTTACCGACAAATTCCCATGGCTTAATACATAATTTGTAGTAGTGTTCGTATACATTTAGGTGCATGATAATTGTGTATCACATATTTTTTTCGTGTAATTACTGCAATGACTATAAAGCGCAATATTTAATTTAAAGCAAAACATTTGGTCATAACATGAATAATAAAGAAAAAATTAAACTGGATGAAAATCGAATCATATACATTTGCCGCTCTATTCCAGAGTTTTACCACTAAACCACAAACCACATTACAAATCAAATTAAATTTTCATTGTTATTAAAAAGTGATAACACTTTTCGTTTTTCAATGTGGCAAAAAACTAAAATAAACCAACGCCGAATTTTCAATGCTTACTCTAAAAATATTTGCTTTATGTTAAGTATTTGCTCTGGGCTATTTTATAATAGAATAGGGTTGGTTTCTGCTCATCCACTACATTACAACTATTCCACAAACGATATGAGATCTCACATTTAATTTACATTGTTCTATTATTTCAAAGCGCTCTTCAGTTACCCTAGCTAAATATATTAATATAAGGAGACGCCATTATTACAATTTATTTTATTTTAGCATTTAAAAATTACACCAAATTGTAAATTGTAAGGATATAGGTTTTTGGATTCACACAGAAATTCGCGCCGTTTTTTGGGAAGATGTGCGCACGTAGTAAAATATCCTGTACTGATAAATTGTACTGGTTTGATTATCCATTCGTTAATTCGTAATTTATAATTCGAAGATATCCACTTTAGGTAGGTTTATTGTCGCACAGAATTTTCAGACCAAACAAGATTAAGATAACACGTACGGTTGAACAATTTTCTCACTAAAATGCTCAATTTAACAAAATAAATGGCATTTCCACACTAATTATTTTTGCACGCTCCATAAATTTTAACACGGCATTTTTGTTTTGTTTTCTTTTATGTAAACGGGCAATGGACGTAACAACATCTGAAATTCTCACTCCTTAGATATATTGCCGCAAAATTTTTATGTTTGTTAATTATTCTAAATACAATCTAATGCATGTATATACATAGTTAAAAATTTAACAATTTATTAAAGTTCGACAATTTGTCTAACAACATTTTTTCATTGATTTTTCTTTGTCTCGAAAATGGAGAAACAATTTTATAGCAAAAAAGTTATTTTTCAGTCTATTCTTTTTTTTTTTGCTATTATTAAATAGTTGAAAATACAGTGTTGGTTTTGTTTTGTTTATTGCAAAATAAAATCTTCTTATTTTATGTTATATTTTATACGAGTAAACGATGATGATGATGATGATTATACGGAATTTTAAAATCTTTCAAGTGGAAAATGTTATTAACACATTTACTACCAGTGTATTTTTAAAATGAGAAAAAACAAAATAATTTTGTTCGGGGACCAAAATAATTTTCTGACGTTTAATTATCTGTTCCATTATTAAAATAAACTTACCAAATATTTATGTACATTATATGGAAAGATCTAAATCTTGAGGACAAACATTTTGATTTGTGTTTTGACATCATTAATAGGCAATGTAAATCAATTTCGGGGCAAAAACTAACGAAAGAATTTAATTTTTTACGCACGAATTATATTATTATCATTGCGATTTTGTTGTTCATTTAATTTCCGGATTTTTCCGTATAAAAATGTAAATAAAATTATTGAAAGGAAATGGTGAAAAACATTTTCACGAATAAAAGAAATATGTATGTATACAAGTGAGTATATTCGTATATATTGTATACAAATACAGAAAAAAAATAAATGAAAACTTTTGACATTTCCAATTTATTTTTTTGTTGTTATATTATATTATGATATATAAAAAAAAAACAAACCGATGAAAATATATTCGGCTTATGAATATTTTAAGTATGCTAAAAAGTTAATTTAAAAATGAAAATTAAACGAAAGATTACAGAACATCTTTATTATTCGATATTTCTTGTTGTTGTTGCGGGGTGGGGGCAGTAGCGGTCCGTGGGTCTTAATTCAGGGTGGGCAAAATTTTAAAACTGGTGGTTAAAATCGAAAATTTAAATATATTAGTTAGTGTCATAAACTCATAACCGTTCATTGCAAAATACTACAAAATTTATATTGTAATTTCAATAAAAATAAAAGTTTTTAAACTAAGAGTAACTAATGGCGCGTTAAAGCCGTAGATAAATGCTTCATATCAGGATAGCCTTGCCGAGTCCACACATTATCACCACCAAATAGTACACATGGAAAGCAATACAAACTTTTAAATTGTAAACTGGGAGTTAATAACCATTGTTTTCTTTCGAAAACCACTCTTTGTCGAATTTTCTGTTTGACGCTTTGGAGTTGTTATTGATAATACCACATTCGGACGATCTGGGCCCATTTTTTTTATCTTCAAAGGTTAAGTTTGTCAAATAAAATCAACAGAATTCAAATTTTCGACAGACTTTGTAATATAAAGCTTATACATATACGAACTTTTTAAAAATGAACTTGTAGCATATAACAATAACGTCCGAAACTTTTTAATTAATTATTTAATTTTTTTATAACACACAAATTAGTTTCAAAATACATATGACAAAGGCCTGACTGTAATTCACAATACTTCATAATGAAAAACAAGAAATGATTTACACTACACTTCCTTGTGTAAGTTTGATACCGTACATTTTATTTAAAAACATATAAATATGTAGGTCGTCTTCTGATTGCGTCCTAGATGAATTTTCTGAATACATATTTATATACATATACAAATCAAAAACTACTCTAATTTAACTAGGTAGCATCGCGTAAGTGGAGGAAGTTCAGTAGTCAAAACGAAAATTAAAAACAAAAACAAAATTCAATCGACAACAAAAAAATTTTACTTGCGGGTGATTTTCTTGAATTGCCCACAATGCTTGTTTGTGTGCGTGAATATTTAGCTTTAAAAGGAATAAAAATAGAAAAATTGAGGTAGAGAGCGAAAATGCGCGCGCATCTCAATGTTATGTAGATTTGCACCATCATGCGGCACTACACGATTTGCCCAATGAGAATTTATGAACGAAGAAGAGAATGAAATGATGTAATATACAGTTGCACGGCTGAATGTGTATTAATTTAGATTTTAGAATATAATTGTAGACGTACGTTAAAGAGAAATAGATATAGAGATTATTAGCTTCACATTTAAAAACAATTTTTTGTGTTAAAGCTTCGCTCTCGTTTTATGGACTAATTTGTATAAAGGGTTTGTTGTTGTATTTCATATTTGAATCTTATACACAAATTATGAATGTGGAATATTTACAGTGCAACTTATTTAACATTATTTTGTATGATGTCGGTGGACATTTGTTTTATAAAAAAAATCTGTGTAATTGGGTCAAATTTAAGAGTGGGCACTGCCCACGTTGCTCAATATGACCGACCGCGCCTGGGTGGGGGTATAATGTTTGGGGCAAATAATGTGTTTTATACTATAATTAATTAACCACGTGCTTAAGCATAAATCAAAAAATTTACGAACTAGAACTTGCGCCTATATAAAACCTACCAGATGTTTCATTATGTGTTGTTGTGTTGTTTATATCCATGTACTTGGGGAAAATAAACAATCAACAATCAATTTTCACTTTACGTTATACCAAGTACAGTTATTCAAACTTATACTGTATAAAAACAACAATAAAACAAAGTTATTGCTAACAATTACTTGCAAAATAATAATAATAAAAAAAAGAACGTATAAAAAAGTCGGAAAACTTAATGAAAATGTAATGAAAAAGAGTTTTTGTGTTTTCCCTTCGTCTTCTTAACAAAAATATAAAAACAAACAAATAAAAAATTTATTTTTTTGATCATTTTCATTTTAGCCGGAGTTTCTTTTGTTGCGTTCAAGATTAAGATGAAAATGATTATGATGATGTTTTGTTTTGTTAGGTTGAAAATTGAAAGAACAGTTTAGTTTGGTATATACATAGTAAACAACCATGTAAATTTAAAATGTACATCGAGTTCAGTAAAAGTGTTAAGTGGGCAGGTACAGATGGTTTCAACTGATTATTAAATTATATCTTACATTTTATATTAATTTTTTTTTATTTAAACAACATGGCGCCTAATTATGATCCCTGCTACATAATACATATTACATATATGTATATAAACGTAACTCATTAAATATAATTTTGATTATGTACGGTGTTGTGCTATATGTTCACCCTATCTCGTTGTATACACAGCAATAGACTGTGAATTTATATTCGATTTATTTATATAAATAGATCCACATCATCATTATTGTTATTATTTGTTTGACTTTGAGCCTAAATATGTATATAACAGATAAAAAAAAAAAAAAATTAAATAGTTATACCGAGTATACCATTCACCCATTAATGTTTGTATATTTTACTGGAAATAAACAAAATAAGTTTATCCTTAATTTTTTGAAAGACATTTATCTGATGTGATTAAGCTCTGAAAATTATATTTAAGAAAAATATATTTTTTTTAAGAGAAAAAATTATCAAGATTTAGAAATATCTATCTTGCTCTGTATATTGAATGAAAAATGATGGACAGCTTTGAAAAATTAGCGAAAGACATCACGAAAGTTAATCTATTTGATTATTATGATGAGTTGTAAAATCAATGTGTCAACCGTGTACAAATTTTGTTTATGCTTGATCATTAATTATAGTATAGATATTAGTCCACGAGTAAACAACAAATAACAATTTTAAACTCCCACTCCGTCTTACTCCACGTTTCAGGCTCTGATACCTCACTTCTGATAATTTTACGGTTGAAAATATCCTGTCTTTCTGTGATATAAAATTTTAATATTTTTTTTTAAATCGTGGACCGGTTTCGGATGTTCTTCCTTCTTCAGTTCCTTTGACTATTGCTTGTACGATATAAAATCATTATGCTGGAAACACATGAGCAGAATTCTGTAAGCAGCAAAATTAGAATACACAAGTTTAAATGAATTGAAATACATGTATTCTGCTTGTCATGTAGAATTCTGCTTCATGTCTCTATTTCTAATTTTGCTGCGAATCAGTAGGCTACATTACGTAAAAGATAACAAATCTAGTACAATTTGTATATTTGTTATGTTTTAACAGAAAATATGTTTTGTGTGAAAAGTGCCAAAATGGAGAATACAAATTAATTAATTTGTGGCAAAATAAGGCATCATTCATACAAACAAATTGTATACACTACATACTCCAAAAAATTAAAGAAACATAAATTTTTTTCAATTTTTTTAGTGCTTTTTGAAGAGCTGTATCTTTGTAAAATACGGTCGTACAGAGATGAAAAGAAAAGCATTTTAAAGCTTGAAATCTCTAGTTTTGAGATTTTTGAGCGGAAAATAGCGGAGATACCGTTATCACGCAATCATAAGAAAGAGCGCGAAAAAAAAATTCGGTTTTTTTTTTTGTAAGGATCCATGTGCTCGGCAAATTTTTTTTAAGTTAAACCAATGCATAGGTCGGTTAGCCTGTTAATTAGGCGTAAATTTAATTTCTTCCTGGTCTCTCTATCTCAACTTTTTCTTGAGATATCTGACTTTGAATCAAAAAAGATCCTTTTGTCTTTGATCATCGATATCTCAGCAACTAATGATTGCACAGTAAATTTTAGGGCAGCCTTAAAAACTTGAGTAAATTTCCTACAAGACCCTTAAATGATTAGTTGAGAACAAATGTTTTTTTTTACCCTCACTCAATACTGATTTGAAAAAAGTACAAAAAAACGACATTTTAGGTTGTCTTAGTAAATCTACCATTTGTACTTTACAAATATTGATGAAAATACTAATGTTGCCAGGTCATTTTACAGTTTAATGTACTCCTAATAGCCCTGTATTATTTTCAAATTGATCCATCCAACCGTTTTTCCGGACAGATTGATCAAAGTTTTACAAAACAATTAGGTAAAGGAACAAATGATCTTCAAAATAAAAAAACGACTTTTTTCACATTTGGCATTAGTTACATGTTAACCCTTAACGATCGTAAGATTTTTTTGTAATACTCGCTGATAAGAGACGAGAGAAAATTAAATAAAGTTCTGCAATATGACCAATTATTATGGAACTTGGCCATTTCTTATCTAATTTTAGTGAAATTTGGTATGCGCAATGGAAATGGGATTCTAAAAAGATTTTTTGGGAAAGTTCTGGAACATGGCCAACTAGGAAGGAACTTGGTCATTTCTTATCCGATTTTGATGAAATTCAGC
Organism: Tipula helvola; assembly: GCA_963556165.1. Lineage (NCBI taxonomy): Eukaryota > Metazoa > Arthropoda > Insecta > Diptera > Tipulidae > Tipula > Tipula helvola. The sequence goes on from OY744483.1 coordinate 152,106,978, forward strand.
ATGTAGGTACGATGGAAATGGGTTGCTAAAATGATTTTTGGATGGAATTCTGGAAAATGGCCAACTAGGAAGGAACTTGGCCATTTCTTATCCGATGGTGATGGAACGATGGAAATGGGATTTTAAAATGATTTGTTGGGAAAGTTCTGGAATATGGGCAATTAGGAAGTAACTTGACCATTTCTTATCCGATTTTGATGAAATTCAGCATGTACGATTGAAATGGGATTCTAAAATGATTTTTTGGGAAGTTCTGGAATATGGCCAATTAGAAAGTAACTTGACCATTTCTTATCCGATTTTGATGAAACTCAGCATGTAAGATGGAAATGGGATACTACACTGATTTTTGAATGGAATTCTTGAAAATCTCCAACTAGGAAGGAACTTGGCCATTTCTTATCCGATGGTGATGAAATTCTTTAAAATGCTTTTCTTTTCATTTCTGTACGACTACATACGACCCCATTTTACAAAGATACAGCTCTTCAGAAAACACTAAAACAATTGAAAAAAATTTGTATTCCTTTAATATTTTGGAGTAGTGTATAAAAATTAAATATGTATTAAATAAACGTCAAAAAATAAAGAACTGCATGCAGCACATGTGTTTTGAATGCATATTAGGGATCCGCAAAAAGTATCGATACTTTATAGTAAGGAATCGTACATGCTACTATTTATGTTATGATTGTTTATTTCCGAGGAAGTTCCTATAAACTAGGGAAACACAAAAAACATCATTTTTATATTCCTACATTAATTCTCTTAAATCGAAATTGATAAATTTAACCCTCACCTTCCTACTAACATGAATACGTGACCAGAGATATATGCGGCAGCGGCTACACCAGCAGAATCATTCCTACCATTAATCGTCTAAAGGCGGCCGCATGTATGCAGATAACATCCGGATAACTATTCCGGATAAAATCACTGAAAATGAAAAAGAATTTCCCCTTCCAAGTTAAAAAAATGTATCTTTGAGCAATTTTATCCGCAAGTATCCAACTTGGGAGGTGAAATTAATTTTTATTTTCAGAGATTTTGGTTGGTTAAAATTGCGGATAAATATTTATCCGGATATTATCTGCATGCATGCGGCCACCTTAAGAGAACAAATAAAATCAATATGTAATAGGAAATGACGACGAAAAACGATTCATTGAAACCTTAAAAGAATATATTGTGGAGGAGTTACATAAGTGTTAAACCGCCGGTTTGGTGAAATCGAGAACAACCAGATTATGGCTGTTTTAAAAATTCTCAATTAAAGATATCTTAGTTGGTGCCCGTGCTATTTCATCCGTCAGAAAAATAATGAACGCCTCTGATGATACCACATCATCGTCGTCTGAATCAAATGATGAAGGAAATCGGCCAGAAAAGCCCTCAACTTCATCGATTTTTGGAGCTATCACAAAAAATTAGCTCACTACCGTCGTAAAAGGCGTTCTGGCAAAGACGGAGACAAAGATGAGCTGAGTTTGTATTTGGCGAATTCAGTTTGCCCACTAAAATCGAACCCTATAATTCACTGGGAAGAAATGAAAAACGTGTTCCCTCACTTGTACCACCTTGCCAATAAGTACCTGATAATACCCGGTAACTCCGTACCAACAGAAAGATAGTTTTATAAAGCTGGAGTGATTTTAATACAAACCCGAAACAGACTTATGGGTAACAGAGTGGACGAACTGTATTTTTTGTCTGATTGTAATGATGAAGTTTGGGGCTTTCCAAAAATAAAATGACTAATTGTTATTGTTTTGGGTTTCTTTTGTGCAATAAATAAATATGAACTACACAAATATATTAACTTTGCATTATAATAAATTTTCATAAATGCTTCAGTCCCTCATTATTAAAATACTTACATTAGAAATCGGGTATATAAATCGTGTTTTTAAATTGTACTCGATACTTAAGAGTATCGATACTTTTATTACGATACTAGTAATGAGTAAAGTATCGATACTTTCGTTTCGATACCACATCCCTATGCATATCTACGTGCATCACTGCATGCAGAAATTCTGCACATCTGTTTCCAGCAAACATTTTATTTGTTTTTGTGTTGATTTTTTGATTTAATAATAACGGGTTGTTGTAAATATATTTGATAAATGATTTTTGTATATTTCTAATTCTTCTAAACGGTCCATTTTATTTCCTTTCTCAATTCTATTTGTCTGAATATCGGTGTAGTTATGTTTTTCTGTGGCATTATGTTGAGCACAATTTGATTTAAAATTTGTGCTGGCGGCTGTGTTTTTTATTTCGTTTATATGCTCGTTGAATCGTTTCATAAAAGATCTCCCAGTTTCACCTACATAAAACTTCGGACAATTGTTACATGTTAACATGTAAATGCCGGTACATTGTTCACAGATTTGTTTTGGCCTCAGTTTTCTCTGCAAATTATTTCTGCTTTTTGCCTGCTATTGTATAATTATATCTGTTGAGTATTTTATTTTAAATGTTGTTTGTGTAATCATCATATCGATGGCTTAGTGAATATCGGCCCTACCCTAACCCACATTTTTTTTCAAAAATGAGATTTTGATACCAAAATGTAGAATACAACACATCGCATCTTTCTGTGCGACTGTTTTATTCTAAAAACTAATAAAACACGTTTCACATTTAATTTTGTTCATCCCTAACAGCGTATGGTATATCGTATACGGTAACTCGTTTTTTGCATTTCTTGAAAAATGTTAGAAATGTGGGTTAGGGCCGATATTCACTAAGCCATCGATATTCGACTAATATGTATTTTTTGGTGCTATTTTCATTTTCCTGTTGAGACGACGAATATTCTGTTCCTTGAATCCATTACTTGTTGCTATTTGGATGATTAAATTAAATTCGTTTTCATAATTCCTCTCTTTCATGGGGATATTGTTAAGCCTATGGAGCATATGGTTATAGGCAGCTATTTTGTGTTGAAATGGGTATTGGAGGAATTATGAATCGTATGATCCATTTGTGTGGCTTTACGATAAATAGAAAAGTTATGCTTTTGATTACAGTTGGAAATTGTTAAGTTCAGAAAATTGATTGCTTTATCAGCTTCAATTTCAGCTGTGAATTTGATGTTGCAGTGTATGCTATTAACATAATTAAGTAAATTATTGATTTGTCTGTTCGTGCCTTTGAACAATATTAATATATCATCAACATAAAATTTAATCGGGTGGTGAGTAGACAAGAGAGAAGAGATGCAACAACTTCAACAACGATGTCAAGCAACATTTCCTTAGGTTAGTACAAATTTGGGTGCCCGCTTGGGAACATGATGATGGAACGAACGCCTCTCAACCGCCGATGGAACCGCTCATTACCCAGCTATTGTCCAGTGCTTGAACATTTTTTTCCGTGCAATTGGAAGTTGATACCGTTTTGAATAAACTACTCCCGCTTGATACTAATCAAAGTGCAGGTCTCGATTCAATCCCCCCCCCCCCCCCCTTGGTTCTTAGGATGATAGCCCATGCTGTCGCCTTTCCAATCAACGTTCTATTTAACAAAAGTCTTCAGCAAGGATACTTTCCGAACCTTTGGAAATGCTCATTAATTAAACCAATATTCAAGTCAGGTTCCAGAAGTGATATTAAAAATTATCGAGCCATTAGAATTTTATCCGTTTTACCGAAGATGTTTGAAAAAATAGTCAAAGATTTTTTTTATGCTTGTAGGTTTATTTCTTCTAAGCAACATGGCTTCCTTCCTAACAGATCAACTGTCTCAAATTTGTTTGTACTGAACAATTTCATTTCAACTACTTTCGAATTGGGGAAGGATATACAGGTTGTTTATTCAGGTTTTAACAAGGCCTTTGACAAACTTGATCACAAACTACTATTGGATAAATTAGAGTCTTTGTATTGTAATAGTTTACCTATTAGGTGGATTAAGTCGTACTTAGATTGTAGAACTCAAATCTCTGGGCGTTCCCCAGGGAAGCCATTTGGGTCCCCTTTTTTTCATTTTATTTATTAACATTCTGTAGTATTATCATAAGTATTCTGAAATTCTCATATATGCTGACGATATTAAAATTTTTAAAACTATTTCGAATATTCGGGATGCAGAGGATCTGATTTATCGGATTTTACAAATTGGTGTTAAGAAGTGTAAAACAATGCGATTTTCTCGCAGAAGGAATGATTTGAACTTCTACTATGAATTTCTTCTTGAATACCATAGAATTGAGAAAATGGACACTTTAAAGATTTGGGTATCACATGTTACGGCCACCGTAATGGAGATAAACTAACGGACATTATTTGAATTAACGGATATTATTTGAATTATATAATTATTAATTAATGCCATCTGTAGTTCTGTAGTATTACTAAAAATATTATTTCTCTTTATTTGTAACTAATGCCATCTAGGGATGGACATTCCTATTATTAAGATAGCCGAACGCATTAATGGCTGTCAAGTAAGATGAAATAAAAGAACGTTTAATCGCAATAGAAACTTTGTACAAACAGGCGGTGTTTTATTTATCATTATCTTTAATTGTTTTTACTTTGTGTTGAAGCGCAACGATTGGGGAACGGTGATATTTAGTTTAATAAAGTATAATTATTCAGTCTAATAAATAATAAAATTGGTATTAATTTGTACGAAGCAAAGTTGTAAATTAAAGTACGAAGCAAAGTTGTAAATTAAAAGTTAAAAACAAAGTTGTAAACGAAAAAGGCGCGCTATATTCGCGTGTAGCGATATATTAAAAAGGAAAAGGGATTGGGGCACGGCGGCAGCGCGAGCGCTGTTGTAGAATTTTGAGAGTGATATCAGAAAGGAAAAGGGTAAGATGATTTTTTAATTGTATGGAACAAAGGGCATTATTGCGAGGTATTTTGGCGATTTTTTGTGAAAACTGTCAAGTTTGGCGCGTTACAGTGTAAGACAATATTGCGGTAAAGAATAAAAATTGAAACGTGGGTAACGGTAAAGGAAATATTTCGGTAAATAAATGGATAAAAGTGAGATGTGAAATAAAGATAAAAATGAGACGAAAAAATAGGTATCGTCGGTGTGTAAGGTTGTAAGCCCGAAGAAATTTGGACCGTTACCAATCGGGGGTTCATGAAGGTTGAGTGGTCTTAGTAAAGTAACTATTCTATTAATTTATTTTCATACCCCTTAATTGTAATGCTGAAGTATTGTGTGGCCACACATGCTTGATTGCTCTGCCGGATTGACTTCACGTGCGGTTTTGGGGGATAAGTTGTAAGGGTTGTTGTCGTATCGTATATGGAGGCGCACGATGTTTTGAGTTGTAAAAAGTTGAATATTGTTTTCGTGTCGTATGTAGGCGCATGATGTGTTAAGTTATAACGGTTGAATATTTGTTCTCGTGTTGTAGGTTTCGCACGATGAGTTGAGTTGCAATGGTTAAATATATTTGCTCTCGTATTGGATGGATCGCACGATTAGTTAAGTTATAATGGTTAAACATTTGTTTTTGTATTAGATGAATCGCTCAATGAGTTGAGCTATTAAGGTGTAACTGACTTGGAATTATGAGTAAAGAAATTCAGTAAAAGAACTGGCTAACACTAACTAATCTTTTATTGAGTTTAATTTTATAGAGTAGCAAACTGGACGATGAAGCATCTCCAGAACTGCACGCGGAAGATTGCAAAATGTTTGATGAGGAAAAGGAATCCAAGCAGTTGAATCAAGAACGGTTATATATTCTAAGAGAGCAACATATTGAGTCACTGGAATGTTTCTTTTCTGAAATATCGAATGAGGAAGTTTTTCAACTAGTGACGGTTACCGAATTAAATATACGTCAAGAAAGGCTGAGAAAGCATTTCGAATTATTCGAGAAAGCAGACTTGCGGTATCGACAAGGCAACATCTTGGTCACGAGCGGTGTTTACATTGAATTAGAAGGAAGATTTATGTCTGCAATGGGTAAAATCCAGGATAGGATCGGGAAGTAAGTTGGTATTGGGCAAGGTAGTAGTTCCTCGATAGGAAAAGTCTCCGGAGATCGATTACTCGTGGTAATTAGAATGGAACCTAGTGGACCCCCTAGGATAGCGAAGTTTAACGGGATTCAGCCGAATGGACGGCATTTCGGGATTTGTTTTTGGCTGAGGTCGATGATAAGAGCTATGACCCAGTCACCAAGCTGCTATATTTACAAGAGGCCTGTATAGGGAAGGCTGCGTTGACATTGGGTCCATGGCAACTTAACGTGACAATTATGAAGCAGCATGGGAAAATATGATGAAAGCATACAATGACCATTATCATGTCATCCATTGCACCTTGGGAAGAATGTATGCTGTTAAAAACCAGTATCGTGAAACTCATAATTCTTTGCGGGTGATACTAGACTCCTTAAATGGTGGAATCAGACAACTTGAGACTATTACGGGGCCGGAGCAATTGTGGGATCAAATTTGGATCCATTACGCGAAACAACGGTTACCTAAGTATACATTGGATGCATGGGAGCAATATCGTAATCAGGATGGTGAAGGCCGCCTGCCAACACTGGATCAACTCGGGAAGTTCTTGGATGCCAAATCAAAGGGGCGATGAGAATTTGAAGAGAAATGACTTGAATGGTCATGCGAAAGGTAATTTTGTAAAAGTAAAATAACGCCACCTAGTCAATGGATGATGTCCAGAATTATCGAAGTTTTTATTGGACGAGATGACAAAGCAAGAATATGCAAGGTAAAGATGGAGAAAGGCAAATTAGTACGACCGATCAATCAATTATGTTTACTACCAATGGAGAAAGGCAAATTAATACGACCGATCAATCAATTATGTTTACTACCGATGGAGAAAGAAGCAGTCACATCTGATGTTGGTTTTCCTTAGGGTTTTTTAATGGAACTTTTCCCTAAGGTTTTCCCAGTGTCCTAGACCAAATGCTGGATGTTTTTTATGAAATTTTGTATACGAGAAGAGCATGTTTGTACCGCGCTAGTTGTATGGGAATAGTAGGCAGAATTATCTGATAGAATCATTCAATACCACGATGAGAGTCACTATGGGGTCACCTTATTCGTTTAGCCGGCCAGGATGTTACGGCCACCGTACTGGAGATAAACCAACGGGCATTATTTGAATTAACGGATATTATTTGAATTATATAATTATTAATTAATGCCATCTATAGTTCTATACAATAGTATTACTAAAAATATTATTTCTCTTTATTTGTAACTAATGCCATCTAGGGATGGACATTCCTATTATTAAGATAGCCGAACGCATTAATGGCTGTCAAGTAAGATGAAATAAAAGAACGTTTAATCGCTATAGAAACTTTGTACAAACAGGCGGTGTTTTATTTATCGTTACCTTTAATTGTTTTTACTTTGTGCTGAAGCGCAAACATCACCACATTTTTCCCATGTTAGGGTTTGTTAAAAGATTCTCTAAAGACTTCTGGCATCCTTATGCGATTAGAATCTTGTATATTACGTTAGTGCACTCGTAATTAGATTATGGCGTAGTTATTTGGGACCCATTTTATCAAGAATCTTCGGATCTTATCAACAGGGTACAAAACGCAGTTTATAAAATGTGCCTTGAGTAGACTACCGAGGGACAATAATCTTCTCAATTATATTCTTCCTCCTTCCTCCTCGTTTGTAGGATTGATTGACGTATATTACGATCGAGCGGGGATTTTGTTCTTAAATTACTAATTCGAAGGAATAATTTAGCTATGAGTTAAGGTTGATTTATATATGCGACGTGCGACGTGTGACAAGTGGAAATAAACGTGACGATTTTTTGACAACAATTTATAGTGAAAATAATATCTCAGCGAAATTCTGACAGCTCTCGCGCATCAAAACAAATGTCGTAAACACAGCGATGTATTTAGGCTAATTTGTATACATTTTGAGGTTAGAATTCGTCTATTTTGAATTATGTTTTCCCTCAAATTAATTCATAATAATTAATGTAATTTTAATTTAGATAACACACTAGCACTAGAACTTTTGATAACATTTAAGATAATTTTAATGTCATTAGCTTGCCTCGAACAAACTGAAATTTAAAATCGAGTTTTTTTGTTGTTTTGCTTTAACACGAAAAATGACATTTCTTTGTAAATATGCCTAGTTCGTACCTTAAATGGGTATAACGTTACATATCCAGTGGTGTTGTTAATATTTTTTATATTTTTTTAATTTCGCATGTTATTTTAGAATTTACCTATAAAATAATGAGAATTTTTAATATTTTCCAACATAAATTACATTATTTAGTGGAATCAAATTTCATAAATCTTTATTTATAATTTTTTTTGTTTTTAAAACTATTACTCAGCCGACCCTTCTTTAAATTTTTAATTTATTTTAACTACTTCACTGTTGGCTGCGCACAACGATGTAAAAATGAGTTTCGCTGAGATATTATTTTCACTATACATTTGTGACGAATTCCGCCACACACACTTTATACAATTTTTTATATTTTAATTTTTGTTCTTCAAAAAAGCTTCGTCAAAGCATACTATTTCGTTTTATACATTCAAAAAATGTATATGTGTTTGTGCGACTGTGACGGAAAAGATAAAACTAAAGCATCTCTCGACATGCGGCGTGTGCTGTGTGACGAATGTCAAAATATTCGTCTCTGTTTGAAGTTTTTATTGTTTATAACTTTGATATGCTGAAGTAAGATTTGTACTAAAATCTATATAGGTTATGATTTACATTTTTCATCACAGGAACCCACTGCATCACACCGCGCCGCTTACAAAACTGGCCCTTATTACGAAATAAATAATTAATTTTAACCAACGTCATATCAAACTTTAGAATCAAGTCAATAACTAGTATTGCAAACTAGCGCTAAAAATTAAAATATATTGATGCAGTACCTACTTTCTCAGCAATCGTCCATTTTTTTTACTGTGTACTAAATATGTATCAATAAATATATTTTGTAAGATGTAAACTGTTTTTTTCGTCTAAATTTAAATAATAATAACGGTAAAAATAGAAATAAAAATGTAATTAATTTTTATATAATCCCATTGTAGTGTATTGGCGAGTCACGTGAAAATGTATAATGTTTACGGGTATGATTATGTACCTGCGCCACAGTTGAATGGGTCAGCGTTATAACCACGACAAATACACTCGCAAAGACTAAACTTAAGAATACCGTCATTATAATACATACAATCTTTTTACGTTTCCGTTTATTATCATTATTGTTATCATTATTATTATCTGTATCCGTTAGAGTCATATCACTATCTAAAATTTTTTTATTTAATTTTAAACTATTACTATTACTATTATTGTCTATATCTGGATCTGCTATATCATTTGTATTACTACTACTTAGATTACTGCTATTCGATTGGGATAGTGTTAGCGATGATTTTTTCTTTTTCGTTGATTTACGCCGTAAATTTGTATTAAGCGCTCCAGCCGCTGTTCCCAAGGTGCCGATGGAATTTTTTCGCTGATGATGCTGTTGCAGTTTCAGACTTTGATGACGAAAATTCCTAACCATATGATTGTAATCGTTGTGATGATCGATCAACGGTGATTGAATAATTGGTGATCGTTCAATATGATCCAAATCGTCTACATCATATGATAATTTATGATGTTGATTGTGATCCATTCGACGTATCGGACTCTTTTTAATTATATGAAATCCGTCATCGGACGGAAAAAGCGTATTTGAGTCACGTCGATTACTACTACTAGCACCACTAACACCACCGCCGCCGAATGATTGCATCGATGACGTAAGCGCTGTTGTATTGGTCGAATCGAAACTATTCGCCGGATAACCAATATCGGTGATAAAACTTTTTGATTTTTTCGCCTGTATCATCAGGTTCTCTTTGTTATTACGAAATTTAAGGCTTGCACTGTGTAATCGACGTATATTTTGTGCGGTATCAAATAGTCGACTTGACGATGCGGTCGTCTGTGATTGTGATTTATTTAGAATGTGTTGCAAATCATCCGATTGATTATTACTATGATTCATATAAAAACTATTTGCATTCCTTTGGCTACGTTTAAATTGTGTTTTTGGATCGATCATAAAATTTTCCATTGTATTGCCACGATTTAATAAATATTTTTTATTGATTGATGACGATGAAGCGGTGCCCGTAACACCGACCATCGGCTGGCCTCCATGCTGTTTCATTTGATAGTCCATATACAAATCATTATTACTATTATCAATACTTAAATTGTGCGAACGATATAGATCATTCTCGATCGATACGTTCGCCGAATTAAATTTTATTTTTGATTGTGCTTGTTGCAGTAAATGGGTTGGATCAATGTAAATTTCATCGTTAAATGATCGGCACTTTATAGCATCTTTTTTATTTAAATTACTACTACCACCTAACCTTAAATTATTATTATCGTTACTATGATGTTCGACGAACGAACGATGCATGCGACAATTGCGTCGCGTCTGTGGTGATTGTTCATCGAATGTCTGGTTCATTTGTTGTGATAATAAAAAATTTTGCCGCAATTTTGCCGTATTTATACTATTATTACTATTACTATTGTTCGTGGCACTCCTTGATACAAGAAGATGATCACGATAATCGTTATTTGTTGCGATATAATCGTCGATTGCATCATCATTGGTATGATGAAATGAATGGGTTTTTCGAAGCAAATAGCCGCTTGGATTTTGCACGTCCAATGTATCCGATCGTCGAAAACTAGTTTTACGCAGGTGAGGACAACCCATTTCGTCCAAATAAAAAATTTTATTATCTCGATCATTCGGATTATACTGCTCGGATAGTAAATGTTTATTAGCCGTGGATAATGATTGGGATGACGATGATTGTGTTATAACGGTCGGTGGTAATTGTAATATCGATGATTGTTGTCGCCTCAATAGGTGATGATTTGATGTTTTTGTTGTTGTTATAATGGCGGCTGGTTCATCAATTATAATCGGATTATTATCGATAAGTAGTGACGATGATGAAAGTGACGACGGTTTCTGTGGCAGGTAATTTTCGATTGCCACTGATATCGTCCTGTCGGCGGATTTTAATCGAGGCGGTTTCTTTTTGCTATTTATCCCACCAATCAGGATTCCACTCGTTTGTGGCATTTTTCCACTATCATCCATTTTATAATTGTAATAAGCAATTTTGACTCACTGGTATTGCGACACGGCCAACAGGAAAATTAAATCAAACTAAATTGTAAACAAACACAAAATATATTTATGTTACACGGAAGACTTTTATTTTAAAAGGATTATTTATTAATTTTTCGTTTTATTGTCACTTAAAAAAAAAAAAAAAAAGATTAAAACAAATTATTTCATTTTAAAGTTAAATTTTGGCCTTTCGTCAATAACAGATCATAGTTATTCTCAGTTATGTTCGTTATATTTTGGTTTGGAAATTGTGCTAAAAATAAACAGAAAATAAAGAGAAAAAAAAACATAAATAAATAATTAAAAATAAATAAATTATTAAACTTAATAAAAATTAATTGTTATTTGGTTTGCTTATGTATTTTAGTAAAATATATAACAACAAATTAAATAAAACAAATTTAATAAAAGCCAAAACAAAAAAAAAACATTAATAATTGTTTGTTGTTCCTTTTTGAACGCATCCCCCATAAATTATTGGTATAGGTATGTGCGGCTTTCGTCTTTATATTTACATTTATTATAAATTATTTCTAAGCTAATTAATTGTATTAATATTTACATTGTTTGTTATAACCCGTTCGAAGGTTAAATCGATACAAAAACCCATTTGTTTCTTGGAGTGCGAGAAACATCTTTCTATCTCTTTACCGTTAAAATAAAATGAGAGTCTAAAAAGTACCTATACGATAAATTGATATTTGGGGTTTAAAATTTAGCATTCACACTAAATGTAAATTAAGCTTGATTTAAATTTTCATGAAATTGTATAGGCTAAGAATTTTAGTATGAAAAGGACTTGGAAGATTTTGATAAGAAATTTGTTTTCAAATTTTCTTAAACTTAATCGTTATGCAGTAAAATCATAAACAATTTAAAAATAAATAAATTTGTCAAAATCTGGAGAAATAGCGCTTAATGTTGCCAAGCAAAATTCAAATTGAAATATTCTTCATTTTTCCGATTCAACATGGATGAATTGTAGATTTTGTAGATTCTTCTCACGTGAAATTCTGTGCAGCAAATTTCGAAATTTGAGAGAAATAAATGTATACTGAAAAGACACCGAACATCGAACAATAGCGCAAACGAATATATAGATAGATTACCAAAGTCTTTTAGTTAACCAGATTTAAGAATATGCAGCATCGAAAATGAAAATACTGCACTAACATGCGCTTCTTAGAGTATATTATCTTTTCGATTTTTTTATCCTTCCACCCTCCCCCCTCCCCCAAAATATTTTAGCTGTGTTTCTTACTTAAATTTGTAGATCTACCAGATTTTGAAATCCGAGATCTGAATTGTCAACGCCAAACACACCCAATCCATCTTGGCCCATTGTATTTCGGCGAACTGTTTTAATTAGTTTTAATTTTGCAAAGGATCTTTCAGCTGTGGCTGTACTCATTGGCAATATTTAAATAGTATGTATTCTTACAGTGTGGGTTCACCAGTCAAATTAACCTCCGTAAGTTAAAAAATTTAAGAAAGTGATTGAAGCCCTTCGTCGGTTATGTCAATAGCATCGATATTCTTTTTATTAATGGCTTTGGGCTCAATTTAGGGTATCCAAATTACTCGAGTTTCAAAGTACTCACGTAGTCCAGTAGTTTAAAACTAGTATGTACTTTAAAATATATGTTTAAAACCATTTAAAAAAAATGTAACGACTTGCTCTAGGCCAACTGACGAAATTTAAAATCAAACTGACGGTTTCGATATTTTATATGGAGCAATTTCATTTTGTTCAATATCATTATCTGGTCGTGGTCAACGCTCGTAATAGAATTTTGTAGATTTGATCACTAAAAAAGTAAAAAGCATTCTAACAGTACACTCAAAAAAAAAATATAGCTATATGCTTTTCTACATAATCTGTTAAGTAACTCCAAAATTGTAAAATGAACTTAATTTTTGCTACATTTTACTTATGCCCAGTAAAGGGGGTTTCATAAGTAAACTTTAATAAGGTTCAGTTGTATTAACAATTTTCGATAAGTGAAATTAAATTTTATGAGTACACCTTTTGATTTGTTAAATTTACTTTGGAATACGTAAATTTTACAAAAATGTTATTTTCGTTATAGTTAAATCAACTTGGTATGAAGATAATTCTACATTACTTAAAGTTATGTAAAAGCATAATCATTGTAAAATCTACATAATTTTCTGTTAAGTTGCCTTAAATGATATGTAAAAATTACATTAATCAAATAACTATTAAAAAGGCAAATGCCTGTTATTTGGTTTAGATAATTTTTACATAATATTTAAAGTCAATTTAACAAAAAATTATGTAGATTTTACAATGATTATGCAGTTTTTACTTATCATTAAGTAGAATTATCTTCATGTCAAGTTAATTTACCTTGTAGCAAAAACCACATTATCGTTTTTTTTACACATTCCAAAGTAATGTTAGTGACTCGTGCAAAGTGAACAAGTGAATAAGTATTTAAAATCTAAAGCAATAATTAAATTACACCTACGTGGAAAACAATTTGTTTTTTTAGATAAATTTGGATTCTTTGTTCGTCAATTACAGGAACACAATCAATTTCAAACAACCGTGAGTATAATGCTTTTTGATATATAGTGCTTATTGCCTCTAGTTTATAAAGCAGTTTTAAAAATTAAGATTTTTCGATAAATAATATAAAATGTTTCAATGTTTTCTTTGTAAAGTACGAGAAATATCTGTGAGCAAATTGATACAACATTTAAAAATTTTTTATAGACGCAAATCAAATGGCATTTTCTTGAAGATGCTTTATCGAGTAAAGAGGATATTGTAAATGATAATCTTCCTCTAATTCGGCAAACACTAAGTGGGAAAGTCTTAATATTTCAAATTTAAACCCTTTCGATTCAACTTTGCCGGTTTGGAAGCGAACCTCAACCGGTTTTGGAAGAGAATAATTGCAAAGGAATAATTCTGTGACAATAACCCAAAACGACATAACTCGAGTTATGTATTTTTCAAATTTATAATAACTGCATCAAAAGGAACAGTTTGATTTAGGCGAAACAATTTTAACGATAATTAACAGTCTCGTTAAGATTATATTTAATAAATTTGAAAAACATACATAATTCGAGTTATGTCGTTTTGAGTTATTGCCACAGAATTTTTCCTTTAAATTTTCAATTTAGAAATTTTTTTGAAATGGACCTAGTTCTTGCTTGCGCTTTGAAAAATATTACTAAATTAGAAAATGATGAAAAATGTTTAACTCATTTTGTACAGAGAAAACTATGGAAAGAAAAACGTCTTCATTATCCAAATAAAATGTTGATACCTTTATTTTTTTTTTGTTCGGAGATGACTTATTAGTCAATAATCCACTTGGTTCGCACACAATCTCCAAAAACAAAGATATTTATGTTGCGGGTTTGATAAGAAGTTGTTTTATCAAAGAATTTGGGAGTGATACAATGCTTATACACTTGTAGAAGAAATCAAAATGTTAGAAGTTAATGGATTAACCATTCGATTCGATTACAACACATTTCAAATCCATTTTATGCTAATAATCCTGAGATATAATTTGGCCCTTTACTCTTTATTTTGATTTTTAAAATCATTTTCTGCGTAATTTTATTGCAGAATTTGTAAAATTGACAAGATAAATGCATCAAAGCAATCAATAGAAAATTGTGACATAATCCGCACCATTGAAAATTATAATCATGATGTTAGTTTAAATAACTATAAGGAAACCGGTATTCACAGCACTTCCATTTTCAATTTAATTCCTTCTTTTCATATCACTATAGTAATACAGCCGCAGATAGAGATTTGTCATTATAAATTATCACACATACTATCCGACTTAATGGTTAAGAAGTATGTATATATTGACTTAGATTTACTTAATAAATTGAAATCCACATTTCCTTATGGAGAATACGAGATTGGAAATGTCTTAAAGAATATTAACGCAAAAAGTTCCGATTTTCCAATAATAATTGGTGATCTGATCTCCGTGGAAAACGAAACGTGGATTTATCTCTGTGAATTTGTCGCATTAATAGACATTCTACTTTCTACCAATTTACAAGACGAATTATATGTGAACTACAGCAAAGAATTTCCAAACATAACGAAAAGTATGTAACCCTTTTCAAAGATACTTTAAAGCCCAAATATCATTTTTTAACCCATTACCCTGGAATTATTAGATATTCAGATATGAAGCTAAGCATTTTGAATTGAAGTCTTACGTAAAGACCATTTAAAGCCGGAGAAATATTAGTTTGACTAAGGCTATAAAACCGCAATTAAAATTTGCCGCTTTAATTTTATCTTCAACTAAAAATAGCCCAAAATTAAGTGAAGCTACTCTTGTTTCAAATCAATTTTCGCCAAACATTTTCGATTCTTACGCATTTAGCATTCAAAATCTAAAATTTAAATCTAAGGTTTTATACCGGGCGATTTTTTTAACCTGATACACTCAAATATCTCGGAAAATAAGCACTCTACGAAAAAAATGGTACAGATCAAAATTTAATTATTCCACGGGGGAAATACATTAGTGTTAAAATTAGTACACCCTCTTCCTCCTTGTAGGTGGGGCAGAGGGTAATTTTGAAACTAAAATAGGAACCCCTATTTTTATTGCAAATTCGGTTTCTACGGCTACAAATACGTAGCATTTGACTGAAACATTTTTTCCGATTCATGATAGATGGCGCTGTAATTGACGATATTCAATTTTTTCGATTTCTCCTACTGATAACCTATGCAAACGATTCTGCAATACGTCTGAAAATACACGAAGTTAGTCTTAAACAATTTATTAATTTTACAAATTTCGAATAACTGGGAAAAGAGTGCTTGATTTACATGAGTCCCCCCGCCTCATCATCTTTCAATTAAATTTAGTGCTCAAAATGATGTCCTTCGACTTCAATGCACTTATTAATCCGTACTTTAAAAGACTGTACACAACTGTGAAGTGTGTCTGCTTGAATTTCAGCACAAGAATTTCTGATTCGCTCAATCATATTCTCACGTGTTGTTGGTATTTGTTTGTAAACTTGGTCTTTGAGATAGCTCCTCAAAAAGAAATCAGGCGAAGTAAGATCTGGTGATCTGGCAGGCCAATTTACCGGACCAGTTCTCCCGATCCAGCGACTATTGAAATTACAATCAAGTACTACACGTGCTACCAACGAATGGTGTGCGGGACAACCATCATGTTGAAATCACATGTTTCGTCGCACTTCTAAGCTCAAGTCTTCAAATAATGTTGGCAGTTCATTTTCCAAAATATCTCGGTACATTTGACTATTCAAGTTACCTTCAATAATGTTTCCCTCCAAGGACGCTGATGTTCAACTTGGCGAATCCAGTGCGGATTTCAACACTCCAGTAATGCATGTTGTGGCGATTAACCGTTCCATGGTTTTTTAAAGACGACTCGTTGGAGAACAATACGTAACGAAAAATTTTTGGGTTTTGCTGTATTTGTTCACGTGCCTACTGACAAAAAGTTACCCGATTTTGGAAATCAACTTCATGGCGTTGGTCTTGGTGTAAAAACACATGATACAATTGGAAGATCTGTATGAAAGATTCAACTGTAAGTATTGTAACCTAAAATCTGTTAAATATTATAACCTAAAAGATTTGCATCTTTTTTATATATTTATTTCTTTGCTTCTTATATTTCAGATATATGCATCACTGTTGAAAGTTTTCAATACATCCGTATTATGTTTATTACAAAGCTGTCTGTTATATAAATTAATTAATAAATGTAATATAATTAAAGAACAGAAGTGTGGCCAAATAGCAATTTTTAAAAAATTTGACTATTTAGAAAACAAACATCGAGATCTAATTTGCACTCTCATCGTGGAAAAATTTATTTTGGTGAAGGCCGTCAAAGTCAACACATCAAAGATAAAACAATTAGCTGTTGATATTATTGAGATGTTCCCTGGAGAGTTAACGGTAATTCTACAAAAATATGATTATTATGAATAATTTCCTGGACCTTTGATTTTAAGGATACATATTTTCTACGAAGGCGACATTTGCCTCCGACCAGAAAGCTATACAACCGCTTCCAAAATCAGCAAAGAAAATTAAAAAAAAACATTTCTGGTGAACCAACGAAAAATTTTTTAGAAAAAACTCAGGTTTCATCAGATTTGGCTCAGGTTTCGCTAGATGGTAAACACAATTACCCGAATAAGCTAGGTTTAAGTAAAAATTTGAGTATTTTTTATTGTTCCACAGATAAAAATATTGACTTGAAATCTTTTATGGAAATTAAAGCCGAACTTCAGCACCTCAAAGCCCTAAACAGTTGGTTTTGCAGAAATGGCAGCAAACAACAATACCAAGAGTGAACCAAATGCTAAGCAATTCAGATGCTGTAATCACTGACATATTAGAGGAATGGCCATTATATAAAAATGCATTTGGTCTAGAATTTGTATGTTTTCATGTTATATACAATAAATATCTACATTATATAATTCACAGTGTGCGGCGTCACGCTATGCATTTTTTTATATTTCCAATTTAGATGTTTGAATTTTATAACTGAGCAGTCTGAGTGATATAGGTGACAAATGATAATGAGAAATGACTTGATTTTTTATTTCAACTAGTTGGTTGCATTTTTATTTAGAGTAGGCGAAATAAAAAATCAAGTCATTTCTCATTTTCATTTATCATTGAACCGGAATTCGGGTGCTGTTAACAAGAAACTTCGAATAGAAAATGTTTCGGGTTCGATGCTCACCAAAAGCACTTATTAATTTTAATATTTTTTGCCCATAACGGCATTTCATTATTTCAATACGAAATGAAAAACATAAAATTTTGTATTGTAAAACTATGATTATAATGTAATAATACATTTTGTAAAACTGTAATCTACATTTAGGCTAGTACCGCAAAATTATTTTCGATATTCAGTTTTTTCCAATAAGCTTTCTGGTTCGATTCTCACCAAGGACGTTTTACATAATTTTTTATTTTTTAATTTTTTATTTGTGACGGCATTTCATTGTGGCATAACGAATTGAAAAATATATCTCCAAGCGATAGCAGCTTAGCATTTCGAATGAAGCGACGACAATTTTCGATCAATTTTTCTTTTGCAATGATGATTAACAAGGCTCAGGGATAATCGTTCGATAATGTTGATGGGTTGTTTTCGCCAGCTTTATGTAGCTTTAACGCGAGTACGAAATCATGAGAACCTCAGAGTGCTGATCAACAATTCCTCATATCAAGGCGCATTATTAAATGAGGAGTGTCTGATCAAAAGTAGTTATTTACATTTTCCAACATGTAATTATTTTTTTTCTATAATTTTTTTTCGACATCAGAATAGACCAAAAGTGGATATTTCTCTATCAAAAATGTTCATAAATTCAGAAACAGTCGAAACAAGCTATTTACTACAAAAAAGTAATCCTTAAATGTGCGTTTAAACCATTTAGATCAAAACAAAATTATTTTTCGAATAACGTAAATAGCCACTTTTGATCAGACACTCCTCAAATGATAACCGTACTTTTACAAGAAACATTGTGATAAGAATTCTTCAATTAATATTAAATTGTCTTATTTCGTATTCTTCTAGAAACAAACATTTTACTTTTCAGGCTAGTATTTAGTTTTTAGAAACTTCCGTCAGTTTTGGCGGGTAATTACTACTAGTATGTATAATATATATCACCTCTTATAATGTTTAATGCTTATCTTATCCTTCTCCAGATTACTATTGATTTCAAGACGCTGTACCCAAGTAACATAATATTGTATGGTAATTGGAATAATATATTTATTGAAGTAATGCCGAGTTTAATAGAAAGCAACATAAAAAAAGTCGAATTTAAAAATTATTTGTTAAAAACTATAAAAAATAAAAACCTCAGTGCTGGTAAGTAAACAAATAATAGCATATATTGTGGTGGAAACTTTATTTATAATTGTTGGTGTTCTACGCCGAAAAAAATCTTAATGAATATTAGCTCACTTTTGCCACCATCTAGGACTTTTAAAACATACAACATCGGAGACTGCCAAAATACCTTTGTTATTAAAATTAAAAATTTAACGGAAATGACTATCAAAATTAATGAAATCCAAAATAAATGTGTTGGCGCCACCACTGAATACACAACTGGTGCAAGGCCTGGTGGCGAACACACCAAAGTAAACAATTCGTCAGGCAACACCAAAAACCGAAAACGTCAAAATACACGACGTTTTGAGCCGGTCTTCTATCATCATCATCATTCGTAAAAAGACAAAAGGAACAACGTGTGTATCCAAAACCGTGGCCATATTAACTAGATCAAAAATATAAAACATCATCGCTAATAATCAAGTGCAATTATAATAATCCTTAGAATAATAATAATAAATAATAATCGATATTAATTAAAACAAAAGTAATGCGCTTTGCGTTTAATTAAAGTGTTTCATTCATTGGTGTAATTCTAAGTGCCCCTTTCTCCCGGAATACTCTCGTCAAGACACTCGACTGCTAAGCTATCATGGCTAACAAAATGTTTAGAGGACAAAGAAAAACTTCAAACACTTCTAGTAGTAGTGGGTAGAGATTTGGATCCCACGCAATTCGTTACTGTTTTGGATGAGTACAAATACATATTTGGTAGTTTTCTGAAGGCGCTAGATGTTACATTTAAAATGTTCTAGGTGTTTCATTTGGAATATCGTACAGCGTGCTATAATTAGTGGCTCTTCATTCAGCTATATTTTTACGGAATTAAAACTAAATACGACCAAACTGTTCTGGCGTGTACGACGTTAATATCGGACACATAGATCAAGAAGCAAGACAATAAATTAGGGTGCATAACTGTGTAATGTAATAGGTTACATTTACTTACACACAGAAAAATATCGCGGTGTGAATGGTATTTTATCAAAAAAAAACTTTATTTTTTATCCAATAGTACCATATTAACTCCGCAAGATCAGGTACAAATTTTAAAATATCCAAAAGGATCGAATAGTATACTTTTGCACCGTTTGGAGTAAACGCAAAAGTTGTCAACAGCGGATTTTTTTAAAAGGTAGTATCGGAGTAAATATTTACACCGTTTTGGAGTTTTCGTGAAAAAGTAAAATTGTAAGAGAATTTGGCTGTATTAGCTAAATTCGCTAAAGCAACCTGCATATTCCTTCTGTATACCGGGTGTTTCTTTTAAACTGAGACGATCAAATATCTCGAAAAATAGCCACTCTACGGAAAAAATGTCCATAATCAAAATAATCATACCGCGGGGGAAATACATTAGTGCAAAAAAACAGTCCCCCACCCCCCGCTTTGTAGGTGGGGCGGGGGTAACTTTTAAACTAAGATAGGAAGCCATATTTTTTATTGCAGATACGGATTCTACGACTAAAAGTACGTATGATTTGAATGAAATATTTTGTTCGGTTCATGATAGATGGCGTTGTAATCGACGAAATTCAATTTTTTCAATTTATTCTTCTTAGAACACACGCATTCGATTCTGCAATACGTTTGAAATGAAAAACATCAGTTTTGTAAATCACATTTAACGTTTGTGTTATTTCTTATCTTCATGTTTTTCGTAATTGCAAAATAAACGATAAAATACTTTAGAATGGACCGTTTAACTGTGCCAGAGAAAATTGAAATGGTTCTGGTTTATGGAGAAGCTGGCAGAAATCTTGAAAATGCTGTTGCTATTTACGCTCAACGTTTTCCGGATAGGATTCGTTCACGTGCTTCATTTGGCTGTACTATCAAATAATTTATTGCTGATGGAAATGTTCAACCGAAAAAGAGGACCCGTAGAGCAACAGTCACTGGTGAAAATAATGAAATTGCTGTTTTGGCTGCAGCGACTCATAATCCTCATGTTAGTACACGAGAAATAGTTCGCGATTCCAGATTGTCCCTCACCATAGAATTTAAATTGTGATACAAACAGTCTAGTCGCAGCGGCCTGATGGGAAGATTCAATTCTCTTACAATCTTCGGAACATATTAAAATCATATACATTAAAATAAAATACAAATGGGATAAAAACCATACACTCAAAAAATATGCGGTGTTAATTGGTTTTTTATCCGTAAAAGTATTTTATTTTTCTCCAACTCAATATAGTTTTATAAAATTAAATACGCATCAACGGATAAATATTTTTATCTATCCGAAAAGATATATTTTTATAAAAACTCCTTTTGGATTTAATAAAATGCACCTCTAGGTGTTTTCCTAAAGATGAATGTTTCTGTTTGGTTTTTATGCGGTGTAAAAGTTTTTATCCAAATGTATTTTATGCCATTTTTATTATAATATCCGATTATGGATTCAAATTATAAATATCCGATCGGTGGGACACTATGTAACACCGATTCGGTGTTGAGGTGACCATTTATTTTTTTGTGTGTATAGTTAAGAAAAACAACATGCCGTATTGTTCATTTCGCTTATATCTTTGGTTTACTTTATCGGTAAGTTATTTCTACAAATTCCAAGTAAACTTTACTTAATACACCAATCAAATTTTACTAAATGTATGTATAGTAGAATTCTCTATCTCTTACAACCAATATAAATCTCTCATTACACATAGGTCTATCAAAACATGTAAATTTTACCTGTCATAATTTATAATACATATTAAAAATGCATTACCTAGGCTCAATTTCAACATAATTTTTAAGTTAAACTAACTCATGTTTTTAGTCGTTTTTACATAAATATTTTTTTGAGTGTAGATTATAATAGATTAACCAGTTTTATTAATAATTATACTTTCCACTAAAGCTGTCATTTCTTTTTAAAAAGAATAAATCTGTACAAATGATGCATTCGGGCGGTAAATGTGTTTTAGTGTATGGATATTCCTATTAGTAGTTTAAACATTTGAGAAATGCCTTATTAATACATATGTTACAATGTTGTATCGTTAAATTTATTTTAAACTTTTGTATTCCTGAAAGATTTTTAGAGCTTTTTCGTGAAGGTATAATGCATGTGACTTATTTCAGTTAAAATTCATTTGAAGATGTTACATTTATTTCACTTTGGATGCCATAATTTATATTTTAACCTTCTAATTTTTTTGAAATTTTTTTTTTAAAATGAATTAAATCCGTGACATTTAATTTTTAATGACCTACTGCACTAAATCCTCGCAAAATTATTTTTGATTTAAAAAATTTGGATTTCGCGGATATTGAAAATGGAATTAATTTCGACACATAAATTTTTTGGCTCCGGGGACGTGAAATTATTTTGAGGAATGAGATATATTGTTATAAATGAAATTTTGCATTTCAGTACAGTAAAATGGAAAAATAAATCCCGGTTTATGCAATTAAATGTCAAAATTACTCGTTTTAGAATTTGACGGTGAGGTACATTTAATATGAAAAGTCAATTTTTTCTTAAGTCGACTTAGGCTGTTGTTCATTGTGGCCACAGAAATTATTCAGCGAGAAAACGAAATATGGGAAAAACGAAAATTTCTTTCCATTCCATTTCATTTCGCTAAAGTTCTAATAGTCCTATTGAATAAAATTATCCGGGTAATCGATCAAATTACCTGGGTAGTCGAGTACTCGAAAAAGATTCAAAATATCCAAGTATCCGGGTACTCGATAATCGGTATTGGATACACTAGCCCCATATGATTTTAACATATTCAACAAATTAGACGTTTAAAAATTCAAAATAATTCTGATTAAGTTAACCGTTAATTTGTCAAGCCAAGTTGTGGTTTCATTGTATAGACCAAATCTTTACCATGTTCCATAGGAGATCTCTCAGAATTTGTGTCAGATCCGTTTAAAAATAAGGCAGTTCTACATTTTAGAAAGTAAACATTCCGCTTTTAGTACAAGCTAACATGAAAAAGGTTTGACAAAGTTTGAACTTTTAAAATATTGTGCGGAATTAAGCATAATAAGACCGAACCTATTAAAAATATACATCTAGTAAAAATAAAACAATTAAAAATGACAAAACACTTTCTAGATCTACAAATACATTCTAAATATTTGAAAAATAAAACAGAAAATACTGTTAAATTTTGAAAAAATATTTCAAGACATCTATTTCGTTAAAACCAGGATTTTTTCTTGTTCTATTATTATTCAGTGATTGAACAACAGATTTAATTTCATGATATAGAACATATGCATAACTTTACATTGTTACAAACATATTTTCAGAATTATCAACAAGGCCATCTTTACCATGGGGCTATAAGGGCTGCAGCCTTAGGGCGCCGCATTATTAGGGCGCCACCAAATGTCCAAGACCTAGTCAATTTTAGAAAACATCTTTTTATTTGAATTTCATTTTTCACTTCAAAGGAAATGCAAACCGTTTTATTATAATAAATTTATTCTATTCATCGCTTGGGATGCACGAGTCGCGATAGCTATTTTATCCATTGACGGACGACTGGTAAAGTTAAAAAAGCGCCTTAAGCGGACAATAACAGAATTACTAGTAAAAATCAATAATAAACTATGAGACTTCTAATAACAAAAATTTGCTATATGAAGTTATAAGCAAATAGTGTCTATTTCAAATTCACTATAAATACATCTTTGAGTCACTAAACCTTTTTAAAAATATATTAGAGCATATTTACCACATTTTAACAGATAATTACAAGCCAAAATTTAATATTTTTAAAACAGTTATGCTTTTAGTATCAAGTAGCTTAATTTCAAATTTCTGCAATTTTTAAGCACGGTTTTCGAGCATTTAAAACGATAAAACTGTTCTAATTGAATCAAATATACAAAAAACACACTTTGAACTACATAATAGATTAACTAGATTTTCCAACCATCACACTTTTAATAAATAACAATTCACATTCAATCGACACTATTTCCATATAACTTCATATAGCAAATTTTTGTTATTAGAAGTCTCCTAGTTTACTATTGTCCGCTAGAGCACACCATACCAGTCATCAATTGTAAACCATCCCAAATTTAAAAACTTGTTTTCTGCTAGAGGTATCAACCATCGAAGACGATTTGGCGTCTGCTGGTGGGGGGATCAGCTGATTAGATCAGCTCCGTAACCTTCAGTAGGGTGCTCTTCACGTGAGCTGTTCTGGTCATGTTTCAGGCAGCTGGCGGGATGAGTACGATTGTGGTAGGGGTAACCTTGCCACAATTCGCAGGTGTACGTACTGCCTCCACGTGGCAATCGTCGGTAACTGATGTCGTCTATTACAGTTTTGTTCTAGTTGACTCAGGCCAAAGTACGGCGCTAAAGGAGAAAACCTTAACAAAAAACCCTAATCTAAGGTGGAACAGCATATGCCGATGGATGAATGACTGATAGGTTAATCAGTCCCAAATATGCGGACTCTGGATACCAGGCGCCCTCCAGTTTTATTTAGCCTTCCTGTGGTAGCTGGGTGTCCCACAGGTGACCTTCATTTCCCAAATACTCGTGGGAATAAAATGCCTAAAAAAATAAAAAATTATGATAAGGATGGTAACGCTCCTAAAGCGTCACGGACCGGCGAGGATTCTGCGGTGGCTTTCGAGGGCTCAGGTCCTCTCTCCGCTGTGGAATCCTCAATGGTTGACACATCGGATGGGGAAATCCGTTCGGAGATTGAGAACTTAAATCTCAATTCCGATATGGTAACCTCAGGAGATGAGGAACTGGCCCCCGTAAGTGGGGGGATCTCCTCTGTGAAAACAGGGGAAAGTGCGGACGTCGGGGAGTGTCGGAAGGAGCAGGTTGACATCATCAAACCTGCTGCGGCTCCTCATGTGAAAAAAATGTGTGGGGCTGCGAAAAAGCGGTACAGGAAGCTTCTGGCTGAGGGCAAAGCGCCCGGTAGCGAGACAAGGCTTCTGGCGGTGCGGCCACGGAAGGAGACTTGCGCTCCTACGATGGACCAACCGCCAAAGAGGGACCGCTCGGAGGACGGCACTTCACCGGCACAAAAAAAGGCCAGGGGGGAAGAACATGTCCTGGTGGCCTCGGGTTCTGCGGTCCGGCCTGGAGTTACCTTCAGGCAGGCTGCGGAATCAGAGAGCATTGGGATCTTACCCTCTGGCTTTCCTGAGGTTGCCCTCACTGGAGAGCAGCTTAAAGCTGTCCAGGAGGGAATCTTGGATAAGGTGCTGGAGCAGGAGGCCAAGGAGCTTAAACCTAAGTTCCTTGGCAGTCAGCTTCGGCTTGGTTGGCTGGTAGTGACCTGTGCCGACCGGGCCACTGTACAGTGGCTCAGGGAGACCATAGGCACTATTAAGCCATGGGAAGGTGCAGAGCTGATTGTAGCTGAGGCGGGAAACCTGCCTCGAGCTAGGATCGTGTTTGGTACCTTCCCAAACAGTGCCGAATTGCCCACGGATAAGCTTCTGGGTTTTATCAGAAGCCAAAACGAGGGCATGCAGGCGATCAACTGGAGAGTGGTCAGGAGAGAGGCGAAAGGCACTTCAGCTTTTTGCACGTTCTCCATGGACCACTCATCGGTTGAGAAGCTCAAACAAATTGACTTCAAAATCAATTTTAAGTTTGGGATTGTCCAACTGCACCCCAAGGGGGGCCAGGGTGGTGGAAAGCTAGGTTCCAGGGGCGGGCCCCAAGTGGTCAAGCCTGTGGAGGACATCGTGGCTGCACCTGTGAAGGCGATCGAGGCCGCACCTGTGGCGGCTATCGGGGCCACACCTGTGGTTAAAACCACTGGTGTGGCGGCCCTTTCCAGGAGACAGGCGAGGAGAAGGAGGGAAAGGGAGAGGAAGGCGTCAGCGGTTGTACGGGGAATGGCCCCGCGAGGGGTCACCCCGCGCAAGCCACTGGTGAAGCCTGGTGGCTCTCAGTCAGCTGTGGACAGCAGCAGCAAGATGGAGGACATGGATTCGCCATCTGGCAATGGCGGTGCGAGCAAGGAGGCTAATGCAGGCCTTCAGCAGACGTCGCTGCAGTGATGGCACACTTAACCTGCCTACAGATAAACCTGCATCATGCAAAGGCGTCTTCGGACGTCCTTTGTCGTAGGTTTATCTGCCAGAAAATTGGCATGGCTCTAATACAGGAGCCATGGGTAATAGGTAACCAAATTAAAGGTATACCAAAACAAATGGGTAAGTTGATTTATTGTAATGGAACTGAGAGTCCAAGGGCGGCCATTTTGGCCAGCTCGCAAATTAATTTTATTCCCATTTCAGAGTTCATCTCCAGGGACTTAGTGGCGGTAATGGTGGAGGTTCTGGGTGAAAGAGGGAAACAGGAGGCTATAATGGCCTCCGCCTACTTTCCTGGAGACTCGGAAACGATACCTCCTCTTGAAGTTAGGCGGCTCATAGCTCATTGCCAGCGCAATGGGCTGGCTTACCTAATAGGATGCGATGCAAATGCGCACCACACGGTGTGGGGCAGCACAAACATCAATAATAGGGGTGAGTACCTTTTTGAGTATATAATTACTAATAATGTAGATATTGTCAATAGGGGAAGGAAACCTACTTTCATAAATGCGATTCGGCAGGAGGTCCTAGATTTGACCCTCGCTAGTCCGCATTTTAGTCATTTTGTTAAAAATTGGCATGTGTCTGAAGAGGCCTCCTTATCGGATCACTTGCACATCAGATTCGATTTGGCGGCCGAGGCCATGCAGCGGCAGGAGATAAGAATTCCAAAACTGACCGATTGGGACTCTTATAGAGTCTCACTCGAATCAGAAATGCCCTCGGTAATGGGGAACATAGAGTCTCCAGAGGGCTTGGAATTCTGTTCAAACCAGCTGCATAATTCTATACACTCGGCTTACGAAAACAGCTGCCCAGTTAAGCGAAGAGAGTCCATTAAGTTGGTCCCTTGGTGGAACGGGGCGCTGAGTAAGCTGAGGAAAAAATCTAGAAGGTTGTTCAATAAGGCTAAACGCACCGGGGAATGGGGCGAGTATAGGATGGCCTTAACGGAATACAATCTGGAATTAAGAAGATCCAAAAGGGCTACCTGGAGAAACTTCTGTGAGGGAATTATTGAATTACCCTCTGCAGCTCGTCTCCAGAAAGTCCTTGCTAGAGATCACTCAAATGGTTTGGGGCTTCTTCAGAAGCAAAACGGGATGTTCACTGAAAACCGGAAGGAAACCCTGGAGTTACTATTAGGTACCCACTTTCCGGACTCAATAGTGGTAGGTACCCAGGAGGACCCGCATGACCCTTCAAGTGAGGTAGACTATTCACCCCACAGTAGGATCTGGAGCCTCTCTGGAAAAATGTTCACACCCAGCAAGGTGAGATGGGCTATTGGCTCTTTCAAACCGTTCAAATCTGCTGGAGGGGATGGTATCTTTCCGGCTTTACTTCAAAGAGGTATTGAGGAAATACTCCCCAGCTTGGTCCAGTTGTTTCGGGCAAGTTATGCTTTTAACTATATTCCGAAACTATGGAGGAAAGTAAATGTGGTCTTTATACCAAAGGGAGGGGGTCGTCTGGACACCCAGCCCAAGGCTTATCGGCCAATTAGCCTAACATCGTTTCTATTGAAGACGATGGAAAATATCCTGGATAATCAAATAAGAAATGAAATCCTTGTAAATAACCCACTGCATCGGAACCAGTTTGCTTATCAAGCTGGCAAATCCACTGTGATGGCTCTTAGTGGTCTAGTCACGAAGATTGAAAGAGCGGTGGCTTTTAAGGAAATTGCCCTGTGTGCCTTTGTGGACATTGAGGGGGCATTTGACAATACCTCCTATGGTTCAATAGAGAGGGCAGCTATGGAGAAGGGGGTTCCGCCGTCTACAACTAGGTGGATCCGCTCCATGCTGAAATATCGCGATATTACAGCCACACTAGGTGGCGAGTCAGTAACCATCAGGGCCGTAAAGGGCTGTCCCCAAGGAGGTGTACTGTCTCCTCTTTTATGGTCATTGGTTATTGATAGACTGCTGGTCCTCCTGAATAGCCATGGGTTTGATGTCCAGGGCTATGCGGATGACGTGGCTATCGTGATTAGAGGCAGGTTTGATGATATCATCTCTGATCTCATGCAAAATGCACTCAACTTGATATGGCAGTGGTGTAACAAGGAAGGACTTAGTGTCAATCCAAACAAAACTGTCATTGTCCCTTTTACGAGGAGGAGAAAGCTCTCGCTTGTAGCTCCCTCGTTAAACGGTACTATTGTTGCCTTTTCCAAAGAGGTTAAATATCTAGGGGTTATCCTGGATAATAAACTGAACTGGGAACAACATATACAAAAAATTCATAATAGAGCCACTAAGGCTTTTTGGGCCTGTCAGAGACTCTATGGACGTACTTGGGGACTACAACCAAAAATGATCTACTGGTCATTTCTAACAATTATTAGGCCTATGATCACTTACGCATCGTTAGTGTGGTGGCCTAAAACTCAACAAAGGACAGCGCAAACTTTATTGAATAAGGTTCAGCGTATGGCCTGCATTGGGGTTACGGGCTCAATGAAAACATGTCCGACCGCAGCAATGGAGACACTCCTAGGACTAACTCCATTGCATCTGCATGTAAAAAAGGATGCTGTTAATATGGCCCTTAAGATGCAGGCGGAGGGTAACATCAAACCAGGCAATATGGTGGGCCATCTGGAGATCCTTAAGGAGTTTCAGACAGATCCCACTATAGGAATGCCTTCCGACTGTATGCCAGCCAAACTGGATTTCCACAAACCCTTTTGTGTTAGATTACCTGACCGGGAGGAGTGGAGTACAGGGGGACCAACCTTTGAGCGAGGGTCATTGGTGTGGTATACAGATGGATCAAAAACGGAAGATGGGGCGGGGGTAGGAATACATGGGAGTGGAGTATCACTCTCGAAGTCCTTGGGTACCAATGCAACCGTCTTTCAAGCAGAAGTGCATGCTATAGAACTTTGTGCTAGGATAGGCATTTATAAAGGCCTAAACGACGCAAAGGTTTATATCGTATCAGACAGCCAATCGGCCTTAAAGGCTCTTAGGTCTTTTACCATTGAGTCAAGGCTGGTATGGGATTGTCTGAAGGTTATTAAATCGCTGGCAAGCTCAAATAAGGTAACACTTGTTTGGGTGCCAGGGCACACTGGAATTGTGGGAAACGAGGCAGCTGATGTCCTCGCCCGCGAGGGATCTGCCTTTCCATTAATTGGACCAGAGCCCTTCTGCGGCGTCTCTAAGGGGCACCTTAGGGCAGCAGTTAAACGCTGGGAGGATGTGCAAAAGTCCTCTTACTGGCGCGGAATTCCAGGTTTGCGACAGGCGAAGGAATTTATTTCACCTTCGTCGGCCAGGGCCAAGGAATGTCTCGTACTTAGGAAACCTGAGTTGAGGCTGCTTACCGGCTTCCTCACAGGTCACATCCCCTTAAGGTATCACCTTAAGAAAATGGGCCTAAGTCCGACGGATAGATGTCGCTTCTGTGACATGGAAGCGGAATCAGCGGAACATGTTCTGTGCCATTGCCCAGCCATTTTCTGCAAAAGGTTACAACATCTAGGAGGGAGAGTAATGAGCCCGGATGGTATGCACCATATACCGGCCGGCAGTATTGTCAGGTTCATTAAGAGCCTGAATATTGACTGGACGGCTCATTAAGTAGGGTCCATGCACAAAAGATCTTTTAGGTCGCAGTGCGGGGTGGCTTGAACGCCCACATGGCCCTCAACTAATAATAATAATAATAATAATCAACCATCGAAATCGGAGCACATTTGCAGATTTTCGAATTTTGTGGCTCTGAATTTGTGGGCTATATTTCAATTGATTTTCAAAAAAATTCAGGTTTCCATGGAACGTGTAGAAATATTCGACCGATCCAAATGGCCGTTTGTATGACAATTACAGGTCTCAACGCCTATTGATAGAGGTATCAATCATCGAAATCGGAGCACATTTGCAGATTTTCGAATTTTGTGACTCTGAATTTGTGGGCTATAGTTCAGTTGATTTTCAAAAAAATTGAATTTTCCACGAAACGTGTAGTAATATTCGACCGATCCAAATGGCCGTTTGTATGACAATTTCAGGTCTCAACGCCTATTGATAGAGGTATCAATCATCGAAATCGGAGCACATTTGCAGATTTTCGAATTTTGTGGCTCTGAATTTGTGGGCTATAGTTCAGTTGATTTTCAAAAAAATTGAATTTTCCACGAAACGTGTAGTAATATTCGACCGATCCAAATGGCCGTTTGTATGACAATTACAGGTCTCAACGCCTATTGATAGAGGTATCAATGCTAGTACCCATTTTCACAACCATCCGGTGTTCTCATTTTATTCATTGTATCGTCTCCGATCGTGGAAATCACTGGCGTTGTTTCGTTTCTGGAATTAATTGCCTCTCTTTCTAAATGCTGTTTGAACTTTATGTCTTGTATTTTCTCTAGAATTTCATGGTGTCGAATGTACTGGTATTAAAACAGAAGATGATTCTGCACTGGGAAATTTTTTTTTGCTTCTACAAAGGCGCCTAATATTTTTAGCCCAGGGCGCCTAAATATATAAGAACGGCCCTGATTATCAAAAGATTGGTATAGGATACATCTAATTACAATTTTTTCTAAGGCCTCTGATTAACTTATCCGTTAATTTGTCAATCCCAGTTGTGACTTAATTGCATAAGCAGTCCTTCCTTACCCCTATCCCATGAGGCTTTACATTTAGAAATTTTGTAAGATCCCTCTAAAGGTTATAAAGGGACCTCGTTAACCTCAAGTTTTAAAATTTTCATATGAATGATCAAAAAGTACTTAAGGCTCCTGAATAATTAAACTTTGAATTTTAATTTTTAAACCCTAGTTGTGATTTCGTTGTACAGGCCAACCATTTACTATAGTCCATGAAAATATGCAGAAATTTCGTATGACCCCTTCAAAAGTTATAAACGGTAACTTCAATTTTCAAACCTTTTATATTGAACCGATAATTTGTCAATCTCAGTTGTGATTTCGTGGTATAGTGTAACAACCGCTTGTGGTTGTTATGATCTGTTTAATTTAAATCTGTAATTACGGTTGAAAATCCCAACAAGGTTGCAAAAAAAAAAAAAAAAAAAAAAAAAAAAAAAAAAAAAAAAAAATAATAAATAAAACCCCAAAATATTGTTGATGGGTTTTATACAAAATTGTGACTCCATATGTTTTATTTTTTTTACAATAAAGCTAAGTTTATTATAACTTTTGTGTCATCGATACATACAAATAGTTGGTGGCGTTTTATTTGAAATCTCCTGTGAAAAAAAAAAAACAATTAAATCGATGAAAGTACAGTTCTATTCTGGTGGTACTGGTCTTGGAGCATATTATAAAATTCCATGTGTTCAAGATTAACAGTATAATAAAAAAAATAAAAATTGGTATATGGTGCTTTATGGAACATTGGTATTGCTTTTGACGGCCATTGTTCAAGTTGTTTGATATTGTGGCAGCTGACCTTGCTGTGGGTCGAGGTTCGAGGATTGAGGGGGCAGCTGCGACGATTCCTGCGACGGCGCTGAATTTTTGGTGGTCGGACTGGCCAAATTGTTTTGATACTCAGGTAAGGTGCTTGGGAAAAAAATATACAAGAATTCCCAACACCGTGTGGTATTTTTTTTTCTTAATTTCTGTGAGCCAAACTTGATGGTCTCTTTTGGTTTTATTATTATATTTCTTTTTCATTATATATATATAAATATTTTTCCGCGGTTTCAGGTTTCGGGTGGCGTCACATGTGACATCACCCCATAATCGATTCGCACCACGTTTTTTTGTAATTTTTGCTAACGGTTCGTTTTTATTTCAAATTTTTTTTTTGCATTTCATTTTTCCGTTTTTTTTCCGATCCGGTTTCCATTCGTAATTGCAGATTTTTCTTATGATTTTCTTGCCTCAATTTTTTTAGTGATGAGTGAATAAATAGTTCTGTGTGATCGCGTGAGGATGGGCGGCCTTATGCTGACCTAGGCCTTGTACAAGGTCGCCGGAGTGGCACCGGCGTCCTTGTCGAACGCTCCCATTTATGATTATCTACCACTGTGGTCGTGGCACGGTAGAATAATTTTCTTGTCCCCTTCGTTTTATCTCTATGCGGTTTTCAAGCATAGTAATATGTCTGGTAACCCCCACGCCTAGCGGCGAGCTTCAGCCAGTGCAATACCGCAACCAGACCTCTATTGCTATGTTCTGTTTAACAAAATCCCTTTTGGGGGATTTTGTTACAATAGGCTGACCATTTACCACTGTTACGGCAACATTCAGAAATTTCGTATGACCCTTTTAAAAGTTATAAATGGATCTTATTACTTAGAAGAGAGTATAGACTAGGGTACCCACCTTAATGTATTTAGGCCCAATTAAAAAAATAATAATAATAAACTGGGCCGCGTGGTAATTATTTACTTATCGAGGGTAACAACAATTAGCATTCTGTAATGGCTACAAGAGCTACTGCAGTAGTTATTCCATCTTGCAGCATACGGTCTACGGCTTATTGTTTTTTGAAAGCATTATCTTGAAAATTTGGCCTAAGTACTCATTTGAGTTCGGTACTCCGAAAATAGACGATCAATTAGAATTTGATATCTATAACCCATACTTACAAGCAGTGTTGCCATATTTTTTTTAGGAAAAACTGAATAAAAAACTGAATTTTGGCTAAAAAACTGAATACACTAAATTTTGGTAAAAAAAACTGTTCAAAGTAATCTTCATAAAATAAAATAAAAATTTTTTATTTAAATTATTATCACAATTGATAAACACCATACACATATTTTTACGTATTTGTTAAGCGCATTAATTTTTCTTACATTATTACGATTTAAGCTATTAATACAAATTTATAGTAAAATAACCAAATATAGTTAAAAATTTATAATTTTTGAAAGTTTTGAGAAAAAACTTATTTTTTACAGAAAAACTGAAAAACTTTTATTATAATGAAAAAACTGTGATTTTCAGTTAAAACTGACAATATGGCAACGCTGCTTACAAGGAAAAAAATAAACAAACACCAGATTAAATAGTTAGAAAACCAAGAGAATCCTATGGAAAAAGCACAATCGACCAAATTTTATTTTTATTTAAGTCCTTAAAACACAACTGTGAAGATTTTATCCAAGAAACCAGACAAACTGGCAAGTCTGACGAAGAAGGAATTGAACGCGCGTATCGGATCATCGCATACAAACTAAACACAGAACCAACAGAAGGCAGAAATTTCCGCTTCTGGGTGGAACGAATCGGTATGGACAATATTGATTATATTACTATACGGGAACCAGCTAAACGAATAAGCCTTCAACATCGATAATTCAATTACTCTTGGCAGACGCATGTATGAGAAGCTTAAAGGAAAACAAATCGAAATTGTTGATAAAATCTTAAACGCAGTAAAAAATATGAACCTTAGCCCAAAGTGTTTCTTTACTGATGGACCTGGTGACACAAGCAAGACTTTTATCTATAAGACGCTTTACTACATCCTGCAGGGTCAAAATTGTATCGTCAAGTGTATGGCCTTCACAGGAATTGCGTCGATTTTGCTACCGACTGGACGAACTGCACATAAGGACTTTAGACTCAAAGTACCATTGACATCTGAATCGATCTCAAAAATAAAATCGATATCAGTTAGGGCGGCCCATCTTGCCATAGTTAAAGTTTTTTTAATGGATGAAGCGCTTATGCTACCAACATAATATGGACTGGACAATACGGATCAACTATATTGCCCGTTCAGCCACGAGCCAACCAAAGTGAGCTGCTGGATCTATCAATTAAACGAAGTAACCTCTGAAGACACTTCACTTCATTTTCACTGGTGGATAATATACGTGTCGATGTCGAACAGATAGAATTCGCAAATTATTTGTTGCAATTGGGAGGCGGAAAACTTCCGATGAACCAGTTTGATTAAATAAAATTACCGGAGGATCTCCTGTCTAATGGTAATCTAATTAACGAAGTGTTCGGAAATTGCCTCGCCAATCACAACTATGAAGAAATGAAGAATCGAACTATACTAGCGCCACTGAATAAAAGTCGTAGATAAGATCAATGCCGAAATTATCGACCAACTGACTGGAGATGCCAAAGTATATTAAAGCTCTGATTAAGTCAAAGATCAGCCAGAAGGGGCACTCCAATTCACGTCTGAATTTCTTAACTCCATCGAAATTGCTGAATAATCACCACAAGAATAGCAATTAAAAACGAACACATTCATCATGTTACTACGTAATTTAGATGTCTTGGAAGGTCTATGCAATAATATCATTAGAGCAAATATCATCACTAGTGAACAATCAGGCCGACAAGTACATATATCAAGAATCACACTAGGTTTCAGCAAATGCCAACTTGGATGTACAATGCGAAGACGTCAATTTCCTATTCGACATGCGTTTGCCATGACAGTGCACAAAGCTCAAGGGCAAACTTTCAAATTTGTCGCCGTCGACCATCGAGTATCAGTATTCATGCATGGAATTTTATATATCGCTTTTTAACGAATGAAGAGGCGAGATAGTTTAAAGGTCCTGCTACCACCACATAATCCACAGCACATCCGTAATGTTGTCTGGAAAAAGTTTTAAACACGAACCAGACTACATAAGTATCCCAAGAAATGACACAAGAGAAAGTATTTGATTATTGTAAATTTAATATCTCATACAAAAATAAGAAATTCTATAATGTTGAATTTACAATTTTGGAGGAAGATAGCCAAAAATTAAAAATAATTAATTTTTTGTCGTGTGTGATCAGTCAAGTTCGTAATACCAGTTATGGTAATTTTAGAAGGAAGGAAATTCAACATCACCCTCAACCAGCCCATGGACTTCAGCTATATATCATTATTTCAAATCATGTTATCCACTCCAGTACACTCTATTGTGAAAGAACTTATGCGCACATTTAAACGTGCGTAAGCAATAAGCATGGAACAAATTGTGTTTAATGGAGAAAATTGAAGAGATTTTTATTCCTAATGGAAGCCATTATTTGAATTAATTTGCTTCCAAATGTGCTTTTCCTCATAATCAAAAATTATAAAAGTAATAAATAAATAATAAAGTAAATAAATAATTTAAATAATAATTTAAGTGTTTAAAAATCACACAAAGAAAGAAAGTTTAACAATCACACTTTAAAGAAATGGCTTCCAAGCCTATTTTAATTGATAAGTTAATTTCTAGAACGAGTTTCAAACCAATCTGTGAAGAACTGAGTTAGTTCCAATTTTTAGAACCACATCAGAAATCCATACTGAAATCAAATTTTAAACATAGAAACAAAACAAAATAGGCCAGTTTCCAGAACTATATTTGGAACCCATTTACATTATACAAATTCAAGTTTCATCCCAATCAGTTGAGAAATGCAGAGTCCCATTCAAATTTGTAATTTTTCAAAACAACATAAGGACCTCATGTTAGAATCTCATTTTCATCAAACTCACTGTGTTAAGAAGGATAAGAAATGGCGTAATTCCATTCAAACTGGGAATTTTCTAGAGCCACATCTGAAACTCATATTAGAATCTCATTTTCATCGTAAACACTGAGTTTCATCCCAATCGGTTGAGAAATAGCTTAGTTCCATTTAAATTGGCCATTTTCCAGAACGACATTTGGAACTCATATTGGAATCCCATTTCCATCATACAAGCCGATTTTCATCCCAATCGATTGAGAAATGACTAAGTTCCATACTGGCCATTTTCCAGTTCCCATTAGGATATTTTGCAGAAATCCCATTGATAACAATAGTCACAAAACAAGAAAGAAATAAAAAACAACGCAACCACAATAATTGGATTTTCTTTAAGAAAAATGGAACCCGGGCCTCACTGGAGGACCCCTTAAACGAATTTTCCTGAAATCAAAACCAGTTGCAATCGCTTCCTGCTACTCAACCCCCCTCACCAAATTTTATCAAAATTGTCGTGCCATTTCGGAAACCCATGATACAAACATATAAACAATTTTATATACTGTTAAAGTTAGTCGAAAGTTGCCAGCCGAAAATGAAAAGTCGGTAATGCAGGTTGTATGCAACGTTTCAGCTGTTTTCCAAATTTTAAGAGATTTTCCACGGGAAACTTGAACTGAATTTTTTTCCAGCGATGGCTATTGAGAAATCCAATAAAAACGATACAACTTTAGATATACACTCTAGAGGTTGATTTTATTACAATTTTGTGAATTCTTCTGATTTTCCAATATTTTCCGTGATTTGGTTAAACAAAGTTTTCCACGTAAGACTATTTACAATGGTTTATTACAAGCCATGTATCCTATTTACTTTCGGCTGATAACCACAAAACTTTTTATTTTCCGTTTGGAATGTTAATAAGGTAATCTGCATTATCGACTTTTTACTTTCGGCTGGAAACTTTCGGCTAACTTTAACAGGGTCAATTTTATGACGTTTAAATATAGATGATTTAATACCAATATAGTCTTCCCGTATATTTTTGTTAAAGATGTGTAGAAAACTTTTATATAAACGTTTTATAATATTTTTTGCTTTTTTCATTGAAAAACTTGAAGCTAAAAAACATCATTTGTACTATGTATTCCTATGGAAATCAGTGAAAAGTTATACCAATAAAAAAGCTTCTAAAAAATTACGTCATAATGATTATGGCTCTATACTCTAGAAGGCTCTGATATCATTAAAATACAAAGTTAAAAAAAAAATCTTCCCTAAAAATGCCGTACTATTAAAATTAATAATGTGTGCGCGAGAAATATATTTCATCGGTACACAATATTTATGTACATGTATTAGTTGAACTGCCATAAAATGTTCTCGATTTGATACTTTTTGTTAATATTTATGGCAGTCCACTGACACAGACACATCTTTTTTGTAAGTAAAATTTTGACTGACTCCGTTTTGTATCTCGTTCACACAACCACCGATTTTATATTTTTATCTCAAGTTATTTTGACTGACAAACTTTGATTCGCAATGGAATTGAGGCTTAAGCCTGTTATTTTTGAGCAATACGATTGGCTTAAAAAATCACTGAACGAATGAATGAATGAAGGCAACCATAAAAGCGACTTAAGATAATATTCATTTCGAAAAAAAAAAAAAATTCAAGGACATGTTTGTACATAATAATATTATACGTACGATAATTATTTGTAGACCTAAGGGCATAGAAAAAAAAACTTTTCTTGTTAAACAAAATAAAATACAGAATTCGGAAAATTTAAAGAAAACAAAACTAAATTTTTCCTCATTTGTTTTTTTTTTCAAAAATAACAGAAATTTTCTGTTTTTCGCGATGAAAAATTCTTTTCATTGCTTATGTTTCTTATTTTTATTATTGTGTAAGCAGAAATGCACACGTTTACTGATCGTGTGACAGTCACTTTGTACAAATCCGCACACAAATTAAAATCTACTTATAAAAATGTACTATAAACGTGTACGCCATAATAAACCGCACAATTGATTAAATTTTTGTGTTTCAAATTTAAACAGTAGGTAAATCAACTTGCGCTTTCTCTATATATAATACAATATTATCATTACACCCCATTTTCAATTTAAGGATAATTTTACGGGATTTATTTTTATTTTTTTTTGTATCGTTTTAATTAAATTTGCATAAAAAATTCATCTCATAAATTAATTAAAACCAAACACAACAAGTATCGTACAGATAGATATACGAGTATCAGCAGAGAGAAGAAGCTTTTATTTATTAGGTAAAATGAACATCAATCAAAAAGTATTTTTTAATAATCAATCAAAATTACATATGTGCGATGGTTTTGTAACGTATATAATTTACTCGCATACTATACATATTATATTTGGGATGTTGTTTTGGTATCACATCATTATTTACGTACAAATACAGTTTCATAATACAAACAAATGTGAGAGAAATTTCTATGTAAAGTGTACTTGGATACATATCGTAAATATAATATTATCATCCCTTAAAACAATAAATATGTATTTCAGAAATGAAAGATGGATTAAGCTCAATTGACGTCACATATCCAGCGAAAAAGAATGTGCGCTTAATTGAGAGTAATTAAGGGAAATATGTACGTATAAATTTAAATTTATGATTGCTTTACAATCTACATACCTACCATAACGTTATAATTTGCCAGAATGTTATTATTTTTATTTTAGTATTGTAATCAACCTTAATACTTACGAAAACTAGGAACTGTATACTAGAATGTTCTTTGTAAACTGGACGTTAAACTTAAATACAAGATTGCACAAACTGCATTTAGCTGTTGCTATGTACAACAGTAAATTAGTTTTGATGGCCTTAAAATTACGTGTCAAGCCAGAGCATCTCGTATTTTGAAGAGCCGCAATTAAAAAAAACTAGCTTTCAATTAGAAACGATGAAAAAATCATATTTGTACAAATACATATATGGGAAATTACTTTTTTTCTAAGCCAGATTTTTAAATGTCGCCTCAAAATCTATCAATTAGGAATTATCCCTGGGATATTTTTATTAATGTTCGAATTTGAACGTAACTGGACATCGTTTTTATTTTCCTGTAATAATTGATTTTTGTAAACCAGGATTTATAAATTGTTCATTACAATATCATGCTAGTCAAATTAAAGTATAAAAGCGTACTACAAATGGTATGATTACTAAGGCCACAGAAAAGAATGAACAGATATGGAAGTTCCATGTCAAGTATGTCATAGAAAATGCTCTAATCTAACCAGTTAAGACAGGGAAAATATAATACAATAATATGTTTCGCTTCTCTTCTTTTTAGTTTTTTATACAAAGAAGAGAAGCGAAATATGTAATATTGAATTATATTGTCTCTGTCTCAACTGGTTAGATTAGAGCAGGAATACATTTTTTTTGATTGAATATTTCTATGTAAATACTTGACATGGAACTTCCATATCTGTTCATTCTTTTCTGTGCTAAGGCAGTAAACATCACATATGGCACTACAACCTTGCTAAACTTTGATAAAATCCTACGAAAAGGTGGTAAAATTTCACAGCATACCAAACGGTGGAAAAGTTCAAAAAGGGTAAATTTTTTATAAAAAGCTTTAGAAAGAGACGTTTGTGATATGATACCAGAGCCTTCTAGAGTATAGAGCCATAATCATACGATAGAACCAACTGCATTCGTCATAAAATAAATAAAATCAATCGAAACTAAACATTGACTTTATGACTTTGAAATGTGCACAGTGTGATGATGCAAGCGTTGACAACTTCTTCGTTACCTGTGGTAACTGTAATAATGTATATTATCAAAAGTGCCCAACATTATCGGTCGCGACATCCAAAATGTGCAATAATACGCCTAACATTCATTTCATATGCAATACATGCAGCATGTTAAAAAATTGGAGGTTAGGTGTTTAACAGGCCAGATGATATCACTAATACAGTTGCAGCATTTTTCAATAATTTTGGCAACATGATTGCAAAACAGTTAAACATGCAATTGCAAACTCAATCAACATATTATGTAGCTACGAAACAGAGTGAAAATTTTACAAATCTTCACGATGTGCAGACTTCAAAACTTAGTACATTAATTGTGGAAATGGATGCTAGTGAATCAAACTTACGATCTGTAGCTTAACAAAAATATTTTGTGGTTACTCACCTCCATCCCTCTACCTAAGACGATGATGTTATTCGACACATACAATAACAAAGGTTAATATAACAGCAGACGACGTATCTTGCCGTGCCTTAATTGCAAAGACAAAAGACGGGAGTCAGCTGAACTTCATTTCGTATAAAATTGGAGTGAACCCACTGCATTTTGACAGTATTTATTCGTCGGAGATTTGGCCGACAGGTGTTGTAATAAAACCATTTATCAACTATAATCGAAAAAACCACCGGGGAATGTCTTTGCCGAGTTCTCCTTAGTTAAATGTTATGAAAATTTAATTAATTGTATTGTTGTATTATCTAATCTATTTTGTAATTTGACTTCAAATTTTAGAGTTTCCGCATCATTCGCTTCAGCTTTTTCTACCTCCATTAAACATAAACCGTGCAATGACGAATATGAGCGTATTTCTATCGCTCACCTATAAATGTACGAAGTTTAGTGAAACATATTGATGAAGTTCAAATTTTGATGCAGACTAAACATTTTGATATTTTGTGTTTGAGTGAGACATGGCTTCATCCTAAAATTTTACCTTCTAATGTGGTAATTTCAGGTTATAAAATACTACGTCACGATCGGTTTGCTGGTTAGAAAAAATCAGGAGGTGGGGTGGCCGTGTATTTTAGATCGTCTTTAAATATCGAATTTGTTGATCGTCTTGTTTTGAGGAAAACTATTATTTTAGAACTAAACATTAAATACACTTATGCCATAATTATTGGTTATAATCCACCATCAAAAATGTTGAATGACATCGACGATATTATGACTAGTGATTGTGGATTACGTAAATAGCTATTCCCATGTTATAATTCTCGGTGATTTTAATATTAATTTAAATACTATACTACCCCGAATCGATTCCTCGACTATTTAAATATACTCAATTTATTTGTTGTTAATTCTGGTGAATGCAACTGATTCTGATAGAATAATCCAATTTGACAAAACTTCCCTTCCATTGATTTCCGACCATTATTTGCTACATATACATATCATATAAAGGGAAGTTCAAACGGCCAAACAAAACATAATAGTATCGACGTGGAGCTAATGGAAAACACCTATGTGGAACTGAACTTTGAAATGTTAAGGAGCATGGCTAATTTGGACAACATTTGCAATTTATTTCACAATTTAATAGATATCATTCACAAGCATTGTATTCCGGAATGAAATGCATCAGAGACTTTGATATAGTGAATCTAGTTGGAAAAATTAAATCAAACTCGGCTGGATATGATGGAATGAACCTTAAGTATCTAAAAGTAATACTGTCGTTAATTTTACCTTATCTAACTCTTATAATTAATAAGTGTATTACTAACTCGTATTGTCCTATATTATGGAACAAGGCTTTAATTATCCCAAGTTCCTAATTTACATGATCTAAGACCAATAAGTATTACCCCTATTCTATCTAAGGTGTTCGAATTCGTTTTAAAGGATCAAATTTCATTGTATCTTAGTGAGTTACATTTATTAAATCGTTTTCAATCTGGATTTCGTAAATTCCATAGCGCACCTTCTGCCTTGGTCAATGTTGTAAATGATATCTCGCGTATCCTTAATGAACCTAAATCTTTCGCGGTAATTGTCCTCTTGGATTTTTCCAAGGCGTTTGGTTCTATTAATCATCAGCTTCTCCTGCAAAAGTTGGAATTATTTTACAATTTTGCGGGTTGTGCTATTCGTTTACTATCCTCCTATCTGACGGATACGACTCAGATTGTAAATTTTTAAGTTCCTTATCAGAAATAGCTTCAGTTACCTGTGGAGTCCCTCAGGGGTCTATTATTGGGCCAATTTTTTTTTATTTTCACTTTTTATTAATGATTTAGTTGATTGTATTTCTGGTTCAAAATTCCACTTCTACGCGGACGATGTCCATTTATATAATGGTGGTTCATTAGAAAATATAAATGAAATTTTTTCCAAAATTAATGAAGATCTGAAAAGTATTTATTCATGGTTTACATCAAATGGTCTTATTTTAAATACGAAGAAAACTCAGACCATGTTTATTTGTCGAAGCAATTATTCGGGTATAATACCGAATTTATATATAATTAATATTAAATTAACAGCAGTTGATACAGTTTGAAATCTGGGTCTACACATGAATAGCAGCTTCACTTGGAGTGATTACATTATTGAGACCTGTCGTAAGTGAAACTCTATTCTGTACGCCTTAAGGCTTCATGGAAAGATTAGTCCGGAGAACTTAGTCATCCCGCATTTTACATACTGTGATGCTATTTATCAACACTCATTCAATATTTACTAATTTGCGTCAAAAAGCTCAGTCAGATACATCTATAACCTACGCAAGTTTGATCCTATTTCATCTTATTCTAATAATATTCTTGGTTGCAGTTTACATGAATTTTTTATTTTTTCAAAAATTAGTTTTTCTTTATATCTAAGTTGCTTAAGGTGAAACAACTAGAACACCAGTCTATCTCTTCGACAAGGTCAGAATGGTTTAAAATAATGTTTTTAATTATTCACCTTTGGTTAAAGATTATGTTCTATGGAATTGGTTTCTGGTTGAAGTTAGACGTGTAAGCTCAATTAATGTTTTTAAAAAACTTGTTTTGAATTATATAAAAATAAATATTTGTAAGAAATTTTTAATGTTAGTTGTATAATGCAAATTGAAAGGAAGGGTTCAGTTGTTACAAGTTTTTTTGTTGTATTGATTCACTTGTCCCTAACCTATCATGACATTTGTAGCTATATTGGATGCTTAGGTAATTGTTGGCTGTCGAAGAGGTTCAAGCATCCAATATTGGGATGCTTCAAGCCAGAGAAAGAAGTCGCATGCCATGGCCGGCAAATATGGAGGCTGAGACATCATAACGTTGTCGGTTTAGGCCAAAAATATACGAACAAACAGCGAAATGTAAGTTCCAGGTAGTACTCCTTATTATTCCTGCCTGGTAGGAAGAACTCTTAGCATACATGCCATTGAAATCGAAGCTCACTGTTGAGCATAACCTTCATATTCTTTCGTATATGACGAGCTTTTGCCAGTATTGTCTCGTCAGGAAGCTTCTATTAGGGCCATTAGGCCTTAGTTTTGATGTCATATTCGTACACTGCTGTTTTATCACTAGTTAAGACCCGTTCGAACAGTTCTGGATCGAACTTATCGACAGCTAAAAATTCCGCGTGTTTTGATCAAATATTCAAACCTCTCGCAAAAACCTCTTGATAAACCATCGTAAATTTTACGAGTTTAGCGATATTTTATTCATTGGCCTAAATAGTTTTAGTTCTAGGTTTATTTCGTACAACAAATTAAGAAGCACGTTGCGTTTGGATAAGTTACAAGAAACTGATAGCCAATGAGAGACTATAGGGTGATTAGGTCAAAAACAACTTAACCTGAACGAAGTCTGAAAAATTTTGAAAAAGTAGAACATTTCGACTTAAAAATCCAAGACATTTTTTAAGTTTCCAAATTTGTTGTGTTTGACGACCATCCATTGGTTAGAAAACCGATTTGTAGTGAAATTTCTTCTATGAAAATTTCAAAACCCGCCACCTCGATTCAGCATTTGAGTATGCCGCAACTAATTCATTTATCATCAAATATGTTGGTTAAGTCAGATAATAAATTTCAATGGAATTGGATCAGGGATCGATTTTGTGATACCGATTTTTTATCGACCATTGATCTTTCAGATGCCTTTTGGCAAATACCATTTTGCGAGGAAGCCAACGAAAAGACAGTATATACATAATTCCAGGCAGAGGTCTTTTCCATTTGAAAGTTATACCGTTTGGTTTAACAAATGCGCCACAGATGCAGTCTCGTCTTATGGATGTGGTCTTGGGAGTAGACCTTCAACCTAGTGTAATTCCATATCTATACGAT
Source organism: Tipula helvola (assembly GCA_963556165.1). Classification (NCBI taxonomy): domain Eukaryota; kingdom Metazoa; phylum Arthropoda; class Insecta; order Diptera; family Tipulidae; genus Tipula; species Tipula helvola. The sequence goes on from OY744483.1 coordinate 152,150,681, forward strand.
ATGGCTATTGCCACAAAAATAATTTCAGAACATCTTAAAATGCTAGCTGAGATGGCGAAGAGGCTTAAAAATGCAAATTTGACGATTAGCCAGGAAAAATCAAAGTTTTGTTGTTCACAGGTAAAAGATTTAAGATTTAACCCTTTTAGTGCCGAAACAAAAAGTAATTTGTTGAATTTTGAGGAAAAGATATTAAAAAATTATCATCTCGATCAATACCTGAGAGCGATCAAATTGACACTAATGAGGACAAATAGTATACAGTAATTTAAGGGTTTAATTGAGGGGGGAAAATTATCAGAGAGGCTTTCAGATTTCAAAATAAGTATAGGGTAACATTATTAGTTGATGAATAAAACCATTTTAGAATCCCATTTCCATCACACTTGTCAAATTTCATCATAATCGGTTAAAAACTAGAACAGTTTTATAATATGCCGTCGTGTACCTTATGCCATATAGTGTACCATAATGCCGCATTGAAATATGTCATTTTGAAATATGCCATGTTGAACGGATCCCGTTCCTGTTTTGATACACTCTTGGTTAATTGCAGTATATTACAGAGCACTCCATGTATTTCTTGAACCTCGCTTGTTACGTCATAGGAATGAAATTCTCTGTCCGAAGATTTTTTTTCGCGTTGCTTATTAAAAGTCTATTTTCTGAAATAAACTGCAGTTTCGCTTTTGCTTCTGATATTACGTTGCGGTAGCTTTTCGATCCCAATATAAATTTTCGATGCAATTGTCCTTTATCTCAGAATATCTTTGGACGAAACTTTTGTGATCCAAGGTTGTGTACAGTTTTGTTCAATCATGATGTGGTTTTGAGGGTGCCTCCCTTATGACAGTGACTATCATGGCCAATAATACGATCATCACTATGTATTTTTGAATTTTCCTTTTCTAGTTTCGGTAATTGGAGTATGTAAAGTAACGTCTCATACGTTTTTTGTTTCGTACATAACCAATCCAGGCCTTTTCTACTGTACCTGCACCAAATGTAACACACACGTTTGTTAATAGAGTTTAGTGAAATTTCATTTATTAAGTCGATTCAGTAAGTAGTTCCTAATATTAAATTGAATTAAAATAAGGGCCAAGTTCAAACAATATTGCGGAACACTACTAATGATATTATGGTTGGTACCATTAATCAAATTTAATTTTTTTTACATTAACAACCAATCCAAGCAGTTTAATACGTCTCAAGCTCAAAATGTAAGTAGGAGGCACTTTTGTGGATGAATTTTAATAAAATTTACTTCTGAGTTTTGAGATGTAAAATCGATTCTTTAAATAGTTTCTAATAGAAAAATAATGAATTCCGGCTCTGAACAATTCCTCCGGGTATATAATCTGGGGTCGGATTTCTTATTTAAACCAAGGCTGAAATTTAAGAAATATTACGAAATACCTCCAATGATGTCAAATGATAATTTATATTCGCCAAATTTATTTTTACATACTGGCCAATTCAAACCTGCTTCTCAGTCTCCAGCATCAAAACAAGCATATTTGTTGACGAATTTTAGTGAAATTTTATATCGGAAGTATGTTGTAGATATATTACAAATAGTTCCTAATATAACACCTATTGAATATTTTCGGCCTTAAGGTTGAGCTGGAATTAACGGTACCATGGCCCAACAGTATGATTGTATGTATGATAAAACATGGCCCAACGGTATGATTGTATTTTGGAATACTACTCATACTAATGATACTCTGGTCGATAAGATAAATCAAAACTAGATTTACCAATTTTGGTTTTCCATACACCAATCCAATCAATTTTTTCCTGCTCCAGCACCGAAACCATTCGAACGGCCAAAGAAAATTATGTGGGGTTAAGATATTGAACCCGACTCAGAAATAATAACATTTATCTTAAGTTATTTTATTCGCTCTCTTCTTAAAAAAATTGGCGTTGAAAAACAAAAGCAAAAATCTGGCGTATTATGCCCCAAAAAAATCAATTGTTTAAAGAAATAATTTTATTGGCATACCAATAACCAACTATTTGCGAACACTGCTCTATACTCTATAAGGCTCCGGAGCTATTCAGAAAATATTAAGATGTGCTAAAAAAAAATGAAGGTATTGTTTTCAATATTTTTTTTATGATTGCTTCCTTATGCTAATAGAACATTTTCTTTATACTATAGCCTTTAAATAAAGTAACACTTAAAAGATCACTTAAGACATCAACGTCCGAGGGAGGAATCATCGTCACCCATTAAAAATATTCGATGAAAAATCAAATTAAATGTTCTAAGAAAATCGTATCGCGAGCTAACGAAAAGACATCATCGCTTAGAACAAACCTTTTTCGCAGCAATTCCAAAATAGATAGTTTAGAGGAGGTTTTAGAAGATCCTAAAAGTCAAAACTTGCTACAAGAATAGCACTTTGTTAACATGGTATCAATGTCGGGACCGGTTAAAGAAATTTTAAAAGACAGCTTCGTAAGTCTAGGGGCTTATCATTACCCTGTCTTCATAATCTTTACGCCGCAATTTAGGGGGTTAAAATAATTGGAATTACATTCGATGGATGTCCAGTACATTTTCATGTAACATGTAATACAAATGTAAAGAATTGTACAAATTTAGATTATTTAAATCCGGTGTTTATATATAATGATGAGTCTTTTACTGAATCTTTGATTATCTTGCCCGATCCATGTCACATGCTAAAATTAATTCATAATACACTTGCTGAAAAAGGTCCTCTATTAGATGCCAACGGCGAAGATATATCGTTGCATTATTTAGAATTATTATTACAGCCACAAGATACCTAGCAGCTACATTTAGGAAATAAATTGCGAAATGCCCATGTTTTTTTCAAAAATCAGAAAAAGAAAGTGCGACTTGCTACTCAAGCGTTAATTAGTTCTAGTTTTGTAGAAATCAGCTAAATCTACCGCAATCCAAACGGTGCGATTTATTAAAATCATTAACAATATCTTTGATGTTCTAAATTCTCGAAATATGTCTCAAAGAGGAGTCAAACAACCTATTTGTGCGGCAAATATAGAGCAAATTCTGATATTTGTTATTTCCATGTAATAAATGCAAAACAATTTGTCTAAAACACATTTCATGGTTTTCCCACCATTAATTTGTTCAACGATTTTCCTTAATTTTAAAGCGTTTCAGAAATGGACTATTTGTTTTACAAATCTACACTGAATCATCTGAATTTGAGCATTGCAAAGAACTGTATGATTGTCTGCTGATATTTTATCTTCCCTTTTCGTTGTTTCCCACGTCTTTTATAGCATTTTGAGGAAATTTTCTAAGACATTTGCGCTTTGATTTGAAATTTCGATGATCGAATAATTCAGCTTTATTTTATTAAAATTTTTGTAAAATCGGAGAGGAAACACACTTAGTTTATCTAATGATTAACTTTCTCAGTACTTGGCACAACTAATTAAAGCAAAACGGCTAAATTTGGTGTAAAGTTGGCTTAATTAAATGAAATAAAAATAAATGATATTTTGCAATAGAACTACGAAACATTTAAAATAGTCAACATTTCTTGTGGGGAGTATATTTTGTTCATATCAGTTGTTTTTGAAATTAGGTACTCTTTCAGTCTGCAAAAAATATTGTGTCTTTAATAATTTAAAAAAAAGAGTGATCCCAATCAAGTGAAGAGGAGTGACAATTAGATGAAAAAATTGTGTTTTGAAATGACAATTAGAAGAAGTTTGAACTAAATATTTTGTGCGACCTCAACATAAAATTGTCATTTGTCACCCTATACCTCCAAAATACCATTAACCTTTAAACTATTTAAAGCGGTATCGAAAAATTAATATTTGCGCGCGAATAATTATGAAGCAAAATTCCACGTAAAAATAATGAAAAATATCGAATTTTTGCTGAATGAAAGCCACCGCATTTTTCAAGCTTTTATTTTAGTACGATACATGTTTTTCAACTTTAACAAGCAAAGTTGCTAAATTGTATATTAATTTTCGTTCCTCACATCGACAACGTATATTGTGAATTTCAAATATAAATACATCAGCACATACGAGTCTGTACCATATATACACATTCAGATATAATAAGTACTTTAGTGTGCTTTAAAAAAAATAAGCTATCAGTAATATTATGTAAATACATAAGTATGTATGTAGCATAAAAGTTGTTTCAAAAATATGTTCCTCGTGATTTCGGCGAAATATGTATATCAAGAGATCGATGACTAGAATATATAACTACATAAATTTTACGTTGTTTTGTCTTTACCCACCTCTGCCCGCATTTGAGCAAATAAAAACAACTTTATTTATGAGCTTTTTACCCTATACATATATACATATGTATATTAGTTGGATTACGGTACATATGTACAAAAATAAAATTTAATTTACACAAAAAGTAATTTTTCTTTTAGTTTTTACTTTCACGTGCCATCAATCTTGTTCGTCTTTTAATTCTGTGCGTATTACACCACCGTTTTATGCATCCACACACACACATCATTTTCCTTTCTCTTCCATATTGATTTTTTCAGCAATCATTTCACAAAACGGGAAGAAAATGTTTCGGTTTTTTTTTATATATGCACACAATGTACAACGAGCTTTTTTGTTGAATTGTCGTTCTGTGCTCGTTCTTTACTCTCTATGTAGTATTTCTTGTTATTGTTTACATGAAATGTCAATCAATTTTTTTTGTCGTTTTTGTTTTCACTTTATTTTATGGTTTTTCAAAAATAAAAACGGAAATTTTCTTTAAGTGTAAATGTAAAATGCTTATTATGGATATGTTGTATGTATGTTTGTGTGACGATGTTGGATGAAATTCGAGATAGAAGGCGTGACTTAATAAATATGACATATTGTGTTGTATACATAATTTTTGTATTCAAAAGCATTAGGTGTCAGAGTTCCGCTGGATTTATACGATTTAGGATTAAGTTAAAATAAAAAATAGTTCCCACCTGATTTTTAACCAAAATATAGTTTGAATATTTATTTATGTTTGTACAATGACACAAATAAATTTTATTCCTAGACAGTGAAAATTATTACAATCGATAGATCTTCGAAGAAAGAAATTTGAAAATTAATCGATTGAAAGGAAAACGATTTCTTTATAGAAATAGAATTGCTGAAAAATAAAATTAAATCGAAGCGATTATTTAGAACAAAAAAAATATAAAGATATTATAGTAAATATAAAAAATAAATTAAAACTTGAGAAAATAAAAAAGCGTTGCAAAAAACTGTTACAATAACATTTTATTGAAAATAATTGATAAATATAATAAATTACGATTTTATTATAATAATTAAAATGTTTAATTATGCCGCAATAAAATTTCACCATAAACCATAACAATTTCTTTGCGGTTTAATTTCTATGGCGTTTTGTTTCCACACAAATAAAATTAACAATTTATAGAAAATGTGATTAGTATAAATGGCTTTTATTGAAAATTGTTAAGGTTTCATTTGAGACTCAGTAAGATAAAAATGGCCAAAGTATATTGAATTTCTCGAGCAGTCTATGTAAAAAAAGTCTATCATCTTCTTTTGGTTAGTTAGCTGTTAAGCTGTAGGCTTGGATTCTTGTGTAAAAAAAAATTTGTTTTGGGAAATCGAAACCAAAAATTTGTTGGAAAGTTATTCTATTTAGAAAAAATAAAAGCGAATCAGCCCCTATATGTTACCAAATATTTTTAAATATTTTTACATAATCTAATCACTTATTTTTATATATTTCCACTTATTTTACGTTTTACCATTGAGCGTTATATAATGTAAAATGGTTTTATCACATATTTTATGGTTTATTCCAAATATTTTTAATTTTTCTTCAAGAATAACGGATTCAACTTTCATAGCTATAAGTTTGATAAAGCAAAAATATTTTATAAGCCAAATTTTAAATTTAAGCTACCAAATATTTTTTTTAGAAGTTAAAAATGTTTTGCTTTAGCCTAAACTCCGCTAAGTTAGATAAATGCCATCAAATCAAATTTGACCCGGACTGGCACATTTAAACCACGCGCGTAAACCGAATTTTGTAAATTTTTTGATGTGAAAACATCTTTAGTGGCAGGAGTAAGTAAAAAATTGTATAGAAATCGGATTACGGAAACAAAAATGCCGAACAAAAAATATTGCTGGTATGTGTGAATATCGATAAGAACAAAAAATAAATAAAATGCAAAATCTACGCATACACATGCAATATACAACATCATCCATCCGGCATTTCAAAAACATCGTGAGCCGAATACAACAAAAAAAATTTAAAAAAACCGCCTACTTTTTATTTTGTTGTGAAAATATCTGCTATATATGGCCGCAGCAGCAAGTGTTTTTGAAAATGAAAATTACATACGAGTAAAAGGACCACAAATTATGCTTGTGAAGTGTAATAGTTATTTACGTTACAAGGGCGGTAAATGAGTTGTTACAGTACGAGTTCGATGTTTATTTGAGAATTTTGAACGAGTACTGTAACGATCATTTAACGGACGTGTAACCTGATTTTGCTTTGTTCAGTGAGTTTGCGGTGACCATTTACTACTATGGAGGTTTAGGTGACTAACTTAACAGAACTGTACTTTGCTCATGCTTAACTATTGTCAGTAAGGTTCGCCCTCCAAATTCAAAATAGAATTTTAACTTACTGACTTCTTGAACCAAAAATGTAACATAGTTTAAATACTGAGCGAACAACATCCGTCTTTATGGAGGGGTTTCTGAGCCTTAAAGAAATGGCTTGAAATGATTCAATAGTTATACAAAAAAGTTTTCACATAAATCTTTTGAGAGTTGAGGGTGAACTCGCTCGTTGTTTTTTTCTAGGTTGGTACAACCTTCTTTGATATTTGTGTGAGGTTTGAGCAGATTACGTCCATTAGCGTGAGTTTGGCATCGAAAATCGTAGTGTTGGCATTAGAGAGATATCAGAGGCTCTTAACATCTCTTATGGATCGACTCAACACATTTTGGTTGATGTTTTAGGTATGAAACGCGCTGCCGCTCGACTAGTGCCGAAAACCTGAATTTTTTGCGAAAAGAACATAGAGGTCGCAAAAGAGATGCTTGCCAACGTAGCTGATGACCCTACGTATGGTGGCAAGACTTGGGTTTATGAATATGACAATGAAACTACCAAATGGCGCGCTAAAAATAAGCCAAAACCGAAAAAAAACGATTCGCAAATCCGCCATATTTACCGATTTGCGAATTGCCAGAGTATCGAGTATCTGGCCCTTTATTTGGTTTTGAGCAAAAATTTGGGCTTACATTTTGTGTTCCAAACTAGTAGATATAAACATAACTTTAATTACAATTAGGTAAGAGTATCGGTGTGAAGTTTCTGACAAAATTTGTCAAAGAGAATATTGAAGAAAGTGTACATATTTTTTTACAGTGTAATTCAATAAAAAAAAATTGAAATGAAATATTACATGGAAAATGATTAAATAATTAATATATAAAAATAAACAACACAAAAATTTAAGTTGCACTTACAAATCTCAAATAAGAGCATTCGACAATTTTAGATTCTCAAAATTCATCGTGTTTTTGGCGAAAATGTTGTTCAATTAATTTTGTCAGGGCGATCCTAGAGTTTTCCGACATATCACATAATATACATTAAATAGTTCATACTATAAGCTATCGATATGACAATGTCAAATTAATGGCTAGTGGGGAACACTATGAATTGACAAGCTCTGAAGTGCCAAGATAGTCAAAATTCACACGTTTTTTGGCGAAAATGTTGTTCAATTAATTTTGTCAGGGCGATCCTAGAGTTTTCCGACATATCACATAATATACATTAAATAGTTCATACTATAAGCTATCGATATGACAATGTCAAATTAATGGCTAGTGGGGAACACTATGAATTGACAAGCTCTGAAGTGCCAAGATAGTCAAAATTCACACGTTTTTTGGCGAAAATGTTGTTCAATTAATTTTGTCAGGGCTATCCTAGAGTTTTCCGACATATCACATAATATACATTAAATAGTTCATACTATAAACTATCGATATGACAGTGTCAAATTAATGGCTAGTGGGGAACACTATGAATTGACAAGCTCTATAGTGCCAAGATAGTCAAAATTCACACGTTTTTTGGCGAAAATGTTGTTCAATTAATTTTGTCAGGGCGATCCTAGAGTTTTCCGACATATCACATAATATACATTAAATAGTTCATACTATAAACTATCGATATGACAGTGTCAAATTAATGGCTAGTGGGGAACACTATGAATTGACAAGCTCTGAAGTGCCAAGATAGTCAAAATTCACACGTTTTTTAGCGAAAATGTTGTTCAATTAATTTTGTCAGGGCGATCCTAGAGTTTTCCGACATATCACATAATATACATTAAATAGTTCATACTATAAGCTATCGATATGACAATGTCAAATTAATGGCTAGTGGGGAACACTATGAATTGACAAGCTCTGAAGTGCCAAGATAGTCAAAATTCACACGTTTTTTGGCGAAAATGTTGTTCAATTAATTTTGTCAGGGCTATCCTAGAGTTTTCCGACATATCACATAATATACATTAAATAGTTCATACTATAAACTATCGATATGACAGTGTCAAATTAATGGCTAGTGGGGAACACTATGAATTGACAAGCTCTGAAGTGCCAAGATAGTCAAAATTCACACGTTTTTTGGCGAAAATGTTGTTCAATTAATTTTGTCAGGGCGATCCTAGAGTTTTCCGACATATCACATAATATACATTAAACAGTTCATACTATAAGCTATCGATATGACAGTGCCATAACATGGATAAACATGAATTTGGCGTCGGTTTCTTGATTAGCAATCGATGCCGTCAATTTGTGGCTGACTTCATGCCTGTCAGTAATCGGATTTGTACACTCAGGTTTCATGGACGTCACTTTAACATCACATTTGTGAACATTCATGCCCCCACCGAGGAGAAGCCTGATCAAATCAAAGACGCTTTCTACGACCAGCTCGAAACCGTCCTGAGCAAACATCATCTCTCTGAAAGAGCTCCTCCTCCCATTGGAATTAACAGCCCAACAAATAGGCCTTCAGATCAATGAAGCGAAGACCAAATACATGGTGACCGCGAGAAGGCAGACTCTTCATTTCAGGAGATACTCAATATGAAAAGGTGAATGAGTTTAAATACCTAGGATCACTGATCACTGAACAAAACTCCGTTTCTGTAGACATTTCATCGAGGATCGCAGCAGGCTACCGAGCATTTTACGCCAATATCAAAATTTTCAAGTCTCCTCATATATCGCGCAAAATAAAATTGGACATCTACAAGGCGCTGATAAGACCAGTTGTCACCTTTGGTTGCGAGTCTTGGACACTAACAGCGCAAAACATCCAGAAAATCGCTGTAACTGAGCGTAAGATGATATGAAGAATTCTCGGTCCTTTCAGCCTGACAAAATTAATTGAACAACATTTTCGGCAAAAAACGTGTGAATTTTGACTATCTTGGCACTATAGAGCTTGTCAATTCATAGTGTTACTAGCCATTAATTTGACACTGCCATATCGATAGCTTATAGTATGAACTATTTAATGTATATTATGCGATATGTCGGAAAACTCTAGGATAGCCCTGACAAAATTAATTGAACGACATTTTCGCCAAAAACACGTGTGAATTTTTACAAGCTTAAATTTTCGATTGATTTTATTTATGATTTCTATGTGCAACTTAAAGTTTTGTGTTGTTTTATTAATTATTTTATCATTATCAACCATTATCAACCTAAAATTTCGTTTCAATTTTTTTTATTCAATTACACTGTAAAAAAATATGTACACTTTCTTCAATATTCTGTTTGACAAATTTTGTCAGAAAATTTTGTCAGAAACTTCACACCGATGGTAAGAGTTGGGTTGCAAATGCAATACGAGATTTGATCTCAACAACCAACAAAATTTCCTTTGAATTTAGTTTAGAAATTTGGAAATTTTAAGTGAAATTTGAATTAGGAATTCAAATTAAAAAAAATGGTTTTGGCATTCCAAACCAAATAAAATCTTTGGTTAAATTAAATATAGGAATTGAGTTAAAACTCGAATTTTGATTTCACAATATTTTGAGAGAAATATAAATTTACATTGCACAATAGATGTACTGAGTGGATTTTCAATTAGAAAACAAAAATATGAAGAAAATTTTATGGAGCAAAGAATAGATATATCTAGGTAATACCAAAATAAATATTTCGAAACCAATTTAAATTGGATCAAAAAATTCGACTGGAAATGAAAAGAGTTTAATGGATTCAAATAAAACCTTGGATGCATCCAGGATAAAATTAGATTACAATTCCATCTGAATTTGAATATACTTTGAGTGACATTTTAATCCGAAATTGAGTTAAACTTCCAAACTGTACTTGAATGTTGATTGCAATTTTGATCACGTACATTGAATTAAATTGAAATAAAAATTTGAGTGAAATTAAAGTTTTAATTAATAAATATTTAGGTATTCTACCAATTGATTATTGTAATTTTCGTTTTAATATGTGAGTGGTATTCATCAGACTAGCAACTTAGTTTTAAATCAAAATGGATTTGAAAAATTAAGGTTTTAGTCAGATACTTAGTCCCAAGCTGTTTTCGAAGTTGAGAATACGAAATATAGTCTAAATTGATCAACTGCATTCGACAGAGATGAAATTGATTAAGAGAACGAAATTTTAAAGGGAGAAAATTATCTTGAATTCTCAACTAGAATATAATGAATTTAAGTGAAATTTAATTTTAGCAAAATACTTAATGCACTTTATGTGACTGAGTTTAAATTCTTAACACGATTTCAGCAAAATGTTTTAGTTCAACTATAAAATCAGGAATCGAGCAAAAATCCGAATGCTTTTTATTTTATAATGGAAAGGTAATTGAATAAAATCTTAAGTAGGAACTTTCATTATACAGTTTAAATTACAATTTGATTTAAGTAAATACAAGAGCTTATTATAGCTTAAAACTTGTGTTTGGAATCCGGATGCCTTTAATAACAGTTTGAGGGAATTTTAAAAATTTAGAAAATTATTCATGCAAAATTTTTATTTAGTACGATGTAAAACAAGAACAAAGTTTGGACTAAAAATTCAATTTCAATCCAATCGAGAGTTTGAGCAAAAATTTTGATGTACGTAATTTAATTAAAAAATATTTAAAAATTGAGTTTAAATTCCAAATTTAATTAACCCAAAATTATGGTTAAAATTAAGCTAGACATTTTGTGATAGTTTGTTTACAAATTTGGTAACAATTCTAGCCTAGTCCAAATGTGCTTGATTAGAAATTTGGACTACAACTTTAGCTGAAGTGAATTTATGAACAGTTTGAGTGTTAGTAGAAATGCTGAATTAGAGTAGAATTTAAAACTGTATAGTTTAGGGCAAACGGTTTGTTAAATTTGTATCAGAATTTTGAGCAGAAATCTGAGTAAGTATCGAAGTATTTGAATTTTAAGCAGCAATTGAAGAAAATTTTGAGTAGAAATTATTTTTGAATACTAATTTGAACTTGAGCAATAACATAACTGTAATTTAGTTTTTAGTTTAAAAATTGAGGTTCTATTTCGAACTGAACTGGTAAGAGAAAAATTAAATATTATGTTACAATTATAAAATAGATTTGAGCAACATTTTATTTTTAGTGAGGGCAAAATTCTGAGAAAGGAGAGAGTGAAATTTAAAATACCAAATTTACAGTTCAATTTCAGCTTTCATTTTAAAATAATTCGAGAAGTGAAAGTTTGATATTCCAAAATAAATTTTTATTGCAATTAGTAAACATTGCAATACGAAATATGATTTGAATAAAACAACAAAATTATTTAGTATCAGCACAATCTACAAAAGTATATGAATTTTAAACTGTAATTGAATATAATCTTGATGGCAACTTAAATTAAAAATTGAGTTTGAATTACAATTTAATTGTTTTTAATTTAAGTTAGCTTTTCTTAAGTTTAATACTTGCTTTAATAGCGATAATCTTTTAGTCTGAAACATCACGGTGTTTTTTTGAAGTAAATATCGATTGTCAGTCCATATATTTAAGTGTATGGATGTGGAAACATTTTTGAACTACATACTTCTCCACCACTTTGTAATCCAGGAGAATTAGTTTATTCAACTTTATAGCCAAAAACTTAATACTTTTTTGTTAAAGAGTGAATTGAGGTCCTCTTAAGATAAGGTCTAATTTTGGTTTACTTTTCAAAATTTGACCACCTGTTTTTCATTTTAATCACATATTTAGTTAGCAGATACCTTTCAAGTTTTGTGATATTCTTTTCAGGAACAATACATTTTTCAAAATATTTTTTTATTATTATTCACACGCGTTTTTAAGATCGGAAACGGAAAATTCATATTTTCTATGTCAATATCCCCCCGCATTCACAATAATCGAACTGATATTTCATAATGACTGGTCGTTTAACCCAAGGAAAAGTTGCTTAACGGAATTCTACATTTTAGAGATATTTAATCGTAGAAATAAAAAAAAAATGAGTGGCGGAAGTGGGGACAATTAGACATTTAGGTACCAAAATGTGGGTTTTCACTAATATCTCGAAAACTGCAAAATTTTGTAAAAATGGATTTATCCAAATTAAAGAGGAGAGAATTTCTTAAAAGGTTAAACCAATGAACCTTGCCCCTACGGGCTGTTAACATCTTAAAAATGAGCGAGATTTTGGCCGAACGAGACAGACAATAAGCTCTTCCCGAAAATATTTTTGTTTGTGAAAATCGCCCCCGTAGAGAGGACAGCAAAACCGAAAATTTTGTTTTCGTTTTTTCCACATTTTAATTTATACAATATCTCGATAGGCGACGGCCATTAATGGGGAAAAGTTGTTACGGGTGGCTTGATATATCTGTATAAAAGAATTTATTTATTAAAATTCCTGTCGCTAAAGTGGAGAAAAAAGGAAAACCCCGAGATTTTTCTCATTTTAGAGTTCGATGTCGTCGTGAGTTATGTAACTATTTATATCTCGGTAACGGTTGAATGGTCGTTAATGGGACAAATATCGTTACCTATGACCTATTTGTGGTCGCTCTAGATTTTGTAAAGCGAGATAATGTGGCCAACCTCTGGCAACCATCGTCCTATTTGGATTCAATGTAATAGATACAGATAAGTTGACTCTTGCGGCGTGTGGCATCATTGAAACTGAACCAGCAGCAAAGGCGATACTAACCTAAACATTTCGCACAAGAACAATATTGCAACTATGCGTTATTTTCAAAATTATATTTATTTATAAATAATTATTTGTTTTACTCCTCATAAATCTTCGTTGGATTTGCTTATTTTTTGCTGTATGAAGTATAAAAATACGGGCCGCCACCGTAAACGTTTTCACATCAACAAACAATAAAATATAAAGAAGAGCGTGTTTTTTATTCTTTTCCTCGTTTGGACGGTTTCGAATTACCGGATGTTATTGTATATTGAGTATGGATGCGTAAATGTTGTTTGATTAGATTAGAACGCCGAATTTAGTTACTTATGCATCGTAAAACTCCGAAGTACTCTACTCCAACCATCTTGAAATAAACGTTCGTTCAATTTATTTATGTCAAAGCAACACATTATTCAACGAGCATAATGATAGCTGTTATTTATGAAGATGAAGTTGACCGATACGAGCCGATAGGCGAATGTCTTAAATCATCTGAGTGAATCAGAATACAACATTTTTTTATCGTGTCAATTTCCCTTTATCACCCCCATTTTGCCCCTATATGCGGGTTGACAATTTTCAACGTAAAATGGGGATGATAACGGTAAATTGACACGATATGTACAAATTTTTTTTATGCTAAAATTCGGATTCAGCGCATCAAAATACATAGGAGTAGGGGGGGGGGGGGGGGGTCAGTCTTCTGGGTCGAAAACTTTTTGTTTTTTGTGTGGCTGTGTAAATAATGAGTTTATTATAAGATAGTCGTGAACTTTAGTTTATCGAGAGGCGTTGTCTCGAGGGGAACTAGTTTTCGAGACGGGAATTGTATTTTATTCATAAGGCATTTAATAAAACAAGCAACATTAGCCGTCTTCCAATGGGAAAAAATTGCTACTTGGAGGTACTTGTGAGTAGATACCTTTTGGAACGAGAAATTGAGCGACTTAATTAAAATATCCTTCTGTTTAGATGATCTATTATTTTTTCTCTTATAGTTGTTTAATACAGTAAAGGCGATAAATAAAATTAGATTGAAAATATGACAAAAAATTGGACATGTAATGAAGAGAAAGCATTGATATTTACCGCATTGATATTTAAATCAATTTTTCTTAAAAATGTAACATCAACAACAAAATATTTATGTATTAAATTTGATATTTTGCGTTACGAAAAAATTAAAAACAACTCGAACATAATAAAAAACTCTCGAAAAATATCGATAAAGTTCTAAAAGCCATATCTATTGGAATTTTTGCAACTAAAAATCACCTAGCGCAAATTTTATGCATAACTACTTCTGTTTTCTATTGACGATTGGAGCATCACGGATTCCACCTAGTGGACAATTTTTAAACTGAACTATCTGATAATTTAACGTTCGAAATTATTGTAAACAATACCAATTTTGAACTGTAAACACAATTTTTACTTACCGGATTGCTAAATTTTCTTTCGTCGCATTTGTGCCAAATGTCATTTCATCAGGTGCATCATTTTAACTTTTTTCCTTGAGAAACGCTTTCGCTACTTTTACAATCGTCAATAACATCGTATGAGAATGAGTAGTTGTGAGTAGAAACAAGTACTTGTGAGTAGTTTGATTTCGCTAATGGAAGACGCTTATTATAACATAAATAAATAAAAACCTGTCTCTATAATATTATCGTTTATTTTGGCAAACTATTAACACTTAATAAGCGCTGCACTCGGTCAGTAATCTTTTCATTACTGACTGATTACGTCTCATTACTAACCCCTTTTTTACTATTACTGACCGCTTGACGTGTATCCATGGAAATCGCACACTTTCTAACCTACCTATAAGGGGTTGGAAATACTGTATGTTACCAACTGATTGTGAATTCTCGTTCTATGAAAAATGGAATGAAAAAAATCTTTCCATTTGGTTTCCATCACGTCTTTCTCATTAGTATCTTTTCACGCAACAACAATATGCGATTCTTGTTGTCCAAATAAGAAAGAACGCTGAAAATACGCTGAATACTATACAGCAAAACATATTTGATCAAGTTTCATATATATTTCCGCTAGGTGCGCTAGGTAAATGGTGCAAATAATAGCTAAATAAATGATAAAAGAGATTTTAATTTGTAATTAGATTTAATCACTCTCTCAAAGAGAAATAAATATAGAGTTAAACCAGTTTTCATCATTGCTTGTCAAAATATAAAATAAATGACTAAAGCGTGATTTATACGTAGCGAACAAAATTTTTGTTCGATGCCTAGCAAAAAATAGAAAGATAGTATATCATGATTTTCTTTTGCCAGAGAGGGATAAAACTTTAACAAACAAAATTTTGCTCGAACAAAATATTGTTAGGCGTTCTTTTCTTATTTTTTACATTTGTTACTATAAACAGCAAAAATTGAACTATACAATATACTCGACCCGAGTATATTTTATGAAAACAAAACAATCAAAATGGCGATTTTTCAAATTTTAATAGCACTTTAATTTTATTTTTTAAAAATTTTAATTCAAAAGTAAAATTTACGTTCGAAAAGTTTCAATTTTAGGGAAAAAGTGGTAATTTTGATAATTAAAGTAGTATCTTCGCCCTATTCGTCAAAAATATTACATCGTCGATTTTATACCGCCAAAAAATTATAGTATGTCCGACATTTTTGTTTTATACTTTTCTCTTTTTAACACATGAAATTTTTTTCTATTGCGCGTAGCTCTAAGTTTTTAACAAAAATTGTTGGGCATCGAGCAAAAATTTTGTTCGATACGTGTAAATCACGCTTTAGATGGCCAAATTTTATTAAAACTAAACGAAATCATAGAGAAAAATAGAATAAGAGAGATTACGGTGAACTAGTTATTTATTCTTTAACGAAACTAGCGACAAAGCATATGTATATCCTATTACATATTTTGTACTCAATTCAAGATCGGAAAAAACAAAAACAACAAGCAAAATAATTGTTGTATTCTATAAACATGATACATTTGTGTTGGTGTACTACCTACTATGTTATATTCGCATGAAAATGTAATTTACTAAATCGTATGCTTGTCTGCATGCTAAATTTTTATATCCGTATTTACCAAGCTTCGCTATTGGCTTTGTATAAGACATTTGTGTTGGTTTTGGTTGATGTATAAAAAAAATCAAAAACCTAAATAATTTACAAGGAGAAAATAAAAATAAAATCTATTTGTGCCTTCTGCGTTAGTATTTGTAATCTATATGAATAAAAAAGGCGTAAGCTATTGGCGGATTGTTGTTGTTTATTGTAGATTTATGCGAATGTATAATAAAATCACCGAAATAATACGTTGTTCATTTTCTTCTTTTACAAGAATTTAATTGAAATTTTTAGAACGGCCTGCCTAAATCAAATGAAATCTTACACAAAAGCAATACATATAAGTAAAATTGTGTGTATGTGAAAATACATTAGCGAATTTAATAAAAATTCGGTTTTAAAAATTTTGGTTCTACAAAATTTCGGTTTTTCAAAAATCATAAATTTAAAAATCACGGTTTTCAAAAGCTCGGTTTACAAAATCTCGGATTTTTGGTTATTTTCGTTTTAAAGTGAAAATCCCCATTTTCCTGAATTTATAAAAACCGAAATTTTGTAGCACCGAGATTTTGAAAACCGACATATTATAGCCAACCCCAACAATGTACATAATCGCAAACCTGATCTCAAAAGCTCGGTTTTGAAAAATTCATTTTTATTAATTCAGGTTTTTGATGATGATTCAGGCTCGAATTAATAAAAATTAATTTTTCAAAACCATAGCTTTTGAGAACGGAGATTTTCAAAAACGAGATTTTGAAAACCAAAATTTTGAAAACCAAGATTTCGTACCCAACCCAGCAAAAATAGTTTTCCTCATTTGAAAATGTATTTATTATAGTTATAGGTAGGTCAATAACCCACATAAATAAATGAAACAACAACAATAGGAAAATCGTGTGACTAATAATTAATAATTAAATTAATATATAAATTAATAAAATAATTAAAGTCATTCAAGTAAAGATGATAAGAATTGAAAAGCAAATCAAAAATAAAAAGAAACTTTTGTAAGTTACCCCGATTTACGGACGCTCGATTTATAGATAATCAAAGTTACGGACATGACAAATATATGATCAACGTTTCGGTATACGGCTGAAATATTCGCAATTACGGGCTGAATATTTGTTTCTCATTTTCTTTGTGCATGGCTTTCAGGGACTCTCAAAAATAGATTATACGATCAAACCATCAAACTACTGGAACATACCGTTAAGCACCATGATAATTCAGGAAAAAGCAAAGCGCTATCCAGAGGAAATGATGCCGCGGTCATCAAAATTTAAAACCGGTTCTAATCTGTTATTCAGAAACTCCCCAGGATTTAAAAAATATTAATAAGTAACAACTTGGAATTATTTGGCACTCAAATAAAAAAGGCTGGATGACTACACGAATTTTTGAGGAATGGTTAAATAATGATTTTACAAATTCAGTTACAAAATCCAACAATGATCAAAATATTTCAAACATGGCTCTGTTAATCGTTGACAATATTTTTGAAGTAGTAGATATTTTTGAACTCTTGGAATATGATAATGAGCATATTTTCACTGAAGAGTAGTTCACGCGAGTTAAAGAAACCACCGATGCACGATAGACGGTAAACTCAACTTCAACATGATTTGTGCAAGTAAAACGTCAAAAGCTTTTCCATTTTTTTCTAAAACTACTGAAGCAAATGCTATTGAAAAATGAGTTGGTGCAAATTTTAGTGGCAGTTCCGATGAACAGTTCAGCAGTTCAGACAATTAATTGTAAACTTCGTTAGATTTATAATTTAGATTTAATAAAAGTAAAAATAAATTATGATTTGTATGAATAAATTTGATTATTTTAAAATGAAAAAATGGTTTGTGTTTCGTTGCAATTTACTTTTGTATTTTTTACAGTTCCCTTTATAAAAGTAAGTTCATTGTAACGCAGATGAAAAACACGTATTTTTTCATTATTTGTGCTAATTTATGGTAAAATTTGTTTCGTTTTTCGGATTTTATTCACTAATTAGAACGCATCTATAAGTTTTCAATAAGATCCTATAGTAATAAACGTTTCCTTTTACGGATTTTCGGTTTATGGACAGTTTTTGGGGAAAGCATACTGTCCGTAAACCGGGGGATTTGTATATCGTCGTCCTAACTGTGAATTAACGAATCTAAAATTTACGATTTAATTTTTCGACGAATGTCGAATTTGTAAGCACACTGGGAAAGTGACAAAAAATGCGTACATCTAGCTAGCTATTTTCTATATCAAACATTAGCATGGATAAATTCTGTGGAATTAACCAAATCTGGCTATTTGCAAAAAACATTTTTTTTATTTTTTGATGCAATTCGTTTTAAAATTTGAAGCTGTATTCCATAACCTAAGCCATTTTACATAATTTTTTATATTTTTCAAGAAAATTTTCATCAAAACTAGTTATCTGAAATCTAAAAAAAAAAATAATCAGAAAACACTGCGTTTATAAATCAGAACGATGTGAGTTTGGAGAAAACTATGATAGTTTTTTTAACTTATTCAGTTTTACGCAATTAATATAGTTGTAAATAAAATATCAAAAATGCGGTATCTAGATATGTCCCATTATTTCAGAAATTGTAAAATAAATTAGCATCCATATGTTGAAATGAGATATCCGAACTATGATATATATAGCTTTATCCTATATTTACACTCTTTACTTCTAAATTTATTTAGAATATTTTACTATTTTTGCTTTATGTATAAAAGAGATGTTTACAATATGTACATCATCTTATTATTTTCGTGTTATTTACTAAAATAATTTTCCAAAATTCATTTATATCCTCTCTAAATTAAATCTGTTCAATCATAACTATTCGTTCAATTTCGTTATCATTTCTTTAATTATCTTTTTCTATTATTTTGTTTATCTAGTACATGAGTTGTATTAAATGGGTTGGCTACATAATCTCGGTGTTAAAGTCTCAGTTTTCAAAATCTCGGTTTTCTAAATTTCGGTTTTCAAAATCTCGATTTTGAAAATCTCCGTTCCCAAAAGCTCGGGTTTGAAAAATTAATTTTTATTAATTCGAGCCGCCCAAATTAATAAAAAAATTTCAAAACCGAGCATTTGATGAAATTTGCGATTATGTATCTGGTTGCTGGTGGATTCAGCGAGAAAAATTTGCTAGCTCGTGATCACGAATTATTGAAATTTCCTCATCTTTTTTACCCCCTCCAATTTTTTGTTTACTTTTTCTTATGGTTGCTGTTTTAAAAAAGTAAACAAAAAATTGGAAGGGGTAAAAAAGTTTACGAAATTTCAATAATTCGTGATCACGAGCTAGCAAATTTTTCTCGCTGAATTCACCATGCGGGTTGCTAGTTTGAGTGTGTATGACTGAGTATGTATGTTTGTATATGTGTCTTTGTGTATATGGGGTTGGGTATTAAATCTTGGATGACAAAATTTTGGATTTCAAAATCCTCTCCATCACTTTCAAAATTCTGGAAAATGGGGATTTTCCATTTTAAAACGAAAATAACTGAAAATTATCATATAAATTCTGGAAAGTAGGGAGTACAATTTTAAAATTGAAATATCAACAAATAATAAATTCTGGAAAATGGGGAATTTAATTTTAAAAACTAAAACAAATCCGCGATTAGAACCGAGATTTTGAAAATCGAGCTTTTGAAAACCGAGATTTTTAAATTTATGATTTTTGAAAAACCGAAATTTTGTAGAACCAAAATTTTTAAAACCGTATTTTCACATACCCACAATTTTACTTATGTATATTGCTTTTGTGTAAAGGCGGGTTTTGAGTTGCAGTCGTTCGTTCGTTCTGAAATTTTTTTTAATCCAATCAAAGGAACACGAACGAAAAATAACGTCATTTTCAAGGAATACGATTGATTAAAAAAAAAATTCAGAACGAAGGAACGAACGAATGAATGCAACTCAAAACCCGCCTTTAGATTTCATTTGATTTAGGCAGGCCGTTCTAAACATTTCAATTAAATTCTTGTAAAAGAAGAAAATGAACAACGTATTATTTCGGTGATTTTATTATACATTCGCATAAATCTACAATAAACAACAACAATCCGCCAATAGCTTACGCCTTTTTCATTCATAAAGATTACAAATACTAACGCAGAAGGCACAAATAGATTTTATTTTTATTTTCTCCTTGTAAATTGTTTAGGTTTTTGATTTTTTTTATACTTACATCAACAAAGCCAATAGCACCCTGGTAACAAAAGTTCACCAGTTCACAAATACTATTTTACAAAAAATCTACACCCATACATTTAACCAAGCTTGCTTTGATTGTGTTTTTATAAAATAATAAAAAAGTAAACATTATGATGATACTTCTGATGAATTTTTTGATGAGTTTCATGATAATAATTATAAAACAAAAATTGTATGTCACACAAAATATAAAGGAAACATATGATGAGCCTTTCGGTGATCTTCATGATGATTTTAATGATGATAATCAAAAAAACACAATTTTTTTGTTTTTACTGTTATTATTCCACACAAAAAAAAATGCATTTTTGAAATTGATCAGTTCATTTCCAATAGCGGGTGAAAATCGGTTTAATAAATTAAATAGCTTAGCTTAAAATAAGGTACGCATGATTATTAGTTACCAATTGGTTAAAAATTTTATTTTAAAATAATTTTTGATTCCTTAGGATTAAAGCAGCAGGATCAAAGTCATAAAAAAGAAAATTTAAATAAACAAATTAACATTATTTTAATAAATGAAATATGAAATGAATTTAAAAATAAACTTAGAAATTTAAAAACTAGATCTATTTATGTTCATATAAATGCATTTTGCTTTCCCCGTAAAAATAAAAACTATAAATGTGAAAATTCATAATGAAACTACATATTATGTCAATGGTTCGATCATTGATGAAATTCCTATTGAAATTTCTGATGAAGTTATGTATGAATTCTCTGGTTTAATAACTCATGAAATTTCTTTATATATTCCTTAATGAATTCATTGGTTCGGTAATAGAGAAATTCCAAATGAAATTCACACGTTGTTCATGAATGCATTCATTATAAGAGAGGATTATATATGAAAGGAAATAAGTGAATTTACATCACAAGCCCATGTATCGTTCATTAAATTGGTAAGCAAGAATTTCCTAATGAATTAATCAATGAATTCATCAATACTATGTTACTAGGGCAAAGCTTCATAAATACGAATATAAAAATTTAACATACAGACAAAGTAAATTACTTTGTATTTGTTTGATTGCTTGGATTCATTTTTATAAAAGATCTTGAATAAGGTTCAATGTAAAAAACTACGTGCGCTGGCATCATTAGAGAGATTTGTCCTACGTAGTTTCTCTTATTCTATTTTTCTTTATGACGAAACTAATTATTTAGGGGTTTTTCTATGTTAAAATGAATTGACATTTTTACTTTCTTTCTACGAAGTAAAATAAAGTATAGTATTCATGAAAATTTTCGACCTTGAGATTATTGAAGATTTATCTGTTTTGAGGTCCCCTGAGTCCGAAAAAGTGGGTTTCGAAATGATGTCTGTCTGTCAGTCTGTATGTCCGTCCGTCTGTCGGTCTGTGTCCGCTCTGCAGCTCAGATGGCTTAACCAATCGAACTGAAACTTCAGAATTAAGCTTTTTTGATACATTGGAAGGCCCCAGTGAATTTTAGTCCAAATCGGTCAACCGGAAGTGGCCACTCCCTTGGGCCAGAAAATTTGTTTTGCAAATATCTCATAAAGTATAAGGTTTACAAAAAACTACTAAAACAAAGTGTTTCCAAAAAATAAAAGTAAAAAAAAATAAAAAAAAAAAAATTTAAAAAAAATTTAAAAAATTTTATAAAAAAAATAAAATTGATGTGTGGCCAACACATTTCTTCTACGAACAGGGAGTTTTGAAAAACCAATTACAAAACTTCGTAACAAATTTATTATTTTTTATTACTTTCTTTTACATAAGTAAAGCTTAAATCTAAAGTTTTTGTTCGATTGGTTAAGCCATCTGGGCTATAGAGAAGACACAGACTGATAGACGGACGGACAAACGGACAGACTGACAGACAGACATCATTTCGAAACTTACTTTTTCGGACTCAGGGGACCTCAAAACAGATATATCTTCATTAATGCCTTACATAATATTTGGGGTTCCAGCTCCCAGATTCCGCGAAACAGAAAATTTATTTTGCAAATATTTCAAAAATATACAATTTACAGAAAACATGAAAAAATAAAAACAATCTTAATTAAGTTTGCAAGAAATTTGTATTATAATAGTTTCTTAAAATTCGCTGTTCGTAAAAGAAAGTCGTGTGTTGGCCACACCTCCTTTAATTAAAATTGCAAATGTAGGTCTTATAAAACTGAATTTCTATATTCATTTATATTCCCTTGATCAAAATAATCGGTGAGAAAGTTTTTTTCATATGAGAAGATTTTGACGTCATTTTTTTCCTACTCATGAAACATGAATCGGAAATCAGTATTTCTCACTGAAAACACTTTTCATTGTACTTTTCACAGAACGAGAATTGACCCCTGGACAACCTAACAACCATAGATATCCCAAGCATCGTGCGTGGTGAATACAATAATCAAAAAACTTTCGATTTACCGGTTACAGGCTTAACTATAAGTCTTAAATCCATCTCTATGTGGACCTGTAATAATACAGGACACTCAGCCATTCTGGGTAACAGATAAATCCCTGACAGCACCGACTACATGATTTCATCACCATCTATTGAGGGGAGGTTTCGTACTGATATTCCCTCCCTGATTGGCTGAGTGAAAAGATTGTGAACCCTGAAGTTTCGAATTTTTTCACCGATGGTAGGGTTGGTGGTCGTGTCTTCTGTGAGAAATTAAATGTGAACATCTCATTTCGTCTTCCCGACTATTGCAGCGCTTTCAGGCGGAATTAATCGTGATAATGGAGGCAATGGACTAGTTGAGGTATAATGTAGCATCTGTAAGGGATATTCGCATTTAGATGTTTCTCATCTCTTAAGGATATGTCAGATTACCTCAACATCCACTTAACGTGGGTACAAATTGCCTCATTCTGGGCCAGATACATGATACTCTAGCAATTCGCAAATCGATAAATATGGCGGATTTGCTAATCGAAAATTTGCTGGCGTAAGCTACTCGATTATTTTAGCAAAGTAAAATATATTTTTGTATTCAGCACAAACGATAAAGTGCGTTAAAGTATCTCATTTTCTGAAATTCAGAAATAAATTGGGTTGCTAAATTATAGTGTATAACATTTCTAGCAAATTCGCAAAAATTAATTGCTTATCTGCTTATCTGAGTATCGAGTATCTGGCCCTCTACCAGGTAAGGTAAATGTTGAAATTCCGCTTGTTATATGTATACACTGCGCCAATTGGAAAACGGAACAGAGGTGTTCTTCGAAAAAATAGCCATATTTGAACGGGTCGGTCGATGATGCTCGAAAGAGGAAAGGCGTGTCTTTGAAGTCCTCTTCGTAAATTTAAATGTTTACTTTAATTTAATTTTAATCTAATTTTATTTTGTTTTGTGTATATTTATGTATAATGTGTAAAATAATAATTAAATATTTTGTGTAATAACTTAACCGTGGCTTATGTGTGCTTGTGTTTCTAAAATATGTAGGTGCCGCTTAATTATGGACATTTCGAAATCGATGACATAAAACAAGCAAATTGTTTTGTCAAGTGCAAAAATCTTGAGTTGTGTATGGTGAAGTAATATAAATGGGAAACGTGAGAAAACGTGGTCAAAAAATGAATAACGGGGCTATCGTTATACAGGTATTTTCATATCACATATATGTATTGGTATATGTGATATGAATTGTGTAAAAATGTTCTTGTTGCTTTTTATATATTTATTTTATTATTATGATGATTTACTTCGGTAAGGGAAATTTTGGTTTTTTGTTTATGTTCTTCTTCTTCTTTTATCGTGTTTTGTTTTGTTTTTATTATCTTATTTTATTATATTGTGCTGTAAGGGGAATTTTGGCTGTGTTTTTATAATTACATGAATTAAATTTTTTCTATGGATTACAATTTAACACGTTCGCCACTCAACGTCATGCTGGTTTAAAGGGAAACTCATGTCACACATTTGTGACGCAAAATTTCACGAAATAAAGGAATAATTATGTAGAAATTTTTGTTACGATTATTTGCGTTTGAAGGAGCGAACTTCTTTGTCTTAGTGGCAGGTTGGCGACTTTACTTTTGAGTTGCGATGGTGACTAGTGTGGCGGGGATCTTTTGGCTGAGTAGCTAAGGCTGGTTGGGTCTATTACATTGGGTCGTCTCTGAGCTACTGATCTGTAAATTTTGAATGAATTTCGAATTAATGATGATTGCTTTTTTAGAGATAACTGAATAACTGATTAATTGAATTAATATTTCATAGATATTAATGGTTATAAATACTAATATTTTAAAGAGGTATTGACACTTAGGTGTTTGTAACCCGGAATAAATTAAAGCTGACTTATTCTTATTTTATTGTTATGCTGGAGACAAATTTAATCCAAGTAAATTATTATTAAATTTTGTGATTAATTTACTGACCTTTCAATTTAGATGCCGAATTTAATTTATTTTAATAATCGACTAATTTGTTTTATTTTAGAAACACATGAGAAACCCGACCGGATCTCCGGAAATTACAAGCACCCAACGCTGTGTAGTTTAGAAAGTGTGTTGGCTGGTGCCAAATAAATTGTCTTATATTAATAACATGAAGACTTAATGAAAAAGGTGTAGTTTAAGTGGAAAGCGGATGCCATGATTTTTATTTATATAACTAAGGGGTAAATGGGTCTGTTTGATAATTCGCACGGTGCGGTGTAGTGTACAATTTTTTCTTTATTTCACCACTAGAAACTAAATCAAAGTAGACAAGGCGAACAGTATGCACTGCACCGCACTGTGCGAATTATCAAACAGGCCCATTGATTTTTTTTTTCAGAGATTCCCCAAAAATTTGTTCTAGTTGCAGAAATTTCAAATATCCAATGGATACATAGTTAGAAACTATGATATCTTGATGTTTAGTATTCTTAATTTAAAAGCATTTCAGCTCAGGCTTCATATTTTGTGAACTTATTAAAGTCTTTTCATTTAATTTTGGTTACGTGTAATAGTAAATGTAATGCCTTACAGGACAGTGTGGTATTTCTATAGCTATGATAGTAGCTTGAGCTATATTACAGCTCTAAGTTGCGATAGTGAATAGAATGGCGGAAATCATTTATATCTATTATCTAGTTTTGCAATAAGAATAGTAATCTTTCACGAGAGGTACGATCGGGAGACAGAAGCAGCAGGGGGTGGTGGATGTTGCGTTCGGCTTCGGGTTACCGATATGTTAATTTGGATTTGTATCTATTTAGAATTTCGGTTGCAATCCTTACAGATAAGTAATATATTATTTATAACTATAAAATTATTTAATAATAAGAGCTTTAAAGATTGAAGAAATGAACTTCAGAGCGCAATTAATTCAGTAAGAAATTAAAAACGACCGTAAGAGGTAAGGTGGTGGGAAATATATAAGGGGAAATCGCTAACTAATATCGTCCTAAGCATGAACTAAACTTCTAACTATTGATCGCCAAGGTGTTTTTAACCGGGTCGAGCTCAATCCTATATTTATAACCTATCCAATCCTTCCAAGTAAATGTAAAAAAGGGTGTACGGTGTTCCCGGCGTCAAAAATTCTTAGAATTATCGGGAGATCCTGATAACTCCTAGAATCTTAATGGCAGACTTTGCGGAAACACTACACGTATTATAATTTGAACTAAATTGTAGTTATATGTAGCGACAGGGACCAGCATAGAGGAAATCATGAGTACAATTTGCTGATCTCGATTATATTTATTAACGTTAAATCAATTTGAAATTAATTAGGATTATGATTTCAGAAGGACCCAGGAATATGTCTCAGCAAACTAATAAAGGTTATTTTCAGAGTGCAGTTATAATTTTAAGTTAATATAATAAGTATAAGAGTAGATTAAAATTGTGTCGTCATTAGTTGCTTTCCAATCGACCAACCGCAAGCACCCGCTAGTGAACCGCTAGTAGAATGGTTTTTGTCTTCGCTAAATTTTCTATAGATAATTTAGCGAAGACAAAAACCATTCTACTAGCGGTTCACTAGCGGGTGCTTGCGGTTGGTCGATTGGAAAGCAACCATTGTGTTACTAACTATTGGCTGCTTAGATGTCTGTAACCGGGTCAATTTCTTTCATACTAACTAAACCTATCCATGTAACAAGGTGTTCGGTGAGGCCCGGCTAATAATAACTCCAGGAGATCTTGCTTAAAGCTTGGTCGAACACTTCAATCAATCAATCTTTTAAATTCTCAGTAGCAGTGCTGTCAGTAGTTGTGCTGTCGAAGTTAGCGCATATAGTACTTCTATAATCCGCTGTTTCATTTCATACTCGTCTGTTAAATTGCTGCTATACTAAAATACGACTTATCGGCTTTGCTTACAATAATTGCAGTACCTAGCAATTGAATTAGAACCACCTTCTGATTTTGGTATTTTTTCAAATTTATCAGGAACAATTCTAAACAATCCTTTTTCACAATGAAATAATATTTTAAATTTTAATTCTAGGAAAAATTACAGTTAATTTAGTTTTTAACTAAATTATTTGTGTACGCAAATTTTTTTGTGCAATATGGAAACAAAACGGTAAATCAATTAAATTTAAAATTATTTTTGATAAATTGTGATTTATTCACTTATATTTTGTGGTCACTTGGTCAGTTTTTGTTACGCCTTGATAACATCTGGCAAGTCGTCCAACAATTTATTGTAAAATCACCTAGAAACTTATCCCACTCGCGTTTTTTTATTTACTATCCGGAGCCGCTATCGAGATTCGTCATATTAAAATAGCTGCTCCATATAAATAGGTAGAGCTAAATATTTTGTATATTAAGTTTTCCCAGAGGAATTCAATTAAAAATTTAGTTTGACGTTATTTAAATTAAATTTACCAATAAATAGTACGTCAAATTTACATTTAGGTATAAAAACTTGAATGCTTGGCATAGCATTTATCGGGAGAAAATAAAAAAAACGCTCTAAATGTCAATTCAAACACGTCAAATTTGCGAACTAAATTACTTCAACAGCAGATAAATTAAATTATGGCAGAAATTTCGTGATTAAAATCACGTTTTTTCTGGATTAATTAAATATTTAGATTAGGACCTCTTGAATATAAAAATTATACTGCAAGACAATTTTTGGACTAGAAAGATTCTCAAATCCTTTGTTTTGCTAAAAGTTTAGGATAAAACCTCCAGAATATAAAAATTATTTAGCCAAACAATATGCCATATATCCGGACTCTGGATACCAGGCACCCTCCAGTTTTATTTAGCTTTGCTGTAGTAAAGCTGGGTGACCTACAGGCGACTTTTTATTCCCAGCAACTCGCAAGAGTAAAATCAAAACGGTAGACGAGGCACGGGTAGGAATACACGGGAGTGGGTCTGGTCTGCCCTCTCGAAGTCCTTGAGTCCCAAAGCTACCGCTTTTCTAGCAGAAGTAAATGTTATTACATCTAGGAGGGAGAGCAATGAGTCCAGATAGTATGTATCGCGTGTAGAAGTACTTCCAACAGCAAACATCTAGGAGGGAGAGCAATGAGCCCAGATAGTATGTATTACGTACCGGTCGGCAGTATTATCAGGTTTATTAAGAGCCTGAATATTGACTGGACGGATAATTAAGTAGGGCTTATGCACAAAAGATCTTTTAGGTCGCAGTGCGGGGTGGCTTGAACACCCACATGGCCCTCAAGTAATAATAATAATAATATTTCAAATGCCTTTTCTGAATAATTAACGTTTTGCTGTTAATGTGTTAAAAAAAAAAACACAGAATTCTTTTCAGTTGCGATTAGGTATTTTTCTAGGAAATATCTAGAAGTTAGTAGCTTTTGCAGAAGGCAGTACTTCAAGGATGCCAAAAGTTTAAGTAAGAAGGGCTCCAACATCTAATGCATATTGAATGCTTTGATTTCAAGGGGGTTTAGCTAATTTTCAGGCATTTTTCTTTCTATGGAATCAGAAAAGCACCTAGCCCCCCCCCCCCGTCCCAAAAAATTAGAACACCGCTTTCTCTAAATTTATTTCTAGAAATATCCCGTTTGTAAATTTGAAAACATGGCCTAATTGCAGATTAATCTGAGCTACAACCAACCTAATCTTTACTTTGAACTAATCCGCAGCGGCAGATGCCTGGTCCGCTATAGTAAGAATGACGTAAGCCCAGCCAAATTTCGGACTTTTTTAGTATACCTAGCGCCTAGATAGGATCTATGTAGGGAACTACTGTGGAATCGTCTTGCACTGATATTTTCTTACATTGCACCAAGCTATGTTCCAATTGGCATATTTGAATTGCCATATCTACCAAAAAGAAAAGAAAATTACTTTCTGAAGAACTGTATAATATTTCGCATTTTCATATTTCTTTCATAATTTTTAGCGCCGCCATTATTAAATAAAATAAATATTTTTATATATACGGCTATATGCAAAGATGTGTTGATGGGATTCCGCGCAAGCAAAACCAAAAAATTCAAAACGTTTTATTTTGCTCCGCTCACTCGCATAATGTTTCAAAACTGCGCACTTTTGATCCCTATATGGTCAAGCAGACTTGCAACGATTGAATGGTACTGTTAAATTTGTGCAGTTAAACGTTACGTCTAGGGCCTGCATAACATTTTGCTGGCCGTTTTGTGATACCGCCATAAATTCAACAAGCAAAGTCCTCATGAAATTTAGTCAGAGTAGCATCATGTAGTCATAAGTATTTGTCAGTACTTTGTAAGGTTAAATACAGTGCAGCAAATAAGCAAATAGAATCCGATAAAAAACCCAAAAAGTCGTCGTTTGCTTTCTGTAGACGACACATACTTAAACAACTTTAATAAGCTTTCACTTACAAGAAAACCAAACGATGTTTTTTTTTTTGGTTAACTTTAGTTGTTGTTTATAAAGAAAACGAAATTTTGATTTGACCTCCGCGTCTACGAAAATCACACTTTCCAGAATCTAACATTGGGGGAGTCGAAAAGGTTAAATGAACTAACAATTTTTAATATTAAATAGGATGATAATAATCATAATCTGATAAAGTATCCCTCAAGTGCTCAAATCAAATTTTTAAGAAGCTCCCACAAATTATACAGGGAAAACCTAATTTGAATTATTTATGTTACTGATCGTTGGAATATATATTTCATAAAATAACAAGTCACACTTCACAGTACCTTAAGTAGTTCATCCACCCACACCCAGTGAAATATTTTTATTTATTTATTTTGTTTTTTCTCTACAAAACTTGAAAACTTTCCTCAATAAATTAGAGAGCACGCTGTTAATTTAAATCGAAAACTTTTTCAATTCCAAATATTAACATTTTATTATAAAGCAACATAAAAGTGTAAACGACATTCGAACTCGTCCCTCTTCTCGCCCTATGGATATAATTATCAACATTCATTCGTTCGTCGTTATCATTGAAAAGAGCAAACGAAAAAATCATTATGGTATAAAAGTATTTAAATTACACTGTCATGATTTCAAAGTAATTAATCCATCAAGTTAAAAATTATTATCTTAACTGTAACATTTGTAATTAGATATTTTCAAGAAATATAATGAGAAAGAATAAAAATGTAAATAGAAAAAAAATGTTTTTCAACATTATTCGAAAGGTGACGACATGTCACAACCTTACAACACACGATACGTATAAATTTGATCAGTTTTGTAACTTTGTGTGTGGCACTGTGCGCTCACTCGATATAATTTATGCAAATGTTCATCTCTTCGTCCCTAAGGACGCAAACAAGATTCTATATGATATGAATTTATCACGTGATCTGATCTTTGTGATGACATACATATATAGGAAAAACATAAAGAATTTGTATGGTGTATGTTACGCAAGGTGTTTTATTTCAAATTTTTTACACGTAGGTGTATAATTGTAGCAGTTGAATGGGAGATGGTTAACCAACAACAGAAAGGTTAATATTTTCCATGATTTTTCTTTCCATTATGATTAAAGAATGTTTTGTATACATACCTACATACATGGTTAGCTTTTTCATTTATTTATGAGTACCCGTGTCTCACATGCGAGAAATTGAAAAATACGAAAGGGTATACATAAGAATAAAATCGCTTAAAGTACCCTTATTAAGGTAAATATCCCGATAAAAAAAACATATCAGTATAAAACGAAACCAAACCGCAATATACGAATGAATGTCATAAAAATGTATATCCTTTAGAGTCAGTTAGCCCTCCCCCCTCCCCCCCCCATCCTCTTATTTAAAGCTGTATCACCCATTTTTATTTAGTATTGTTCCAATTTCCGTCGAAAAACTGTCAACCCAATAAAAAGATGTGGAAAAAAGAAACAAACAAAAAAAGGATATTGGAACGATAAATTATCATTTTTTTTGCGTTTATTATTATCGTTATATTATTTCAAAAATAATATTTTAAGCGAGGGGAGACAAAATCGCATAACGCGATGAGACGAAGAAGGTACATCGAAATGACACAATTACAAAAACAATAATTCAATTACAGCTTTTCTGAATATTTGTTTCTCTATGCGATATAAAAGCTAAATATGTAGCTCGTGTTATTGTGATTGCGCCTATCTATGTATGTTGGTATAATACCTAAATTGGTACTTACTATGCATACATACATATTTAAAAATAAATTCCGTGTCAAAATAGGTGGGTGGTTTATAATTTTTTTCTGTTTCCTCTCCTGCCAATGGAATATGGAACGGATGATCTGGTTTATTTTTGTCACATATACACATTAATCAATTTTATGGATGAGTTTAGAACACATAATTCATATTCTGTATTTTTATTAAAGACGATTGTTTTTTGTGCGTCAATATGCTTAAAATATGAAGTAAGTTTTGAATCCGAATTTCCCAGAGTTTATTCTAAAACTCGAAGTTATAGTAACATTGCCCTGAGTTAATATTTGTATAGAGCCCTCGTCAACAAATATAACGGCGAAAAGTCGCTCGAAATGTATCGATGCTTAAATCATTGTCGATTTTCACATGAACTACTTTGGGCACGGGACAAATGGATAAAGCAATATATACATACGTTTTAAATTTATTAAGTTTTTTAAAAGTTTACGCCAACGTTTCGATGGCCGCGGGATGGCCCACGGTTGTTGGGTTCACGAGATTTCCTTTATTAGTTCAAATTTAAGATTAGATAGCTTAGATTAAGCTTAAAGAAGACCGCCTTTTCAAATTGCAAAACGGTACATTTCTAGGAAATTTAAAAAAAGGCGGTGGTCTAATTTAAAAAAAAAAAGAAGAAATCGATCATGATGCTGTTAAATATTTTCTTAGGACAGGCTCAACCATTTCTTCTCGGTTCTGACTCCATTGAAATAAAAATGCCTTTAGGGTCTGACAGATATTTAGATTTAGAAGAAAATTAGCTAAATTCATTTGAAATTAAAGGTTTCGACATCAAACGACAACGGTTTTACTTAGTGTTTACTGGGTTGATTTATTTGTATTATACGTTTTCCGTAACTCCAAGTTTCCCCCTTTTGCCTTTAAAATTCAACCTTTCATAAATCAAGTTTTGATTAGAAAAGGTTAAACTTGATTTGATAAAGGATAATCTGATTTGTTAAAGCGACCTTAACCGGTGTTAGCAGCTTGTGAAGTATCATTGTGATGTTTATAAAAGTCAAGAAGAAACTAGAAAAATACCTAACCTCTACTGAAAATAAAATCTTGTTTCGTGTTCTTGAGCTTAGCCTTCACTTGCTTTGTAGCATTAGTAACATTAAGTTACTTGAAAAATAATTCGATATTTACACGAATTTTCGAAATTTTTTGAAATTCTCGTGGGTTTTATAGATTTGTACAGTCCAAATTTTTCGGTATTATTGAAATTGTTCGAGATCAATCGAGATTTACATAAGGATGCTTTATTGATATACATACATATTTCAAAATCGTCATAGCATAGAATCACGTTTTGTTTCATCTACTTTTGAACGATGGCCCGAATATGTCCACAAAATTCCTACACGCATGGAACGCTCGAAAATGGAAACACATTTCAAATGAAGGATATTTACATTGAGACCAAATATTTTGAATTTTATCCAAAATTCCATTGCCCCCTGACTCAAATTTCTTAGTAAAATGATTATTGATTAGGATTGAAAAGCTTCGATAAGTGAAAGCTCTTAAAACTAATAGCTCTTGACGTTTCTTGCAAATACATGATTTTTGACCATAAAGCATTTTAAAGAAAAACAGAATTTTTGAAATTTTAAATTATTTTTAAATAAATTATCAAGTTTACAGCTCATTGAAAACAAATACTCTAAATGAATCACAAAATACCACCTTCGTTTATGATACCAAACTTGAAAGTCAAATGGTTTGATTTGAAAAGCTCTTAAAATTAAAAGCTCTTGATAATTTACATTGAAAACAAATATTCTAAATCCTGCATAAAATTTTGTCATCTCTTGTAATAACAAATTTCAGAGTACAACGGTTTGTTTAACAAGCTTCGAGAAGTGAAAGCACTTAAAACTAAAGCTCTTGACAATTTTATCAAATACATAATTTATGCCCATAAAGTACTTTAATAAAAATCTGAAATTATTGAAAAGCTCAAAAATGTTAAGTTCAAACCCAAAGAGTATGAATTAGTTGTCAAGTTAAAAGCTTATTTAAAACAAATATTTTAAATTTATTTCAAAATCCCACCTTTCTTAATAATATCAAATTTCAGAGTAAAAAGTGCCTAAAAGCTCCTAAAATTAAAAGTTCGACATTTTTTGCAAATACATAATTTATGTTCATAAAACATTTTAACAAAAACAAATCTGAAATTATGAAAAGACTCATAAATATTAACAATAAATCCAAAAAGTATCAATTAATTATCAATCTTACTCGTAAAATTCCGTTACAAAGGTTAACGGAATATAGGGATATGTTTAAAAAGTTTCGAGCAATGAAAGCTCTTAAAACTAAAAGCTCTTAATTTTTTGCAAATACATAATTTTTGCAAAAAAAACATTGCAACACAAATCTGAAATTATTATAAGGCTCAAAAATGTTATGTTTAAACCTTAAGTTTAAATTAACAAGCCTATCCCAAAATTTCGTCGTCCTATTTATGTGGGATTTTTAATATTTTCTGCGTTTTTGAATATCAAGTTCTTATTTATTTCAACGTCATCAATATCTATTTCTTTGTCAGACCTATCTTCTAATTCTTCACAAGTAGCAGACTTTCAAGAATTAGAATTCTCTGAAGACATTATCAACATATTTTCAGATATCTTTTCTGCATCATTAGATGCCGTAACAAATCCTTTCTCGGTTGAACTTGACCCAGCATCTTCTAATTCTTTGGAATTTGCAGAATTTTCACGACATTCTGAAGACGTCGTGTTTGTATTTAATTTTTGAATAAACGTCTTAAAAATTTGACTGCTTGTTTCTACTTCTTTTGCCTCTATCAAGCGTCTTTTTCGGCCTAAGGAAAAAAATTTAAGGAAAGTCCTTGGTTGGTTTTTATAAAGGGTATATGGGGGAGAGGTGATATTTCTACATTTTTGTTAAAGTAGATATGTTTTGAGTAGATGACTTCTTTATTTCATTGGCTCACCAAGTCAAATAAAAAGTATTGGAATGCTATTAAAAATAATACTACGTATATATTTGTCTATAAACAAAGCCGAAAAATCATATTGTTATATTTATTCCTATAAACATATTTTTTTATTTTCATTTTTGTATTTATATGTTAGACGCATCGCGCTCCCTTTAGTTGGCGCCCATGGCACGTGCCATGCTTGCCATACCCTAGTTACGCCTCTGTGTATCTGTGCGTGTGTTTGACATCTGTAAAAAATATTGTTGACGTTTTTAAAAATAGAATTTTGCTGAAAATGACAGTACTAATTGTTGGTATTAGTAAAAGAGGGGTAAATCTGCCAAAAAATCGAAATTTGTAAACGAGCAAAAATTTTATTCGACGGATTGCAAAATCATTTCTTTGATAAAAGATTGCTTTTTTTGGGTGAATCAAAAATCACATTCGTTCGATGTTTCGTGTCATCTACTCTCGAAGTCAGATACTTTTATCTGATTGCGAGAGTAGACAATAGGAAGAGATAGTTTTTCACTAAAAGCTTTACTTGTTCATCGGAATAAAAAGCATTTTTAGGGGTAAAAAAAATGTTGCGGGGGACGAGGGGCAACACTTATAGTTACGCCACTGTTTAAACCAGACCGGATTAAAAATCATGCAACACGATAAGAAATGTCATTTTGTATAACTTGTGTAATTTTGAAATAAATATTCCACTCGCTAACTGATTGCATATAGCTTATTCAAACAATTATACTATAAAAAGAAACAAAGGCTCCTTAATCCCTTACTCAACCCAAACTCACAACTCAACCCTCTTACACTCAACTCTCAACTAAACCTGAAACTCAACGCTCAACTCACCTCATCAAGCTATAACTTCTAGTTCAACCCTCAATTAACCACAAATAAATCAGTAAACCAATTTATAATGAACTCTTACACAACTCAACACAATTC
The DNA here is from genome assembly GCA_963556165.1 of Tipula helvola. Lineage (NCBI taxonomy): Eukaryota > Metazoa > Arthropoda > Insecta > Diptera > Tipulidae > Tipula > Tipula helvola. The sequence goes on from OY744483.1 coordinate 152,185,701, forward strand.
TCCACTCAAAATTAATTCAATCCAAAATTCAACGCTTAACTAAATCCCTAAATCAACATGGTCTGAGAATGACACGTTTACATGAATTAAACTCAATCTTAACTCAAACTCCAACTCAACCCTAATTCAACCCAATTAACTTACCACTAAAATCAGTAACGGATTAAGGTCGGTTGAGGCCCCGGGCGCAGAAAAAAAATTAGGCCCCTTAAAAAAATCAAGAGAGACAGGAAAATAAAAATAACGATATAAATAATAGCTATTTAAGCAACCTGGGTATTGATTCTCTAAAAAATAAGATGATCGGGTAAATGCACGATAATTTAGCAAGTCGCAATTCCCAAGTCGAAAAATACGGCAACTAGACCGGTTTTACCATGCAAATTTTAATTTCAAATTTTTTTTTTCTAACCGTTGTTTGATTTTGCAAAAAACACAATATAATTACAAACAATTTTTTAAGTCCGCAAAATAAAATGAGCAACCAAGACAACAAATACTATCGATTGAAATTGTTCGCAAATATTTTGTTTATTTCATATGAAAATTGCTTGCTTGCATAACAATCTTGTATTTAGTCCAATGTGTATTCGTGAAAAATTGTAAAAAGCAAAGCTCACCTTTATTTAGCAAAAATTTGTTTGCCCGATATTTGGATCTAAACAAAATACTCCTTTCACTTTTATGTGTATTTATTTATATTTCGGCCCCTCTCCGGGCCATCTTCAGAAACATATTAAAAAATAAAATTACTATCGGTTATTAGAAAACTTTAACAAAACTTCAAAAAACTTTAAAAAAACTATTGTAACTAATTATTTTTAGTCCATTATGGCATCAAAATTATGAACATGGCAGAACGTCCATGGTGGGAACATCCATTAATCAATTGAACACTAAAAAGAAAGAAATAGGAAAAAACCACACTTATCTCAATTTGAGAGCTTAGAGAATTACACGGATTTTAAAAAAAAATATAATTACCATTTACGTTATGTTAGACTTGTTATAAATTTATGATTATTTATTTTTAATTTTTAATTTTACCAAAAATAAACAAAAAATCAGTCCACCATAACTATGTTTAAAAAAATCAATTATCTTGTGCAACAAGATCGGTATATTGGAGAAATAAAAATAATTAAAAATCAATAACAAAAATTAATGAAAAATGATGAGATGACTATATAACAAGAAAGCTTTTTCTTTCAGTGTTAAAGTAGGGGTGTAATTGATAAATTATTAACATAAATAATGTGTGAGTCCATATTCTATTATGAGTACGTTTACTGCCTAACTTCCTAAATGTATACTATATTTCTATTAGTTAATTCTGGTTGTTATTTTTATTCATCAAAATGTTGTCTGTTTTTTAAAGGCGATAATCTAGATGTATTGGAAAATATTGCAAGACTGTTATGATAACTGAAATTTAAATTGTTTAGATCCGTTTTTTTATTAACTGCTGTTTAAACATCATTAAACATCTCAACAGTGACAGTAATCAATTACGAATAGCATACAAACCAGCTCAAACATTGAAAAGAGTAATGTTCACTAAAACAAAACAGAAGATTAATATATCGCAGAGAAGTGGTATAGTATATAAAATTAATTGTAACAATTGTGATAAATGCTACATTGGTCAAACAGCAAAAAAAATTGGAAGACAGAATAAAAAGACATAAATATGATTATAAAAATAGATATACATTGGACTCAAAAAACTGCGGCTGTCACACATACCATTAATTCAGGTCACACGTTCAATTTTGAGAAAGCTATTATATTACAATCGGAACCAGTTAAATTTAAACGTGAGTTAAAAGAATCTAGTAATATATTCTTACATAAAGAAATAGCAGTTAATAAAAAAACGGATCTAAACAATTTAAATTTCAGTTATCATAACAGTCTTGCAATATTTTCCAATACATCTAGATTATCGCCTTTAAAAAACAGACAACATTTTGATGAATAAAAATAACAACCAGAATTAACTAATAGAAATATAGTATACATTTAGGAAGTTAGGCAGTAAACGTACTCATAATAGAATATGGACTCACACATTATTTATGTTAATAATTTATCAATTACACCCCTACTTTAACACTGAAAGAAAAAGCTTTCTTGTTATATAGTCATCTCATCATTTTTCATTAATTTTTGTTATTGATTTTTAATTATTTTTATTTCTCCAATATACCGATCTTGTTGCACAAGATAATTGATTTTTTTAAACATAGTTATGGTGGACTGATTTTTTGTTTATTTTTGGTAAAATTAAAAATTAAAAATAAATAATCATAAATTTATAACAAGTCTAACATAACGTAAATGGTAATTATATTTTTTTTTTTTTTTTTTTTTAAAATCCGTGTAATTCTCTAAGCTCTCAAATTGAGATAAGTGTGGTTTTTTCCTATTTCTTTCTTTTTAGTGTTCAATTGATTAATGGATGTTCCCACCATGGACGTTCTGCCATGTTCATAATTTTGATGCCATAATGGACTAAAAATAATTAGTTACAATAGTTTTTTTAAAGTTTTTTGAAGTTTTGTTAAAGTTTTCTAATAACCGATAGTAATTTTATTTTTTAATATGTTTCTGAAGATGGCCCGGAGAGGGGCCGAAATATAAATAAATACACATAAAAGTGAAAGGAGTATTTTGTTTAGATCCAAATATCGGGCAAACAATTTTTTGCTAAATGAAAATAAAAAGTGGATCGTATGCTATATGTTTTTAAATAATATAAGCTCACCTTTATGAGTTTGGAATTTTTTGAGAGGACTACTACTAAAATAATATCGAAAAAAGCAAACTCATAAAAGAATGCCTTGCCTTTTACAAGTTTGCACGATAGAGCCTCATTTTCATTACGAAAGTATTTTTATCAGTAAAAATAAAGCGAGATAAAAATATAGATGAAGTTGGGGAAGGGAAATTTTTTTTCAGTAGTAAAAAAAATTGATTTTACTGGTGTATAACCATAATTAACTGAAGAAAAATATGAAGCGAAATATATTTTTTCAGTATTTTACATAACATCTACATACAGGTTGTGTAAGGATAGACAAATTTCTCGCATACTGGAGCAAATACGTACTATAAAAAAGTGAAGTTAACCCCACTTCGATATTTTTCTAGTATAAAGCGACGCTTGGATAAAAATACTTCAAATAAATTCAATTTAGACAAAATTTTGTGATATATGTGATATATTATTATTTATACTAAATAAATTCTAATTATAATTGTGAAGTAATTGTAATAATAATTTAATTCGAATAATATTTCTAAAAATTTTTTCTTTGAAGTTTCATGTTGGCAAGTTTCTTCTGGCCGCATATTCATTATGTTTAAGAGATCCATATAATCCATTAAAACGGTTTCCAAATTATCCATCACAAATTTAAGTTTAATTTTTTCACAAAAACAAATAATTTGTCGAAAATACAAAAAAAATGAAACCCACTCAATGAATTACGAAAAATTATGAAATTTATTGATAATGTTAACAAAAATCTGTCAAAATATTGCTATAAAAAAATTACTGTCCTTGTTACTATAATGGAATTTTTGATTGTCTAACTCCTCTGTCTTTTCAGTAAAATATACTAATCAGTAAAATTTTCTCATGGAAATCAAGCTTTACACATTATCTTATTTTTTTGAGAATCAGGGCACAGTTAGGAAATGCTTAATTTTGTATAACGAGTGGGATATTTGCGAAACGAGTGAGGCGAATTGCGCAAAATCACACAAGTTACACAAAATGATATTTCACGTGTAACAAACAAGATTTTTTTCTAATTTTATTATAAACAGTATGGGTGTTTTCTTTTATTCATTCTGGATATTCCGGACATTCCGAAAGCGACGTAAATCGTTTTTTATTCATTCCATTCCTTCTATTCCTTTTTTACTCCATTCCCAAGTATTTTTATATCCGACAATTTTTGGATTTTTCTGACACTTTGCTGATTTCATCACCGACTTTTTTCCGAAATAATGTCCGACTTATTATAAGATTTACTATGAAAGTTGGCCACAAAAATGGGAAAATGATGACAAAAAAAGTGAGGTTATGTCGCACAAAAAAATGGGCGGGGCTTACAATATAAATTTTGGCGGGGAAATTTCACTTTTACATACATACATACAAACATAGCTACTTAAATAAAAAAATTTATTTTTTTTTATTTTAAAATTTTATTAACATATAATTTTTTTTTTTTTATTTACAATTTTTTAAATTAATTACATAATAGTAAAAAAATCCGAATCGAAACGAACAAAATAATCCAATTCGTGCTCATCTATAAATAAAAATTGATTTTATTATTATAATTAATTCGTATACACAAAAATAAAAATTCTACAAACCCAAAAATAATCGCACAACACAAAAAATAAAATTTAAGTTAAAGTAAAAACAAAACACAACCATTCATAATGGCGTCTCACACAAAACTAAAGTTGTAAAATTTGTAAACACAAAATAAAAAAGTACACACCAAGGCCAGCATCTTTGCTGTGTTAAAAGTTGGAATTTGGAAACCCAACCCAATAGATTGAATGCTCAGCTAGACAACTTCATTGTGATTTTTTGTGTTAAGGAAAACAAATAAACGTCAAAATATTGTTCATATCTTTTTGTATGAAGTGGCACAGATGCAATTTTATTTCTATAATTACAGACATATATTAAATATTTTTTAATAAAAATTTAATTGAAATGTATTCATTTTATGTCATTTTAAGCAAAGCAAGTAAATTTTTTTGTTATTTTCAAACATTTTAAGATAGCTTCATATAAACTGCTGTTTGTTTTCCTTAACACTCAAAAATATCTGACATATTTTAGCTGTCAAATAATCGATCTATTTCATCATTTTCCGATTTTTTGTACCAATGTACGGAAAAAAAATTCATGTTTTCAGCTTTGTTATACTTGGGTTCTTTTATTTATTCGGAATATTCGGAATGCATTCGTTTTGTACTACATTGAAACGTGGAATAAAAAGAATATTTCGTTTGACGTTTTGTAATTATGTGCGATGCTTACAATTTAAATGATTAAATTGAATTAAATCGTAGATATTATGGAAAATGAAATTATTAATTATGATAAAATTAATTATTTGAGGTGTTCAATATTAAAATTTTTGAAAATATTTTTAGTTTTATTACATGATAATAGTTTTAAATGGAGCTTGGCGGATACAAAAAATCCCAGTTTTTTTTAAAGATATGTATATAAATTAAAATTAATATTGCATTGTGTGTTTTCACGTACAAATTATTTGCAACTTCAACTAATTATAATAAAATTATTTATTTAATAAATTTAGCTTGTTTCCTAATTATTAAAATAAAATAAAAATCATGCTATGGAAAATGTATTCCATTTATTCCAATCCATTCTTTTATTATATTACGTATGGAATATTCCGACGTCACGTGATCAATATTATATTCCTTCTGTTCTTTCTATGGAATGAATAAAAGAAAACACCCTAAATTATTGAATTTTGAGAAAAGAAAGTCTGGATGATTAAATCCAAATTAATTTTAAAATTTTTTGGAAATCAAGAAAGCACAAACTGTGGCCCTATTCTGGTAATTCCTGGGGAATAGAAATTTTAAATTTTGTATCAGTTTTATTCTTTTTTCCCGAAAGTGTATTCTGGTGTTTGGGAAAATATTTTTATTGGGAAAAAAATATTCCCAATTACATTCAGCAGTTTTGACGTTTATTCTTCCATGCGTATTTTATGAAAGAATTGATGGGGAATAGAGTTTAATAATTATTAATAATTAATAGTATTAATATTGTTGGTATAGTAATGATTAATAATTATTATCTATATTGATATTAATTGTTATATATATAAACTTCGGCCGTCGTTATCATCATCATCAACATAATGAAGATTGAAGGATTCTTCGCGGATTTTTACTTATTTTAATGTGATTCCATGGCGAACATGTATAACTAAATTTATTCCCCAATTGACAGAATGCACTTTTGTAAAATGGGGAATAAAAAGTTGGAATAATTTATCTGGGGAATAACTGCTGTAAAAAAATATTCCCTATTCCCCGGGAATTACCGGAATAGGGCCACTGGTTTTGAAATTAATATTTCCTCCCTAGCAAGCTATGAAATATTCCTCATTTCCAAGTTATGAAAAATATGCCGTTTCATAACCTACTACGATTTTGAAAAGTCGTATTTTTGTAACAAATTGGTAAATATTACATTGCAAAATTAAGCATGGTTTCCACGATGGCGAGGCGAAAAAATTAGTCAAACTAAAAAGAGGAAGGAATAAAAAAAATAATATGAGAGTGAGTGAAATAGCAACAAGTCGTTACACCAAATTTGTATTCATTTATTTTTGACGTTTCGAGATTTCATCACCTGCTATAACTTTGTTTGTGTTTGGATTGATATACATTTGGAGGCATTTCATAATTTAACTAACTTTATTTAACTTTATTAACATCAATTATTGGTTTAATGCTTTATATTTAATTATTGTCTTTACAAATAAAAATTCAAATTAACGGTTCTATTTTGAAATTTGTTTTATTCCGAAAATATTCTTCAAATTGACATATGAATTCCGAAAATCAGCGGCTAATCCGAAAAAAGATGATCCATTTCATCTTTTTCGGACTGGACGTCCAATTTCGGAGTGCTGAATTAAAATATTAAAAACTGGACGTCTCAATTTTTCTGTCAAAATGGTATTTTGTGTATTATTGGTGAATTTTTACTTTCTCTTTGTAGTTTGACTAATTTTTTCGCCTCGCCATCGTGGCAACGAAGCCACTTTTAATCCGAATAACACATGCTATTATTTCTCCACCGAAGAAAATTCATTGCGTACACTAATTATACGTACAAATCACGCGCATTTCAAGAATGTTTCTAGATTGAAAATTTTATTGAAACATTTTGTATAGCTAAGGAGGCCTTGACTTTATTTCATTTTTATATTTTACCAACGTGTCAATTACTTTTAATATTCAAAACAGTGTTAAAACAAAATTCACGCCTTCGCGTGTTCCATCTCATCTTCAAAATTAATTAAACCAATGTCATCTTCTTTATACATTTATATTAAATTAATAACCCATTTTTTCTTTTCTTCTACACACAATGTAAACACGAAATGTTTAGATACTTAGGCTTAAAAAAACTGGAAAGTTTGAGTTTTGCGGGGCCCTCCAGAAGTCGGGGCCCAGGGCGCGCCGTTAAATTCGCCAGTGACTAAAATGAACACCCAATGTGGGTACCAATTACACGGCCTTTTCTTTATCAATAAAGATAATAAATTTTAATGGTAAGCGTTATAATTTGGATTAATAAAGGCAATGCCCCTTAGAGACTTAACTTCGGTCCAAAAGGACCAAAATTAATGAAATCCTGTCCAAAATGACTAAAAATTGTGTTGGTCCAAACCCATTTTCTCGACGTTTTAAAAGATTCTGAGTCAGGAAAGCAACAAAAAAAAAAACAAAGTGTCCATCCGTCTGTCTGGATGTCTGTCTATACTTATAATATGACGAGACCGGCTTGTTCGATTTTAATGTTTTTTCTCTGTTTCTTTGGGAAAGACGGAGAATTGAAAAGCTTTTGAAAGCAGAACGGAAAGAGGATTTGGTACGTGTTACGCGAATTGACCTAAAACCATGCAGTGATATTACTATGTTGACCATTTTTTTATACATGATGGTTTCAGGATTGAGTTAGGCGTTGAGTTGTACGGTGGAGTTCAGGGTTGAGTTGGGTTCTATTTGCGGGTTGTATTGCTGTTAAGTTAGGGTTGGATTAAGGTCTAGTGAGCAGTTCTGATTTATTTTATATATGCTGGTTTGAGGATTGAGTTGAAGTTGAGTTGAGATTGGGTTAGAGTTTGTGCTCGTGTGAGTATGTGGTGTTTTGCGCCGTTTTGATTTGAGGATTTTAGTTGAGGATGCTCTAAGGGACAGCGTTGAGTAAGGGACTTTTACTTAGCGTTGAGCGATGGAGTTCAATTGCAAATTTATTTAAAGGTTGAGGAATAGATTAGATTAAGTTTAGTTTATGTTCATTCACCTGTAGTCTACGAACCATGCTAATTTATAGTTTGAGTTGAACGTTCAGTTTGGGGTTCAGTTGGGGTGGGTTTGCAGGTTGCATTGGAGTTTGGTTATGGTTAAGTTTAGGGTTGGGTTGAGAGTTTAGTTGAGGTCGAATTAGGGTCGAATAACGTTTAAATTGAAGGTGGGTTGGATTTGGGAGGGGGTTTGGTTCATTTGAATTGAGCTAATACAGACAAGTAACTTTCGAATCGAGTTGATTTCAGGATTGAGTTGGCAATTGTGTGTGGAGTTGAATAGAGGGTTCAGATTTAGTTCAACTTCAAACTAAGTTGAGTTAAAGTTTAGTTGGGGTTGAGTTAGCCTGCATTGGGGTTAAGTAACGGGTTCAGTTGGGGAATTACTTGTGGTGATTGAGTCGAGGGTTGGGTTGGAGGTATTGTGAAATCCCAATAACCGCGAGTAAATGAACCTGCAGTAACTTGCATTCCAAAATATTTGGTTTAGGATAAGTTATATATTGAGTTTTAGGTTGAGGTGAAAATTGAGTTAAGAGGTTTACTATCTCATCACAAATGTGTTTCAACACAGAAGTTTTGATCACTTCGCGAAGTTTTAGCTCTTTATATTTTTATATTACATTTAGTATTTAACTACCTAGACCTACATTCCAACATAATGGAATAAATCGATACGATGTTAGTGTAGTTCAGCGATTTGTTTAATATACGTATTATAAATAAGAACATGATGTAACGAACGATATTTTTAATTGCTACGTATAACGTATCTTCGATAGGAAGATTTGTCGCAAAGGGATCGCAGTATGACAACTGATCTACCCTTCAGTTCGCCTCCACCGATAACAACGTCGTTTGCGTTTGTGATCGAAAAGAGTTAGTACCAATAATTTAATTGAATTTAATCGATGACTTACGGAATGAGATTATGAATTTTTCTAACTTTCATGAACTGAACTCTCTTCTTCTTAAAATTTTAAATCAAAATGCTAATTTTCGAAAAATAAAAACAATTCACCAAAGCAATAAACCATGGTTCACTGATGACATTAAACAAAATATGAAACTGCGGGAAAATTTTTACAGATATTAAAAAAAATATCCTGATGATCAATACATACAATCGAGATATAAATATTATTACCCAACCTCAAGGAATAACACTAAAAATGTTTAATTCATGTATTAATAAACCTAAGGAACTCTGGCGTAATTTAAACAAAATAGTTTTTAATAGATCATGCTCCAAAGCTAAAAATGGGAAATCTGACGGTACATAATAGCAATCAAATTGCACAGCAGTTAAAAATTTACTTCATGGCGATAATAACTAAATCTTACAAACAATTTGCCTGTTCCAAAAAATCTATCTATAAAAAGCTAAATGCTAATTTTGCTGTTGGCTATGATTGAATTTCAACAAAATTTATGCAAAACTTTATTGATAAAATTGGTGTACCTTTTGTTAAGCTAATGTATAAATCATTTCAGTCGTCAAAATTCCTAGATTTATTAGAAAAAGCGAAAGTAGTACCAAAACAATAGCGAAAATAATTAAACAGCTCGAAATAGAACATTTCAGGCTAATTTCTGTACCGACGGCTATTTTTTTTTTTTTTTTTTTTTTTTTCGCTGGCGCTACATCCCATAGAGGGATTTGGCCGCTTCATTTGAAGTTCCGTAATCATTTTTATAACGGATAATGAGTGATTAATTCATTGATCCAACATTAACCAGCCGTGATTTTTTCATCACCCGCCGGGAATCGAACCCGGGACCTCCGGAGCTTAAAGCAAGCATGCTAACAACTGTGCCACCGGGGCGGCAACCGACGGCTATTGCCAAAATACAAAAATTGGCCTGGATTTATCAAAAGTGTTTGATTCAGTCAACCATAACGTATTACTGTGGAAACTAAAAAATTTAAAGTTTGGAATGAATCACATAACTTTCTTTGAAAATTACTTAACAAACAGAAAACAAATAATCAAAATTAACGAATACTCCAGTCATTTCTTGCCAGTAACAATTAGAGTACCATACGGTTCAATGCTGGGTCTAACACTTTTTAAAATATTTATAAATGATATTTTGATTTTTGAAATTTAACGGTGTGGCTCAATTGTATGCTAATGAATGTACTTTCAGTACATTATGGATTTCCTGAAGACAAATTGCATTTAATGTAAAAAATTTGTGTGATTTAAGAAACTTTTAAAATTTTTGGACGTCATAAGAAATCATTTTTCTTCATTATCCACCAGTTGGAAGAGAGTACAAATTGATCAATGTGGATGATAATCTGGCGGTACATTTTTGTTATGTCCCCATTGGTCACATCAATTTCATGTTGCCGATATCTCATGATAATCGAACACGGATCTTGCTGAATCTTTGGTCTTTTCGTTAAATAATCATTTATTGATATATTCGTCGACGACTTTACTGATGTAATAATCATTACATCAGGCCCTTTCAAGACCATAAGGATACGATTTACTTTAGAATGTAAATATTCTACTTTATGTAAAATTTAGCACGCAAATGAGTAAGATATCAACTTCCATTTATTTTTCAAAAGCTTGGAAAAGTTATAAACGGTCTCATTGGCAAAACATCAATTGTTAGATTTTTTCATATCAATCGTAACAAAAAGTACTAAACTTCAACCATTAATTTATTAATCAAAGTGATGATTTCATTTTATACGCCAACCCTTTACTGTGTTCCAATTCCAAGGTTGCATTTAGAATTTCTTATGATTATGACCATTTCAAAAGTTGGTGAATAGTTTCACATAAATGATAACCATTAATTTATCAAAACCAGTTGTGATTTCATTGTAAGGGCCAATCGTCTACCATATTTCATGGCAATATTCAGAAATTTCGTATTACCCATTCAAAAATTAGGACTAAGGGTCTCCATACATATGTATGTACATCAACTTTCAAATTGTTCATATGGACCATTTATAACTACTTGACGCTTCTGATTATTTCAACGGTTAATTTTTCGACTACAATTCTGATTACAATGTGAAGTGCAACCCTTCACCATAGTTGATATGTAGTATAAGGTTTTTCTATACAATTTGCTATAATTACAACTAGAGTTAATAAATTATTGGTTGAATTATTCAGAATCATTTGGTTCTTATTGATGATTCATCTGAAAAATTAGAAATTTGATGTACATGAGGTTGCGCTTATCGACGCCACATACATATGAACGTTAAGGTTACTAAACTTAGCATTAAAAAAGTTTGTCGCCACAACTTTAATTTTTCATAAATCTATTGTGTGCCAAATATAAAATGTAACAAGCATATTTGTAACAAAATCAAATAAATTTTTTTTAATTTAATTTTGTTAATTTTCTTTTCTGGATCTTATCCCATTTTCATTTTCTAATACCTTTAAGCTATTTTGATGGTATTTTAGAGTTTCAACAACAAAAAAACCGAACAAAAGTAAATAAATGACCTTTTAAAATTGGAATAAAAAAATGTAAAAAAAAAAGCTCAGAGAAGAAAAAAACTTTACTTTTTCGTTGTAATTGTTGGAAATATAAACAATTCGTTAACAATTTATATTGCTCAGAAGAATTTTTTTTTATATTCTTTATGTCTTTGTTTTCTTATTTGCTTCTTCTTCTCATATCTTCTTTTCAAAGAGAAATAAAACATTAAAAAAAAATTTCAAAAAGTTTTTTTATTTTTTGCTTGGGGAATATGTGTTGTTGCTGAACGTCTTATGATTATTATTGTTCTTATAACATTACGTATAGAAGATAATTTTTTTACAATAAAATATAAAATGATAGACTACAACATAATTATAGAATTTATTTGCTCAGTGCTTTTGATGTTGTTTTATTACTCTCCTGTGTAAATTTTATGGATCTGTGGCGAAGGATTTTCCTACTAAATGGTCTGCTTCGGTAAACTTTGCTCTGTTGAGACTCTGAACAATCGATCAATATACAGAGCTAGCAGTGTTTTAATATAGGTATCAGGTAGATCTTAACCTCTTTTAGTGACTCTAAATTTAAATCAATCTAGAAACTACTATTAAATATTTTAACAAATTTATACAATAGATATCAGAATGTCTCATAAGTAGTAATTTCTGTTGTTATTTGTTACTCATATGAGAAGTGAGAAACGACAGGATTGATGTACATTCTAAAAATCGACTATCCTCATAAAGTTCGGGTCATCAGTAGCTGTTAAAAAAATCTGAACAAGACGTTCAGCTCTCGTGGTAGGGATTTCCAGTAGGGGCTAGTACAAAGTTGCTTGTTGAACAATGAAGTTCATCATTGGTCAAAAGTATTACTCCCGTAACAATTTATTCATTGCTCTAACACCTAGTTGTGCTAAACATGAAGCTTATTTAGGACTAGGACCCACGAAATTCCTGTATACAAACGGTCTGACCAATTATTTGATTGCTTCTTTATTCGGTTTCGGATGTGCCAGCAATGTTGCATATCGTAGATGCCTTTACTGTCTCGGAGTGCCATTTCCGCTTCATTTGATACTAGCGACTCTCGGCACTGCATTTTTATTGCTGACTGATATTTGATTTTGCAGCATCATCTGATTCCTGACAGCATGCTGTATAAATCTTCTATACAAATTTACCATTACAAATAATCTTTTTTTAACCGTCTCGTTACAGCAAAATATGTCCCAAAAACTTTACTCCTGCTTTACGCCACTGATATATCGCCATATTAGCATAGCCCATATTCCGATAAACTCTAAGTATCATCCTAGGATGATATCCGTGTTTTGCTCTTTCAAGCAATAAAAATATCGTTCAAATACGAAAAAACAAATTTTACCGCTCGCAAAACTTTATGGATGAATCTTGGAAACGCCTAACCCATGACATAAACCAAAAACTATGTCAATATATTCACTTCGACTCCGTTGAGGAAATATTTAGGAGCTCTAATATTAATTATGGGATAGTTACCTCATACTATTTTGGACTTAAACGTCCAATATTATCTTCGTTAAACGATGTTGAGTACACCCTCAGTTTTCATTAATTTTCTTAAAGGGTTTTATACGGTTAACCGTCAGTTGTTGCTAAGTTGTTCCAATTTGAGGTTAATTTCTAAATTTTTAATAAAACAAAAAAATTATTTGAGAAAAGGTGCTATTCCACTTGACTGAATTGACTGATAGTAAAATTAAAGGAAGATAAAAATATACATTTGCTAGATGGGCGAATGAAACAAAAACTCTTCTCAGTCAAGAAATATTTGTGTTTGTAGTAGTGTGACTGCAATAAAAAGAATCAAATTGAGAACATTTTATAGCAGTCACACTAACACACATGCATAACATTAGTATATGATGAGAAATATTTCTCGCCCACTAATAATTTTATGGTTAATATTTTTTTCAAAGTTTCTCCTTAAAATTTTGCTATAAAAACGTAAAAATAAAAAAAAACCATGACGTTTTTTTGGTAGAGATTTTTTTAATTTTTACGGAAAATATACTAAAAAATATAATTCTGATATGAGTATTAATAATATTTAATTTATTAGATAATTTTAAGATATAAAATTAGCCGAATTAATAATAATATTTAATTTTTTTTAATAATTATTGGTTATGTTTTTGTGTGCTGTCAAAATTTCTCCTCAAAATTTTGCTATAAAATAAAAAAATAAAAAACACGTTGCCTTTGTCTATTATATAAATTGTTGAACTTTTTTCTCTTTCCCTCTTTACTATCAGTCAATTCAGTCAAGTGGAATAGCACCTTCATCTGAAATTTTATTTCAAATGATAATTCAAAGGTTCCTGTTTAATAATGGAAAATAATCTCTTGTAATTAAACCCCTGCTACTGTACGTCAAGCTACTATTCTTTTACCAAAAATTTGCGATGATTTTCTGACATAACTGAGGCTCAATTTCTTCAATACAACTAATAATATTCTCCTTTAGGTCATCAATTGTTTGTGGATCGTTGACATAGATTGACAGCCCCGAAGGAAAACTCTACGGGTGTTAGATCGCTAAATCTAGGCGGCCAGTTAGTGTTCTTTCTTCGAGAAATCATTGGATTACCAAAGCGTTCACGCGAAAGATCAATTGTTTCTGTTGCTGCATGACATTTCACCGTCCTATTGAAACGACATATTCTGAACGGTCATATTAATCCACCAGCCCAAAAACCACACCAGACAATCTGTTTCGGTGGATTTTCTTCACACCAGATTCGACAATTTTGTTTGTTGACAAATCCACCCAGTTCAAAATTTGCTTCGTCGCTAAAGATGAATTTGTTGAAAAAATTGACGTTTTCAAATTTTTTTTGAATAGCCCAATTAGCGAATTGACGACGCAATCCAAAGTCTGATGGCTTTATTTTTTTAGTTATCTGAATCTTGTACGCCTTGAAAAGAAGATCTTTGTATGAAATTCTGAATAAAATGGTTAGTGAAATGTGTAATTGCTGTGAACGATGACGAATTGATGTTTCTGGACTCTCATTAACACTCTTAATTACAACAGCAATCTTTTTTTCTGAACAACCACTCCTGATGGTATATTTTACTTTTTTCATCCTTTACCGAACCATTTTCAACAAATTTTGTAACAACTTTTCGAATGGCCACAATTGGCCGACAATTTTCTCTTCCATATTCTGTACGAAATTGTCTCACAACTTCTGCATAACTTTTACCAAACTTAAAATAATTTTCAACAATAAATACTTCTTCTTCTTCTTCCGCTGGCGCTACATCCCATGAAGGGATTTAGCTAGCATTGGAACATCTTTTGTGTCTTGCTAATTCAACTCAATAAAAATATTTTAAAAATTGCATAACATAGATTTTCTAATTTTTTGAATAATATTTCAAAATTTAAAGATATTCGCAGAAAAAGTTAAAACTGTACAGGCAAAATATTTTTGAATGAAAAAGTCGTGAAAATTTCAATTTCTGAAATTAGTTTATTAATAATTTTTGGAAACTAATGTTGTTTTAGATTTTCGAAGAAAAAAATAACAATTATTCTGAAAATATTTTGTATAAATTCTGTAAACAGAATAACTTTTCGAAATTATCTAAAATTAAATGTTAAATTAAGATAATATTAATTAGATGTATGTATAACTTCTAGCATACATATCGCATTTGCATTAAAATTCAAAATCAATTAAACAAAATCTGAAAATTTAACAAAAAACAACATTTACAAAAATACATAAAAATTCAAAATACTCAAATAGGAACTTCAATTTGTGGAATTTATAATATATAGAATTTTAGAGCAATATTTTTCCAATAGTCTTTCCAAAACCAATTAAACTTTCATATTTTTTTGATTAATAAATTTTAAAGATTATGTATCCTAATATCGGATTTACAAATATTAAAATATTTAAGATAATTATTTGCAACAGATTAAATTATCGCTAAAATTTTCCCTTATAATGTATTTCAGAGAAGGTAATTTTTGAAGAATAAATATTCCACCTTTTGGATTTTTCTGTTTCCTTTAATTTATTACAGAAAAAGTGACATTTGGTGTGCGAAAGACATAAAATTACGGAATTTATCCGTTTACTGAATATACCAAAATTAAATAAAAATATTAATCAAAGTCAATAAGTATAAATTTATTAGTTTGAATTAGTTGAATAATATAATTGTCAAATCTATAAAAAATTCTGGTGGAATAATGCCTTATCGTAATGATCTTCAATGTAATGGGTGTAAAAATAAAATTACAACACTACAAGGTTTCTTCGAATACGACGCCGACGAGTGCCAAAAACAATTCCATCCGTTTTGTAAAAACGTTCATGGTATTCATATAACACGTCTTGCTGGAGATTCAATATGGTTTTGTAATGAGGAATGCGAAAGAGGCTTCTCGCTAAAGTTACCTAAAGACCGACCCCATGCAATTATTTCAGAAAGTGGCGTTGATAATTCAGCACTTCATGGTCAAAAATCAGGCACTAGTGACAGAAACACTCTACAGTAAAAAAATTCTTACCATCCAGTTATAAAAAGCATCATCATCCAGTTATTAAAAGCGTCAAACAAACAAAGTTCAATGCTTCAACAAATCCGCGATCGAGGAATCTGAAAAATAGTTTGGTGAGCTGAAGAATAAACATCATTTGAGTATTATAATAATGGTGGCAATCCATTGTTATTTTGGTTTTGCTCTGTCTTTATCACGTGATAATGTTACAATTTAAAACAATTTTTAAATATTTTTTCTAAATAATTTAAAATCAATTTTAAAAGAGACAAAACTTTATTGTTACAGAAGTTACAAGAAATGTTTTTTCCTTTCTTTTATCGTGATATATGTTAAAAAATTATTGTAGACCGGTTTCGAGCTTCGCTCTTCGTCAGTGTAATTGTGCAACTAACCATTTTTTGTAAGAATTGTGATGAAAATTATTTTCCTATTTCTATAACCATGTCATACACAGGGTGTTTGGTGCATCGTTTGCCAAATTGAATTGGCCCAAAGGAGGGGTCATTTGCTATCTCTTAAGCCCCAATAACTCATTTCTGGCCCCAATAACGATCACTTTTAAGTTTTTTTTTACCTTCTCAAACATTTTACGAGTTAATAACAAAAATCCGTATGGCCAGAAATGAATTATGGGGCTTAGGAGATAACAAATGACCCTCCCTTAATGTATGTATGTAATTTAAGCCAAAACCAGTTTTTTTTGGCGAATGTCGAATATCAGGCCGCTGTGTCCTGATACACAAATTTTGTGATTTAGTAAAGTATTTGAAATGGTTTTTATGGCATATTGCCTAGTGTTGAAAAAGGGATAGACTAGAGAACTTAATAAAAAAGTGCGAAGATCACGATCAGATCACTCTTAGTTTTTTTTTGTATTGCAATGTTAAGTTGCGTTTTAAGTTTTTACTATAGATTTCAAATATTTTAAGAGAAAAGAAATCCGTAGGGCCAAAAATGAGTTATTGGGGCTTAAGAGATTGCAAATGACCCCTCCTTTGGGCCAATTCAATTTGGCCAACGATGCACCAAACACCCTGTATTTTGTTATTTACAAAGTTATTTTGATCATTTAGAATTAAAGAGTTGTGGCGCTGTTGATAAATTTCAAATTCGTCCACTCGGTCCATAAAATTGCCCTTAGTAAATCTGTGTAGAATTTGCAGGTTGGCGTCTTGATTAGTGTATGTGTGGCCATCTTCCGTTAAATGTTGGTAGTTTGATTTATATTTGCTCCTCTTTAAACCATACTGTAAACGAACGTCCCGTTTGGCCAATATACAATTTTTCACAATCATTACATGCCAGTCGGTACATTCTCCTTTCTTATTGTTCTTTCTTTTGTGATCGTAATAAATGCGAAAGTTTACTATTTATTTTAAATGCTAAGACTTTTTATTAACAGTTTTGCCGTACAAAACAAATGTAATTGTTTTAAGAAACTTGGCTTTGCCCTTTTCATCGGGAATTCTGTAACATAAGTGGTGTTATTTCATATCACTCAGTAAGAGAAGAAGGTTATGGTAAACAATTAATTCTTTTATTTTACATGAAAAACATATACATGAACAGTAGTTTCTTAGTAGTATGTATTCCTGTTTTGCGATGAATGTAATTGCTGTATACAAGCAAACAAACCATTGATAAAATTTGAAATTATTTTACTGAATTATACCAATAACATTATTCTAAGTGATTTCAATTTGAACTTATTATCTATTTCAATTCCTAGTTCAATTACAAAAATTTTCGAAAAAGTCATAAATGGGAGAAGTGAGATAATGTCGGGAGAATAATTTGGCTTTACAAGGAACTCAAATACTAATGCCACGTGCCTTAATTTAACCAATAAGATTACTGTCGAAATAGAAAAAAAAATTGTCTCTGTTCTGTTTTTGGATTAAGGCCTTCGACACAGTTAATCACACAATTTAATTATGGAAATTAAGGAAACTAAATTTTAATTGTGAATATATGTCATTTTTTGCAAGCTATTTATATAATAGAGTGCAATTTGTTGAGATAGGTAATATTAAAAGCAATATCGACATTTGAAGTATTGGAGTTCCTCAGGGTTCGGTTTTGAGCACAACCTTATTTAAGATTTTTATTATCGACATTGTTGATGTAAGATTGAGGGGAATGATTCAAATCTATGCTGATGATATTGCTCTGGTTTATAGTAGCTCTGTTACAACAAGTTTAATTAATAGTATGCAGCCGGTTTTAGAAATCTTGCAACAGTGTTTTAATACTAATTTATTAATTATGAACGTTAACAAAACTAAATATGTATATGATATTTGAAAATAAACTTGTAAATGAATCCTAGGTTAAAAGAAACATTTACTACGCTTATATTCATACACACTTAGTTTATTTAAACCCAATTTGGAGCGGTGCGAAAAAAAAGTACTTAAGTGAAGTACTTCTACTACAAAAGAAGGCCATACAAAATGTCCTAAATTTGCATATTTATCAGAATACCTACAGTCAACTTATTTCAAAAATTCTTATCCTTAAATATGATAATATATCAAGAGAATTATTGTTATTAATGCATACAATTTTATATATGACCATATTAAGCACAATTTTGTATTAACTCGTATGTCAGAAATAAATGATTATGATACAAGAAGGTGTCTCAAATTAGAAATACACTTTTTCTTACATCTGCATCCGACAACAATGTTCTTTACAAAGGGCTAATGATTTATAACCATCTTTCATCTTTTTTAAGGTATCAATCTGACCTTAATCTATATTATTTTCATTATATAATATTTATTATATTTATTTTATTGTAATGGTTGTTATATTATTTTGTGTGGTAAAGGTACCACTAAAATATTTCCAGCAGCTATTTATTTAGTATTATTTTATTATTTATTTATATATTAACTAAATTTTGTCAACCTATTTGTTAACATTAACATTATAATTACAACACGCTATATGTTTCAAAATATGCGACGGCACTATTGTTTTTTGAACGCAGGCATTGCATTTAAAAAATAATAGAAAAAAGAAATTGATTATAATCTAGCTATGTATAAAGTAAAACAAAAAAAAAAATTGTAATATCTATAAATCTAGTAATAAAGTACAAAAAAAAAAATTTTTGATTTCAATTAAATTAAGATTTTGAGTTTAAATGAAATATTTTAAAATTGCTTTAAACGTACGCAATAATTTCTCACATGCGTTGTGAAAGTGGTGCTAATTTAAATTCTATTTGGAATTTAAGGACAATTAAATTTTCGTGAATACCATCAGCTGCTTATAAAATTGTACTTAAACGTTTCAATGAAATACTAATATTTCCAAGAGTATGTATATCATCAGTATGAAAGTTTGTCGGAAGTCCACTATCGTAATACCAAAAGCATATAAGAGTTTTGTCAGCTTTAAATACTTAAGGCATTTTAACTCCACCATTTTCTCGAAAAATGTTATAACAGGGAATCTGTATGATATATATGGTTTAAGCAATGTTTGCCTGACACTTTTATGTTATGGAAATTCAAATAGCAAAAGATCGCGAACCTCATCTATTTCGTAGGCTTAGTTAGGGGCTAAAATTAAGAAACCCTATACCAGCCGAGGGCTGAATGACATTAACGTTGGTAATGTGGAAACGACAGAAAGTTTTTTATGTTTTCCTTTATTTTAGAATCTATCACATTTTATGAGACATTCAGTAAATTTTTTGTCTTCACAAAGAGACAAAAAATAAAATTAAAATTAGTGAGAATTGTAAATTATTTAATATTACTTTGCATTAAAAATGGTACATAATTTGTTAGTACAAAATAACAAGATTTTTCAGATGGTAAACTTTGTTTGAAACCACATTTAAAACCGATAAAAAAAAACGGTTCATTTTTTAAAAAGTTCGGAGTCAGACGTAAAACCGCAAGGTCGGCTTTACCCACTAAGCAGATTATGCCTCGCATATGGGTGCCGACAATTCTTCTCACGCTTTCTAAACAAATCCTTCTACTAAAAAAATATTTTTCATTACCAATGCTCTTCATCTGGTAGGTATAAACTTGGGAACATTTTAGATGCTTTAATTCATATACACTGTATCAAACAATTGTCCATACACCACTCGGTTAAAGAAACATTGATAAAAAAAACTCACATTTTCCAAATTCCTTATAAAAAATTTAAAATTTTTGAAGATAAAGTTTACTTTTTCGGTGATCAATAGTGAAATAGTTCAAGTTTTTAGGAACATTAAAAAAATTACTTTGGAACGAGAAAAATTAACGGTAGAAATTAAAAGGATTTTTTCTGAAAACGCTAAACAACGGTATTTTGCATTGTTTGGCAAAATCAAAGAAAGACAATTCAAATTTACAACCTGTAGAAGCAACTATCACATGAGCAGTAGAAATATATGAGGGTGCCATTTCAGAAAAGGAATGGATCACAAATTTGACGGGTCAAGAAATTCCTCTAAACGTGGCCAAAATTCTCAGTTTAGATAATAAATTTTGCTTACCTTTTAAGAAGGATTCTGTTCCTTATAATAAAAATATAAAGGGCTGAAACCTCACTAGGTGATCAGAACTTCGGTCTTTGGTATCTTCAATAATATCATAAAGTTGGTGTGACTGTTTTGACATTATTGATTTCTATTTTAACCAATATATATTTACTTATACAACAACAGCCAAACAGGTCAAAAGCTTCAACATGGGTACAGGCATCCAATTTAAAACGAAAAATCGTATTCTAGAACTTTATACCGAAAGTAGTATAACAAATTATACTGATACTTCTAACCGTTTAACTGACCATATTCCAGAAATTTATCCGAAAACTCATTTTAGAATCCCATTTACAACGCACATGTCTAACACAATGATACCCGCGGTTAAGGCATAGTCAAGTTCCATCCTACTTGGCCATATTCCACACATATCAAATATTGCCATTTCCAACGCACATATCAAATTTCATTATAATCGGTTAATAAATAGCCAAGTTCCATCATACTTGGCCATATTCCTGAACATCGCCCAAACCTCATTTCAGACTACCATTTCCAATACACATGTCGAATTTCATTATAATCGGTTGAGAAATGAGCAAGTTCCATCATACTTAGCCATATTCCAGAACCTCATCCAATACTCATTTTAGAATCCCATTTCTAACACACAAATCAAATTTCATAATAATCAGTTGAGAAATAGACAAGTTCCATCATACTTGGCTATATTCCAGAACTTCATCCAGAAATCGTTTTAAAATCCCAGAACTTCATCCAAAACTCATTTTAGAATCCCATTTCTAATACAAATGTCGAATTTCATCGTAATCGGTTGAGAAATGGGCAAGTTCCATCCTACTTGGCCATATTCCAGAACTTCATCCAAAACTCATTTTAGAATCCCATTTCTAACACACATATTAAATTTCATAATAATCGATTGATAAATAGACAAGTTCCATCATACTTGACCATATTCCAGAACTTCATCCAGAAATCGTTTTAAAATCCCAGAACTTCATCCGTAAATCATTTTAGAATCCCATTTCCAATACAAATGTCGAATTTCATCGTAATCGGTTGATAAATAGGCAAGTTCCATCATATAAAAAATTTGTTAACTATTCACCACATCAAAATCCAACCCCAACTCAACTCCAACTCAACTTCAACTCAACGCGCAAATTGACCCCTAACTTAAACTTCAAATCAACTCCAAATTCTATGCCCAATTCAATAATCAAACCAGCATATATAAAAAAATCGTAAATATTTATAAAAGCAGTTATTTTGGGTCAATTCGTATGGCAGGTACCCCACCCCCTTGACGTACAGTCTCCAAAAGCTTTTCAAATCTCCGCCTTGACCATAGAAACAGATTGGCGAAAAAAAAATCCAAATCGGACAAGCCGTTCTCGAGATACCATGGGTCCAGACATCCAGACATCCAGACATCCAGACATCCAGACATCCAGACAGACGGACGGACATTTTTTTTTTTTTTGCTTTTTCAGACTCAGGGACTTTCAAAACGTCGAGAAAAGTGGTTTTGGACCAACCAAATTTTTCGTCATTTTTGACAGGATTTCAATACTTTGGTCTTTTTAGACCGAAGTAATTGTTGCGGATATAGAGAGTGGCACCTCAAAATTAGATGAGGAAACTCATAATAATATTAGAAATAGAATTATAAATATTTTAACAAATTTTAAGTGCAGTAACATTTCAAACAAACATTTTTCAAAAATTAAAGAAACGCAAAAAATTCGGGATTCATTTAAGGCAAAAAGGGTTTTTAAAGAGAACGGCGAAATTTATGTACATATTGAAAGCTGACAAGGATAACACAACGGTTCAAACAAATTTAAATTTAATGATAAGCTGTTGGGAACGTTTAGGCAAAATTGACAGTATAGTGGCGAACAAATTAAAAATATATAATGGTACCAATCCTAGGATGTATGGTTTACCAAAAATCCATTTCGATTAAATTAATTTTAAAATTTGTTATTTATTATTAATCACAACATATTGAATTTTATTAACCATAAAAAAAAAGTAGGGGGACATCCACTAATTTAAACAAGAAACTTGTATTTGTAAACATGATTTTACTTGTTTTTGCATGTAAAAAAAAAAAAAAAAGTAGTCAGCGCTGCCCAAGCGAGGGGACAAAAACTAAAATCGATATTGGGCAAATGGCTAATTGTTAATTTTTTTTTGGAAATTAAATACTACTTTCTTCAATTGTTTTTCCAATTTGAATTTATTTTTTTTAAGTAACTGGTGTTGACCGGTACTTCTCATAATTATATATTTCCAGTATTTATTCAATTAGTTAATAGCTTCATAGTAAGGCAGCACGTGTCTACTCGAAACTATTCCGCCGTACTGTCATACTAGTTTTCTTAAATTTAATTTCTAAAATATTTAAAAAAAAAAAAAAATAAACGAAAAGATTAGTTTCGCTAGTGATTTGCAAATTTTAAGTATTTTGTTGAAATTTCCACTATAATTGTAGTCAATTCGATACAATTAAGATTATCAAGTTTGTCATGAGTGATAACGAGGATAAGAAGTCTGATGATGGTCTACCCGCGCAAGTGGATGTAGAAATGCCACAGGTAGGCACAGTGGAAATGGACACAGTTCAAATTAAGCTGCAGCCATTTTGGACTGGAACTCCGGCCATATGGTTCAGCACAGCAGAGCTGCAGTTCAAGTTCAAGGGCATCACTAGCGATAAAACCAAATGCATACATACCATCAAAGCATTGTCTCCTAAGACGAGTGCGTTGGTTTCTGATTTTATCAACAATCCTCCGGAGGAACACGTTTATAAACAATTAAAGGAAACTTTAATTGACCGTCTCAGCCCATCTAGAGAAAGCCAACTGAATGAGCTTCTTAGTGGAATAGATATTGGGGACATGCATATTAAGATGCTATCAAAGGATCAGTTTTCTGAGACCATAATAAAAACTTTGTGGACCAGGTGGTTGCCTGAAGTGATCCGAGTCGCATTAATTTCACAATCGGTTACAATGACAAGCGACAAATTAGCCGAAATAGCAGATCGGCTCCATGAGGCAGTTAATCGCAATTATAAAATTTCTAGCGTTAAAAATAATTCAAATATAATTAAAAAAGCTGTTTCGAATATAAATTCAGAAACGCAATCCTCTGGGCATAAGCCACAACTAACGTTAAAATCGTTACAAGTCACTATGATGGCAAAGTTTGAGTCATTGGAGACCCGCATCAATAAGATGAGTGGTCAACCAGATCGTTCGAGATTAACGTCGCAAAATAATAATTTTCGTGGACGTAACTCAAACTACAGAGGTAATAATTTTGTTGCAAATTACCGCAATAGATCCGGCAGTAGCCAAAGGTATGGTGGCCGCGGGTGGTGCTGGATTCACGCTAAATATGGACCAGGTGCAACATCCTGTGTTCAGCCGTGTAAATTTGATAAAATTTTAAAACCGGCACAGTCTCATGGTATTAATATTAACCAATTGCCGTCAGGTAGTGGTTCAAAAAACGAGTAAGGTCGAACAGGGTTGAGTCGGCTACAAATGAATTAAACCGCGCTAGCCGACTCTTTATAATTGATAATCAAAACAAATTGAAATTTTTAGTTGATACGGGAGCTGATTTGTCAGTGATCCCAGTGAATTATTTTAATATAAATGTGAATAATTACAATACAGATTTAGTTTTATCAGCTGCCAATGGATCAATAATTTCTACCTATGGTACAAGGTTAATTAATCTTGATATAGGGTTAAATCGATTATTTCCACATGCTTTTGTTATGGCCTCTGTGAATCGTCCAATTATAAGCGCAGATTTTTTAAGTAAATTCGGTCTGTTAGTCAATCTAAAAAGGAAACGTCTACTAGATTCGAAAAGCCTATTGTCAGTCAGTGCATTGATTACGCAGGTTGAAACTCCAACCCCACTGCATTTTTCTGTTGACAATGGTTATGGAACGCTGTTGAGTTGTTTTCCTTCTCTTACAGCGTTGCCAGATTACAATATTCCAGTCCGTCATAATGTTGTGCATCATATTGTAACAAAAGGCCCTTTACCAATGGCGCGACCGCGTAGGTTAGATCCTAATAGGCACAAGGCAGCTTTTACGGAATTCCAGCATATGTTGGAATTGGGAATTTGTCGCCCATCGGCATCCCCAGCTTCTTGTCCCTTACATATGGTTAAAAAAAAGATCTCGATTGGAGACCATGTGGAGATTATCACAGATTAAAAGCGGTAACAACACCGGATAGATATCCGATTCCACATATACAAAATTTTTCAATGCATTTGCATTGTAAAACAATTTTTTCAAAAATCGACCTAGTCAGAGCTTATCATATTATTCCCGTGGCATCTGAAGATATTTTTAAAACGGCTATTACAACCCCTTTTGGACTCTTTGAGTTCACGAGAATGCCCTTTGGCTTACGTAATGCCGCACAAACGTTTCAGCGTTTTATTAACGAAGTAGTCCGCGGACTTGACTTCGATTTTGTTTATATCGACGATTAGTCGCTTCAGAATCCGAGGATATACACAAACTCCATTTGGAACAATTATTCCAAAGATTGGTTGAGTTTGATGTGCACATTAAAACATCCAGGTGTGTTTTGGTGTGTCCTCGTTGGAATTTTTAAGCCACACAATTAAACCTGATGGGATTCGACCTTCCGAAGATCGAATTGTTGCCATCATACAATTAAACATATTCAGCGGTATGTCGGTATGATAAATTAATATCACCGATTTATACCAAAATTAGCTGAAATTCTTGCTCCAATTCATGGGCATTTGGCAGTACTAAATAAGTTACCAAAGAGTCCCAAAATTTTTTCATGGCCTGAGGAATGTCAACTGGAATTTTCACGGCTTAATAGTGAATTGATGAATGTTACGCTCCTGGCACATTCGTGTGAGGATGCTAAAATTAGTATAACGACTGATGCATCCGACTCCGCCGTTGGCGCCATCCTGCAACAGCTTAGTAAAAATAGCAAGTCAAAATGGGAACCGTTGGGATTTCATTCTAAAAAATTATCGAGTGCTGAACGTAAGTATACTCAGATTTTGAACGGGAATTACTCGCAATCTATCTTGCAATTAAGCATTTTAGATATTATGTCGAGAGTAGAGACTTTACTGTTTTCACCGATCATAAGCCATTGACTAAAGCTCTACAATCTAAGACGGAGAGGAACCCGAGGCAATCTCGCCATCTGGATTTTATAAGTCAATTTACATCGGATATCCGACATGTTCCTGGTTCAGACAATGTTATCGCTGATACTTTATCAAGAGCCAGTGAAACTGCCGTTGTTGAAAAATCATTTGATTATTGTGATATAATTAAGGCACAGCAATCCGACTCAGAACTCCAGAATTTACTTTCTGGTTCTGGTCGTAAAGCTAACTCGTTATTTAAAATCGAACTTTTTGCTTTGGCAGTTTTGAAATTTACTGCGAAATATCTACAGGCAAAAATCGCCCGTACATAGCAGAACCATTACGTCGTTTAGTTTTCGACACCTTGCACAATTTATCACATCCAGGTATCCGAGCAACACGTAAATTGATTTCGGAACGTTATTTTTAGCCGAGCATAAACAAAGACATAAACCATTGGGCTAGTTCTTGTTTATCATGCCAACGTGCCAAAGTACAAAGGCACACTGTTTCTCCACACGGACAATTTAATGTTCCGCAAGGCCGATTTGAGCATATTCATTTAGATATCGTAGGTCCGCTCCCGATATCTAATGGTTGTTCTTATATTCTTACATGTGTCGATCGATTCACTCGTTGGCCAGAGGCATACTGCATGACCAACATGACAGCTGCCACCATTGCAACCACCTTTGTAAATAATTACATAAGTCGTTTCGGTGTTCCTTCTCAGATTACCACTGACCAAGGATCACAATTCGAATCCAAACTTTTTAACGAATTATCTAAGCTATTAGGCGTTCACAGGATTCATACGACTGCATACCACCCGCAAGCAAATGGCATGGTTGAGCGTTTTCATAGGCAACTTAAAGCCGCGCTCATGGCAAGAGGCAATACCATTAATTGGAGTTCGGAAATCCCAATTATTTTATTAGGAATCCGTGCTACAGTGAAAGAAGATTTGAAATGTTATTCAGCTGAGATGGTTTATGGCCAAGCCATTAAACTTCCTGGGGAATTTTTCGTGGACAATCCTCTTTCACCATTGCCCAGTAGTGATATAGTGATCGACCAACTTCGTGAAGCGATGAAAAATTTAATACCCACACCGACACGAGAATCTGTACAAGATAACATCTTTGTTCCAAAATCATTGGACAACTGTAATTTGGTTTTCGTGAGGTCGGATAAAGTTAGAGTTGGGCTTTCACCTCCATACGAAGGGCCTTATAAAGTTATAAGGCGTTTTCGAAAACATTTCATTGTTCTAATTAAAGACAAAAATTGTAATATTTCAATTGATCGTTTAAAGCCTGCTTTTGGTATTCGCGATTCGGGTGCTCATACTGATATATCCCACATTCATTAAGCAGTGCATTTCTTAGTTTAAGATTCTCGATTTTTTTTTTCTAAACCGTGAATCAAACTGGAGGGGAGTCCTGTAGCGACCGATTCTAAATATTCAGCCGAAATATTTGAACCTTCACTACAATATTATATAAACAAACAATTGCAACGTACAATTTTATTTTGAATTGCTACTACTCTGGGATTTCCACTGTAGAATAGCAATTTCATTTACCATAATTATATTATTAATGTGTGTGATACATACCTACGTAGTCAATACCACATGAAAGTTTGTTTATTGTTTATTTTTCTTTTACACACATTTCTACTACACCGGTTTCCACTCTAGAATAGAAATGTGCATTACAGTAGAGTCTCGATTATCTGATGTGGTCGGGACCGAAGACAATTTAAGCGGATTTTCGGATAATCCGGAAATGCTCTGTATGCACTGTAAAATGCTCTTGCATTTTATGGTGGTTAAAATAAACATGATATTTTGAATTTAAATTATTATTTTGAATAATTTCAATGTTTTATTCATTCATATTTCACTAAACATACATATGTGTATGTAATGTGTAAATAACAAAATAATTAAAAAAAAAAAATTTATGTATTTTTTTGTGTTCGGATAAAGCGGAGTTCGGATAAACAGTATTCGGATAATCGAGACTCTACTGTATTTTATTTTGCGAGATTTGGAATACATAAGTATTTCAAACCGCAACAACAACAACCTTATGGTTTTATTAAATTTTTGGTACAGAACGAATTTTCCTTACAGTTTAGCCTAGGAAATTCGTTTCTTATATTCTTATTAATTATTTTGTCAAATACCACATTATGTATTTTAATTTTCATTCCAATATACGTTATTTTCGGAAAGTGATATTCATTTTCAACGTATTACATTTTCAAATTATTCACAAGTTCAAGTCATTTAATTAAAATTCGTCATCTTCGGAAAATAATTACATTTTCGACGTTATAATTCTTTTTAAAAGTTTTACTAATGACATCTACGAAAAATATTGTGCAACAATATTTTTCGCCTTAAGCTTTTTGCTTTTAATTTTAGCATTTTGATCTACGTAGTGCTTCCGGCATTTTCGTTTCATTATGTTTAAACAAATGATTATTAAGGTATATAGTCGTCCCTGTTTCGCATGTGTATGCGGTTAATAGTAGAATAGCATGAACAGAGACAACACCAATTGTTTGAAATGTTATTCTTGTTTCTTGGATAAAAAGTTTTTTTTTATCATTAACGTTTCGATCTTTCGATCAGAAAGAAGTGTGTGAAAGAAAATATTTTTGTTTTGCAAAAATTTGTAAAAAGAAAATAATATTAATTAAAAAATTTCTAATTTTAAATAAAATAATAAATAATAATTTTTGAATTCTAAAATAAAAAAAAGTCTAAAATAAAATTTCCGTGCATTTATTTTTTATTTTTCCGTAAACTGGATGGAATCTAAATAGGTCGTATGTGCCCACATGCCATACACCTATAAACTTTTTAATTCGATCCCTTACATAAATATTTTATACGAAAAAAATAAATTTTTATTAAATAAGTAATTATGATATAGAACTTGTTGGTAGACTGTTTAATAGTTTAGATACATTTTTATTTACAAAATTATAAGAAAAAATTCCCTTAGAATCGCAACGCAATCTAGCTTAGTATATAAGCTAAAGTGTTCTTGTGGAAGAGAATATGTTGGTCAAACCAAACAATGTTAAACAATAGAAAAAGAGGTTATACCAACATATTTATGATTCCACAAAAACCTTTAACCAATCACACAGCGCAATCTGAAACAATTTACGACGAACTGGCCACTCTTTATCTATAGAGGATGCGACAATTTTCGATAAGGAGGAGAATCTTACTAAAATGCTTATTTAATATGTTTGTTTAATATATATAAACAACATTTAAAATTCTCAAAATTGATTAAATACAAGAAGTTTCCAAATTTTTGTTAAATTATTACTTTACATTGAAGTTTCCTGTAATCTTATTTCTAAATTTAAACTTTGTATAGTTTTCATTTTTTTAAAACTCAAATTACATTTAAGAACCTAAAAATAATAATAGTCATGATATAAATTAATTTACTTTTACGTTTGATATGATTTACTATTTAAACATCCTAAAACGATGCCTTGTCCGTACACACAAAGAAGTTGAGGGAATTTGGAAAAACAAATTAGGTCTAATATTTGGTTTTGTAACCTATTCATGCAATAACACTTTGCAACATTCTTCTCATTGAGAAAGCCAACTTCCGAGTAATTTCGAGGCTATTTTTGGCTCATTCCTCCACAATGACCCGTTTTAATTGTTCCTAACAGCTAATTTTGTGTTCACGGATCTTTCGCTCCAAATAATGCCATAAATTATCAATGGGGTTGAGATCT
Source organism: Tipula helvola (assembly GCA_963556165.1). Taxonomy (NCBI): domain Eukaryota; kingdom Metazoa; phylum Arthropoda; class Insecta; order Diptera; family Tipulidae; genus Tipula; species Tipula helvola. The sequence goes on from OY744483.1 coordinate 152,215,347, forward strand.
GGTGGCTGGGGAGGATAAGAAAAGTACTCAATTCGACAACACCACAAAACATCACGCAAAGGCACTAGCACAAAAAATTAATTATGAATTTATTTGTTCGATTATAATTTGGTATGCCATCTTGAGTATAATAAACGTGGTCAGTAAAATTTTTCAAAATCCCAATCGAAATATAAATGAGGCAATCAACGACTTAAATAAGTTAATAATGCACATTAAAGAAATGCAAACGAATGAACGTTTCAATCGTGTTTCAAGAAACAGCAAAAGATTTAACAACTGATTTAGAAATTAACCCTCAATTTAAACTGTAGTGAAGTTTATACCAAATAACAAAATATAAAAATGTATTAGTGAATACACTGTTAATACTACTTCTTATTGGAATTTGGAGTGAAATATGTATTACTAATTCCAATTGTATGGGTAGTTTTGCATTCGCTGTGAATAACAAGACATCTTAAAAATCCTAGAGTTTGTTGTAAGATGCGACTAAGTTAAATTAGTAGCTGTATGATTAGTGTATCAAATAGACCATATGCCATTTCTAAACGGAGGGAATAAATATCATTTTTTGTTGCTGCACTTCATACCGATTTTTAATTTTTGAGTAGTTTTGCATTCACAGTGAATAACAAGAAATCTTAAAAATCCTAGAGTTTGTTGTAAGATGCGACTAAGTTAAATTAGTAGCTGTATGATTAGTGTATCAAATAGACCATATGCCATTTCCAAACGGAGGGAATAAATATCATTTTTAGTTGCTGCACTTCATACCGATTTTTAATTTTTGAGTAGTATTGCATTCGCGCTGAATAACAAGAAATTTTAAAAATCCTAGAGTTTGTTGGAAGATGCGACTAAGTTAAATTAGTAGCTGTATGATTAGTGTATCAAATAGACCATATGCCATTTCTAAACGGAGGGGATGAATATCATTTTTTGTTGCTGCACTTCATACCGATTTTTAATTTTTGAGTAGTTTTGCATTCGCGCTGAATAACAAGAAATTTTAAAAATCCTAGAGTTTGTTGGAAGATGCGACTAAGTTAAATTAGTAGCTGTATGATTAGTGTATCAAATAGACCATATGCCATTTCTAAACGGAGGGGATGAATATCATTTTTTGTTGCTGCACTTCATACCGATTTTTAATTTTTGAGTAGTTTTGCATTCGCTGTGAATAACAAGACATCTTTAAAATCCTAGAGTTTGTTGTAAGATGCGACTAAGTTAAATTAGTAGCTATATGATTAGTGTATCAAATAGACCATATGCCATTTCTAAACGGAGGGGATGAATATCATTTTTTGTTGCTGCACTTCATACCGATTTTTAATTTTTGAGTAGTATTGCATTCGTGTTGAATAACAAGAAATTTTAAAAATCCTAGAGTTTGTTGGAAGATGCGACTAAGTTAAATTAGTAGCTGTATGATTAGTGTATCAAATAGACCATATGCCATTTCTAAACGGAGGGGATGAATATCATTTTTTGTTGCTGCACTTCATACCGATTTTTAATTTTTGAGTAGTTTTGCATTCGCTGTGAATAACAAGACATCTTTAAAATCCTAGAGTTTGTTGTAAGATGCGACTAAGTCAAATTAGTAGCTGTATGATTAGTGTATCAAATAGACCATATACCATTTCCAAACGGAGGGGATGAATATCATTTTTTGTTGCTGCACTTCATACCGATTTTTAATTTTTGAGTAGTATTGCATTCGTGTTGAATAACAAGAAATTTTAAAAATCCTAGAGTTTGTTGGAAGGTGCGACTAAGTTAAATTAGTAGCTGTATGATTAGTGTATCAAATAGACCATATGCCATTTCTAAACGGAGGGGATGAATATCATTTTTTGTTGCTGCACGTCATACCGATTTTTAATTTTTGAGTAGTTTTGCATTCGAGTTGAATAACAAGAAATCTTAAAAATCCTAGAGTTTGTTGTAAGATGCGACTAAGTTAAATTAGTAGCTGTATGTTTATTGTATCAAATGGGTTATGTGCCATTTCTAAACGGAGGGGATGAATATCAATTTTTATTTTGTTGTTTTCTGTACGTCATACCGATTTTTAATTTTTGAGTAGTTTTGCATTCACAGTGAATAACAAGAAATCTTAAAAATCCTAGAGTTTGTTGTAAGATGCGACTAAGTTAAATTAGTAGCTGTATGATTAGTGTATCAAGTAGACCATATGCCATTTCCAAACGGAGGGGATGAATATCATTTTTTGTTGCTGCACTTCATACCGATTTTTAATTTTTGAGTAGTTTTGCATTCACAGTGAATAACAAGAAATCTTAAAATCCTAGAGTTTGTAATGGCCTCCGTTTAGAAATAGCACATGGCCCATTTGATACAATAAACATACAGCTACTAATTTAACTTAGTCGCATCTTACAACAAACTCTAGGATTTGTAAGATTTCTTGTTATTCAACGCGAATGCAAAACTACTCAAATGTTAAAAATCGGTATGACGTACAGTAAACAAAAAATAAAAATTGATATTCATCCCCTCCGTTTAGAAATGGCACATAGCCCATTGATGCTCTAAACATACAGCTACTAATTTAACTTAGTCGCATCTTACAACAAACTCTAGGATTTTTAAGATTTCTTGCTATTCTCAGTGAATGCAAAACTACTCAAAAATTAAAAATCGGTATGAAGTACAGTAACAAAAAATGATATTCATCCCCTCCGTTTAGAAATGGCACATAGCCCATTTGATGCTCTAAACATACAGCTACTAATTTAACTTAGTCGCATCTTACAACAAACTCTAGGATTTTTAAGATTTCTTGTTATTCAACGCGAATGCAAAACTACTCAAAAATTAAAAACGGTATGAAGTAGAGTAACAAAAAATGATATTCATCCCCTCCGTTTAGAAATGGCACATAGCCCATTTGATACTCTAAACATACAGCTACTAATTTGACTTAGTCGCATCTTACAACAAACTCTAGGATTTTAAGATTTCTTGTTATTCACTGTGAATGCAAAACTACTCAAAAATTAAAAATCAGTATGAAGTACAGTAATAAAAAATGATATTCATCCCCTCCGTTTAGAAATGGCATATGGTCTATTTGATACACTAATCATACAGCTACTAATTTAACTTAGTCGCATCTTACAACAAACTCTAGGATTTTAAAGATGTCTTGTTATTCACAGCGAATGCAAAACTACCCATACAATTGGAATTAGTAATATATATTTCACTCCAAATTCCAATAAGAAGTAGTATTAACAGTGTATTCACTAATACATGTTTATATTTTGTTATTTGGTATAAACTTCACTACAGTTAAAAAAAGGCTATTTGATTACGAATGCTACGACGAAACTCCCACTGATCCACAATATAAATTTAAAATTTCGTGTTTCTTTCCTATACTAGATACTGTACTTAATTATTCGTTAGATGAAAGATTTGAGGTCATAAAACCTGCTATCAATAATTTTCAGTTTTTAACCGATTTTGAAGGAGTTTGTAAATCGAATGACGAGGAACTAAAAGCACATTATGACCAGTTAGATAATATGTTAACCGATGACAAAGCTATTTCTGCGGTAGAACTATTTAACGAATTAAACATTTTAAAGGCACATTGAAAAATTGTACTACAAATACTGATCTATTGTTTCAAAAACTACTTGTTATATTTCAGGAACGGTTGGTTGGAAAATGATTCTCCTCATTAATGCTTTAATAATTAAAGAGTTCTAATATTCTCTATGATTAAATTTGATTTAAAATCGTTGTGAACGTTGAAAATTTTGATTTAAAATTGCGACGAGATTTTTTTTGCGACTCCTTTACTTCCCCCCCCCCCCCCCCCCCCCCGGATTTGAATTATATTTACCTATCTTGATTTATCGTAATATATAACAAAACAAACAACATCAAAATGACATTTTTTTAATTCATTTTTACAACCAGAAGCTTAAGGAGTAAATAAATACAACTTAAGCTAATCTCAAAGTAAACATTTTTTGGTTATTTATAATTTAAATTAAATTTTATTTTATTTTATTTGTTTCTGTAAATTCTTTTTTGCCATTTAATAAAAAGTTAGAAATGAATTTATGTGGTTTACTTTCGAAACAACAAGAAGAAATTTACCTTTTTTTCAGTTATTGCTATATATTTTGGTGTGGTCGAGTTTTTTGTTTTTCCATTTTATATAGGTAATGTACCTACCCAATACCATCTAGAAATAAGGCTGTTATTATGTAAACATATTATGGGGGAGTAAGATGTAGACGAAGTTAGCAAATTAATGTGAAAATAGTTTTGTTCATCTTTATTTCTATTATCCTGGGATAATTTATTTAATTATGTTGTATATACATAATAATAAAGGTATATAATGTATTAAGTATGTTGTTATTGTTACTTTATGCGGTTTCTGATACGTTTTAGTAAAATATTAAATTTTTGATTAATTAACCAAGTATAACAGATTAGTTATAAATTGCAAAATGTACAAAAGTTACAAAGTAATTTTTCATGTTTGAAATATTTTCCAAATATATCGAGCCAAAAATATATTTGACAGGCATTCACACCATACCAAAATGTATCAGTTAGAGGGTGATTTTTAGACAAAAAGTTATATACATATTTATGGCTGACTGATTATTATCGTTCGTCGGAAAAATCAGTAAATCAGAAAAAATAATTAAATAATTTGATTTTACACATACACACTAACACTGTGTACAGGATACAGTATGGTGGTCAAATATATTGTTCAATCAACAATGAAAATTAATTGAAATCAATAGAATGAAAGAACAAAAAACTGTTAAGTGATTTTTGTTGCATGTGCGGGGCATTAAAATATAGCATGAGACGTATTATATCTACACACATAGAGTACATAAATATATAAGTATATGTTTGATTATAAAATACGTGTTACCCTGATTGACGTTTACGAGCATGAAATGTTTTTATTATTCGATTTTATTGTTTTGATTCCCGCAATTAAGAACGCAAAATAAATTCCCGTAGAACAAGAAAAGAGCGCGCGAAAATCGTTATAAAATTGTTTTTTAATGTTTTAGAGTATCTGATTACACACATATGCACCATAAAAATGTTTGTTACCGTTTTAGGATTGCATATAACTTTTTATTATCGTACGGAAAATATGTTGTATACAAGACTTTTTATTGTATTCTAAGGAATTAATCTTAACATGTACGAGCAGGTTTTTATCGGTTTTTTCTTACCATAGTAAAATTTGTGTTCATGAATGGAATCTATAAAAGTCACATAAAGAATATAAAATGTTTAGGTTAAATCTGATACAATAACTATATAATCCTTGTTAAGTGATATCACTTAATCTCCTTTGCAAGAGGTCACGTCACATTGAAGAAAAAAGATCCATATTCCGTACATGGCTTAAAGTGAAATGATTGATTTTGTAATTTTGTTCTTTTGCTTTAAAAATTTCACGAAATTTGTATTTTTGTATAAATACCAAGAAAGCTTAAGGTGAACACTGTTATACTTGAAGAATTAAAAGATTTTGGTACGCATAATGTTTTCAAGTAATTAAAATCTCAATTTTATTACTTATTTAAAAAAATACATTTGCTGAGAATAAAGTATCATAAGGAAATCTTTTAATTAACTTGAAATATAATTATAAGGGACTTATTTTATTTAATTTTCGTTAAAAGATTAAATTAGATTTACTTGTGTATTCATTTTTTCGTAGATTAAGAGGAAAACACCTCTTAATACTAAAATACAAGCTATAATATTGACATTTCATTTTTTGGTTGATGAATTTAGGGAATGCAATAATTGGACCAAAGCAGTTTACCGGATTTTCGATAAATATTTTAGGCAATACCGGTTTTACCAGTAATCTACCGATCTATTTTAATAAAATGAAATTCAAATGCATTTTGTTCATACATTCATTTTATTACATAACTCATTCCTCTCCTACAGGCCTGATACCAGAGCCTTCTAGAGTATAGAGCCATAATCATCATGACGTATTTTTTAGAAGCTTCTTTAGAGGTATAAGTTTTCACAGATTTCCATAGGAATACATAGTAAAAATGGTGTTTTTTAGCTTCACGTTTTGCAATGAAAAAAGCAAGAATATTGTAAACTATTTATAAAAATGTGTTCTACATAATATCTTTAACAACAATATACAAGAAGGGTATAATGGTATTAATGGTGTTATGACACTGACTAATTTTCAAGTGCTATAAATTGCTGTAAAAACAATGAAGCGAAAAAGAGAAACAAACTAATTATATGGGAGTTATACCATATCCCAAAATTGAAGACTATTGGTTTAGAAAGATCATATTTAAAAACAAAGTTTGCAAAACTGTCATGCCTCGAAATCGATTCCAGATTTTACTTCGTTTTATTCATTTTGAAAATGAACAAAACAAACAAATTCTCAATTCAAAACTTTACAAAATTGATAAAATTCTTAACATACTTAATGAAAATTTCAAAAATGTCAAAACACCAGGTAAATATATAAAATGTTGGTTCGCATTACATATAAAAATTATTTGTATTACACTTTTTAGGTAAAGATTTGGTTATTGATGAATCTATTATTCCATTTCGAGGAAGATTATCATTCCGCCAATATCTTCCAGGAAAAGCTCACAAATATGGTATCAAGGTCTTCAAAATAACAGACCCACAAGGCTATACTTATAACTCAAAAATTTATGCGGGAAAAGGAACTATATGTTTTGAATTCTCAGTAGCCACATCTGTTTGTGTTTACCTAATGAAAGATGATTTTAATGCTGGACGATGTTTGACAACCGATAATTTCTACACATCGCTTGAACTGGCAAATGTTTGTTTAAAACAAAATACTCATCTACAGGGCACGATTCGCAAAAATCGGAAAGGCATCCCGGTTTTTCCGAAATTAAAAAAAGATCAATCGATTTGCTTCGAAAAGAATGGAATTGTTGTAGGGGCATGGCGGGAATGGAAGTTGCAAGAAAAAATAAAAATAAGCAAGATATTAAAAAACCTAACATTATTCTTTCATACAATAAGGTTAAGTAAGGCATGGACGTATCGGAACAATTATCCAGATATTTTTCTTGTCTTCGAAAAACCGTACGTTGGTATCATAAAGTAGCGTTCGAATTGCTGTTAAATACAGCAGTAGTTAACGCTTTAGTACTTTATAACAGTTGTCACAAAAAAATGGAAATCGCTGACTTTAAAGAGAGCTTGATTATGACCATGATTGAATTTGAAGAAGACTCGGATACGGATTGGGAACAAGAAGAGCATTATCTTGAGGAAGCTTCCAAAAAGTCTAAGTCAAATCCAAAACTAAGAAGTCGTTGCAAATTATGTTATAAAGAAATTTCAAGTCGGCTTGGTCCTAAGGCAGCTAGTAAAAAAACCAAATATGTCAGTACATTTTGCGGAAAGTGCGGAAAAAATTTATGCCTGAAACATTTTAATATGTCACATAAGTCCCATTTAAGAAAATGAAAGACTCAAACATTTTAAAAGTTTTTTCCGTTGTCTGTTCCTTTTATTGTTTTATTCCTTTTATTATTGTATGGATGAATTAAAAAATTTGTTTGAAATAAAGAACCAATGAATTTATTTTACCATTATTTATTCAAATTTTTGCGTTTAGTTGTGGTTTTATATCGTTTTGATTGAGAATTAAATTGATATTCCGGTGCATCAACGGCCTATAGGAAGATAAAAATGCATGACGTTCCGGTGCATCAGAGGCTTGGTAGAGATAAAAAAAGCACGATGTGCAGGTGCACATGAGGCTTGGTATAAGGAAAGAATGTTTGATGTGCGGGTGCACATGTGGCTTGGTATTATGCAAAATTTGCATGATGTGTAGGTGCCACAGTGGCGTACTATATGGAAAAAACTCTTGATGCATCGGAGCATCTGTGGCAGCGAAAGTGTTAATGAATTTTGTTGTATAATAAAAATGAATGTGATGTATGTTGTTGTTGTAAAATCAATATTAATTTAGAAAAAACTTCATTCTCATGTAACAAATAAGATACCCACCGGTTTCATTCACTATCGATCAAAAACGCGAACGAGTAACTACTTCACAGCAATGTTTGGAAAAAGAAATGTTAGAAAATTATTTGAAGTGTATTGGAGTTGAAAGAGGATTATATAAACATATCTATACTAATGAACAATTTAATTTATGAAAAAAAAATCCGATCCTAACATACGTATTGTATTCCTATTTCCAAATTTATTCAGAAACAAAAAAAAATATTTTCAAACTCACAAAAATTTCACCAAACAAATCTGTTCTTACATTAACGATAACATATTTAACTACTTCCTCAACAGTATAGTGTGGGAAATTATAATCTCAACAACATGAGTTAATTTAGAATATTTTTAAAATAATTATTATTCGCCACATGTTTTAATATCAATCAATTTATCTATATACCATAAATACTCAATTTATTTATAACATTCTAAAGTTTCTCATGCGAAGATAAAACAGAACTACGAAATTCCTGTTATTCAAAAGTTTAATTATAGAATCTTAAAATGAAACTCGTGTATCGAATTATTGGCGTATAGAATAAACAAAATTATTTATTTAACTTTGAAATTCACATCTGTCATTTACAAATTACAATGAAACAATAGTAAGAATATAAGGGCCTCCCACTAGATATAGAGCTGTCTATAAAAAGTTTATCAATCCGGAATTCTACGTATTTCGAGAGATGTCACGGTACTTTTAAAAATAATATAAATTATTAATCATCTTTTAATGGATTAAGCTTTTCTCTATTTATATCGACATGCTTGTTTGTTATGTCAGTTACCCACTTATTTTCTATATTTTTATTTAAAGCCTTATTATTACTTTCTTTTCACCCGACTTTCAAACGAAACATACGTACACACACACACACACACACACACACACACACACACACACACACACACACACACACACACACACACACACACACACACACACACACACACACACACACACACACACACACACACACACACACACACACACACACACACACATATATAATATAAGAAAAAGCTCATAAAATATGTATAGGTATAATTTTGCACGTGAAAAATGTATTTTGAGTTTTTTTTTTTTGCTAAATCGTTTGTGCTACCGAATGGAATATATATGAGCTTTTTTGCTCCAGCTTATGATTGTTGTTGTTAATGGATATTTATAGGAAAAAATGAAATATGTAATTTCCTTTCTGTTTTATGAAAAATTAAAAAAAATGGCGTCATCTTTTTATTTTTTTTAAATACAAAAAGGTATACGGCTAACAGCTATTTATCTTACCATTAATAATGGATTTTTCATACAGATCGAGGAAAATTGGTTTGATTAAAATAAAGGAATACAAGTCTTGTAGAATGGTAATGGTACTTAGGACTTTTATGTATGTACAGTACCCACATACATATGTAAGTATGTACATACACACATATATCGATCCCCTGTCACATTTTCTATACATCCATGTAGAATTACCATTCGTCTTCATAAAAATGTCAATGGGAAAATAGGAACAACAACTCATTACGCACCAATCTGAATCAGAGAAATATCTTTGTGTTTTTAGAATTTAGAATTATTTTGGTTTTTCTATTGTAAGTTTAGATCAATACTACAACTCATTTATACTGCTGATGTCGTGTAGATGACATATTTTATGGGCTGAAAATCTTTGAAATGTCCTTAAACTTTGTTGTTGGATTATTTAAAACAAATGTTCCAAAGGTTGGTTGCATAATTTAGAGTACGTGGCAGTGAGAATTTACGTAAAACAATTTAAGATGGATTATACATATTGCAAAAGAACGAGGTGAATGACGCAATATCTTAAGATAAATTTACTGTGAATTTATAATATGTATGTGATTTGCAAAAAGTAGCTTTATGAAATAAATTAGCAATTCTTCAGACAAACGTCAGTTAAACTACGTAAGTAGTAGCTACAATTGCAATTTACGTTTAGAGTCGCTAATTTATTGTCTAATTTCTCGAGTCAAACTATTGCTATTCGCAGTATAATACAAAATACGCTTATACTAATAGTCTAAGACAATTTTGAGTAGGTACTTGAGGCAGAATGAAAATGTGTGTGACACTTCTTTAGCAATGTCTAAACACAAAATCAAAGACCTGGCTGAAGGGTAGCGGGGCATTATCAACCCTTGATTTTTTTAAGTTGCGAAATTTTTTTTTGCAAAAAATGTTCTTGCGGCATTTTGAAATTTTAATACCTTTTAATTTAGTATTTATTAATAAAATATTAAAAAGCCAGATCATTTAGACGTGTCTAAAATGTTGCCGAGCGGCTTCAAAATTGAATTTCTTATACATATTTCTAAAAAAATATATTTGAGGCAAACTATAGACAGAATAATATACCTAAAAAAACATATTTTCAAAAAGACAAGTCATTTTAGTGGGACTCTCTATGAACCCTACCTGCCCACCGCTCCTGCTCAGAATAACGGGAAATTATTGTAAAATTAGAATGGTTGGTTTGGGAAAGTGTCGTCCAATGAGTCGGATAGACGTAATTTTTTTATTTAACATCCATTTTCCCGTTAATTTCCAGATGTTGTTTTCACCATTCTCTAAAAGGCAAAATGGCCGGAAGAGAATTTTGAAAAGTAACCGGAATTAATTATTTCGTATTTTTACCACCATAGCTTCCTTTGAGGTTTGAGATAAATAAACTAAATAACTCGTGTGTATCTGTATATTTTAAAACAAGATTCAAACAAATAAGAGATACAAGTTTATCATTTCGATGTAAAATTTTGGTAGTTGAAGTTTTGTTAAATGATGTAAAATTAGAAAACCATGAGTGTTCTAAAGCTTCCTAACTTCGTTTTTATAATGTACATTATATTTAAAGAATTACCTAGATATTTTAGAAGCTCAGTTGTATTGACTATTAATGTTTAAATTAATGGGTTTTGAAATAATAACCATTTCAAGGATAAAATATTCGTATATTTTCTTAATAGGACGTGGAAATATGTAAATAGAATTCTCGATTTTATCTGAATAATTAAAAGTAACGTCTTCCAAATATTGTTTCATAAATAAATATTAAAAATTCATAATAATAAATAATTGATTAACATCAGCTTGTCAATTTGTTCCAAACGAATTTATTTTATAATGTTTACTACTGTTGGTATATCGATGTCGCCGTAAAAATTTATCCAGATAATAAATTTTGTAATCAAAAAGCTATAAATAATCGAGATAAACTATTTTATAAATCCAATGTAACATTTTTATTTTCTTAATTGTGAATTTTTATAGGTAGTGAATGATTTATTCTTAAAAATTATTTGCAGACGAAGTTAAGATAATTTTTTTCGTTCACGTTTTACTTTTAACATTTTTGTTGTCGATTTTGGCAAAAAAAAAATTTTCTCGAATATTTGTGGTTTGATAGATGATTTTTATGTAAATTTATTTTAGAGATTTTAGTTTCAAAATATGTATTCAATACCTTCTTCCTTAGCAATTATTTGAAAAGTAAAATCTACATAATGTTAAAATACAACAGCATTTCATAATTTGCAGCCGACAGGCTGGTACAGACCGCATAATTTCATGAGGTGACTTGACCGTTTTGTTAAATAAACTTTAAAGTTCGGAATAAGTGTTACAGACAAATTTCAAAATCTTTATTAAAACTTTATTACCTTAAATGATATCTCAATTAAAGATATCATCGAGGGAATGTAATACCGGTTAACCGATAAATCGATAAACCGTTTTAAAAATGAATTATCGAATGACCGTTAATTGCATTTTATTTACCGGTAAATTCCTACTTTTGCTCGATATCCATTACAACTGGTCATAATTTCACTTTATTTCAAACCCAAACAGCCTTCTAACATATGATGGCTACCACAACATGTTCAATAGGTGCTCCTACTAATTTATTAACTATAAAATCTACAATTAATATTAAAATACATTTTAGTTAATATTTGAAGTTGATATTCTGAAAATTGCAAGAGAATTATGCTGAAAGGTCTACGATTATGTAAAAATCAATCTCCTCATCAAGCCATGGTGACTATGGACAGAAGTTCACAACTCTATATTGACCCCTATTATAATTATCGTTTTTTCTTCGATATCATATCGACTGGCAAAATTTGTGTTACGAATTTCATTTGTAAATCGTTGTTTGTCGACAACATTTTACTTCACGACAAATTGATGTAGCAATATAAATGTGTCGTCCGTAATACTAAATGAAAAACTAAACGAAAACATAAATAAGAGTATGTAAATATGGAATCAACAATTTGGAGTAAACGACTGCAGTGGCACTATTTCGGTTTTCCCGGGGAATTGGATGGAATTATTTTTTCCCAAAATTTGAAAAAATATAAATCTCTACAGTGTGCTTTGGAAAAAATAATACCAAAATATATCAAAAAAATCACAATAATAAAATTCCAATTCCCAATTCTCCGGGAAAACCAGAATAGTGCCACAGGAGGGAAAACAATAATTAAATCTTCACCCAAATGACGTATTTGGTCGAGGAGAGAATAAGGGGTAACATTTAGAATTGTGAATATAATTAACGTAAAGTGATTCATCCAACAAGCGTGGAATAAGATAAGATTTTTCCGATGCTGGCCAATTATGCCAACCCATAAATGCCAGTAAACCGATTTTTTATGCTTTCCTCTTACAAGCGTACTTTAATAATGAAAATTCTTCCTATGCGGTATAACTTTCGAATATTTTTCTGACGACTTCAAATTAGAATTCAAATTCAATTTTGTTATAATTTTTTAATTATATGTATTTATTTTGTTATTTATAAGTAGACAGACTAGCAGGCCAATTTTGACATAAGGACCAAGTTAGCATTAAGGCCCAGGCAAACTAGGCATGTGACATACGGAGTTGCTTCACCGGAATTCCTGAAATTCTTCTTAAACCAATACTTCACTAACTTTGCAGTTTGTTTAGGGTCGTTATTCTGTTGGAAAATCAATGTATCTTTCAACATGTGTGATGACCTATTTGCTTATTAGTTCGAATCGGCTGTACTTGCGATCCAATTATTTATTTTTCGGACGTCTCACATACACCTTATCATTCGACTCAAACAAACTAAACATCGATTCGCCGTTCTAGAGTTATATTTTTCCTAAACGCCAATAGTTTCTACAGGTGTTGTTTGGCGAAATAAATCTTTCGTTTTAAATTTTATTTGGAGTCAATCCGATTTTTGCGTGTAAAGTACACACTATCGTGTCGCGTGTGTGTTGCGGTTACACGATATAATTAATCTGTCACCTCGTGAGGTGACTTATTGTAGACTTTCTTGACTTATTTGGGAGAGTTTTCCCAAAAATGACAGCGACATACTAAAATTACTTTCTGATTTAAATTACGTTGCTGCTGTTATTTTAATAAATTTCATAACCAATAAGTTGATAATAGGTTGAGGTATTTATAGAGTGGCAACGTAATTTAAACAAGAAAATAAAATAAAAATTATTAAATTTCGCTTTATCATTAGTATATTATTTCTGTCAAATAGAGAATACCTAATAAGAACACCTAACGGTGATGTTTTTCATTTTTTTATTTATCAGGGCATTCACAATGAAAAAACTTTTTACTTTTGACTTACAGGTTTGTATGAATTTCCAACATAACGAGCAAAAATTTTTGTTCGTCAAGTTGAAAATTCATACAAACCTGTAAGTAAAAGGTAAAAAGTTTTTGCATTGTGAATGCGCTGTATTTTGGCTCACAAAATTCCTCTCAAATGTATTGTTAACACAGCATTCACAATGCAAAAACTTTTTACATTTGATTTACAGGTTTGTATGAATTTCCAACATAACGAGCAAAAATTTGTATTCGTCAAGTTGGAAATTCATACAAACCTGGAAGGCAAAAGTAAAAAGTTTTTCATTGTGAATGCTGTGTATCAAGTCTCGGTTTGAATTGGACCACTAAATGACTTATTCCATGCCGCCATATTGAATAAGTCGATTTAATTGAAATAAGTCACGAATTGGACCTCAGCCTAAATATTTGTGGTTACAAAATTTACATTAATGTTCGTATCGGCAATTATATTTTTATAAACATTAAATAAATTGAAAAAAAAGAAAATTATTATTATTGTCTTCACCGAACTTGTTAATGACGAAATTCTATATAAATAAAATGGTGGTGATTTTGTTTGTCAAAATCAACGCGCGCGCATGAAGCCGAGTTTATGTTCTTTTTAGTTTTTCTTATTTTCTTTCGTAGTGGTATGCCTGTATTTTGATGTTTGCGTTCTTTTGGTTCATTGAATTCTGTGGTCACAAATCATAGTGGCTTAAGTGAAAAATGTGCATTTTTCAGGAAAACATTTTTAAAGTTAAGAGTCGTTCAAAATCGTATGAGTTTTTTGAATTCTTGCTTTTTTAAATGATTATTACGGTTGTTTGTAGACACCGGAATATTACAAAAAATTGATATGATAAGAAATCGAGTTTGGAGGTTTCGAATTTGTGATAATACGTAAAACGGCTTATCTCACTTTAAGCCACTATGATTTGTGACCACAGAATTGTTTATGTGCAACTGATTGCAGCTATGAGTGAATTCAAATTGAATGTATGAATAATTGAATTTGATGTTGTTCTAATAATTGTGTGATGTGTTTATGCAGGTGAAGTGGGGAGTGTAGGCGTGCGCGTATTATGGCGATGAACGATTAATGAATAGTTTGCGAATATTTAAATTGCCAAAATGAGTGAATCGCTACAACACACTGCCCTGATTCAAACAACCGACGTCAAATCTAGTCTAGTTCAACAACTCTGCGCAATTTGAGATGATTCGGCTTCAATTACGTTGCTGCCGGTCAAAAAAGAATCATACTTACTCTTTCAAATAATAATCCTACCTTCCCTTTTCGAGCTCGTCCTTTTCTGGGTCACTTTTTGAAATCCCCAGTATCATTGTAGGTTTTAATGACATCATAAACCATCTTCTTTAGTACCACCCAATTTTTAGTGTACGGCTATTTTTTTTTTTGCTCAATTCTCTAGCAAATCATATACCCTGAACAATTAAATTCTACAATCAAGTTTAACAAAATGTCTTACTGTTAAATTTAAAAAAATTTAATTTTCAACTTTTATCAATCAACTTTTATTAATTCTAGTTCAACATAATATTGTACTGAAATGAAAACAATTGCCCGAGCTAACGAAATAAAATTAAAAACAAAATACCGTTAAAATAAATATACGATAAACTATCTAGTATTCTAGTTTATCGTTGTTTCTTATTTTGTGGCCAACCCTTGTCCCTTATTAGAAAAGCAAACGTTTCTAATGTTTTAAGACAATTTTTGTTTAACACATTGCGTGCGACGTCATTCATATGAGTATGACAATAGATTATCGTAGTAGGCCACGTCATACATATGTGTATGGCGGCAACAAATGAATAATCACATTCCTTCCTATTTCACTTATGGATTACGTTGCATGGAAATATAATGGCATATTATTTAGCAGTAGCCTCTCGCAAATATATGTTTATAGTTGGGTTTTGGAAATAGCTGTGAAAGTACTGAAGACATGAAAATAAAAATTTGAAGATCCACTTTTATTAATTCATTACATTACATTAGAAAATTCCATCACAAACTTCACAACTAATTGTTTTTTGATTTATGTTTTAAATTAAAGCATTTTAGCAGTGTTTAAATTTAAATTTCGTTCCTTGCTTTACTCTCTTTTTGCGAAAGGAGAGAAAAAATATTTTGTTTTGTTTCTTTTCTTTGGAACGAAATTCAACAAAATAAAATATTTACATATCTCTTTTCTCCTATCCTTTGTGTTTTATATGAGGAGAGATATTTTACGTTTTTCGATTTCGTTTTCGGGGAAAGAAACAACAAAAATATTTTTTGTTTTCTTTCCCAAAGCGAGAAATAAACGATAAAAGAAGGGAACGAAAAATTGAATTTAAACACTGCATTTTAGGCATAGTTGAGGTAAACCTGAGTACTAACCACAGTATGTAAAAACCATTGGAGCTCGCTTTCTTGCTACTTCACATCATTTTTCCTTTTGCATACTTGAGTAACACTACACATTTTCTACTATCTTTTGGCCATTTTCATTGGTTCTAGTAATAAGCAGTTGCTTATTCGAATATGTTACAGGAGAATCATCAGCTAGATTTGCGGGCCTCTCATCAACTGCTCACAAAAGGTACGAATTTGAATTTTCTTTTTTGTTGAATGCTTGAATAGAACCCATGCATTTACTACTGCTACACCTAATAGTAGTTCGATACCAAATTTTCTGTACCATTTCACACCCTTGCGGAGGGTTGTGTACTGTCATATGAAGCCATTTGATCGGATAAATCAATGTCAGCTTTTTCTTTATTATATGCCAACACTCTAATTGGTTTTGTTGTAGCTCTTCTAAATTTCCGTCTTTTGTGAGATGTTGTTGTAAATTAACTAAAACACGAGACCCAGTAGGTTGATAATATAAATTCAATTCGAAGAAATAACCGTCATACACATATGAATGACGTGGTCACACAGGCTAAATATTGATAAAAATAATGTGTGGGGCCACGTCATTCATATATGTCACAAACAGTTACTAATTGAGTTTTATAAATAATACATATAAATGGTATTTCCAATCCACAAACCAACAAATAACAAAATATTTCCTCTTGCCCCTGGGGGTATTTATGTCAAAATCAGCTTGGCACGCAATATATTAAAGCCTGTATTCCATAAAAAAAATTGACAGACAGTAAAAAAAAACGAAACGAGAAAAATTATTTGATGCCCCATATAAGAGACAAAGCCAAAGTGTTTCTTATTTTATAGCAAAATTGTTTTGTTATAAAATCAAAAATCAAAAAACGCGTTGTTTTTGTCTCTTTTATAGAGCATCAGATTATTTTTCTTCCAACTTCAACTCCAACTTCTATATATGTTATGTAATCAAAATATTATAAAAGTATTTTAAACGATTACTAAATTACATACCGCCGGTTTGCCTCCATTTTGCTGATCATCACTTAATAATACTCTAATGTGGAAGTCGACATAAATTCCCGCTAATAGCAGAAACATTCCTCTATATGTTAACGATGATTTTATTTCTGTTGTGAAGCTATTTCAGAGTTTGCCTAAGTGGCGTACTATAATGCATGCCATTCTTTATAAAATTGGCCGGGGGTCAAATATACTTATTGAATTGGTTTTGTAACTAAGGGTAAGGTGCATTTTAGGAGAGAAAAAAAATATAAAATGCGGAGTCAGAGTCGGTCACTATTTTTTCGACTCCGACTCCGCTAAAATAGTTCGATTTCTAGACTCCGACTCTCGAATTCGACTCCGACTCCGCAGCCCTGGAATTTTTGCTACAAAATTTAAGGGCACAAGTTTTGGAGTCGCTAATTTTGGCCAAATGCTTATTTGAATACAACTAACCTGGAGTTTTCAAAAAATTATAATAAATCAAGTATTTTTTACTTTAAAACGGCCATGTTAGATCCACCATTTTGAATTAATTTTTTTGACCTCCAAAACTGTTGTTCTTTGTGGTTTGGAATTTTTTTGCATAATTATGAAATAGTTCCTAAGTGAAGGTTATGGAGGCCATATTGGATTCGCCATCATGAATTAGAACATTTGGATTAAAAATTATAATTAGCAGACAAAAAATCCCTGCGTACCGAGCCTTATTGCTTCACATTAATTATTATTGTCATTTTAATTTGCAGCAAATAATCCGTTAATAAAATATCAACATTAAAAAAATTAACAAATTCAAATTATAAACAATAAAATAAAATGAAAAATATTAAAAAAAATGATTAAAATAAATATTATTAAAATAAATCAAATTAAATTAAATAAATTTAAAAATAAAAATAAATATGAGCCGGATGAAGTCATGTTGCTAATAAATTTAAATGATTCTTGCTTAAATTTGGTGAAAGAGCATAAACTTCTGATGGTACTTGGCAATTCATTCCATTTCCAGATGAAACGAAATCTCATCGCAATTAGAATAAATTATATCGCAATACAATATATGAGGCACGATCAAAGACTTAATCTAAAAAAGCCTAAGGCTTTGTGGGCAAAAATGTTGCGCAAGTCGCAACTTGTAAAGGAATTTTTTGACAAATAGATGTAACGTGATTGTCATTAACTTTACCCAGATACGACACCATTCCATTCGAACTAACATATTGCCTACGATCATTTAAGTAAGATACAGAAACCTAATTGAAGTAAGATCGAAATTATAGAATAACATTAGCTTCTGTAAAAGCAGTTTATGATTGATCATATCAAAGTAAGCCAAACGAATTGGTTTTGTCTAGAAATCGACTTATGTCATCAAAACCGCAACGTGGGAAATGTAGAGGATACAATTGAAAAATTAACTATGTGTGTGAGATATTTTAGAAAGTATTTCGAAAACATTTTAATAAATTTATTTTTGATTCCATCATGTCCAACTGAGTTAGATCGGATGTAACTTATGGCTAAAGCAATATCATTTGGGGTAATACAGTGAAATTTAAATTGTTGAGTTGATTTATAATGTAAATAGAATTTACTATTAGGCAATGGAAAACTGACTTGTTTAACTGGATTGGTTAAGAAATGTGTATTTATTGAATCAATAGAAAAACTGGAAACATTATTCGACTTATTGCTCCCTTCCCTTGAATACCAAAGTGCTTTAATGAATTCCAAGTCTTTTTGTTTGAAAATGATTTTAAATTTCCAAAATAATATTTTCGTTTAGCTTTGCGTATTTTAACTACAATCAATTTTTTAAGGTTATTGTAGCGCGATAAGAACAAAGATCTCAGCGTTCGTTTCCATTTCTTGTACATTATTTGTCTCTGATTCATAAGTTGTAATATTTGACTTGTTAACCAAGGTGCAGAATCACATTTAATTTTTTTTTTTTTTTTTTTTTTTTCATTTTATTTTATTACGACTGAGACTGCGCTCATCTAGCAATTTTTCTTTCAAATACAAATTTTTATATATCTAGTAAAATTCACGTTTGTTGGGGTGTAACCCACTGGTTAGCCCCATAATCAATTAAACCTATTTACTAATTTTAGTTTGGTAAGTTCACTAGGTCAAGTGGCCTCGTTCTTTGGAGTCTTCTTTCAACGACAGGGTTATCTATCATATGGCGAATATAGGGGTTTCCATGTTCCTGGAGCCTTATTTCGTGTTTTGCGGCATGCATTTTTATTTCCTCTTTGATGTATTCCATCCGTAGGTCCCTGTGAAGGTCTTCATTTCTTGCGTACCACGGAGCATTGACGATGCTACGAAGAACCTTGTTTTGAAACGTCTGTATCATTTTGGCGTTTGTTTGCTTGGTACATCCCCAGAGTTGTATACCGTAGGTCCATATCGGCTTCAAAATTTGCCGATATAGCAGCAGCTTATTGTGAATTGTAAGCTCAGAGCCTCTACCTATGAGCCAATACATTTTTCTGAACTTTATGTTAAGTTCTTCTTTTTTCTTTTTGACATGCTCTCTCCATTTAAGCTTGGCATCGAGGGTCATGCCAAGGTATTTAGCTGTATTTGCATATGGCACGAGTCGCGAGTTAATTTGTATAGGTAGGTGGTAAGCCTTTTGATAAGTAAAGTTAATATGCGTGGATTTTGTCTCATTAAGTTTGATTCGCCAACGCTTTGTCCAGTTACAAACCGCATTGGTCATCCTCTGGAGTTTGCTCGTTGCATCAGCGACATTATTTCCAACTGCCATAATTGCTGTGTCATCTGCAAAGGTGGCTATGGTTCCTTCATTTGTGGTTGGTATGTCCCTTGTATATAGTAAATACAGGATTGGTCCTAAGACACTCCCCTGCGGGACACCGGCAGAGATTTTCTTTAGCTCAGAGTATTCATCCTCATATTTCACTCGAAAGTGTCTATTGGATAAATAAGATCTTAGTATGGCATAGAATTGTCTCGGTAGATCTCTATGCAGCTTGTATTCCAGACCACTGTGCCAGACTTTATCGAATGCTTGCGCGACGTCCAGGAATATGCTTGAGCATACTTTTTTACGTTCTAACGTTCTTTCAATTATGTTGGTGATTCTATGGACCTGTTCAATTGTAGAATGCTTTTCTCTGAATCCAAATTGATGTGGAGGAATTAGTTGTCGGTCCTCAATTATTGGTTTAAGTCTCTTTAGTAATAATTTTTCAAAGAGTTTTGACATGATTGGCAGCAGAGAAATTGGCCTGTATGATTTTTTATCGTTAGGTGGTTTATCAGGTTTTGGTATCATGATTACTTCTGCTACTTTCCATTGATTCGGAACATATTTTAACCGAAGGCTCGCATTGATTATGTGTAGTAGCTTACGAAATCCTTTGTTAGGTAGAGCTTTGATAATTTGGCAAGTAATCAAATCATACCCTGGGGCTTTTTTAACATTCATGTTACTTTTCACTTCTTCTTTTAATTCTTTGAGAGTTACTGGCCGTATTTCAAACTCATCCAGCTTGTGAATAGATATTATATTTTCATTGGCAGTTTGTCTTGGTAGTGGTTGGAAGGTTTCCTGGAGATACTCCGCAAATAGATCAGCCTTCTCTTTGTGGCCTCTTGCCCAGGTTCCATCATCCTTTTTAAGTGGAGGCACTTGCATTTTGGGTCTTTTGAGTCCCTTCGTCGCCTTCCACAGTGAGTAATCAGAATTTTTTTCATCAGTTAGGCTAACTAGATATCTGTTGATTGATTCATTTTTAACTTCTTTAAGAAGGGATTTGAGGCTGTTACATAAATTGTTAAGAATTGTTTTGTTTTCCGGTGTTCGATTAATTTGCCAGGTTTTACGAGCTCGTCGTTTTTCTCTTACCAACTCTCTAACTTCCATTGGGTAGGATATGTTAAGCGTCTTCTTATTTTGTAAAATGGGAGTGCTTGCCAATGCAGCATAGTGAATTATTTCATTGAGTTGCTCCAATTCGTCTTCCAACTGTCGAGAATTTCTTATCGGTACCTGGAGATTGATTTTGTCCTCCATTATTTCACGAAAGAGATCCCAGTTTGTTTTTGAATTTGTTAATCTGGGTGCACTTTCCCTTTGAATTACAGTTTCACTGACTGTCATGATAACCGGTGAGTGATCCGATACTAGAGAATTGCTGTTTTCAATGTGAATATAGTTCTGAGATATACCTCTTGCTACATAAAAGTCGATTAGGTCCGGTATCTTAGCTTCGTCACTGGGCCAGTATGTTGGGGAACCACCAGAGTAAAATTCACATTTTGATGTCTGGGCTGCTTGAAACAATTCTTTACCCTTTGACGTCGTAAGTCTAGATCCCCAATAGGTGTTTTTTGCATTAAAGTCTCCTCCAATAATAAAATCACGTCCTAATGATTTAAATAGTTTAATGTAGTCCTCCCTTTTCAAGTTATGCCGGGGAGGACAGTATATTGCGGAGACAGTAAGCTGTCTGTGTTTAATGTGAATCCTAACAGTGGTGACTTGCATTGTTTCTTCTTCGATTTCTGTTTCTACATGGTGTTTTATATTTTCTTTTATTAGTAATGCTGAACCACCTCTTGCTCTTTCTGCTGGATGAATGGAATGATATAAGTTATAACCCCGGATTTTAACAAACGAAGATTTAACAAAATGGCTTTCGGATATTAGAAAAATGTCGATTTTTTCTGTATTTAAAAATATTTCTATTTCTGGAATATGTTGCATAAGTCCATTCGCATTCCAGATTGCTATTCTGAAAGTTGTGTTCTTACTTAACATTTTTTATCGGATTGCGTTGTGGGAGTTGCATTTTCTTCAGTTGATCAAATATCATGTTGTTCAGGTTACTTTGGTCATCTAGCCGCTTTGTAATAGCTTCGATGCTGTTCATAATGTTTTCCATAATTCGATTATTTTCAGAGCCCATATATTTGGTTGAACCCGAGCCTTTCACTACCTGAGCAAATGTTCTTCTTTGCCCTGCGTTGCTTGGTTGTGGATTTTGATCCATCTGATTTGATGGTTGAATCCTTCGAATTTCATGATTTTGCGATTGATTTCGTGATTTATCTCTTAATTTTTGTAGGTGTTTAGCAACCTCACAGCCCCGATAATTGGCCGGATGTTGGCCTTTACAATTTATACACTTAGCTGGTACATCTCTCCCTATTGTACATGCCTGGGTAAAATGTTTACCTGAGCATTTTACACATCTCGGATCCCGGCTGCAATATTTTTGGGTGTGATTAAATCCCTGACATTTCTTGCATTGTGGTATGCGTGTAGTGGTTCTCCTCATAGGTTCAATTTTTACCTTCATGTGAAGAATTGCTTTTATACCATAAATATTTTGAACATTTTCTGAGTTATCAAATACTAGCATAAAAAGAGGGAGTCCCCTTTTATTGAAAGTTGGGTTTCCTTCTTGGTTTTCTATTCTCTCTTTTTTAATCATATTCACAGCATCTAGTATTTTAAGACCTTTATTTTTTAAGTCTTCCATTATTTCTTCGCTTGAGCAAGTGTGATGCAAACCTCTTGCCATAACTTTTATCGGACGAGCCTGTTTGTCCTCATAGGTAAACCACTGATACTTTTCAGCATTCAGCTTCATAGATAATGTTCTATAGGTTTCTGAGTCCAGAGTATTAATTTTCCAAACGTCATTGTTTAGCGCTGTTACCTTATATTCTTTGTCAGTAACCGATTTCATCAGTGACTGAATTATTGGGTAACTGGTTACTCCCACGATACTTATTGGTGGGGGGGTTTTTTCTTTCGGTTGCACCAGTTTTGGTGCAATGTTCTTGGTAGATTTACTACCTTTCGGTTGATTGGCCTCAGGTTGGACAACTTCCGGTTCGGTACTTGTAGTTCCACTAACATTTAGTTGTTCAACCTCAGGTGACGATTCAGCTTTTCTTTTCTTACCCTTCCTGGAATGTTTTTTTTTCTTCTTTAGGATCCAGTTCGTCTCCCTTTCTAATTCATCCTCATCAGTGAGATAGTTGACTTTCTTTGGTTCAATACTCTCTAATTCGCTTTGTTCTTTAGCATCCCGATTCATTTTTAGAAGTTCATTTTCTCGCTTTAGATACTCAATTTCTTCGCTTAGCTTGGCAAATGATTGCTCCATCTTCTGTAGCCTCTCAAAGAGATCCATATTTTCCTTTTCTAGGTCAACAGTTCTTTCACTGAATTTTACTGCTCGCATTGTAAAATTTCCGCTGGCATCACTTCTTTCATGGAGTGTTTGGCCCTCCTCAAAATCCATAGGGCCAGCCTTCGAAGAGGATGGATCCCCCCCGAATGTATTGTCCAGTCGACTGACTGGAGTACCACTTGGGGTAATAACTTTCTCGGACTTATGCATTGCATAGAGTCTTGCTGGTGATCGTGGCACTATGGAACTTCTTCCAAATGGATTTACAGAACTTATCACCTCTGAAGTATCACCTCTGAATCACATTTAATAACAACATTTTTTAAAGGTACACAACTGGAAAACAAATGATGATAGTTATGATTAAAAATAATAATTTGTTCGTCAATATTAGCAGTACATAAAGTAAGGTCCCAATTTAATTGTGTAAATAAATTCTGAAATTTGTTCTCATCAACCCTTGATAAATCAGTAGCATATGCAAGTACAGGCTTTTCACGTATAAATTTAAATTGATATTGCATAAAAACGAGATCATGGACGGATATCCATGGTACAGCCAGTTGCCCATGTTATAAAATACGCGATTTTTTTTTTGGTTAATTGAGTAAACTAGAACCTCTTGTCGGATTGAATGGGATGTAAAATAGACCTAAATTTCTCAGTACTTGATGTAAAATATTGGACGGATCAATTAAGGTCTAGTTAAAATCACCTAATATGATGTATTTATCATACATTGTTCCTAAATCTAAAAGAATATTAAGTAGATCAAAAATGTCATTCGCATTGACCGGTGGAGGTATATAAAATGTAGCAATAAATAATTTATCTGAACAACAATAAATTTCAGCTGTAACCAGCTCAACTCTTCCTATTGGTGCAATATTGCCTTGCTTTACTTTCAATGTAGATCGGTACTACAAACAAACGCCTCTCGGCAGGCCGATCAAATCTCAAAACATTGTACCCCGAAATATGAATCATCGTACCAGAAATACCACCATGCTACCACGACTTAGAAATGCAAAGTACATCAAGATCCATTTATCTTAAAAGAAGAAATAATTCATCGTAATGTTTAATTAAACTGCGTATACTGAGCTGTACAATTGCGGTAGAACTATTATCGGATTTCAGTTTACCGCGTTATATGAATCACCAATCATTCCCATTTCAATGAAGTAAATACATCCTTTCCAGAAATCTAGAAAATAAGAAAAACTTGATTTAAACTGCATAACGATTTTAAAAAATGATACGAAATAATGCCTTAGTTTTCATCTGGATTTAGAGTTGCTGTTTTTTGACAAATGGCGTATCCTTTTGAAAAAGGGTTCAATATACACAACGTGACCTTCTCATTAATGTTAAAATTCAAATTCTTGCATGTGTTACAAATATATTTGATATTTCCATCAGTTTTAGAACACAGCGTTATATTTGAACTAGAAATTCCTGAGCATTTGGAGTGGAAATGCTTTTTGCAGCAAAAACACGTTGGAAAACTATTTTCATCGATCATTTTCGTACACTTGGAACATAATAAATCCATTATGAGCAAATTGGTTGTACTTTTATTTTGTTTAGTAGAGCAAAAGATAAGAGCACAAAAAAAGTAAAAAAAATATAATAATTTTTGACCTTTCTACGGAAAAAAAATAGAACCGTTCGCTGATGAGGCTACTTATTTTGTCAATTGAATATTGAATTGGGAGAAAAGTTAGCATGTGTTGATTGGGAAACTTTACTTCACATCTTGTCGGTTGATGATGCAACCGGCATGTTCTACAATACTTTATTTTCTTTGATAGAAAACTCTGATCAAGTTGTTGTGAAAAGGAAAAAGTTTCCTAATTGGTATTCGAACTACCTCGTGTTCCTAATCAAACGTAAAAAAAGTGCTCTAAGGCGTTTTAGGTCGTACAATAATTGGATCGATTATTCTATTTTTTTAGAGTATAGAAGGAGAGTCAAATGTGAAATTACAAAATGCTGGAACTCGCATGTTGTAAGTATCGAGAGTGATTTAAGAATCAACCCTAAACTATTTTGGAACTATCAGAAGTCATTTCACACTAAAGCAATTTATCCTAGCAAGATGTTTCTCCAAAGCAAGTCATCCCAAAAACAGTCCGAAATTTTGAGCTTTTCGCAAAACACTTCAAATCAGTTTATGAACAAGATTCGATCTCTCATACATTTGATTGTTGTACCTCAATAGAAAAAAAACCTTTTCTTCTAGTAAGTGAAGTTTTTGAGATATTAGAATCGTTATATATTAATAAAGGGGTTGGTCCAGATTAATTATCTAATTTATTTTTAAAACGTTTGAGACATGTTCTTGTAGTTTCTATAACATTGTTATTTAATTTGTCAATTAGTTATTCTATCCTGCCGTCTAAATGGAAAGCATCGTTTTTGGTGCCCATTCACAAAAGTGCAGACTTGGCGAACATTGAAAACTATGGGCCCATATTTTAAATGCACTTACCAAAATTTTTATTTTTAACATTCAGGTTAGAAATGAGATTATACCAATGCAGCATAGATTTTTTCCTAAACGAGCAACGTTATCTAATTTAGCTGAATTTTGTGACTTAGCCTGCAACACCATATATAGTAACGGGCAACTTGATTGTATTTATAAAAACTTTGCGAAAGCTTTCGATAAAATCTCCCATTATATTCTACTAAACAAGCTTGAGTCTTTTAATATCTCACCGATCCTGCAAAAATGGGTTCACTCATACCTAACTACATCGGGAGTTCCCCAGGGTTCGATTCTAGGTCCTTTATTGTTTATATTTTTTATTAATTATATTTCACAGGTGATTAAATCCAACATTTGTTATATTAATTCAGTATATGACACTTATTTCCTACAAGTGGATCTAAATTGCATTTGGAAATGGTTTGTTGACAACAAATTACCTCTAAATGTTAACAATTTCGTATCTGCAACTTTTTCCAGAAAAATGAACCAAATTGGGTTTTGCTATAACATTCAAATGTCAACATAGGATAGTATTAAGGATTTAAGTGTGACATTGGATTCAAAGCACCGCTTTAACTTACACGTTCATGTTATATGCCGAAAGTGTTTCAAAACTTTAGGATTTATATTTAGACGAGGTAAAGATTTTAAAAATCCGACAACTTTCTTACTATTATTCTTTAATCTGATTCGAACTAACTTAGTATATTTATCACAAGTATCGACTCAAAAGTGTTCAGAGAAGGTTAACTAAGTTTTTATGTTTGAAGTTTGTGCCATCGAATATTTGTATACGAAACTCGCTGTAATAAGTTTAACTTGATCACACTAAAAAATAGAAGGGACTACTTGATGAGTTCTTACTTTTTAAAATAGTTAATAGCCATCTCGACACAACTCCAATGTCAAAAATTAATTTTGATGCCCCAGCTTACAGGACTTGTCTCGTGCTCAACGTGTCTCTGTCGGTGTTTCAGAAAAGATGTAAAGCTGTCTTCTTTGTCAATAGTACTCCTACTTAAAGATACTATTGTAAAATTATTAATCCATAGGCTTCACATTTTCACTCCACTGGTGTTTTGGTTTGTAACTTTTATTGTTAATATTATTATTATTATTATTATTTTGCTGTTTTATTATTTTTACTATTACCATCATTATTATAGTTATTATTATTTTTTTCTACTCTTTTGTAACTATTGTTTTATCTATGTAGGTATTTGATGTAATTTTTTTTCTCCATTTGAAATGTGGCAGCATGTAACTGGGTTAATCCTGTATCCTGTGCTGCCCAGTTGATAACAAAATAAAATAAAACTAAATAAAATAAAATAATTTTTGATTAAATAAATTTTTTTCGTATTTTTCTATAAACATCTTACATCTTAGACATCTGACGTACACTAGTAAAACTAAAAATAAATATTATCAAGTGTTATTTTAATTCGTCTGAGCCAACTTTGATATATTTTTCAAAATGAAAGTTCGTAAAATATTTACTTATGGTGTTATGACACTGGCTAGTTTTCCGCAATGTTCTAGTGATTAAAAATAAAAATAGAACAGGCCAAATAATGTGTGTACAAATTATGTATAAGAGTGAGTGTAAAAACTAGAGTTACAAGTTCACATTTTTGTATTTCAATATGTCAAAATAAGTGCATATAGTGTTGTCTACACTATATACTAGCAAATAAATTGTTGTGTTTAAGTACGTGATAAGTACGCTTCGTTTAGTGTCTGCAAAGTTTACAAATTTATATGACAAGAATAATTAATTAAGGATTATCAACTTATAATCTAATCAATTACTCCAAGCTGTGTTTAATAAGAATTTAGTACCCTAAATGTCTACAGTTTTATTTGAAATTTTCTCAAAGGTAAAGATTATTTTTTTTCTAGTAGATTGCTAATTATAATTAATGAGATCTCTTATATTGTTTTTGTTCAACTCTATTTAGTAGTAAACATAACATTGGTAGAGTTAAGTTTAAACTTTACCTCCATTTCATCGAGCTATCAAAAAAATGGTGCCATCAAAATCATTTTATTGGCTTAAACATAAAAGCTTACATCCACTTATGGTAAACTAAAACTTTTCACAAAAAATAAAAAACTTATCAGGATTAAGACCACTTTCAAACATCAGACATCATTTCTGATTTTACATTCATAACTTTAAAAGTTTTTTTGTAAAACTTTTATTTTAGGTACGTACATTTTTGATAATAAAACTAAAGTTTCTCGAGTTTTATCAAAATTAAATAGAGTTTTAATGGTGCTATTTTATCAAAAAAGTTTATTATGTAATTTTATGGTTGAGTAACGTTGGAATTTGATTATGCAACGTGTTGATGCATTTTGTCGTGAATTAGAGGTGATGCTCTTGAATAGCGAGAGCTTTAACAAATTGAACTAGTTTTTAAATGTATAAAATCTGAACAATACACACAAATCCAGACTGTAAATATAATTATTTTGAAAGCTCTCTATATACAATTCAAAACAAATTTTGTAAATTAGTGTCAAGATTGTTGTCGATTTACGTAAGTACCCTGTAATCAAATATTTTATTTTTATTTTAATATACACAAGTTTTTTTTTTGTGTGACAACTAAAAGCTTTATACTTTATATATTTTATGTGCACAAGTACAAAAAGCATATAACTAACAAACTGGTTGTTAACAGTTGAAATTTTATCCAAAAAAGGAGTTGCCAAATATACTGTAAATATTATATGTACAGATTGTTGTCAAATAAATCGTTTTTTGTTTTGTTGCGAATATTTACACAGTCGGTACACAGAAAATAAATAAATAATTTGTTGTTTGTTGCAAAAAAAAAAAAACGTTAAGACGAATGACAACACAACAACAGTATAATTATATTGTCATAGAGTATGTTGCGAATGGAACTTTCAGTATAACAAAATAACACAAACACAACATTCAAACAAACAAAAAAAAATCCCTGGAATGAGAAAATCCATAATTAAATTGTTTTTCTTCTTTGACTTTGTTTGCGCCTCTTGTTTTTTTTATTTTTCTACCCCATCAGCATCTCATAATCATCAACCATGTTTATAATCGTCATTTTTATCATTGCTTCGTTGTTTTTTTTTCAGTGCTTTGGTTATCAGCGTATATGTGTTGTTGGCTGTTCATTTTGTTTTGTGAATGTTACAATAAAATTATGACAAATAGCCGAAGGGTAATTTTTGGGAAAGACAAAAAACACAATGTTGTACGCGGGGTGGCGCAAATATTGAAATATTGTTCATTTTATGTTAGCAACGAGTGTTGAAAGAGAGATTTTATCTATAGTACGGGTAAATTGTTCAATCTATAGTGCAGCTAAGTTTCAATTTTAAACTAGTATTTTTAATAATAATAAATGTAAATTGTTTTCCTCACCTGATCTGCATCCATATAAGTATATACATATACCAAAAATATAGAACGAAATATTTGAATTTTTTTTTACCATTCTTGCTTCCCCTAGATTTATTTAAAACTATTTAAAATGAAATAAAATTCCTGATAAAAATTAAAATTTATGATTAAAAATACTTTTAGTTAGTACCACCAACCCTCGTTCCTGCATTCGAATTTTCCACCCTTATGCACTCATCTCAATAAAGTTTTGTTTATTTTTATAAATAACCAATTTTAAATTATTTCAATCAATTATTGATTAATCGAGTTAAAAAAGTTAAAACACATTTTTGTGTGTGAACACACCGCCTCCCACATTCATGTGATTATTTTGAGCAGCATATCGAACAATGTGTACACATAGAAAGTAAAGCATAAATAAAATCAGTTAAGGAGTTTGAGATGATTGAATAGAAAACATAAAAAAGCTCTCGATTACCATTTAATTCTTGATTTGCTGTATTTGTATTTGTTTGTATATGTAAGTATATGTTTAATGTTTATATTTATTTATGGATGTCGTTTTATATATTCATTGTGAAAATCTTAAATGATTGTTGAATGTGATGAGTGTGTATGATCCACTAAATAAATAATCAGTGGGATTTGAAATTTGGTTAAAATTATAAGTGGTGCACGTGCCAAATTGGTGTTAGAAAAGTTTTCAATAAGAAATTGATGTGTGCTGCTAAGTAAAATGTAACACATGAGGGCACAAATTCTCGTCCCACTTTTAAACTCACCTTGAATCGATTCTAAACAAAAATATTTTTAAATGGATCAACGAACTAAAATAATTTTCGTACAACATTTATGTACATAAAAATCTTATATATTAAAAATTGTAAATACAAAAATTTTGTGTATTGTTGTTGTAGATAATTTCATTGGATTTAGTTTCATTTTCAATTTTCAGTACACTGGAAAAAATAAGGTACACAACGACGAATGAACGGCAAACAAGTCGAGACGAAGCAGTGGTAAAAAAAACCTGAAAGCTCATATAAAATTTCAATCATTAGAGAGTCCTTTTTTTTCTACTCGTATTCACAAATTTTCCTTTTTCTTATATGTAAAGCAAACAAACAACCAACCATAAAAGGTAAAGGAGATTTTTGTTGTTGTTGTTTTAGGTATTGTTTACGAGATTTATGATGAACCATATTGTTAACGAACGAACTTATAAATATAATACACGGATACATACTATGTGTTTTGTTAAGTCAGCTGTGTGCTCAATAACCGATTAACTTTAATTGGGAATGTGGATCCTCAATGGCAAAACGGAAATACACCTAATATTTGTTTTGTTTCAGGTATCTTTCAATATTTAGGCAATAACTAAATTCCAAAGCTAGTTTTGGAAAATCCTTAGCTCTCTTTTACAATGGCTTTACTCCTTCAGCCAATTTCAGCTTTTAACCATGTTGTTGAATTGGAAATAACATCGCCATCTTAGTTGTCTTGTCTATTAAACATAATTTGGTTAGTAAACAGCAATTTGAAGACGTAATATAGTGATTATTCGTAAGCTATAATTCGCATGCAAACGGCTGAGCACATTGGTTCAATTAAAACCACGAGATAAGGACACAATTTTCGCCAAAAAATATCGAAAAAAATTGTCTTAAATTTTAAAATATCTCAAAATTTAAAGAAATCGAATCGGCTCAATTTAAAAAAACTTCTTACCATTTACACAAATTATTAAAAGCAATACATCTCGGTATACAATCGATTCGAGAATTGAAAACACCACGAATGAATACTGCAGATACTACATTACGTCGATAATCTAACCGTCATAGTTTTAATTGGCTACAGCGATCTTGTTAAGGTGGATATATTTAATAGCCCGTGCAGATAGTAGACATTGCTGTGCGGAACAAAACAAGCTGCTTCTGAATTCTAACAATTTTATCCGAATGACTGCGTTAAAAAGATGATCATAACGGAGATGCCTATTCCAAAATAGAATGAACAAAAGAAATAAAAGATTGAAAAGATGTTGTGCAATTTGGAACATTTTTCAAAGAATATCTTTTAGCCTTAATTTAGGCAATAAAATTGCATATAAAACATTCTTAATTGCGTGCATAGGAAAATTCATTGCCACGAAGTTACAATAAAATCTTGAATATAATCTGCCTGGTTATATAAGTTGCCTGGATTCAAACTTGCGAGAGTTTACAAGAAAGTAAAAGATATTTGAAATTTGGTAACACGAAAAAGGTGCAATAAAAACTGAAAATGGCGCTACAAAACAAAAGTGTCTTTATTTTTTACTATTATCACAACTTTTCTGACGCTTAGCTTTTTTCTTGCAGAATCATGAAATTGGAATGAACATTTTTTATTTGATATTTTAAAACCTAGTCTAACTACTTTTAATACCCCTTCCATAAACATTGCTATTCAAAAACGATCCGTAATTACTTACCCCGTCTTGCTAGTAATAGTGACCTCTATATTACAATAGTCACATAAATATTATTGCTCGTTTTAGTACATCAGTTCAACCTTTATTCCACAAGACGTCGCGACGTTACGGGGTCAAAATTTTTGTTTACATTTTTTTTATATGGAGTTTGGCCCAAAACAGCTCTAACCAAAAGTTAAAAAAATGAATGAAATTTACCTCGACGCGAATAATAATCAAATGATATTCGTTAAAAAAAGAAGGATTTGTTTATTTTTAACATAAAATAAACGGATCTCCGTTACAATTGTTAGTAAAACGAAATATAAAATCATCAATTATTTAAGTTTTGTATAATACATTTTATGTTAAAAGAACCATTTAAGCTGCCTGGAATAACAAATTTCACAAAAACAATGATCAGCAAGGAGCTTCTAATAGAAATATTGAAGAAAAATTTAAATTCTTGAACAAAAACAAACATGAAGCATCTGACATAACCTCACAAAACTCAAATAATGTTCGGTGTTTAAACATCAAATTCTTCTAAACAAAAGGCTTTTCTATTTATTTTATGTTAAAAATATAATAATTATTCTTTTGTTAATCAATTGTTTTATTTTGCATTTCGAATTATGGTAATTTTCATTGATTTTTCTAAAATTTTAGTAGAGTTGTTTTTGATGAAACTCCATATAAAAAAAATGTAAACAAAACTAATTGACCCCACGTTCATATACTCTGGTGGTAAGTAGACATACTAATCACACAATCAGATCGTGATAATTGTTCATTTTAGTACCGCCGCTGGCGCTAGTCACTTTTGTCTTTTTCCTAACCTAACAAATATGACCATATAAATTTACAAACAAATTTAAATAGGCTGTGATAAATTGTGAAAACTATTAAAAATTGACCAAAATATTGGTAAGTTCAGACATATTTTAAAAAACAACATTTTATTTTGTTGTTATAGATAAATAGGATATCAAAACTTAAATTTATAATATAGAAAATTATATTATGAAATTGCAACAAGTTATTTATTTTGAAAGAAATCATGGAGAATAAGGAAAATGACGTTGGTAAGTTTCATCAAAAAAACTGAAATGTATTATCAATAAAATTTGTGGATGAATTAATAATTATAACGTTACAAAATGGTACACAGGAATCCTTAAGGCAAAATTAAAATTAAAGGGAGCTAAAACAAGCGGTAGCAAAAAAGTTTTAAATGAAAGGTCCTTATTTAATTGAGCTTTACACCAATTATTTATTTTAATGTAATGATAATTCATTTTAGATTACAACTGTGGGAACATTTTAAACTGGATAGGAAATTGTTTATGATTAAAAAAGTACCAGCTTCTTCACATATTTCGTTACCGGATTTCAAAAGCACCGAGTGGGCAACATTACGTCAATTGAATCACAAAACTTTGGCCTTCTTGAATATCAATGAAATTGATGTGTGGTTCAACGAAAGAATGGCAAAAGCCAGTAAAATTCGTGGCCGCAATATGGCGCTTAACAATTTTTTAAAAGAAATTTATTTTATAAAAGTAAATTCAAATTTCTTCATAAAAGGAAATTGTAGAGCGGAGACGAAGAAAAATGTCGTTTACCTGATAAAATTGCACTTAAATAACACCTCAGGTGTTGTAAAACAAGCTACATGTAACTAATTGTTTTAGGAATCATCTTGGAGCAGCAATGTGTTACGAGCCAACTCCAAAAATGGCATCATCCTGGAAATTATAAGCCTACTGGAAAACATATATTTCGAGAGATCATAAATCAAACTCCTTTGGAAAAAGTTGAAATTTCAAAATCCAAAACGGAAAACCTCATGAATTTGTTTATAAATTCAAAAATACCAACCAAAATGACCCGTGACAGGAACATAGGAACATAAATCCTACAGTTTTACATTCTTTAATGTTTTTTGGAAAACTGTGGAAATGTATGCCACCGTTCCTTCTAAATTTATTTTTGCACTGTGGCACACAACAATATCTACCCATTTAACTTTAATAAAATATAGACAAAATAAATAAACTTGGTAATTTTAATGAACACTTTTTTATTCGCATGTAAATCTCCATATAAAGAAAAGTTAGGTTAGCAAATTGACAAAACCGACTAGTGACATCTACTGAGAATTTTAGTAACCAAATAGTACTAAACATGATCTTATTTGTGTTTTAGTACATCAGCTCAACATTTTTTCCATGAGAGGTCTCGTCGTTACGGGGTCAAAATATTTGTTTACATTTTTTTTATATGGAGTTTGGCCCAAAACAGCTCTAACAAAAAGTTAAGAAAATGAATGAAATTTACCTCGACGCGAATAATAATCAAATGATATTTGTTAACAAAAGAAGGATTTGTTTATTTTTAACATAAAATAAACGGATCGCCGTTACAATTTTTAGTAAAATGAAATATAAAATCATCAATTATTTAAGTTTTGTATGATAAATGTTATGTTAAAAGAACCATTTAAGGTGCCTGGAATAACAAATTTCACAAAAACAATGATCAGCACGGAGCTCCTAATAGAAATGTTGAAAAAAAATTGAAATTCTTGAACAAAAACAAACATAAATCATCTGACATAACCTCACAATACTCAAATAATGTTCGGTGTGTAAACAACAAATTCTTGTAAACCAAAAGCTTTTCTAATTATTTTATGTTAAAAATTTAATAATTATTCTTTTGTTAATCAATTGTTTTATTTTACATTTCGTATCGTGTTAATTTTCATTGATTTTTCTCAAATTTTAATAGAGTTGTTTTTGATCAAACTCTATATAAAAAAAATGTAAACAAAACACATTGACCCCACGTTCATATACTCTGGTGGTAAGTAGACATACTAATCACACCATCTATAGATGGTGTGATTAGTATGTCTACTTACCACCAGAGTATATGAACGTTGGGTCAATGCGTTTTGTTTACATTTTTTTTATATGGAGTTTGATCAAAAACAGCTCTATTAAAATTGAAAAATAATCAAAGAAAATTACTATGATACGAATTGAAAAATAAAATAATTGATTAACAAAAGAATAATTATTATCTTTTTAACATAAAATAAATAGAAAAACCTTTGGTTTACAAGAATTTGATGTTTAAACATCGAACATTATTTGTGTTTTGTGAGGTTATGTCAGATGCTTTATGTTTGTTTTTGTTCAAGAATATAAATTTTTCTTCAACATTTCTATTAGGAGCTCCTTGCTGATCATTGTTTTTTTGAAATTTGTTATTCCAGGCAGCTCATATGGTTCTTTTAACATAAAATTTACCATACAAAATTTAAATAATTTATGATTTTATATTTCGTTTTTCTAACAATTAAAACGGCGACCCGTTTATTTTATGTTAAAAATAAACAAATCCTTCTTTTGTTAACGAATATCATTTGATTATTATTTGCGTCGAGGTAAATTTCATTCATTTTTTTAAACTTTTATTAGAGCTGTTTTGGGCTAAAATCCATATAAAAAAAATGTAAACAAAAATGTTGACCCCGTAACGTCGCGAGCGCGACGTCTTGTGGAATAAAGGTTGAACTGATGTACTAAAACACAATCTATTGAATGATGATTATTATGATGATCATTTTTGGGTAACAAAGCTTTGGAGCACAATGGTATTGATTTTTAAATAGGTCATTGTCATTTGTAATTAATTTTGATAATAATAGTACATGGACGATAGAACATAACAGGTGAGGTGAGTATAACTTAATGAAATATATTTTGATTATTTTTCAGATAATTTGTAAGGAAATTCAGGACTTCATACAATCTTTCTAAGTGTGATATTTGATCGGAAAGACAGGGTAATTTTTATTAAGTTTTCATTCTCTGGTGAATATTTACAAGCTAGGATTATTACTTTAGTTTAATTTTAGGTTTCACCAACATATTGTCCCGCATTAAGAAAATACAAGGTGTATTTTTCTTAACAGAAGAATAATCATAAATATAGCAATGACCTTTAACAACAGTCTTTTTAAAGTGTGATTACTGAATAAATAAATATGATTAGGTGAAGTTACATTGTCAGTTTCGGCAGCATAATTAATTTTGTTACTGGACGTTTAATTATGTTGGTAGCCATTTTAATGGTTGCAACTAGAATTATTCCATCAGCACCCGGATGAGTTTGAGTTATTCATCCGTGAAGCCAATAACTTTCTGCAGGAACTGCCATTAATGATTCTCCAATTAAGAAATGTCCAGGCGTAAGTTGTTCTAGGCTAGTTGAATCAAGTCACTGACCAAAACTATGAAGAAGCATGGGCTAAATTAATAGCTTGATACAATAAGCCGAAATCGATAATTTGTGGTAATTTGTGATCCGTGGTTAATCCATATATTACTTGCCAAAATAAAAGCAGCTTCGAGACAACTATAGGCGAATGAATCGGTTGAAAACGCATTTCTCACCTTTGATAAATTTTTAGATTTTTTGAACACCTGTACAAGAAATTTGTTCGTAAAACGAGACTTGAGAGTTGCAATTTTTATCGGCGTGCTAGATGCACGATAATATTAAAACTAAACCAAACAACAATAATATTTACCGTTGTATATCTAGTACGTACACGGAAATCGCAACTCTCAAGTCTCGCTTTTCGAATAAAATTCTTGCTCAAGTGTGCTGCTCTTGAGTCTTGTGCGAAAGTTACAAAACCATCAATCCCAGTGCAAAGAGACACATTAATATTAGCTGCAATTAACACGGTCGAAGTTTCGAAAACTTAAACATCAACAGCAAACAATCATTCTAATCAGTCCACGTCACAACAATCACTGAAGTTGAATACAACATCCTTACATGAGAATCAAACACCTCTGAACACACTGGTATCTAACTATTGATCGATTGGACTAAATACTAGCTTATCTTTTAAGTTTGCAGCCTTGATTTACATTGAAGCAAACAATGTGGACAACAAATGTTTGCAAGGTCGCTGCTCTATTCTGGATCCTTTATTACGGACTCATGTTCAACGCCTAGCTAGGTCTATGTCGGAAATATTCAAATCTTTCTAGTTACGATAAAGCATTCTTACAATCAAGTCACGTTTAATCCAACATTATAATAATAATATAACGGCACACGTATAATCGAAAAAAACTCATCACCTCTACCACAGACGCTCTTACCAATACTCGAACCCAATGAAATATGGCAGTACGATTTCGTTCCGTGCATATTTTGATTGATGCAGAGTTTTTTTTAGATATTCCAAGTGAGCAGAAACAGTCCATTAAAGGCTTTCCAGTGTTACACTATTCTGAATTTGGTTGGTTAATAGCAGGCAACGTAAGTCAATAAAGAAAAGCGTTAAGGCCGGTATTCACGTTCAATTAATTTAACCTAATTTAACAATATAATTGTGTGACGTCATTTTATTGCACAATATACTCAATTTTGATTCAAAATTTTTGGATTTTATTGTGCAATAGTGGACGTAAAGGCCGGTATTCACGTACAATTAAATTGCACAATATAATTGTGTGACGTCAATATTGCACAATAAAATTCCAAAATCTTGAATAAAATTTGAGAATATTGTGCAATGTTCTGACGTCACACAATTATATTGCGCAATTTAATTGTACGTGAATACCGGCCTTAACACAATTATATTGCGCAATTTAATTGTACGTGAATACCGGCCCTTACAGTTGCATACTTTTAATGCAATCCTTGCGGTACGACTCATGTAATGCAAGTTATTATTAAATTGTAAAAAAATGATTGCATTAAAATCAATTTTAACGCAATCATGAAGATTTCTAAAGCAACATTTGCATTAAAGTTATTTTTAATACAATTATTAAACATTTTAAAGCAACTTGCTAAACCGAAAATGTATGTAAAATTTAATAAAAATTTACGTGTTTTGCGTTATTGAAATAAAATTCACTAAATCAAACCGACTAAATGACATTATGTATACGTTACCTAATAATTCCGAATTCGAAAATGTATATGATGTTAAAGGTAAGCTTTTCAGTTCTTAAATTATTATTTATTACCTTTGGCGGCCACGGAAAGATGAATTTTTGATTTTTTTAAGGTAAACTGCAAAAGCACTCTGAGAACTCGACGCTTAAGGCACCAAAAGAAAGAACATCTCTAGAAAAAAACATGGTAACAAGTCTTTATTAGCAGAAATAAAAAATTAAATCGTAGCTACAGTTACGGAACTTTTAATGGAACTTGCTTTAAAATTTAATACTTCTAAAATATTTTA
Organism: Tipula helvola; assembly: GCA_963556165.1. Lineage (NCBI taxonomy): Eukaryota > Metazoa > Arthropoda > Insecta > Diptera > Tipulidae > Tipula > Tipula helvola. The sequence goes on from OY744483.1 coordinate 152,253,302, forward strand.
TTAATCATTGATAAATTTTGATGCAGTTGATTGACGGTTCTTTTACAATTTGCTTTATATTCCAATGGAAAGTTGCACTAAAACTTAATGTAATTGCTGTTTTACAAATTAATGAAAATTGTATTAAAATCATTTATCCAATTTTGATGTATAATAGCCCGATAACTAGACTGATTTCAAATAAAGAAAATGTAAAATAACCCATTGTTATTGTATAACCCACGCTGCTAGGGGCAACGTGAGTTATATTTTGTATAACAAAATATTGAGTATTCATTGGAAAATTATTCATAGATTTCGTAATTTACGTCAAAGAAACACGTCACATAAATTTAAAGAACGGTCACTTTGATAAAATGTATTTCAAAATTCAATGCTATAGTGTGAAAACACAAATAAATGGAACTATTTCTTATTAATTTACGATTATTTACATTTATTTCAACAAAATTGGATAAAACGTTGTATGCCACTCGTGAACAAAGAGATATTATCTACTCGGAATAATATCCCACTCGGCTATCGCCTCGTGGGACAAACTTATCTCTCATGGATAATATCTCGTTTTGCTCACTAGTACCATAAATAACTATTACAATGCAAGCTTTGTATTAGTTTGTAATACAGCCTTCCGTAAGATCTGTATGTAACGCAATTTGCATTACATAAGCAATATTTTTTAACTGTGTTGGATTTCATAAATTTTGAGCAACTTTTACGAAAAAAGACAAACCAGTTCATCTTTTTCAGGTTTTTCCGTTCTTTTTCACCAAAAAAGTTGAATGTTGCAGTAAATAGTATTGAAAAATACTTTTTGGAGTATTCCTTCTGATTTTAATACAAGAAAATCATACTAAAACGCATTTTCTATCGTACATCTTTTATCTTTTGGAAAAGAACAAAAAGATTGAATGTAAATCAGCTATTACACAATACATTTGAGTGAACGAAAAACAGAAGCCATGTAACAAAATCCCCCAAAAGGGATTTTGTTGAACAGAACATAGCAACAGAGGTCTGGTTGCGGTATTGCACTGGCTGAAGCTCGCCGCTAGGCGTGGGGGTTACCAGACATATTACTATGCTTGAAAACCGCATAGAGATAAAACGAAGGGGACAAGAAAATTATTCTACTGTGCCACGACCACAGTGGTAGATAATCATAAAAACAAAATTTGCGTTCGACAGGGACGCCGGTGCCACTCCGGCGACCCTGCTCAAGGCCTAGGTCAGCATAAGGCCGCCCATCCTCACGCGATCACACAGAATTATTTACACACACATCACTTAACAACAAAATGAGACCAGTAAATCATAAAAAAAAATCTGTAATTACTGGAAAAACCAAATCGGAAAAAAAATGAAATAAAAACAAATGAAATGAAACGAAATTTAAAAGGAAAATGAACCGTTATCAAAAATTACCAAAGGAAAAAAAATAACGTGATGCGAATCGATTTTTTTTGGGGTACGTCGTACGTGACGCCACCCGGAACCTGTAAACCCGCGAAAAAAAATAATATATATATAAAAAAAATATAATAATAAAACACGCCAACCCAGTCAAGTTGGTTTACAAAATTTAAAATAAAAAAATATCCACACGGTGTTAACGGCTTATTATATATTTTTTTCCGTTAGCCACCTTACCTGAACACACATACAAATTTGGCCAGACCGACCACAAAACAGCTACCAGCGCCGACGCAGGATACCGTCCCAGCAGCCCCCTCTTGCTCGAACCCCACTCCGTTCGGCGGAGTTGCTGCCACAAACCCAATATTTTATCAAATTGACTGATTCCGTTTAACCAATCAACACACACTCGGTAATTCTTTGAATATAACGAACCACTTAGCTTCAGTTATTCTTGTTAGCACCAAGAACAGTTTACTAATTGATTATGGTGCTTAATCACCACACAAGCCAGATCGATTTTCCCGTTACTTCCTCCACCTGATTTTTAAAATTGATCAGAGAGGCTTCACCACCAAAAATTTGGATTTTAGATTTTTTTTTCTTTTGGTTTTCCTCCCTTGTAATATATATGTATATATATTTGTTTGTCCACACTTCCCACTTCAATATAACACCAAATAACAGGAAGTAAAAAAACCCGGAAATAAAAATCACCAATTGAAATCACAAATTACTTCTACAATTGTTTTTTTTATTTTATTAATTTCTAACAAAGTACTAGAATCGTACTAATTAACATATGAGTATCGATTTAACAAATAATCAAAATACATGGGTAACATCCCATTTTATAACATATAAAGGAAAATGTCTATATTTCTTCTTTTTTTTTTTTTTATATATATATATGTATAAGCTTTTCAGGACCATATAAAACAGGCCACAATCACAAATTATATTTACATAAAAGTTCTTCCAACATACTTTATGTGATCACAAAAAAAATTTAAAGGGTTTTTTTTCTTAATACCAATATTATGTTTACACTTGGTAGTATAAAAAAAAAATCAACTATGAATTTTATTTTTTTATTAAAAAAAAAAAACATCAACTACCATATTCTCAACACCCAACTTGACTTTTATTAAATTTCAAACGATACTATTGAATCAAAAAAACTTTTCAAAAAAAAAAACACAGACTTATCGTCTTAAAAATTCCAAAACCGACTTATTATTATTTTTAAAGCAAAACAAAATTTTTTAATATTTTAATTTAAAATAAAATATTCAAAACAAAAACACAACCTTTTTTTTCCAATCTCAAAACTAGACTCTTAAACGTTCAAAACTAGACTATCCCAATAAAAAAATAATACCGACCCGTACAAAAATATTTTTCCCCCACCCAAAATTATTTACTCATATAAAAAAAAACCCGACCGATAAATTTCGGGTGACGTACACATACGACATCACCCAAAATCGACTCGCACACACCAATACTATTTAATTTAATCACTGGAACATTCCATTTACATGGAAAATCCACGCGCTAACCAAAACAAAACAGATGAAGCAAAACGACAACCACTACACGTCATTACATACCATCAAACAAAAAATGATAAAACGAATCGAGTAACCGACCAAAATAAGGAGAAGTATAAAATGCTAAATGGTACACTCTACCAAAAAAAAATATATATTTTCTATTACAAATTAAGCCAAAGAAAGAATGACGTGTAGTGGAAGAGATTTTATGCAGCGCAGTGGATAAACATTGAACCTTGTTGGGATTTCCAACCGCAATTACAGATTTTAGATTAAATAAAACATAACAACCACAAGCGGTTGTTACAGCGTGGGGACGACTCACACCCGAGAAAAGATCTCAAAGCCAGGCATGAAAGTAAGAGGGAAGGAGAAAAAAATTTCACTAATAATTTGTCACAATCGTATATCCTTGGCATGATAAACTCCCAAAGGTTTTCCATCAAGATTTCTGATATTATAAGAGACTGTTCCGATTTTATCAGTGATAAAAGCAGGAATAAACTTAGCAGCTAACTTTGCAGAAAATCTATCAGGAGCACTACTTTGTGCGAAGGATCGGACAAACACAGGTTGATCAGGCAGGAAATTCCTATTGGTACTTCGTAAATTATAACGAACAGCGGATTTCTCATGTGCAACTTTCAGGTAATGAGTTATTTGATCACGAATAAGATTTAATCTATTAGACTTGGACAACACATGTATTTCGTTATCATCCTGAGGAGATAAAAGTTTACGTAAAGCATAATCTGAACCGTTTAATGACATGTGTTGACCAAAGACCAAATAGTGAGGAGAAAAATTCGTGACGTCGTGTTTAACATTTCGCAATGCCGCAGTGATTTCAGAAAGATGGCAATCCCATTCATTATGTGCATGATCATCAAGATAAGAACGAATACTAGACAGTAACGTCCGATTAACTCTCTCAGAAGCGTTGCTTTGAGGAGAGTAAATAGGAGTACGTATATGATCAACATTATATTTTTTCAAGAGATCTTTAAATAAGTTAGATATGAATTGTTTGCCATTATCAGAAGTAATCACTGCAGGTACAGAGAAAAGTAAAAACACATCATTTTCCAAAAAGTTACACAGAGAAGAGGCGGAAGCTTCACGCAATGGTTTGACTAGAACAAACTTTGAATAATGATCCAACACTATAGCGATACAGGTATTACCTCGTTTGGAGCGAGGATAAGGTCCAAGGAAATCAACGAACAATTTTTCAAAAGGTCTGGTAGACTCAGTTTGAGAACCCATCAAAGGTTGAGTGCTAAAATTTACAGGCTTATTCATCTTGCATTGTAAACAATTAGAGATGAAAAGTTTGATTTGTTTAGTCATACCAAACCAGAAAAATTGCCGTTGAAGTCGTTCTACAGTTTTTTTAATACCCATATGAGCAGAAGTAGGAGAAGAATGAGCCAGTTCAATTAAGTTTGCAGTCAAGGACAACGGAACTACTAACTTCCATTCAGACAAATCAGTGGACGTATAACGAGAAGCGTAGGAAGGTAAGATCAAGAGTTTATTATCACGAATTTTGAAGTTGTGATCGCAATCTTTTAATAGTTGAACTCGATTGATCTGTTGAACATATTCATCGTCCTGAAAAGCTGAAGAGTTAAGATCAATATGTAGAACCGAATTGTCACTTGAAGAATTTAAACTGGACACATTTTCTTGTATCACAGGAGAATTACAAGGTAAGGAGGAATCATCATTCAAAGTAGTTTCAACAGGAGGAAAAGGTTGATCATTACTTACATCGTCTGTGGGCTCACTATAAAAAGCTCTGGAGAGGGCATCAGGTACAACATTCACCGTTCCTTTACGATATCCGATATCAAATTTGTACGCTTGCAGTTTTAAACTCCAGCGGGCGAGTCTACCAGATAGATCTTTTTGGGACATCAACCAGCGGAGACTAGCGTGATCAGTATAAATCGTGAACGGGTATCCCTCGATATAGGGCCGAAATTTTTGGACGCTAAGTACTGCTGCGTAGCACTCCAACTCAGTTACAGAATAATTCCTCTGAGCGGCATTAAGTTTGTGCGAAAAGAATTCAATGGGGTGTTCAGCGCCATCAGGATCAAGCTGAAAAAGTACACTACCCACGCCAACAGCACTTGCGTCGCATTGGATGAAGAAAGGGCGCCCATAGTCAGGATTAGCTAAAACAGGAGCAGACGATAAAGATACTTTAAGAGATTGGAAGGATTCCTCAGCGTGAAGATTCCATTTAGACTTAGATTTTTTCCCTGTCAGATCAGTTAGTGGAGCAGCTAAAGACGCGAAGTTTTTAATAAAACGCCTATACCACCCACATAAACCCAAGAAACTACGTATTTGTTTAGTTGTTTTTGGTCGAGGAAATTCTCTAATTGCCTTACATTTTTCTGGGTTGGTGCGAAGGCAACCATCACCCACTAAATAACCCAGGTATTTAACCTCCTTCAAAACAAACTGACTCTTTTCTAAATTTATGGTTAAACCAGCCTTTACTAGCAACGAAGCCACAACTTCCAAAAGTTCCAAGTGTTCATCAAAAGTGGACGAAGTAACCAATAAATCATCAAGGTAGACGAATACTTTGTCGTGCAGTTGATAAGGAATCACCCGATGCATAAGGCGACACAGTGTTTGGGGAGCGTTGCACAACCCAAAGGGCATGACCTTGAAGTGGTACAAGGGACGACCAGGGACAGTAAACGCCGTCTTATCTCGGGATTGCGGGTCAAGAGGGATCTGCCAAAAGGCATCTTTTAGATCAATAGTAGAAATATACCGTGTTTGATCCAATCGACCCAACAATCCGTTGATAAGTGGAAGCGGATACGCATCCCTGACCGTCACCTTGTTCACCTCACGGGCATCCAAACACAAGCGTACTTGGCCATTAGCCTTATGCACCATGGTGACAGGAGAACACCATGAACTGTGGCTTTCTTCAATCACATCCAGTGATAACATCCTATCTAGCTCATCGTACATTAGTTTTTGCTTAGCAGGAGAAACAGAGTAAAAACGTTGCTTAACAGGCTTGGATTCACCAACATCAATCTCATGAGAGATTAATGTAGTTCGTCCAAGACCCATTTTAGCACTTGACGGAAATTTTTTTACTATTGTAGAGAGCTTTAAGTTATCATCTGGAGAGAGAGAATGGAATTTAGGAGAACAAGATATTTCTGCGGAGTCCGATAATTCACTCAACGCAGGTAGTTGCAAAGTAATGCCGAATTTATTCCAAAAGTCAATCCCTAAATAAAGAGATTGCTTTAGAGAAGGTACTAAAAAGAATCGCATGTAATGAGATTGGGAATTAAAACTAACCTGAACATTTATGTAACCAATGACGTTCTGAGATTGACCACTCGCAGTCTGAATAGAAGTAGGAAAATTATGAATATGAAGATTATTGTCCGCCAACAACTTTTCAGAACCACAACCCAACACACTTACACTCGCTCCACTATCTAATAGACCTCGGTATGGAACATCATTGACAAGAATATCAGCATAAGGCCGTTTATCGCTTGTCTCAGAACCGAGTACTGAAGAAACAACAAAGGATCGCAAAATCCGACGTTGCTCCCAGTATTTTTTTGAGCGAAGTAACTGAGCTGAGATGAGTTTCCCAAAAGTGTTGGGGAGAGACGGAACGGAATCAGAAAAATTAGAACTATTGTTAAATGAAGAAGTTGAAGGAATGGAGTGTTCCAATTTGGAAAAGGAATTTACTCGACATTCAGGTGGAGAAACAGGCAAGCAAGAGTCCGATACCATTAGGTCGGAACCAGCTGAACCAGATCCAGAAGAGATTGCGGAGTCAAAGGACTCAACGCGAACTTTCACTGGTTCGACTGATTCTTTCCATCTGGCCTCAGTCTCTTCCGAAACTCTGGGTCGGTATTGCTGACTGCATCTACTTTGGTAATTATGGTTGGGGTTGAGATGGTCTGTGGTTCCTGGTTCCCCGATCTCCATGAACCACTGATCTGGTTTCCCGCACAACGAACACAATTTGTTGAAATGGTGCCTTTGAGACCACAACGATAGCAAAAGGCACCCAAGTGAGGACGAGGACAGTCTTGAAAACCATGCCCTATATCAGAACAATTATAGCAAATGTAATTGCGGCCAGATCTAGAGGTAGTGGTTACATTAGGTGTAGTTGAAGTAGAAGGGGATTTAAAAGACTTAGAATTTGTAATAGTCGTTCCCATTGGAGCACGATAAGAATGGCTAGGGCTGATAGCAGAAATATGTTGCACAGATTCGGACGTCGGAACAAAAACACCAGATGGAACGCGATATGCGGTTCCTGACGTATCTGCGGATGGAACTGATGGATTAGAAATTGGAACGACTGGTTCTGAATCATACATTCTCTCAACACCGAGTTCATTGATACTACGACGAGGGTGCATCGAGTAATCAGGTGGAGAACGAAAACGTTTTAGCGAATCTTCCCATGAAGTACAACTTTTGATGAGCTCATTGATATGTGAGAAGTGTCGATCAGTAAGTTGATACTGAAGGACAGGCTTCATATTGTTCATCAGTAGTTGTATGAATTCATCGTCGCTGTAAGGGGTGTGACACTGCAGGGCCAAATTCCACATGTGATGATAAAACTCCAAGAATGATTCGTTAGGTAACTGTTTGCGAGACTCAACCATACGACGAATTTCGTAGGGAGTACGCCTATCTTTAAATCTTTCTTGGAAGGCTAATCGGAGGCTATCCCAAGGTGCTGAAGGATTATACCTGCGGTAGGTCCAGTACCACTGCAGTGCCACATCTTTCAGGACAAGATGCAGATCCAGAAGTACAGAGGAAGGTGATAGATTGTTGGATTTCACTACAGAGTCCAGCTGAAAAAGGAACATGTCCACAGTGATACCAGAAGGTGAACCTGTGTAGGAAATCCCACATCGAGATAAAGAACGTCTATTGAAATCAGGATTATATTGAGTAGATGGATTATGAATTGCTGAAGGCACGGGATTCAAAGTACTATTATGAAGATCTCTAACATCTGGTGCTGACTGAAAATTGGAACGTTGGGTGACCTGCTCCGGAGATGAACGCTCTTTAGAGACAGGTTCCAAATGCGAAGACGTTAAACCAAGGAAATCATTTAACTGTTCGAGTCCTCCCTGAGAGGTATGTGCTGGTGGAAAATGAACTTGGGCTGATTTTTGAATATTTTGATTCGCCGCTACGACAGCCGGGTCCATTGGCAAAGAACGACCGCCAGGATATTCGTCAGCAGAACTTTTAACCCCGGATACTACAGGAATGCTATCCCCCGAAGGAATTGGAGCAGTCTGTCTTACTAAAAGCTGATTGGTGAGAAATTGCACTTGTTGCATTAATGATTTTAAAAGTTCTGCTTGGTCACTAGAGTTAACTGCCTTATCCGCCGTGGTAATGGTGTTAGAGGTTGAAGGATGCAGTACCGAATTGCTAATCTTACCCGCAGGACTAGGTTGGGATTTACTCACTACTTCTGGGATGGTCAGTTTTGATTCTACCGGATATACCTCCTGAAATACCAACGCTTGACCTCCATCAATACCTTTAGCAGACTCAACAGATTGATCCAGTAAAGTAGGGTCAGTTATATACTGATCTAACGCCGTGTATAATTTAATACAAATATCTAAAATAGTTTGAGCCTGCTTTCCATATGAAGGAGACTGAGTAGCTCTTTCCAAACGATCATGGACATGCAGTAACCGCGACCGCAAACGCTGAGCTGTTCGAACCTGATCTTCCCCATCTAGATTTTCAATACCAATAAAGGTTTGTTGGAGGCTCTGCACTTTGCTTTGACAAGTGAGGATTTCGTCATTGGGTTTCCTTTTAGCTCGACTGTGCATTTCAATCGGTTTGTCCCTGGTGCCATCCAGCTCTGCGGCCAAAGCTTCCTTTAATTCATTCAACGCTTCCTCAGTATTGGGTTGGATAGATCGAAGCAAAAATTCTACTTCAATCTCATCAGCCTTAAGATGTGAAATATCCATTTTAACACGCAACAACGAATTTAACGAGAAAGAAAATGACTTAATCAAAAATGGAATTTAAACGTGATTTTAAATTTAACGAGAATTAATTCTCAACAAATGTAAACTAACAATATTTAAATTAAAAAAAAAAAATTCCAACTTATATTTACTGAATAGATTATAGTTATAATTAAAATTACCTAAATCAAAAGTTATTAAAATTTAACGTAAATAATAAATGAAAACCAGCGATACTGGCAATTTCAACCAAAAAAAAAAATCAAATTATTTAATTGAAGAGATTACAAAAAAAAATTTTTTCAACCAAAAAAAATTAAATATAACAATATTTGGATATATATATATATATGAAAAACAAAATAGAATTAATTAATTTAAAGCAGAAAAAAAAAATTTTAAATTATTAATTAATTATTTAAAGAAATTTATTGAAAACATACATTGAAGCACCAATCTCAAATTAGACTCACTATGACCAAGTAGATATCCACAAGCCGGGCTGTTTGAGGAGCTGCGAGAAACAAATTACTATCCAATGGACCACTCGCGTCAATACTGAACTAGCGCTCAACTCAAAACCTTATTTCTCATCCGTACTCGACAGTCTATCCCAAGGTAATGTGTTGGAATCTAAAGTGTTGCTTAATACCTCAATATAATTTAAAGGACAAAAAGAATTTATGTTTACTGAGTTTACTATTGAACTGAATGTGAGAGACAAAAAAAATAAAATAAAGAAAATGAATTATATTTATATATATATATATATATGTATATACACAAAAAAATTACCGAAAGAAAAAAATTAATTTAAATATCAATATCCCAAAACCGAAAAAAAAATTAATGAAAATAATTTGACAAAATAATGAAAATTAGAATGAACTTTTTAAATCATAACTATAATAATCACGTAGATATCAACAAGTCGGAAGGATTGAGGAGCTGGAAAATTACTATGGTTATCCCAAGGACTTATCCGCGGTAAAGCACTACTTTCACTCGACTCAAACACTGTATGAACAACCGCACTTGCCGGTCTATCCCACGGTAGATTATTATTGCCTGAATTCATTCGCACGCAAAATATAACCAAAAACAAAAAAATCAAAATACCGAAATAGAATTATAAAAAAAAATGAACTGACCAAAATTATTAATAGTATTTTAGCTGCTCCATTAACCAAAACTGAAAACAACCAATAATCAAAAAAAATTCCCAAAAAAATGAAAAAGCAAAAGAAAAATAAGTAAAGCGTATTACTTGTACAAAAAATACAAAATGTGATCACGCGAGAGATGATCACGGCCCCATGCTGAGCCAGACACGAACGCTATAATAATAAAAATAATAAAAATTACCACTGTGGTCCCAGTAGTTTAATTAGAATTGAACAAAAAAATTTGAAAAATAAAATTTTACCTGAAAGTAGAAGTTGACTAAAGATGTGCCAATGAGTACTGCGATCACGAACTGTCCAATCAACACCACATTGGTGGAAACAACAAGTTCGCGATCCCAACACCCATGACACATGGAACCAACATGACGAGCGATCCAGCAAGATCAAATAACCAAAGGTTAGAACATGCTGTGATCCCTCCCCATGTAGGTAGTCGGACTGAAATAGAAAATTACGTTAATTAAAAGGTACGAAGACTCTAAAAATTTAAAAAGACTAAACTCAGAACGAAAGAAGAATGAGCTTAACCACAATCAATGCCACATGGCAGAAATGGTAAGCCCATTCATCAGACGAGCTGAGAATAGGGATCAACATTCTCATCTGCATGCAATCAAACAGCTTACGCTGGTTGCAATGCAGATTTGAATGTTGATCGGGCAGAAAACGTTGATGTGAGCACCCGTGCAAGCTCAAACAACGCAAGCGTTGGACTTTGCACGTGGTACTCACAACAAGTAAGCTGAAAAAAAATTGTGACATTAAAGACGAAAATCAAAAAAAAAATTAGCCGAATGGTTTGGGCGCCACTGTAACAAAATCCCCCAAAAGGGATTTTGTTGAACAGAACATAGCAACAGAGGTCTGGTTGCGGTATTGCACTGGCTGAAGCTCGCCGCTAGGCGTGGGGGTTACCAGACATATTACTATGCTTGAAAACCGCATAGAGATAAAACGAAGGGGACAAGAAAATTATTCTACTGTGCCACGACCACAGTGGTAGATAATCATAAAAACAAAATTTGCGTTCGACAGGGACGCCGGTGCCACTCCGGCGACCCTGCTCAAGGCCTAGGTCAGCATAAGGCCGCCCATCCTCACGCGATCACACAGAATTATTTACACACACATCACTTAACAACAAAATGAGACCAGTAAATCATAAAAAAAAATCTGTAATTACTGGAAAAACCAAATCGGAAAAAAAATGAAATAAAAACAAATGAAATGAAACGAAATTTAAAAGGAAAATGAACCGTTATCAAAAATTACCAAAGGAAAAAAAATAACGTGATGCGAATCGATTTTTTTTGGGGTACGTCGTACGTGACGCCACCCGGAACCTGTAAACCCGCGAAAAAAAATAATATATATATAAAAAAAATATAATAATAAAACACGCCAACCCAGTCAAGTTGGTTTACAAAATTTAAAATAAAAAAATATCCACACGGTGTTAACGGCTTATTATATATTTTTTTCCGTTAGCCACCTTACCTGAACACACATACAAATTTGGCCAGACCGACCACAAAACAGCTACCAGCGCCGACGCAGGATACCGTCCCAGCAGCCCCCTCTTGCTCGAACCCCACTCCGTTCGGCGGAGTTGCTGCCACAAACCCAATATTTTATCAAATTGACTGATTCCGTTTAACCAATCAACACACACTCGGTAATTCTTTGAATATAACGAACCACTTAGCTTCAGTTATTCTTGTTAGCACCAAGAACAGTTTATTAATTGATTATGGTGCTTAATCACCACACAAGCCAGATCGATTTTCCCGTTACTTCCTCCACCTGATTTTTAAAATTGATCAGAGAGGCTTCACCACCAAAAATTTGGATTTTAGATTTTTTTTTCTTTTGGTTTTCCTCCCTTGTAATATATATGTATATATATTTGTTTGTCCACACTTCCCACTTCAATATAACACCAAATAACAGGAAGTAAAAAAACCCGGAAATAAAAATCACCAATTGAAATCACAAATTACTTCTACAATTGTTTTTTTTATTTTATTAATTTCTAACAAAGTACTAGAATCGTACTAATTAACATATGAGTATCGATTTAACAAATAATCAAAATACATGGGTAACATCCCATTTTATAACATATAAAGGAAAATGTCTATATTTCTTCTTTTTTTTTTTTTTATATATATATATGTATAAGCTTTTCAGGACCATATAAAACAGGCCACAATCACAAATTATATTTACATAAAAGTTCTTCCAACATACTTTATGTGATCACAAAAAAAATTTAAAGGGTTTTTTTTCTTAATACCAATATTATGTTTACACTTGGTAGTATAAAAAAAAAATCAACTATGAATTTTATTTTTTTATTAAAAAAAAAAAACATCAACTACCATATTCTCAACACCCAACTTGACTTTTATTAAATTTCAAACGATACTATTGAATCAAAAAAACTTTTCAAAAAAAAAAAACACAGACTTATCGTCTTAAAAATTCCAAAACCGACTTATTATTATTTTTAAAGCAAAACAAAATTTTTTAATATTTTAATTTAAAATAAAATATTCAAAACAAAAACACAACCTTTTTTTTCCAATCTCAAAACTAGACTCTTAAACGTTCAAAACTAGACTATCCCAATAAAAAAATAATACCGACCCGTACAAAAATATTTTTCCCCCACCCAAAATTATTTACTCATATAAAAAAAAACCCGACCGATAAATTTCGGGTGACGTACACATACGACATCACCCAAAATCGACTCGCACACACCAATACTATTTAATTTAATCACTGGAACATTCCATTTACATGGAAAATCCACGCGCTAACCAAAACAAAACAGATGAAGCAAAACGACAACCACTACACGTCATTACATACCATCAAACAAAAAATGATAAAACGAATCGAGTAACCGACCAAAATAAGGAGAAGTATAAAATGCTAAATGGTACACTCTACCAAAAAAAAATATATATTTTCTATTACAAATTAAGCCAAAGAAAGAATGACGTGTAGTGGAAGAGATTTTATGCAGCGCAGTGGATAAACATTGAACCTTGTTGGGATTTCCAACCGCAATTACAGATTTTAGATTAAATAAAACATAACAACCACAAGCGGTTGTTACAGCCAGTGAAACAGTAGTTTAGATTGAGACCGATAGCTGAAAAATTAAGCTGAAATTGAAATTCTTCTTTCTGCTAGGCCCAATTAAAGAGAGCGGGGGAGCAGCAGGAGAGGTAATTTTACCGATTGTACTTAGGCTCATAACTTTTATACCCTAAAAACAAAACAATGATGGATTGACAGACTAGTCGAAATTTCAAAATTATTAACGTACACGATCGCAAGTAAGCAATTTTCATATGAAATAAACAAAATATTTGCGAACCAAACAAAATCTGAGAAAAATCAATATATACTGTGTTTATTTATAAGTCTCGATAGATCTCTATAAATTACCTCCAGATTTTCTTTTTGTTTGTGGTTGAATTGTAAATAATTAACTTTAATTTTATCCAATAGGACGTATTAATTGTACATGAAAATTTTGCTTTTTATCTAGATATTTTATCGAGACTACAGATTTTCCCTATCATAAGTACAGACACATATTAAAAATTTGTATTTTAGCATGGAAACATACCAAAGTTAATTTTTAGTTCATCTGCCATTTCCATTTAGTACAATAAGAAGCTAGTAAGCTAATTTACATTTAATCTGTTGCTCTATTTTAAAAGTGCATCTACGATAAAAGTATTTATTTTTTGTTATTTCCTTCAATTATGAAGAGGCATATTCAAACTGTGTTATTTAATACTATTTACCGCAATCCACAAGTTTTTTTTGGCGAAAAAGAATGGAAAAATCGAACAATGAACCTGTTTATCGTTTTTCGTAAAAGTTGCTCAAAATTTAAAAGATCATAGTAACATTTTGAAAGCAAAAAAAAAGCTTTAGTATGTCCGTCTCATTTCTATATATGGATAAAATGTATTCGCACTTTTCTTCATGTATTTATAGTTTTGGAATGGGGCATGCTTCAATATTCGCCGCTGTTTTTAAATGCAGCACCCTCGGTACAGGTTAGAATGTCAAATGGCATTAGTGTTTTGTATCGAAACTACATGGTGAATTTAATAACACAAAATAATTTTTATATTTTAAAATGTTTATAAGTCGTTTATCGACGCGTTCGAACTTCGTAGCCATAAAATTAAACATCAAACGACAGTAATGACATCTGATGTGCGGAAACAAAAACAAACTCTTTTTGCATGCCCCTATTGCCCCATAACAGAATACTATAATGATTTTTTAAGTGGATGATAGAAGTAGTTACAATTTCTCATTTTTTTTTTGTTTGCAAATATCTGAATACATAGATCTATAGATAATTTGTACATTAAAATAAATAATTAAACGAATAATTATAAATAAACAAAATTAAATAAAGTGCGCTTGTTACATAATATTATATCTACAAAATAAATAAAAACCAAAATTAAATTGTGTATGTTTTTCTATATAAAAATGGCGTACACACATTTGCAATACTACGAAACGCCATAAAACAACCAATTTGTTTTATTTCATTATTTAATAATTAATTGATTGAAAAATCAAATTTTTCCTGTTTTTTCTCATTAAACCGCACCGCGGGTTGTGTCATTTAGACAGGCTAGAGTTTTAGTGGCAATATTTCCTGCTGTTAAATACGCTCTTTCAGGCTCGATGCTAATTGATGGTAAATTTTAATAAACATTTTAATACCTCGAGGGCACCTCAATGATCCCAAAATTAAAGTCATTTCCGAAACGTAGAGAAAAGCGTTGTTACATACGGCACAATGCAAAAGCGTGAATACCTATTCCGTTTTTAATATGTTTCAGGAAGCCTGCAAAAGGAGCGAATTTGTAATAGCAGAAGCATAAATGCAAGAAGTTTGCGCAATAAATTGGATGAAATAGAAATGACTGTTTCTTCTTTTTATAAGAAACCTAAAATTTTGGTTATTTCTGTAACGTGGATGTAGAGCAATGCAACTCAGTATTTCAATTTACCAGATTTTACTTCCTATAACTGCGTTAGAGATGATGATCGCGGTGGTGGTATTTCTATCTTTGTATACATGACAGCATTTGTTTAACTGTAATTTTTTCTGACACCACAGATTACGCTAGCTATTTAATCGTTGAATTATTGCCGTATAATATCAAAAATTGTGGGATATATAGTAGGTCTCACAAATCGAATCTGGATACTTTCTTTAATAAATTAGATGATATTCCTATTTAATACCTACAGAAATTCTATTGTACTGGGTGATTTGAATGTTAATTATTTATTGGCTAATGATTTATCAACACAAAAACTTGAAAGTAGTGTTCTTGCAAATGGTTTTGTTATATTGAATCCTCGTCATTCTAAAGTGTATACGAGAATGTCCAATTCACCTTCTAATTTAGATTACGTGATCACGGATTTAATTTTTCACAGGTATAATCTTGACAGCTTTGACGTATCTTATTCAGACAATAAAGCTATTATGTTAGATTTCTATTTTAAATCTCATCGAAATACTACAATTAATTTCTCAAAATTTAACGAATTGTCTGAATATTATGAAAATGTTTCGGCTTTTTTATAGACAATATATTAATTGTAAATGACATTCACTGTATTTTTGATTTGGTAAATCAGAAAAATAACAGAGACTAATCACTTATAACATATCTACCAATCAAAGTAGAAATATTATCCCCTCCCCCTTTTCTTTCCCGCAGAGTCAATACAAAGTGTATCAACTCTCAAAAATTAGAAATCTCTTTGAGTTCTTGTGTTGGTAATTCGGTTTCGTACGGAAAAAGTAAGGTCTACTCTTCAGGTAGCTACGACCGAACTACAAAAAATTCAACTCTCGCTTTATACATTATATGAGCCGTTAATTTTGAAAATGGTGCAAGTCCATTTTTCAAAAAATTTAAGTTAATGATAACAATAGACAAATAAAAGTATAATCTTTCTAACGGTGAACAGTTTATAGTCAAAATAAAAAATAAATATCCCTAATACTTGTGCAAAAAATAAGAAAATTTAAAATCCCGTATATTTTTGCGTTTATTGTTTCTCTATTCCTCCATTTTCTCGTTTCAACAAAACGTGGACTAGCCTCACTTTCAAAATAAACGGCTCATATATAAAATTAGAGTGTATCAACTTAGTGAATTATATTCAACTAAATCAAAATCAAAAACCCAGGCAAAAATCTAATTTGTGTGTGTGGGCATCATCCACACGAAGAATTACGAAATTTAACGAATTATCTGAATATTATGAAAATGTTTCGGATTTTTTATAGACAATATATAAATTGTAAGTGACATTCACTGTATAAGTAATTGGCCTCTGTTATTTTTCTGATTTACCAAATCGAAAATACAGTGAATGCATTTACAATTAATATATTGTCTATAAAAAAGCCGAAACTTTTTCATAATTAATTTCTCGTAGGAATAAATTTTGGGAAACCCACAAAAATCTAAAACACAAAATTCTCAAACCATTTAATCCACTTTATAAAAATAAAAAATAAACTGAAAATCCCCATACACAATATCAATAAATTTGAAATCTCCACACAACTTAGATATCGCTGAGAAATTTCCTTTGTTTTTTAATGGAAACAAACAAATTGCATTATTTTCGAACACATTAATCAGTTTTAGTTGTCCTCTAATCTTGAAATTACATAAATATACGTATTTAGAAAAAGTTTGTCTTTGATTTGCATATTTAATCAATTAAAGTAAATACACAATAGTAACACATAATATGGACATTACAGTACTAAAGTCAAACAAACGAACTGTAGAGTGTATTTACCAAGTAAAAGAGCGCAGAAAGAGAAAATTGGAAGAATACGTCGGGCGCATGAATCTTACAACGAACCGAATAGTTTAGATACTATAAAAATTCCTGAAGAAATATTATTTTTGGAAGATGATTTATTTGTGCTATCAGAGAAACGATTTATTGATGAAATGTTAATAATATTGGGAACAACTACGTCATTAACTGCTTTAGGGAAAGCTGAATGTTGGCTAATGGATGGAACATTTTACATTGTTCCATCAATCATGCGGCAATTGTTTAGAATTCATGGCAAAGTTGGTGATCAGATTGTTCCTCTTGTGTTTTGCTTAATGAGTTCAAAATCTAAAAATTCATATTCAGAATTTTTTTATGAATTGCATATTTTAGCAGTTGAGAGAAACATTTCAATAGCACCAAAAATTATTATTACTGATTTTGAAAAATCAATTTCGTCTGCTGCTAGATCATACTTTCCTTCTGCTACGTTTAAAGGTTGCCTATTCCATTTTGGGCAAATTATATGAAGACGTACCCAAAAAGAAGGCCTAGCCGTAGAATATGGCAATAACGAAAATATAAATTTACAAATCAGAATGCTGAAAAGTTTATCATTTATACCACACGCCGAAATTCCAAAGTATTACTCGGAGTTAAGCAGCACCTTTCAAAATGAATCGTTACAAAAACTGGGATTATGGTTTAAAAAACCTACATATCAGGTGAATCAAAACAGATGAAGCCAAAATATGACCCTGCTTTTTGGTCGGTTGTGGATTTGGTAAAAGAAAATTATCCACGAACTCAAAATTCAGTTGAAGCTTGGCATCGTCGCTTGAAAGTAGTAGTCGGAAAGAAACATAGCGGCCTTTATGCTATAATTAAAGAAATGGGGAAAGAGATGATTTTGGTTAAAACAACTCTTGAGAAAATAAGCTCTGGAGAAATTATATCGCCTAAGAAATCACATATTCAAAAATATAAGAAAATAAAAAGGTTGATGAAGAAGCGCGAAGAAATAGGATTGATAGAATATTTAAAATCAATTGCATATCATATTACTTTATGTTAATTATTATTCTATATTTTATGAAAATATTTTTTCATTTTGTTCATTATATATTTAAAAATTACTGTTACACTACAATACAAATTTTACCAATTTTAAAATAAATAAATTAAAATTAATCCGCTTATAGTTTTACCTTATTTAATAAGAAACATATTTTTTTTGGCTTGAAATCTACACGAGATCCTAATTGAAAGGATTCAGTTGATTTATGAAATTGTGAATCGGCGCGCGCCTATTCACAATTTCATAAATCAACTGAATCCTTTCAATTAGGATCTCGTGATAGAGGATTTTGTGTTTGAGGATTTTGTGTTTGAGGATTTTGTGTTTGAGGATAATGTTTTTAAGCATTTTGTTTTTGAAATTCTATGTTTAAATATGTTAGACCCAACCCATAAATTTTATCGTCTACATAAAAAAATACTTCAGAACTCTTATTTCAAAGACCAATTCCTGTCTTTCAGAAATTTGGTTATCAATAAGAAAACATGTTTGAAGAAGCAATATTATGGAGATCAGTTTAGGCACAATAATTTTGACGCTCGAAAAAATCGGAATTTGTTCAATTGTATTATTTTTAATCGTACAAAGACAACTACCCCTATAGAATATCTGATCGCTCTGGTAATTTATTGGAACCTTTTACGGTAGCTAACATTTTCAATAGACACTTCATTGAAGTGTCTTTTAGTTGCTTCGACCAACTCTCGAACACAAATCTTTGAATTATTCATAGTTTCAGACAGTATGCTATACCGGGTGTTTCTTTTAAACTGAGACGATCAAATATCTCGAAAAATAGCCACTCTACGGAAAAAATGTCCATAATCAAAATTTAATCATACCGCTGGGGAAATACATTAGTGCAAAAAAATAGTTCCCCACCCCCCGCTTTGTAGGTGGGGCGCGGGGTAACTTTGAAACTAAGATAGGAACCCCTATTTTTTATTGCAGATTCGGATTCTACGGCTAAAAATACGTAGGATTTGACTGAAACATTTTTTTCGATTCATGTTAGATGGCGCTGCAATTGACGATATTCAATTTTTATCTCGGATTAAATATCTCGGAAAATAAGCACTCTACGAAAAAAATGATAGAGATCAAAATTGAATTATTCCACGGGGGAAATACATTAGTGTTAAAATTAGTACCCTCACCTCCTCCTTGTAGGTGGGTGTACTAATTTTAACACTAATGTATTTCCAGCGCCATCTATCATGAATCGATAAAAATGTTTCAGTCAAATCCTACGTATTTTTAGCCGTATAATCCGAATCTGCAATAAAAAATAGGGGTTCCTATCTTAGTTTCAAAGTTACCCCCCGCCCCACCTACATGGAGGGGTGAGGGCTACTAATTTTAACACTAATGTATTTCCCCCGCGGAATAATTCAATTTTGATCTCTACCATTTTTTTCGTAGAGTGCTTATTTTCCGAGATATTTAATCCGAGATAAAAATTGAATATCGTCAATTACAGCGCCATCTAACATGAATCGAAAAAAATGTTTCAGTCAAATCCTACGTATTTTTAGCCGTAGAATCCGAATCTGCAATAAAAAATAGGGGTTCCTATCTTAGTTTAAAAGTTACCCCGCGCCCCACCTACAAAGCGGGGGGTGGGGAACTATTTGTTTGCACTAATGTATTTCCCCCGCGGTATGATTAAATTTTGATTATGTATATTTTTTCCGTAGAGTGGCTATTTTTCGAGATATTTGATCGTCTCAGTTTAAAAGAAACACCCGGTATATAACTGCTCTGAACCCATTTTATTATCAATGGTATATTTATGACAATATTAACGGTTTTTTACTCAAGTATAAGATTATTAATGAGAATCAGTTTGGATTTATTAAGAACTCGAATACCCAGGCAACCGTGGCCAATTTCATGCACAATGTTTATTTAGGGACTCACTCGAAATTATATGTTGGTGTTTTATTCATTGATATTCGAAAGGCCTTTGATTATGTTGATCATTGTATATTATTAGAAAAATTCAAGCTACTCAAACGCACCAAACAATTTTTATCAATTCTAAAAGACTTTCTAAGTGATTGCAGTCAACGCACAATAACATTTACAGTGAGTATACATCAATTTATTCTGGTGTACCACAAGGATCAATTCTGGGTCCATTATTATCCCTTTTTGTATATTAACGATATTTTTAGTTTGTACATGTTTGGCAAATTACAGCTTTACGCTGATGATGCAGCCTTAGTGTATATCAGTAGCGATTTAAATGATATCATGAAACATATGCAACATGATTTACACTTGAACAACAATTATCTATTGGCTAATCGAATGTCCTTGAATCTCAATAAAACCACTACATTATTTTTGAAAATAAACCAAAGGAGAACTTGCCATCATATTTTATATTTAGCAATTTTAACATTCAAGAGGTATCTTTTTTCAAGCATCTGGGTTTGGTAATTGATTCAAAACTAAATTGGTCGATACATATTAACAAACTATACAAAACTATTTCCCCATGTTATTTGTGTTACGACGGATTTACAACTATATTAATTCTGAATCTGTGTGATTTATCTGAAATGAGCATGATCTGGACTGCTTCACCTGCTTATTTATTGCAACCCTTATCAATTCCCTAGAACAGGATTATAAAAATCATTAAACACCTACCCAGACTTACAACCTCATATTTACTATATGTACAGTGAAAAGATCTTACCTATTGCAGTTTTAGGTGAATTTGATTTACTGATTTTCATTTTTAAGGTAATTAACAATTTAACTAAATGTAATTACAATTTCCAAAGAGCTCGTGACATTCATAATTTAATTACATATAATACACGGTCAAATCAAAACTACTATATGTCATCTCTTCGGGCCAATAGGGACTCAAATAATGTTTTTTATAGGGGCTTGATTTTGTTCAATGAATTCCTAGATGAAGTTAAACAGGAAACACGCTTTGGCCACTTTAAATCATCCGTTAAGATTTTTATTTATAATAAATGGCTATATTTGATTTGAACTGAGATTTGGTTGCATCACGTAATGATGTTTTTATTGATTGGGCATGTAAGTGGCTCCCTTCTGAGGGATTGATGACCATGATGCTGAATTTATTTAATAAATTGCTTTACTATAGCAATTTTAATAGCTAAACTGTGAGGTTATCGGAGTTTATTCATTTTTAGTATATTTTATTAGGAAGTATAGTTGGTGACAATTAACACTTAATTAATTAATTTATTTATTTGGCAGAGTTGCGGAATTACTTCAACTATAATAGTAGTTTGAGCAAAACTGTAGTTTTAAGTTGTGTAAATGACCAATTTGGCGGTAATCTTTGGAATAGGTAGTAGTTGTTATAAATTATATTGAATTATTAGGTCATTTACGAGCTACAGAGGGGTTTAAATGGTTATTTAGTTTAATTTTCAATGTAGCAGTTAGAGATAAATATTTAATTTAGAATGGGATTTTCAGAAATATTGGAGAGACCTCGCTCAGCGTCTAAAATATCCAAGCATCCAGCTGTCATGTAACGTAGAAATTGTATTATCTTGTGATGACTATTTTGTCGTATATATTGCGAACAAATTTATACAAATTAAATCCTATTAATTAAGTAGTAAATAGTTGGTAATAATGGATAAATATTAATTTTGGTTTCAGAGTTGCTCGTGAAATTTTATTTGAGCCTTATTTGTAAATAGATGTAACGAAAAAAAAACATAAGGAATATTAGGTTACATGTATTTACATAAACTTATTTATAACAGGTATTGGTTATTTTCCTAATTCGATTTATTAATGAATTTGTTTACTGTGTGGATCGACACATCACCATGTAATGAATGAAATTTCGAGATCTTGACCTCAGATATAATGCTTCTAAAGCATATGCAACTTTATTTTTTTAAACATTTTTTAAAACGTTTTAGTATAAACGAAATATTATTATACCTTTGTTGGCCGCTCATTAAAAAATCACTACGTAGACTCGTTTAGAGATAAAACCAATTGTTTACATACATTTTTAAAATATTTCCGGTCAACAGACTCTGAACTAAAGTATATAAAAACAAATTAATTTTTGGTGTGTCATGTTTTAATTAATTTAAACAAGGAATGGTTCATCCTTAAGGTGGAAAGCCACACATTTTATCCATTCTTTATTTGAAATTAAAATAAAAAGACCAAGTCCTTTTATCTTTTATAATTTCATTTTGTGTTGAGCTTTTTTCTCTTGTATGAAAATATGATTTCTTTTGTTCTATTAAAGCAACCAAAGCCATTTTAGTATAAACTCGTACCTACATATAAATGTAATCCTCGTTTATCCTTAAGCAGTTTTAAGGTTATGTAAATGATTAGGTTGATGCTTGTTTTCTATTTTTAGAGCATTTTGTCTTATTAATTTTTTATTATTGTCGCATAGTTCCGAGCTCAAGATTAGAATTTATTGAATTTTGTATATTATAGATAAATTATGTACGTATATCCTTCCAAATTTTATTTTCATAAATCTCCATCAAGATGATTATCATCATCCATCGACAAACCACAGAATAAATAAAATTAAAGAATAATAAAATAAAAATTGTCAGAAAACTTGGAAAAACCCAAACTAAATTGGATTCAATTTACTCTCATTATTTGTAGATCTTGCAAATATGTACATACATATATATACTCGATTGAGGGCAAAACAGAAACCGAACACAAAAACAACACAAACATTAAAAGCTCTTGTGTTGATAAATCTCAACCGATTTCTTTTGGTTTTTACGGTTTATCACAAACAATTTATCAACAAAACAAAACAATTTTTTTTTATCTAATAAAACAAAAGTTTTTGTTTTTGGGGTTTCGTGTACATTTGTTCCATGTTCGTCAAGTGATTTGTTAATGCCTCTCTGACTCCGTATATAACAATTTTTTTTTTTTTTTTTTTTTGATGGACAAAAAATGTCTGTTGACATGTTATGACAAATGGCTATAGTGGATTTGTTTCATTTACAAATTTACTTTACTTTTAATATGACGACACAATAAACGACCAAGTAGTTTCAATATTCGGTTCTTGCTTGCGCGATTTCAAGATTAATTAGTCAACAAGGGATTAAAACGTAATGTACACAGAGACACAAAACACAAAATAATATGTTTGTTTAATTTTATACAAATTCACAAAATTTAAACGTATAAATTGTAAATTAACATGGTGCCTACATACAGTACGTTGCATAACTATATAACCACTCGTTTTTTTAATTTTCTAAAATAACGGATTAAAAAATTTCAAAACTTTTAATGCAAAAAGTTGAAAAAGGACATAATACAGCAAAATATAAAAAATCCGTTGCAAAATTCAATTGTTTTAAACAAAAAAACAATTTTTTTTAAAATTGCCTTGTTGCATAACTATATAACCACAATAGCCTTTTGATCATTTTTCCCGCTCAGCTTTATAAATTATACAATGGAAAATAATTATCGGACGTGGAAAAAGGCAAAATTCTAGCCCTTTCCGAAGAAGGGTTTTCGCTTAGGCAAATCGGGCGAATTTACCGTTGGTAATTTTTTAGGCGATACGGTTAATTACGGAACAAACAAAACCGAAGGACCTAAAAAAAAAATGAGTTCACGCGAAACTCGTGGGTTGGTTAAGGCCGCGAGTAATTCATTTAAAAGCCTTAAGCGCCTGAAAAGCGAGCTTAAGTTTACTGTATCTCGAAGCACAATCAGCGGTGTTTGAAAGTTACTGGGCATCTGAAATACAGTTAAACGATGTCAGCATCAAAATTATTGCTACGGCACAAAGCCGCTCGTCTTGAATTTGTTAGGGCAAACATGAGTCGCAAATGGTCAAAGGTAATTAAAGAATTACTGGTTTTGTTTTTATGATAACTATCCGATTTTATCATAACTAACCATTATTCAATTACAGGTGATTTTTTCTGATGAAACAAAATTTAACCTTGATGGGCCAGATGGAATTCAGTACTATTGGAGGGATCTTAGAAAAGAGCCAAAGTACTTTTCTAAGCGGAATTTTGGTGGTGGTAGCTTAATGGTATGGGGGGGGGGGGGGGGGCTTTCTGTTCAGCGGGAACCCTTACCTTAGCATTTCCATCCACTAAAATGAACAGCGTGGAGTACATTGGCGTCTTAGAAAACCATCTGTTACCATTTTTGTACATACATCAAGACGAAAGCTGGATTTTCCAGCAAGATAATGCTCCCGTACACAAGAGCCGGAGTACAAAATCATGGTTTGCAGAACATTGCATACCAGTATTAGATTGGCCCGCTTGTTCGCCAGACCAAAACCCAATCGAAAATCTTTGGGGACTATTGGTTCGAAAAATTTACGAAGATAACCGCCAATTTGACACAATAGATGAACTAAAATTAGCCATTCAACATGCCTGGGAGGAAATATCACCCGAAAATATCAATTCGTTGGTTAGAAGTATTCCGAACAGGATTTTGGCTACAGCAGAAAACAAAGGTGGTCCAACGGCATATCCATTTTTTTATTTTAATTTATTCTATTGATTTTATGTTTAATTAAAAAAAGTGGTTATAGGTATAGTTATGCAACAAGGCAATTTTTTAAGTTTGTTTTTTTTTGTTTAAAACAATTGAATTTTGTAACAGTTTTTTATATTTTACTGTAATTCGTCCTTATTCAAAATTTTGCATCAAAAGTTTTGAAATTTTTCAATCCGTTATTTTCGAAAATTAAAAAAACGGGTGGTTATGTAGTTATGCAACGTACTGTATATGTAATAATGTGGTAACCAAAGCAACAGAATATTTTTGTACTTTTCGACCAAAATATCGGCTAAAAATCGTACCAACATCTACAGTGGTGAATGTGTAAAGAGAATAAAATTTGGAGTGGCTGAAAACAAATCCGAAAAATACATTGAATAAGCTCAACTGTAAATTATCCGTAGTTTAACTTTATTTGGAAAATTATTTTTACTTTTCCCACTATAACGAAGTTATATTGGGTAAATATTGTGATCGCGAAAAAATTTGTTGCAATGGAGGAGAAAACTGCCAAACACATTTTCTCAAAAACGGGACCGACGATTTGTTTTGTTATGTTAATGATAAATTTGATAATCTATCATCTATCTGTTCACAAAATTTGAAGTCGATTGAAGCATTGCGTGGGGGTCATTTTAACAAAAAGGAGTAATATCGGGTATAAATTTAAATAAGTCAGATTTTTTGTTTATTTAAACAGTTAATAACAAAACGATTTAATAATAATTATATTATTTTTCATATTTACTTATGTTGTGCAGTTGATCAGGCTTTACTTAATTGTAAATCAAAAATGTCGACGGCTTACCTTTTAAAAGGATGGGACAATGGCGGTAGATATTAATACAACTGACGTGATAACTGTTAACGGTGATATTCAGGAAGATTTAAATCATGGGGCTTAACAGAAACAAAAATAACACTTCTTACAGAGGAAATCACTACAGAAGTTCTGTTAAAAATGGAGCGACAGGATATCATTGAACTTTTTAATAAATTTAAGAGTGCGTACGATAAAGAAGTATTATTTAAAGCTGGTTTAAAAATGTGGAGAGATTCAATCGTAAGCATAGTTTTAATAAGTGAAATTATTTTTAAATATACCTCTATATTATCTTATTAGTTATAATTGGGTGTGCCATTAAACCAAGCAGAAGATACAACTGCGCAAATCGAACGCCAAATGTCGGAAAGTGTTAATCTTGAGGTGAAGAGTCCAATTTTTTAAGAATTTTATAATATTTAATTGACTTTTATTAATATTTCCCAGGTATCCACTTGATTCTAAAGGCATTCAGAATATTTTACAAAAGTGTATTAAAGGAAGAAATAATACAGATTTCTACGGGAAGAATGGTATTTTGAATAGAGCCTTGCAAAAAACACTTATCACAAATTCTAATAGATCATTGCATTGAGCATAATATTAAGATAATGCAAAAAGATTTTTTCAGAACGGCCGAAGCGATTGCTGAATTATTTAAATCGGAAAATAAGGTATATGAGCTCTTAATAAATACGAAAAAAATTGTTTTTAATTAAATTTTTCTTAATTGAGATAGGTAACCTACTACAACGACAGATGTGGAAAAAAATCCATCGGGCAAACTGAACGACTGATACACTAACATATGTCATTTAACAAAATATTTAAAAAAAATCAAAGGTAGAAGAAAATTTGAGCGCGCCCTCAACAGAAGAAATTAGGTTGGAATCTGACAACGATTACACCGGAAAAAAATTGGCTAACTGAAAATATTGGGCCGGGGGTTACTGTCATTAAATATTGGCAAACCACTTTAAACCAAAGAGTACGGGAGTTTGAAAACAAAAAACCCTGCTTTGCAACGGTTATTTAGAGAATGGCCTAGGTTTAATTATTTTTATAGTTTTGCAATTGGTAAATAGTTAAATATTTAAAGATTATTGAAATGTTTTATTAAAATTATTTGTTTTGCAGATTGAAATCGATTTCACAAGCATGTTTCCCGGAAAATCACACTTACTTATTGACAAGTTTGACGATTTTATAGAATGCCTAGGCCCTTGTATTTAACTAAAATCAACGAAACAAATGTTTTCATTAAAATAAATCATTCCGCTTTGCATGAACCTAAATTTAGTAATAAGAAAAAAAAAACACTTTTTTACTTAATTCACTTTTTATACTTAATTTATACGAAATTTTAGGTTTGTGTAAAGGCCGATATGTTAAAGAATATCTGTACAAAATTTCAAGTTAATAGGTTCTTTACTTTTTGAGATACCTTCCACGGCGCGGAAAAAACACGTTTCGAGAAAACGCGATTGAAGTTTTCGTTTTTGAAAAGTTCAGTTTAGAGTGATCACTTTCTAGGGACCTTTAGGACTTACTGTTGTGCTTAAAAATTAAAAATACAAACTTTAACCATGCCTGATTGTTTCTTGTGCCATCAACATTTTATATTAATATATCACAACTTATTAGCCATTTAAAAAATTATCATAAAACACCCTCATTATATAATCTTGAATGATCAAATTGTTTTCAAATATTTCAGTCAATTTACGGGTTCGAAATACAACTATAACTACAACCAGTTCTGCTGGTTTAGCGAATAATACGTTCCTTTCATAAGATACGTTGCATCGTCGTCTACAAGACCTATTTCACCACATGAAAATTTTCATCCAATTGCACCTTTAATCATTAGTCAGACCTCATGTCAAGAACTTAAAATAGATATCAGTATAAAATTTACAAAAATATTACAAATTTTTCAGTCGACCTACACGGTACAACATGCAGTCGAAAAATGGTATTCTCAGTTGAAGATAATATTAGAGATTCAATTACCAGTGGAAGATATGAGTGGATGAAGGTGATATGTAACATTTTTGTTAATTTTGATTTTTTTACATGAATGAAGTTTTCGCAAAACTATAGAGAAATTTAAAGGGGATGAAAATTAAACTATACTAAGAACAAGTATTTTAAAACGAATCGTAGAAACTTTGGAGCTCGTTTCTGTAAAATTTCAAATTTACTTTCAAGGTTTTCAAATGAAATAAAACGTAATGAGTTTGTTGAAGTTTTGGCTTTAATATCTGATCCATTTTAAAATATTCTAAAAATCTAAATTAATATCATTGAACATTTATTCGCCGCAATTAACAATGAGATCGCGAAAACAATTATTAACCATACTCCTACTTTGGATAATTTCAAAGCGCAGGGGTGTTTATTTAAATATATCTTTCCAAATTAAAAAGTATTTTGAATCTGGAAATATTTTGGAAAACATTTTAAAACATTTATAAAACATCTAGAATCTCAAAAAAATAAATAATCCTTTAAGGGTCACGTTCTGGAAAAGATCTGTTCTCGGAATATATTACTTCTTTCCAACCATTCCACCATCACAATTTTCAAAAATTGAGTTCGGTAACAGAGTAGTCTTGCGCCCTTTAGTTATAGAAATTAATAAATTAGTTGAAAATGGATTAGATGTACAGATTCAAAATTCAACTATAAAACTATAGTATTTCATGTTTGACCAATTGGGGGGATACTTTGGGACTAAATACAATTTTAGTTTATTCCAATTCGTTTAATGCTCATCCATTGTGCAAAATCTGTTCACGTAACAAAAATGAAATGCAACAAGATAATGTTGAATATCCCAAGAGATTAAGGAATATTGAAAATTACGCATCTGATTTGTGTTTAAATAATGTATATGACACTAAAATTAGGGACAATTTTAATATTAATTCCATGTTACAAATAATGTTAGTTGCAATTTGATGCATGATATATTTTTAGGTACATATAAATATAACTTGGATCATTCAATAACTTTTTTTATTAAATGTTTCACTTTAGACGTTTTAAATTGGAAAACAAATATTTGCTTAATATGGCAAATCGGAAATTGAAAATGTGAGCATCCCATTCTCAGCTTATCACATTAAATCTACCAATTATAAAATGTCAGCACGTGAAATACAAAATTTTATGTATTTTTCCATTAATAATTAGTGATCTGATCCCTTTTGATGACTCAGTTTATAATTATTTATTAGTTGCAATTCAAATTACCGACCACGTAATGTTTGACAGCTTTGATGATGATTCTATTATCATTCTGCAAGAACTAATTAAGAAGCACAAAACCTTATACCCAGCTTTATTC